>CM077152.1:51959881-52559881 GCA_039583875.1 Platanthera guangdongensis
TTGTTTGGTTTGCCGGAGAGAGTAGGCGTGCGATCACCCCTTCCCCAAGGGTGAACTCCACAAGGAACGAGAGTTTTCGTTTTCAACATATGGCCTCCTCATTTCTCACCCTTTTGGCCCTGGAGGTCTTCTTCTTCCTCAGGCCAGAGCTCTGTCGAATTCCTCCCTCGAGTCGTCTTCAAGCCGCCTACGAGCCAAGTCCCCAAGTGCGCGGAAGAAGGAAGAAGACAACAACCGTCAGCGTTCAAGCACATCAAGCCACCAAGCTAGCATTTTAGCACTCCTTCGACACAGCTGTTGCCCGCTGCGAGGTCAGGAAATCTCTCTCTCCCTCTAAGTTGTAACGAGGAGCGGCCTGTCGCCCTCGATTCCCAAACGCCCTGTAACCGCAAGCAGATAGTGGACTTTGACCGGCACAGATCCGGTCACGTGATTTTTTACCCAGTTGAGGGGTTTTCCCACGTAAAACATCTTGTGTCAATTCGCTTTTTTCACTGACTGTGTGTGTGGTCGACCGTCCCGAGAGCTAAGGCGGTCCAGTTTACTCCGGTTCGACCGGGACGCCGAGTGTTCCCGCAACACTAGTGATGGAAGTGACGTCGTGTTAAGCAATGCCATGACTGGGAATAATGTCGCGCAGGGCATTGGAGACCCCCCATGCACTATCGTAGTTGGGATATTGTCGTGGATGGTCCATTTTTTATTTAGAAAATTTTTTAATTCCACACCACTCAGCTTTCTTATGCATTTTGGTCGCAGGATGCCGAGACCGTAAATCGGATGAGGTCAAGGATCAGCGAGCTGGAATGGGAGGAGTTAGAGGCTTTTAAGGCACGACCCGACGAGGAGTGTTGGGAGTCCACTTCTACATGTGGGAGGATGTTGCAGTTCACGCCGGACAAATTGCAACGCACTCGCAAACTCTTGATTATGAAAATGACTAAGACCACACTTGACATGCTATGCGAATGCGGGGGTGGGGGCGGGGGGGGGGGGGGGGGGGGGGGGGGGTTGAATAAGAAGACATCATAGCCAACCTCCTCATCCCAAAATTCTTCAAACGCATAGAGAGCTCGCCCTCAGCCGATCACGACTATTCACCGCCCCCTTCTCCGAGTGGCAAGAGCGAGTCGGTCCAGTCTCCAAAGGGACCTCCTGTAAGACCCACCTACCGATCAGGGGATCCTACCGCGCACCACTGCCAACACACGATGTTAAAGGGACGAAAAGGCACACTCATCTTCATCATCTCCATTTGGTTTCCCATTAACACGTATCAATGGTGATGTTGCGCTAACAACTTTACACATCAGAGTATGAAAAATGTTTTCCAGCAAAAGACATTATTAAAGAGTGTTTATTTTCACTTGGCGAAAGATATAATATCGTGGCGGAACTTAACCATCAGAAAAACACATTAATCAAGACTTGTAGGCGTATCGTTAGTATCATTGCCCTGTTAAGCAATATTATCCAAACTCTATTAAGACATGGCATGTAAAAGACACTATCGATAATCTCACACGTGTGATAGTCTGCTCGGTGGCAGTCGGTTAATTCGGTATTATTTAGAGGCAATACTGAAATAAAAAAATCAAAACTTCGATTTGTCCGCTCAGCTCACGAGTGGAGGCCAGTTCGATACTATTTAAAGGCAATATTAAAAAAAATGCCAAAATCTCAATCTGTCCACTCTGTTCCACGAGTGCTGGCTAGTTTGATATTATTTAGAGACAATATTGAAACAAAAGTCAAAACCTCCCTCTATCTGTTCTGCTTACTCTAATGAGTGACGGCCAGTTCGATACTATTTAGAGACAATATTGAAATAAAAGTTAAAACTTCGATCGATCCGCTCTGCTCCACGAGTGGCGGCCAGTTCGATATTATTTAGAGACAATATTGAAATATAAGCTTAATCTTCGATCTGTTCACTCTACTACAAGAGCGGCGATCAATTTGGTATTACTTAGAAACAATACTAAATAAAATTCAAAACCATGATCTATCAGCTCTACTCAACAAGTGGCGGTCAGTTTGGTAGTAGAGACAATACTAAAATAAAAGTCAAATCCTCAATTTATCCTCTCTGCTCCACGAGTGGCGGCCAATTCGGTATTATTTAGAGATAATACTGAAATAAAAGTCAAAACCTCAATCTGTCTGTTCTGCTCCATGAGTGGCAGCCAGATCGATACTATTTAGACACAATATTGAAATAAAATTCAAAATCTCGATCTGTCCGCTATGCTCCGCGAGTGCGGCGGCCAGTTCGGTATTACTTAGAGGCATTACTGAAATAACAGTCAAAACCTCGATCTTTCCGCTCTTCTTCACAAGTGATGACAAATTTGGTACATTTTAGGGCTGACCTCAAAGTGACATACCATCTCCGGATCAATTCCATGTTATTAGCAGAACTGAAGAAAACTAGCAATTTGAGTTTAGAGTTGCCCACATTAATTCCCGTAATATAAATATTCTCTTACTATATTAAATTATGAAATTTAAATCACATAAATAGTAATCAATGAGGGAAATAATCTAACCCAATCACCGGCTTATATACCCTTGAGTGTTTTCATAAGCTTCCTTCCTTTTTAGATATTAATTTGACTCCACTAATTTATTTAACTTTGAAACTGCCAAATAAATTCCCAAATATAGCACGGATATATTAAATTTCCAAAAAAATTTACAGATGGTGAGTATAAGTATTATGGACCTTCACTAATTAATTTAGAATTTTGCCCAAATATAGGTTCTTAAACAGTAAATTTTCTTATTTTAAAATCATTTAAAAATATTTTTTCTTTTTAGAAAATTCTCAAAAATATTTTGGAGGTAGCCCTTCTCATTACCTACAACTTTGATGTTTCAAGATTTCTTATTTGAGCCCTGATTTGGCCCCATAAAAATCAAGACATATTTCCTTATAAACTAGAATAGCACATATCTTGGTGCACTAGGATCGGCTGAGATAGAGCCGGAGCAAGAAAATTCAGCAGCCCCGCAGTGGATCTGTTCGTGATCCATTATGGAGCAATTGCCCAGATTAACGAACAAGATTTCTATACACATGTGTGTATAACTTTTTCTATACACAACGTTTAGGATGCTGACACATGGCGGACCCACTCCAAAATCCTGGAAATCAGTACCATAAATCTAGAAATCCCTAAATCGCGGAAATCACCAAAATCGCGGAGACAGCTGGCTAGCCCTTCCTCTTCCTCCCCCTCTCCTTCTCCTTCCTCTTCCGTCGGCGCTCTGACCCTTCCTCCGCCGCCTCTCTCGTCACGAAATGACTCTTCATCTCCTCCGCCATCATCGGCCTCCTCACCGGCTTCGACGACTACCTCTTCATCTCCTCCGTCGTCATCGACCTCCTCACCGGACGCAGCTCGCCTTCACGGCCTTGTTCGTGCTCTGCTCAAGCTTTTGCCCGACACTAAATTTTGTTCTCTGTTATTAATTATATATTTTACTGTATGACAATATATGATTAGTGAATCTCTCCTTTGTTTTGAGTTAAACATTTTGCTCAAGGCTCCCACATTAGAACCACATTAATATCCATATTAATTATTAATTTTAGTAGCGTTATTTTATTATATATTCACAGGTGTGTATAACTTTTTCTATACACACCTGTGTATCGAATCCGCATTGACTGTCGTTGGATCTTACAGACAAGATTAGACAAGATTCAACGGCACATGTACCGTGCGGTGGCTGAGAGCTCACCGGCTCTCGCCACCGCTTGAGCTCTCGGGTACCATGAGAGCTCTACTCTTTGGTGGTGCCGCCACTCGAAACCACCCCGGAGGGGTCGCCGCCCCCTCTCCGAAGTTGTAGTGCCCCCTAGTGAGCTGAGAGGGCACGGGAGCCATTCATGCAAGAAAATAGAGAGAGGGTGGCGAAGGTGGCGGTGGAGCATGGGTCCTCTTTGTTGCAAAGTTTGCTTCTAACGTTTTGCTAGAGATTTTTGTGGATTACAGGAGACCGGGAAGAGATGAGGCAGGGGTGGAAAAGGCTTGAATAATTCTCATTAATCAAAGTGTACATATATATATTGAACTTCATTGTCTAGAAGCTGAATTAAATAGATTGATGGGGGATAACAGTTGGTTAAGACTTGCGGCTAAACACATTTTCAACACAAATAAAGTGGGTTACATTTATTAATGCTTAATACGACTGATTGCATTTAATGGTGCTGATTTTTCTTTTCTTCACACCCCCTCTAAATTTGCGTCATTTCTTGCTCCAAGATTCTCCCTGAGTTTGACAAAATGCCTCTGGTGTTGTGGTTTGGTCAATATGTCGGTTCTCTGTTCTTCAGTAGGGCAGAGCTCCAACTCGATTAATTTCTCTGATGAAGTGGAAACGAATCTCTATATGCTTGCTTATTGCATGATATACATGATTTTTTGTGTGGGCTAGGGCAGATGTGTTATCGGAGAATAGCCTTACTCCTTTCTCCTCTTCTCCTTCCTTGCAAATTTCCTTCTTTAATCTTTGTAGTCAGATCGCCTCGCAGGCCGCAGAATTAAGGGCCATGAATTCTGCTTCAGTTGTAGATTGAGCTACAAAGTGTTGCTTCCTGGAACTCTAGGAGATAGGGCAATTACCCAGGAAAAACACAAAACCGTCGGTGCTTCTTCGATCGTCGAGGCTACCCGCCCAGTCAGAGTCAGTATAGTTAGTTAGAATGATATTTTCTTCGTGTCTAAATAAGTTTCTGGGCCTCTTTGTTCCCTGTAGATAGCGGAGAATCCGTTTTGCAGCACAAAAATGATTTTTAGAGGGATTGCTCACAAACCTGGCAAGAATGTTGACAACGTTCTCAATATCAGGCCTGGATTTAGTGAGATAGATAAGTAAGCCGATGAGGTTCCTATATTCTTCAGTGTCTGCTTGTTCTTCTCCTTCTTTTCTTGCGGTGAACTTATCTGTGGAGAACATTGGAGTTGTTGTAGGGTTGCATGCTTCCATCTGGAATTTCTTTAGTAGAGAGCGAGTATAGAGGTACTGCGATACTCTGCATGCCAAGTGTTTGATCTGGAATCCCCAAAAAAACTCTAGGATTTCTAGATCAGTCACCTCATAGCATTACTTCATTCTTTTTTTGAAATTTTTGATCAGTTCTGGATGATTTACTATTTTGGATTAGCTCAATTAGCCTGCAGGAGAACCCTTCTGCCATGAAGAATGAGTCAATATTGTGATTCCAGGCATGCAGGGACTTCTTCAAACCGTAGAGGGCTTTATGGAGCTTGTAAACTTTGTCTTCACTGTCTTTGTTTTCGAATCCAGGCAGCTGGCAAGTGTACACTTTTTGGTGAGTTTGTCGTTCAGGAACACTGATTTTAGTATTTTACGTCAAGCTGGAAAATGAGAAGTTGATTCTTAGCGGTAACCACAAGGAAGATTCGTATGATTGTTAGCCATGCCACTGGAGAAAATGTCTCATCATAATCAGCACCTAGTTTTTGAGTCTTTGCTACTAATCGAGCCTTATTTTGTGCAATATGTCATCTTCATTTTGTACACCCATTTGAGGCTGATTATAGTTTTATTTCTGGGTTTTTCTACAAGGGACCATGTCCCATTTTTTTATTACTTTGAACTCATCTTCCATGGAATTTATCCAAACTTCTTCTCTGGCAGTTTCCTGATAAGTGGTTGGTGTTGAGACAAGTATGACTGATTCGGTGGCCTGGTAAATGTGTTGTATACATCTCATTTTGATGGATGATGATGATTCAGTGTCACTATCCCCTTGGTGATTTTCTGGCAAGTACTCATTGTAATGGATAGAGCCTGGAGCAACCTTCAGCTCAACCAGCAGTGTTGGAGATGAGTTGAATATTTTAGAGTCTGATACCCAATCTCATTTTTTCTCTTCATGAAAGATCACATCTCTGGATAAGATAATTTTGCTTGTATGGTGTTCTAATAGTCTTTATGCCTTACTTTATAAATTATAGCCCAATAATACACATTTCTTTGCATTGGTTACAAGTTTATCTCGACCCATCTTACTTGAATGAGCATAGGCTATGCATCCAAATACTCGTAAGTGTGGCTTTTGGTTGTATATTGCTTCATAGGGTATTGTGTTGATCAGGGCCATAGTAAGCAGTCTATTTAAGGTATATATAACAGCAGTTGTGGCCTCTCCCAAAAAAATGTTTGTACATGAAGAGTGGAGCATCATGGATTTGGACATTTCAACCACGGTTCTATTGTGTCTTTCAACTACTCCTTTCTGTTGAGGGGAGTAGGGGTTGTCAATTCCCTTCGAATTCCATCTTCTTTACATATAATGTTAAATTTGTTTGACATAAAATCCCATCCTCTATCACTTCTTACAGCTTTAATCTTCTTGTTGAACTGGTTTTCTACACGAGTCTTGAAGTTAAGGAAGGATTCACTAGCTTCAGATTTATGGGCTAGATGGTAAAGCCACATATAGCGGCTAAAATCATCAACTATGAGGAAATAATATAGTTTGCCTCCCAAGGAGGGAACACTAGCCGGCCCCCAGAGGTCCATGTGTAGTAGATCAAGAGGAACACTTGCCCTTCTGTGTGCAAATTTTGGAAATGGTTGTCTATGAGATTTGGCTTGGGCACAAGTTTCACAATGGATTATGGTGGCAAGAAGTCTGGGTAGCCCTTCAACAAGCTATTTTTGCTGCATATGGTTGATGACAGGAAGACTTATACGGCCTTGCCTATGGTGCCAAAGAAGAGTGTTAGTTGTGTTGCCTTTTTAGTAACATGAGAGGGCTTTCACTTCTGTTGGCGTCAGACAAATTATAAAGATGTTACTTTCGTTCATATGGGCAGTCACCATTATAATGTTTTTCTTAGGTTCCACACCTTAACATGTTTTGTCTTTAAAGTAAACCAGTTACCTTTTTGTAGAACCTGGCCAACACTTAGAAGGTTTTGAGAGAGAGTGGACACATATTGAACATTTGCCATTAGTTTGGTTGTCCCATCAGGAGCAAAGACTGCAATGGTCCCCCTTCCTTCTATTTATTCTGTGGTTCCATCCCCTAACGTCACTTCTGATTTTCATTCTTCATCAAGGGTAATGAAGAAATCCCTGTTGTTGGCCATATGATTGGAGCATCCACAATCAAAATACCAAGTGGATGACTGGTTTGAGGTGTTTGATATGTTACAAGTGAATAGAAATTGATCAACATCAGCTTCAAAGACATGGGCTTCTTCTTTTTATTTATGCCAGCATCTTTCAGCAGAGCAATTTGGGATTTTGCTAGTTCTGCATCTAAAGAAACAGTCCTTGGACTCATGGTTCTGTTTCTTATAAATTATGCAGTGTGATTTACTGCTGGGCTTTTTAGTTTGGGGTGGTTTATTTGGTTTTTGTGACGAGTGGAATGGCTTATATTTCCCAGTCTTTGTGTTTTCAAACTGTTGTTTGTCTGGATTCTTCCCTTTCTGAAAGTTCATTTTGGTTTGGAAAGCCTTTTCAATCATGGGTTCTTCATGGCTGAATAGATCTTCATGGGTTTTTAGTGAGGCCATGAGGTCGATGACTGTAAGCTTTTTATAAGTCGCGAGCCTAAAGGATGCCAGATAAAATGTGTTTGTGGGTCTTTGGAAGTGATCAGAGGATTTTTTTCTACAATTTGTTGTTCTTGTTGAAAATTATGAAGTGAAAGTAGGTGATTGGGCGACCTGTCTGTGCGGTTTACGCGGACAGGACTGATGATTAGCCAAGTCGACAAAGTTGTTGCAGTCGGCTTGTTCCTTGGCGGCCTGGGCGATCTGTTTGCACGGTCTGTGCAAACAGAGGTGGCAACCAGCCAGACTGGCTTATACTCTGTAGGCAGGTTGTTCCCAGAAGGTAGCCGGGCGGATATCTTCTCTATCTGCGGAGTCCGGCAAGATACGGACTGGACTGGAGCTCGGGAGATCGGTATGGTAGGTACCTTGGTCTGGCTCTGGTGGCGCAGCAGGTGGTAGCCGCGGAGTTCGCCGACTAGAGCGGATTGGTGCTGGAGTTCGTCGGGATGTGCATACTAGTGCCAATGTTCTCAAGTAAGCGCGGACTAGCCCTTGTGGCCGGTGCTGTGGACTTGGTTGGTTCGGAACCAAGTCCAGGTTTGCTCAATCCGGGTGATCGCGCGGTTAAGAGCGGACTGCTTCTCAGTCCTCCAAGCTCGGTAGCAGTTAACTTGTGGGTTGGTTACAAGCTTGGTGAATGCGGACTGGAGCTGTGCCCGCAAGGAGTGCGGACTAGAGCAATGTCCGCCTGGGCATGCAGACTGTATTCCTTGTTCGCCGAGTCCGGCAGTTGTCATCTTAATGCCTTGGCTGCGAGCACAGAGTGCACAGACTGGAATTATGTCCGCAGGGTGTGCGGATTGGAGCTGTGTCCGCTGATATGCGGACAGGTTGTTTCGGCAGTGTCTGCTGGTTGATCGGGCGGTTTGTGCCTTGGTCGTGGACTTGTTGTTGCAGGCTGGAGCGATGTTCGCAGGGTGTGTGAATTGAAGCTATCTGCTGCAGCGTGTGGACTGGTGCGGTGTTCGCAGGGATGCAGACTGGCTTCTATCCGACCTTCCATGATGATAGGCGGATATGCTAGTGTCTGGCCTTGTCCATGCGGACTAGACAGACTGCTTTGTACTAGCTGCGAGCTGGGGTGGTGATTCTATCTACTAGGGTGGTGACCACACTCCTCTCCGTGCCTATAAATAGGACCCCCATGTAACAACATAATAAACTAAATGAATAGTAAGTTGGTGAAAGTATCTAGCGTCTACCTAAATCACCTAGAGGGAGGCGAATATGTGATGTTTGCGTCTTTTTGCAGAATGAAAATATTTAAAAGACAAGCACACAAATACAAAGATTTTTATAGTGGTTTCCCGTATTAGGTACGTCCACTGTCCCGCCGCGCCTATCTACCACAATGGGTACGATACGACTACTTTACCTTTCTCAGATTATACCAATCTTATACCTTGGAGAAACCCTCCTACACCTCGATCCACAACGGATCTACAAACTTGATCCACAAACCGGATCTACAACCTCGATCCACAAACCGGATCTACAAACTCGATCCACTAACGGATTTACAACCTCAGAGATAAAAGTCCTACAAACTCGGAGACAAAGCTCCTATAAATGTAAAAACAAATTACAACAATAAAGAAAATGTTTTACACTTCAGATCTAAAATCTTATTGAATCTTCCTTCTTGAAACTTGAACAACTTGATGAGGACGGTAGAGGAAGAAAATCGAGAAGACTGATCTGAAAGCTAGGATCCGACCCGATCGAATAAAAGTTGAAGAAACTGATGATCTTGGATAGGTCGAATCTTGTCTTGCTTTGAATCGCTGGATCTGGAGAAGGCGACAGAAAGGATTGACGATGAAGATGATCGGCTTTTCTCCCGAAAATGGAAAGTGCTTGAGCGATTCAAATTCTGTGAAAATTATTCCTCTTCTGATTGATTTTGCTTGTGAATGATTCTTCTTGTTGTCGATGAATCCTTAAATTTACTTTATATGTCATCGGCCAACGATCAATCATCATTAAGGCAGGATCCACGTAATTAAGGAAAGATTAAACATACTAAACTTAAGTTAATTTGAATTCTGGTCAGAAAAATAGAAATGAAAATTCTGCAAGTCCATTTCTCGAGAAGAAGTAAATTTCTCGAGAAATGAATAGCTTTCTCGAGAAAAAGACATGACTTTTCGAGAAAAGACTTGAGTAAAATTTAATGTGAAGAAAACCACTGTTTTCTCGAGACGGACAATATTTCTCAAGAAAACAATTTGATTTCTCGAGAAACAATACGACCTCTCGAGAAATTGACTTAGCGCAAAATTCGTGAAGTGAAGAACTTGTTTCTCGAGAATAACATGTTTTCTCGAGAAAAGAATTTCTTTCTTGAGAAATCATATGGCTTCTCGAGAAATATACTTGGTGAAAATTTCTGAATCTGAAGACAGATTTCTCCATAAGAAGGCTTAGCTTTCTCGAGAACTTTTGCTTTTCTCGAGTACAACTTGGCTTCTCGAGAAATGTACAAGGCATTTCTCGAGAAAATGACTTAGCATATTTTCAGGTAAATTCCTGAGAAGTCTTGTAGTTTCTCGAGAACAACAATGCTTTCTCGAGAAATTTACTTTGACTTCTCGAGAAATACATGCCATTTCTCGGGAAAATGACTTGGGAAATTTTCAATGAACTTTTTCTTTTCTTCTAAGTTGAAACCAGCAACCCTTCTTTTCTTCCATTTCCTTAGCACTTGAAAATGAAGTGCATCCCAATAGAGAGCTTACACATGAGTCAACATCATAGATCACACAATGAGGGATTACATTGCATGGTCATGTGTTTGGTGACTCATTGTAAAGTGACATTGGTTTACACTTAGCAATATTGACCTACAAGCACTCAACTAAAGGATGACATCAAATACAACTCTAATTCATCTTAGTTAAACGGTGACTTCATACAAATCTGGGTTATAGTGGATATAATACCCAACAATCTCCCCTTATTTGTAGAAGTCAGAACCCTCTACACTAAGGTGAATTACATCAAGGTAAATAAAGAAATAACAAGTAAAGCAGGGTAGTTAAACGGTGACTTCATAATAAATAACAAGTTCAACAAAATTCAAAATTATATATATATAAGATTTGTCCACAAAAATGTCTTAGCCCACAATATTCAATAGGACTGATGAACATGAAATCATTTGAATTTCTGTTGTTGCCGCCTTTCCTTCTTTTCTTGCTGTCTTTTTTGATAGTTGTAAGGCTTGAGGTCGTACTTTGAAGGTTTAGGAGGAGCTTTGGGATTGTTTCTGTTAAGTACATTGGTCTCAATGTACTTGTTTTGAAGAAATCTTCTCAGATCAATGATATACAAATTGTTGTTTTTAATGGATGTTAAGTTCATGTGTGTAGGTAAATAAAGCTAAGTACAAAGTGTCGAGACACTCAGGACTAGTGTCGACACACACTGAACAAGTTGTGTCGAGACAAAGAGAAGCTGTGTCGACACTAAGGACAACTATATCGACACTCTGTGTCGAGACTAAAGACAACTGTGCCGACACTCAGGACTAGTGTCGACACACTCTATTCACACTGTGTAGAGACTGAAGACAACTATGTCGACACTCAGGACTAGTGTCGACACACTCTAATCAAGCTGTGTTGAGACTGAAGACAACCGTGTCGACACTCAGAACTAGTGTCGATACACTCTTTTCAAGTTGTGTCGAGACTGAAGACAACTATGTCGACACATAGGACTTGTGTCGACATATTCCACATAAGTTGTGTCGAGACAAGTTGAAGATCTATATCGACATATTCAGAAGTTTGTCGACACCACTACAAGAGACTGTCAACACTCAGGACTTGTGTCGACACATTTAACAGTCAAGGTTCAACACTTTAGCAGATATGTTTCCTAAGTACAAAAATCAAGATGGAGGTACTAACAACTGTCAGATGTCAGTTATTAACCGGATCAGCCGGTTACTCCTATCAGAGCCTATTTAAAGGAATCTAGTCTTCAAAAGAAAAAAAGAAAAGAAAAAGAAGAAGCAGCACAATTTTGTGAAAACAAAAGTCTGAAACATCAACTACAATTTAGAAGGTGGAGAAAGGTCTGATCAAGAATCATCTTCAACATCTCTCCAGCTTTGATCAACCCTAGTTTCTACTTCAAGAAGCTTTGAAAAGCTAAGAAGGATTAGATCAAATCTATCTTGACAAAGATCAAAGGAAGCACATTCATCAAGATCAAATCAAGAAGCTGTTACTCAGATCTCTCTTGCTGGGTGGCATTTTATAATTCAATTTTTCATTTACCTACTCTCATTGTGTAAGATCTACCTGTAGATCTGAGTGGAGTAGAACTATACTCATTTTGTTATAAGCCTGTTTTATAAAGGCTGAGGTAGGGCTGAGATTGCCTGAGGTAGGAGAAGTTGAAAATTCTCTGAGGTGTAGGGCAGGTGTTGCCTGAGAAGTAGGGGTGTGGATTCAATCAGAGGTAGAGTTTTTGGGAAGAACTTGAGGTGTAGGATCTTGGTGATCTGAGTGGTAAGACTTATTAAGTCTGAGTTGTAGGAGCCGGGTGGGCTCTGACCTGTAAGATCTAAGGATCTGAGTAAAGAAAAGAGAAGGAGTTTGGCTGAATCTAGTTCATTGCTAGATAGGCAAAGGGGGAAAGTGGATGTACCCATAAATTGGGTAACCACTATATATTTGTGTGCATTGTGTTATGTGTGCTGAATTATTGTGCAGTGTTTATTTTTCTTATTGTTGTTAAATATATCTTGATTATCTGAATGAATTAATCATATTAAAGAAAGTAGTACTTTGATTATTAAAAAGGGGTGTCATAATTTAAATTGGACCTATTCACCCCTCTCTAGGTCATTAGCAATCCTAAAGTAAGCATTTACTGTTTCTGTCATATTCTTTATCATAGATCCTCCTCTTAGTTAAAGATTTTTCATACAGGTCCCACTCCTGGGGACTGTAATGATCATTTCTATCTTCATTGTAATCTACAACCAGCTTTAGAGTCTCAAGAATAAGTGACTTAGGGGTTGGGCTCCACACTTCAGCAAATTCTTGTGCTTTTCTTTTCTCAGCTTCATAAGTTGGAATGGATTGGCTGGTAAAGGCACCCTCACCATACTTCCTTCTTTTGGGCACTTGCACTTCAGGAGGAATCTCTTGAGGATGCTCTTGTTGATCAAAAGTCCATATATGAGAGTAGTCTTCATGAGGAGCTTCATAATGTTCTGGTCTAGGAGAGAATATGGGTATGCAGACAGTTGGATTAAGTTGAGGAGGTGGAGACTCATTTGGATTGACTGAAGAGTCTAGATGTATCTGATTATGCATCCACACAATAGTATCATAAGTATGAAACTTTACACCATGAATATGTTTCTGTATATTTGTACTTATCTCTTTCAATTGTGCATCCCATTAGTTTTTCATCTCAAGAATTTTCTTGTCAAGAGCTTCTTTTACTTTGTCCCCCCCCCCCTCGCTTTCTGACTTGTACAGTAAGGGTTGTTATGTCATCTTCTTTGAATGTCCCAACTTCCTCACATGTTTTGAAATTGTGTTCTTGAGTTTTCTTCTCCAGTTGAATCTGATTGTTGGCCAATGTGACTGATTAATCCATGACTTGACCAATACTAGTTATAGTATAGTCTATGGCCTTTCCGCCAATTTGCTCTAATGCCCCGAAACTCAAAAGATGGACGAGCATCATTTAGAGTCAAGTTTGGTGCCTGGTAAGGGTCACAAAGCCGGGGACACGGGTGTGTCCAGGGCTGTATCGTGCTCTGGTTCGACAAACTTCACGAGTGGTTGATGAAATGCACTCGAGATAGTGAACACGGCCTGAGACACGGGCGTGTCCAGGGCTGTGTCCTGCTTGGGATGTTGGCTGGTCTATGTCGGGGGAGGAACACAACTTGGAGCTCCGACGTGTTCGGGTTGATACGGGCGTGTAAAAATTGACACGGGCGTGTCGAGAACCCGTGTCCTCTTCGGGATGTTTTTTGGTCCTGTGTCGATTGAGGAACATGCCCCGCAACACGGGCGTGTACTGATTGACACGGGCGTGTCAAGTTTGACACAGGCGTGTTGAGAGCCTGTGTCCTGGTTGGGATGCGACAGTTTCAGCATCGATTGAGGCACACAGCCTTGGACACGGGCGTGTCACAAGCCTTGTTCGGCCCAGGAAATTGATTTTAAGTGCGAATCGTGGCCGTTCGTTTCCTCCTATTGGGATCCAAGGGTCCAGGCTGGTCCTTGCTGAGTTAAGGCCGGGAATAGGGTTTGAAACCCTCATTTCTTTTGAGTGTTCTCTTTCTAAAAGCCTTAGAGAGAGGGGAGAGCAGGGAAGAAGGAGGAGGAGAGTTTCGGCCGCCGATGGAGCTTTAGACCACCAAATCACAAGCCGAGTCCAGATCTACGGAGGCGAGGCCATTACGGTGCTTTTCATCTGTCTAGATCTTCATGGCGCCAAAGAGAAATGCAAGGGTAACGATTCTCTTCTTGGACATGCGAAGTCCTCTTTCCTTTTTGCATAGGAAGCCCGCTCTCGCGAGTATGCGGTGAGCGTGAGGTGTTCCTTTGGGTAGACATGAATAGTCCCCATTATTTTGCATGTAGAGTCCGGAATCGAAGAACGGACATAGGCATGTTGTGTGAAGCCTGCCCAGACAAGTTGGTCTGGATTGGTGATGTTTCATTGCATGAATGGCCGAAGAAGACTCCGCGCCGATGGTTGTTTTCGGGTTTTCTACGCGGTAGATTACAACAGGGAACCTTGGGGACTAACTCCAAGGTGAACCCGAAAAATTGGGCAGAAGCGTGATTCTGACATCTTGGTGGCTTGGTGTACAACCTCGGGCTGGAAGGAACGGTTCGGGCTCGAAGAGGGGGGAGGGTAAGGCAAGATGGATTCTAACAGAAGACCACTCACTGACGAGTGGGTCCCAGGAAGAGGGTTACTCGCCGGGTTAAGGCCGGCTCGCTAGGCAAAATGGCCTCAGGGGTTCGGGCGAGAAGGGCCCAACAACTTAGGCAAGAGCCATTTCAGGCGAGACGGACCCAGCGAGAGGGCTCAGCGGCTCAGGCGAGAGCCTCGCTAGGCGAGACGAGCCACATAGGTAGGAGTTCTCGCCCGCGAGACAGTGCTCTCGCCAGGCGCCAGTTTAGTTGGAAGGTGGTTCACCTTTTTAGCCCTGAGTGATTTTACACTTTTGCCCTCGGTGGTCTGCATATAATCTTTAGAACAGTGGAGTTTGGCTCTTGGCAGACCCAACCAAGGGTATTTTGGTAATTTCAGGTCTGTTCAGTTTGGTTATTTGCAGTTCAAACTCAAAGTACTATAAATAGACCCATAAGAGTTCTTCAAAAGCACTTTTTTCCCGGGATTTTATAAGAGTTTTCCTGTGCTTTCTAAGGAGCTCCAAGCCCAGCTTTTAGCTTTGGAGGGAAAGCTCTTAGGGATCTTCCGGGTAAGCGGTGGGACCTCCTAGCTGAGGCTTTAGGGTCGATTTCTGGTCCTTCACAACCAGTTAGAGGTCAGAGCTCGGGATAAGTAGGTGTTGGCTACGCCCCTAATTTCGAACTTTCGTCGAGGTCAAAATTTTGGCTTCAACAGTTCTGGTGCGGTGAGCATGGAAGGTAGCCAATACAAGAAAGTTTTGAGTTTAGTCCTATGGTAGGAGGTGAAGGTGAAGGATCTGGTTCAGGAGGACTTCAGGCGAAAGGTCTTGCAGACCATCAGCTTGGCCTTCTCGGCAAGGAGAGAGTGGGAAACGCCTCAGGTCCCGGTGGAGGCGATCCCGCTCTTGGGCGAGAATGCTCCTGGGAAGCGCCTCGGGAAGGAGGTCCCAGCGGAGGTCGGCGAGAGGGACGTGGCCGCGCGATAGCTCTTCCCAGGCCAACGTCCCGGGAAGGAGGTTCCGACAGAAGTTGGCGAGAGGGAGGCGGCTGTGCGAGAGCTCTTCCCTGGGCATGATCTCGCGGATCGGGCCAGCCAGCCGAGGCCACGAGACGTTCCCTCTCGGCAGGCAGGTGGCGAGAGCCCTTTTAGTGAGCTCGGCCCCGGTGCCGGAGGGGTTCCGAGAGCCCGACATGTCCTACTACTCGGGGAAAGATGACCCTGTGCAGCACGTGCAGTGGTTTGAAGATGTTGTTTTGATAAGGCAAATGATGGATGCCTTCAAGTGCCGGCTGTTTGCCATCACGTTGGAGGAGAAGACATGAGACTGGTTCCACCAGTTGCCGACAAGTTCGATCTACAGTTTTGAGGATCTGTGTCATGGGTTCCTGTTGAGGTTCTCGACATCAAATAAGCGTAAGAAGGAGGCAGAGTGCCTGTTTGCGGTAAGGCAGAAGCAATACGAGACGTTGGGTCATTATGTTGACCGGTTTCAGGAAGGGATCCTACTGGTCCAGGAGGTCCCAGGGTATGCACTGATGCTCACTTTTACCCTGGGGCTGAGGCTGAGATTCTTTAGCATGTAGCTGGAGAGAGTGCCCCACTCTCTTTTGAGGAGCTCATGGAGAGGGAGGCAAAGGAGATAGACTTCGAAAGGGCCAATCCGGCCTTTGCTAGGAAGCTGGCCAGGTTGGCAAAAGATGATGTGAAGGAGCCGAGAGTAGGAAGGCAGATGGAGCAGAGAGAAGAGAGGAGGGAGGAGCCCCGAGGGCAGGGGCAGCAGGGACCGCATCAAGGACGGTGGGCCCGGGAGCCGAACAACCGGTTAGGTTGGAGGCCTCAGGAGGGTCGCCCCCAGGAGCAAGGAGGAGGTTTTCAGGGAAGAGACAACTTCCACGAGCCGAGGAGGTTTGATCTGCCGGCGTGGAGGCAGGGGCCGAGGGGTCACTTCCTGCAGCAGCAGGAGGCAATGGAGGTCGGCTGAGGTAGAGGAGGAAGGAGAGGAGCTCGGGGAGGAGCCATAAGAAGAGGAGGTGGAGAAGAAAGAGGGTGTCGGGTGGCGTTGTTTTTTTGTGACTTCCACCAGGAGGAGGGTCACACAACGACCACCTACCCAGATTTCTTGAAGATGAGAGAAGCCAGGGGGCTAGGGAGGCAGGATCCACCGATAAGGATTGTGGAGGTGCAGCATGGGGAGACGGAAGATAGGTGTGAGGACCGGGCTGATATAGGAACCCGGGGAGGGATCGGGGCGATCCACCGAGGAGTTGGGATTGAGGCAACTCATAAGGGGAGCCTCCAGACCATGTTCTGAAGGGGGGTAACCTCGACCTTCCAAGCTCCCCCTCCGGAAGAAAAGATTACCTTTTATTCAGCAGATATGCCAGATTATGAGGACACATTCTATGACGCCTTGGTGATCCAGACGGCAGTCGAGAACTTCTGATGAATTGTAAATATACGTATTTTTGTGCACATTAATTTAGTCGTTTTCATTTATTTTCGTCATTTTTACTTATTTTTGTTCAATAAAATGCCCCTCTTCTTGTAAATTTACTACTAACTTGTTTTCTTTTTATTTTGCAGAAAAATTCCAAAATCTGCCAAAATTGGGCAGTACACGCCCGTGTCATTTTGGTCATGCCCGTGACCGGGCCGTGACATTGCATTTCCCGTGGAATCAGATGATTTTGAAGAGAAAAGTTTGACACGCCCTGGGTCACGCCCGTGTCACCCGACACGGGGCGTGACACAAGCCCGTGTCCATTCCACTCGACGAATTCAGTTCAACGATCGTAGAACCCGCGACACGCCCAGCGTCACGCCCGTGACCTAGGGCGTGACTCAAGCTTAGCTCGACAATTTCAACTCGACACTTTCCGCTCGACATTCGTCGAGTGTCGACACCAACCGACACGCCCAGAGTCACGCCCGTGACCGTGGGCGTGACTTCACCACCTAGCCCGACAAAATGCTGCCGAAGACTTTTGACACAACCCGCGCCCGATTCTACCGCCCCGACACGCCCAGCATTATGCCCGTGACCGGGGGCGTGACATCCGCGAACTCAGCCCGAAGTCAACTTTCCTGCCAAATCTTCGGCCGCCATCATGAATAGTAGTGAAACGCCCCCCCCCCCCCCGACACGCCCGTGTCGGAGGGCGTGTACTAAGAATTTTTTGCCTATAAATTGCCCATTTCAGTAAGGTCAAAGGGTTCACATTTTTGAGCCACTTTGGTGTTTTTTGTGGGCTGCATCCGTGATTCTAGTGCTATGTAAGGAGATTTCTCCCCCCTTCCTTTCATGTTTTGCTTTGCTTTATCTTTTAGCTTTGTAATAGCTTTGTAATCGTTTCCTTTAATCAATAAAAATGATAGCTTTTCTCTTCTTATTTGGCTTTGGAATGAACTCATGTGCCCACTTTTCTTCTCATTTTATCCTTAGTTTCACCTTTGTTTTTCTCTTTATGAAAAGTGTGTGTGTGTGTGTATGAGTGTAATATGTTTAATAGTCATGTTTTTAACTTGTTTTCATGATAGGTTTTGTAGTAGATTTCATTTCCAAGCATGGTATGATGGGGTTATCTCATCTTCAACATGTTCTTCCTTAATGTTTTTTTATTATGCTTTCATTCTTATGTATTTATAAAAGAGTTGAAAGTGATTTTGATGTTTTTTTTACTTAGTTTTTTTGTAGGATTGTAAAACCCTTTTGTTATTTTCATTTTCTTTTCACTTTTTAATAGCTTTTATGAAAACATAAGAATGAAAATGTTGTAATTTTAATTTTCCAAGAACTTTGGTTTTTTATTTTGTTTTGAAAAAAAAACTTTTGTTCTCTAAAAATTTCATTTTGTTCTTTTTATTTATTTTTGGCAAAACCTAAGCATGAAAAAGTAAATGTTTTAATTTTTAGGTAACTTTCATTTTGCTTTTAATTTGTGTGTGTGAGTGTATGAGAATAATGTTTTGATGCTTTGTTCAATTTATGTAGAGTGTGTGAGTATAGGTGTTAGTTTTTCATGATTTATTTTTCATGCTTTATTTTATCGTTTTCTTTAATTATGTAGAGTGCGTGTGTGTAGGAGATAGTTTTATGACTTTCTTTCAATTCATGAAGAGTGTGTGTGTGTGCATTTATTTCCGCCTACTCGTTAAGAGTTAAATGGCGCATCGTTTTCATTTCATGCCTACTCGTTTGAGTAGTACTTGTAATTCTCTTTCTTTATTTTTTCCGTCTACTCACTTGAGTTAAATGGACGGACTTTATTTCTTGCCTGCTCGTTTGAGTAGGACTTGTACTCGTATTTATTTTTGCCTACTCGTTTGAGTTAAATGACATGTCTTTATCTCCCTGTAAATATTTGAGAAAGCCTTGTAATCGCATTTATTTTCTCCTACTCATTCGAGTAGGACTCGCTTTCATTTTAGTCCTACTCGTTTGAGTAGGACCTGCAATTTTCAGCTTTTATTTCCCGCCCCCACTCGTTTGAGTGGGACTTGCAATTTCAATTATGCAAATTTCTTTTGTGTGTAACTTAGTTTCTGTTTTATTTATAATTTGGAGTGTGCGCGAGTTCTTGTTTTAGCTAACTTTTCAGCTTTCTAAATGTTTGTTATTTTTTATGTCCTCTTCTTATAATCATTTAGCGTTTAATTTCGAACTCGCGCCTCATTAAATTATAAAGTCGTCCCCATACCGATGTGTGGCTAATCGCTATTAGCCTCGGCATCGAAGAGCTTTGGGACATTTAAAATGATTTGTAATAATTGAAGCTCTTTATTTTCACTTTAATTTAAGGACTTAAGGTTTACCCCGGGTTAACGACGCGTAGGACCACAAATCGATGTGTGGGCCCTATTTCCGTTATCCATACACTAGCTAGCCGAGAGGCCGTGCGTATGGATAGATCACCCCTGGGTAAATAGAGTTGCGTGCATACCCTCAAGAGAGGACAAGCGTAATTCTACCGGATTGGGTTCCCCACCCAATAGCGGGGTTCTTAGCGTAAAGCAAGCGTTAAGAGGAATCCTTCGTCGGACTAACGTTCGGTCGAATAGTCTTAACGTTCAGGTGAGCGATATCCCTATAGCTAGGTGAGCTCACATTTGTGGAACCTCCACGGCCAAGTTGCCTTTTATTAATTTGAAAATTAAGTCCTATAATTATTAAAAATTATTTTAGTCTTAATCCGATTCGATGCCGAGCGTTAACCCTTCATCGAATATTTTCTAAATTGTTTTTTCGTTCCCTTACTTTTTCCGTCTTTACTTAATTAAAACATCCACCTTACTTTCAGTAAAATAATAGTCCTCCCGAAGGAGTAAGAATAGTCAACACGACCCCGAGAATAATACGACCTCGGTATTCCCCCGAATATCGAGTACTACTTGCGATAGGTGCACTTGCCTCATCTAGCACGCCCGCGGCGATCGACTCACCGAACCAACCACAGTAAGAGTCTGTTCGCGGGCGCATCAACTTCACGGTCTCCAGGATCTTGGTGGACAACGGGAGCTCCGTGAATGTGATCTTCAAGAGAGCCTTCGATGATATGAAGGTTGAGGGCAAGAGGGTGTTAGCTTCAGACGGACCGTTGTTTGGATTTTTAGGAGAAAGAAAGGAGGTAGAAGGAGGGGTAGGGCTGCATGTGAAGTTGGGGGCGTGTCACGGAACTGCAGGTTCGTGATCGTGGATGCCCCGAGCAGCTATAACGCCATCTTTGGGCGCCCCCTCATCAGCGCCTTTTGTCGCGTCCCCTCCTTGTTTCATAAATGCCTTAAGTTCAACAACGGAGGGGTACATGTTAGGATCAGGGGGGAGCCGAAGGTGGTGAGGCAGTGTTACGTGTAACGCCCATAGCCGATCCAACGTGACAGTGTCACGACTATGCTCTAGGAGACGCTACCGGGCTGCAGCCCAAGCACCCCAACCCCTCTCCTGCCCACAGGCGGGCTGTTGGTGGTCACAGCCTCCCTTTGATGAGCGAACTCTACAGTTAAACTGGGTCGTACGGGGACTTCCCAGGAGGTCACCCATCCTAGTACTACTCTCGCCCAAGCACGCTTAACTATGGAGTTCCTTCAACTCTCATCACTAGTCAACTGGCACACGATCATTCTCGATCACTTGAGCTGGATCTTTAACGGCTTTTCGAAGCACCGAGAGGTGAAACACATCATGTAATCCACCCAACTCTGCCGAAAGAGCTAGCCGATATGCAGCTTCCCCAATTCGCTCCACCACTTCAAACGGACCAAGATACCTTGAGCTCAACTTTTTCAACCGCCGAATCCTGGACATGCCTTTTAAGGGTTTGATCTTCAAATATACCCAATCACCCACCGCGAACTCCACGTCCCGGTGCTTGGCATTGTAGTACTTTGCTTGTCGATCCTGGGCTATCAGTAGCCACTCTCGAATAGCGCGTATAGTCGAGTTAGCTTCATCGACTTCTTGACGGTTATAGAGCTTGGATTTGCCTGCTTCTGCCCAAGCTAACGGTGTATGGCACTTGCGACCATACAAAGCTTCAAACGGTGCCATACCAATGCTCGCTTGGTAGCTATTGTTGTAGGCAAACTCCACCATATAGAGATGATCTTCCCACTTCTTACCAAAATCTAGGGCGTACATTCAGAGCATATCCTCCATAGTTATGTTTGTCCTTTCAGTTTGGCCATCTGTTTTGGGTTGAAAGACCGTACTGAACATCAACTTCATGCCCAACAGCTGATGGATTAGCCTCCAATCAATTGATGTAAATCGCCCATCACGATCACTCACGATGCTACAAGGAACGCCGTGTAACCGTACGATCTGCTCCACAGAGAGCTTTGCCAAACTTTCCACTGAATCGTTCCGTTTGTTCGGAAGGAAGTGCGTCACTTTCATCAACCGGTCTACAATCACCCAGATTGAATCATTCCCGCATTGAGATCTCGACAACACGTGCACGAAATCCATTGAAATATCATCGAACTTCCATTCCGGAATCGACAATGACTTCAAGAAACCGCCAGGCTTCTGGCATTCCGCCTTCACCAAAGCACAAGTTTGGCATTTAGCCACATAGCGAGCGATATCTTTCTTTAGTCCTGGCCACCAAAATAGCTTCTTTATGTCCCTGAACATCTTTGTGCTCCTAGGGTGAATTGAGTGCCTGGTAAAGTGTGCTTTATATATCAACTCTTCTCGTAATTTACCCATACTCGGGACGCACAACCGGCCCTCTTTCCGCAAAAGGCCGTCCTCCCAAGATAATTTGCCCTCTGGCCCGTCCTTCGCAACCAATTTGTCATTGCCGGAGCCCTCCGACTCAAGGCATCAGCGACCATATTTCACTTCCAAGGAGTATAATGAATCTCGAAGGTGTAGTCCCCAAGGAATTCCAGCCACCTTCGTTTTCGCATATTCAGATCCTTTTGCTCCAATAAGTACTTTAGGTTCTTGTGGTCTGTAAAGATATCCACTTTTACGCCATAAAGATAATGCCGCCATAACTTCAGTGCAAAGATCACCACCGCTAACTCTAAGTCGTGGACGGGATAATTTCGCTCATGTACCTTCAACTGGCGCGAGCTATAAGCAATCACTTTCCCATTTTGCAGAAGAACGCAGCCTAAGCCGCTTCCTGAAGCATCTCTATAAATCTCACAGCCGTCTGTACCATATGGCGATGTCAACACAGCCGTCGGGGTCAACCGACTTTTTAGCTCTTCAAAAGCTCGCACGCACTCCGGCATCCAAACGAACTTCTATTCCTTTCGCGTCAGTGTGGTCGGAGGCAAAGCGTTCCGGGAGAAATTTTCAACAAACTGTCTGTAGTAGCCTGCCAGTCCAAGGAAGCTCCTGACCTCGGCCACTGAAGACAACACCGGCCACTCCTGAATGGCTCTTATCTTTGACGGATCCACTGCGATGCCCTCTCCACTTACCACATGGACAAGGAAATCCACCGACGATAGCCAAAACTCGTACTCCGAGAACTTAGCATAGAGTTTATTCCTTCGCAAGGTAGACAACACCATCCGCAAGTGGTTTGCATGATCAGCTTCCCGAATCAACAAGTCCAAGTACTCTCGGAACGTTCGGTACATCAGGTCCATGAACATCGATGACGCATTACACAGCCCAAACAACATTACTGTGAACTCATAATGATCGTAGCGTGTGCCAAATACGGTCCAGGGAATGTCACCTTCCCGAATCCTCAACGGGTAATATCCAGATTTCAAATCCAATTTGGAATAGATGGTTGATCCCACCAACTGATTGAATAATTCATCTATCAGTGGAATTAGGTACTTGTTTTTTTCTGTCAGCTTATTCAGTTTACGGTAGTCAATACATAACCGCAAACCACCGTCTTTCTTTCTTACAAATAGAACAGGTGCGCTCTAAGGTGACATGCTTGGCGTATATATCTTAGCTCTAGCAACTTTTGCAATTGGACTTTCAATTCAGTCATTTCCTTTAGCGCAACGCAATTTGGCGAGCGGGCCACAAGTTTCACACCTGACACCAACTCAATTGTGAAGTCGATCTCCCACTGGGGTGGTAGCCCAGGAAGATCCTTAGGAAACACATCCGTAAACTCCGATACAACCGGAACGTTACTCACATTGGCCTTTGGCTCAACAGCTTGAATCAGCGTGAAGTATAACTCCACGCCCTTCCGAACAATCTTGACGACATGGAGTGCAGACATGAAAGTTCCGCTTACTTCTCGCATCCCAGCGAACTTAGTCTCATGTTCGGTATTCTGGCCCAATGTGATCTCTTTTGATTGGCAATCACTCCAGGCACGCTACTCTGCGAGCCAGTTCATACCAAAGGTCACATCAAAATCTGATATCGGCAATACAGATGCAGTCAAACAGAAATCCCGACTTCCAATTTGAACCGCCACATCGCAAGTCCTATCCGTAAGCATCAAATAACCATTCGGTAATAACAAAGCATGTGGCGTACACATCACACAGAAGCTAGATACAAAGTATGCACTACGAAAAGCAATCAACGATGTTATCACGCACTTGTGACAACGTCACTGTACTTAATGGCCTCTTACTGGCCAAAATTGCGCCTGGGATGTAAAGGACTCCACCACTGCCTTCAACATACGATGCAATTACGAGCGAAATTGTCCCCAGGTAAGAGAACATCAACGTTCTATTTGTGGTCACAACTACCGGGCAAGCACGTTTATCCCAAACATATCTATATTGCACCCATATAAGCACAAACGACACAGTGGAAACTACCATTCAAACTGACTACTATACATACATACAACACATGCATAGTCCACGAATACACGAGTAGCATAGTTATTTATGTACATAAAGTCGACATTTCCTTCTTATTTATTGTCCTCTAAGGGCCAACTCGTCAATCTTGGGCTTTATGTCCTTCTTGACCACACGAGTAGCACTTGTATTGCTTCTTTGGCTTCTGGGCACCACCCCAACAGTCTCGGGCAATGTGTCCTTTCTTGTCACAAGTGTAACAAGCACGAGCCTCGTGTTTCCGCCTCCTGCGGTGAGCAGGCTTTCCAACCCTTGGAGAACTCACATCCCTATTTGTAGGCATTTGTCGGGCTCTTGTCAAGTCCATCTCCAATAGTCTAGCTGACTCCACCAATATTTGGAATCCCAATAACTTAGGACCCATCAACAAAAAACGTAGTTCCTGATGTAGCCCATCCTAAAACCTATTGATCTTAGTCTCCTCGGTTTCAAACACAAACTTTGGCTGTTGTCTCAACGCAACAAATGCATGGAAGTATTCCTCAACCGTGTCCACTCCCTGGCTCAAGCACATGTTGAACGACGAAGCCGATGCGCTTCCCCTTGCCGTCTGCTCAAGTACACTGACCAGCATTGGATGCATGATCAGATCAGAGGGTTGAACCCGTCCCTCATGGTGAGCCTTGAGCATTGCAAAAACCACATCACCGATCAATCGAACCATCTCAACCGAGGGAGGAGATGTTGGTACCACAGTTGATGACATGCTTCCCATCGAATGCTAGGGTTCCTGCTGCCATGCAGTCGCGCTAGTCGCCTACAGTCGTAAAACACACAAGTAAGCAACAAACATATTGCCAAAAGAAATAACAGGAACACACAGGTTCCCCAAACAGGTGTATTTACATTCCTAAGTGGACATTCAAGAGTTCATTAGTGTTAACACGGTTCACACTTAAACGTGCTCGCCACCCCATAAAAGAATTCGACCACGAATTCGAAAGGGAAAGACTGAGACAGCTGATACCAAAAATGTAACAACTCCATCCATTCGGATAATATATAATAGAAGGTCCGGTCGGGGCCCCACACCATATGCTATAAAACAGGCGGGGAAGTCACGAGTTGATATTAGAGTTGCGTATCTTAACTCATAGAATTCTAGCGGAAGCTTATAACATAAAACTGAACTCCAACCATGAATGTCCACTACTATAAACACCCACATTTATATAGGAATGTATATCAAATACAATGTCATTTGACCTTAGGGCCTTACAGTCGCTCTTTATAAAAGTGGCTTCCAAACATCGGCGCGCAGGCCGGCCACACATGAACAAAACATAATATTTTCATTTTAGCCTTCAAGGGATAGCAGCATCAGCAGAGACTTCAGCCTTTATATGTCCCACTCGGCTCTCCAGCACCTGTACAAGGACAACCCATCCAACGGTGGCAAACAAGGCAACGATCAGCATTCAGCTGACCAATTTATAACGACCCTACCCCTTGCCCGGGGCAATGGTATTCCTTTCCTATAGGCATAACAATTCATATGCAGATATAGAGATATCACGCATTATGCTCTCACACACAAACATTCCATCACAACCGTCAGCCACGCGACCCAACGATCCGTGCACTCAGGGCACATTCTTGGTGTACCGGCAAACCAGCGTCTCACCACCGTATCAGGGCCGAAACCCAACGGTAAAAGTTGAGCATTTGCTCCATGGCGTGCAGCCGGAGACTTTAGTCTTAGTGGAGCGCAGGCCTTAGACACTTGCTATGCGCTCCAACAGACTGCACTTTCTGGTCTTCAAGTCGGACGGATATAACGCAGGTTGGATCAACCACCCCCCATTGCTCAAGTCGCCTTGCCATCACCGAATATCAATGTATTCGCGGCTAAGTAAAAGGCGCAGGTCGGTATCCCTTTACCTGTTTGGCATAAAGCCTGGGTGTTTTCCTCGGCTTCCACACCAGTACTTCCTGCTACTACCCTTCACAGGCACAACCCAATAAGTATCACAAGCATCAGAGGGTCTTTCCCTGGATTTTCGTACCAGTACTTCATGCTACTACCCTTCACAGGCACAACCCAGTAAGTATCACAAGCATCAGAGAGTCTTTTCCTAGACTTCCGTACCAGTACTTCTTGCTACTACCCTTCACAGGCACAACCCAGTAAGTGTCACAAGCATCAGAGGGTCTTTTCCTGGACTACCACTCTAGTACTTCCTGCTAGTATCCTTCATAGGTCCAACCCATCGACTCCATAAACTACACGTTTAACCACAGAGTCTTCTCCGGTGTGTATATGCAACATCACCAATCCAGACCAACCTATCAAGATGGGCTTCACACAATATGCCTATTTCGTACTCCATTTCCGGATCTATATGTCAAACTATTGGGGATTCCAAGAATCAACCCAAGAGAATCCCTTCACAATCCACCCTCTGGTGGGGGAATCCCATTCATATGCCAAAAAGGAGGCCTTCACATGGCCAAGAAGGAAGATCATTACCCTTGACATCGCTTTGGAGCCATGGAATCCTAGCTGGCTGGAAAGCACCGCAGCGGCCTTGCCTCCACAACGCTAGCCTCGGATCTTGAATCGGAACTCCGCAGCTCCACCGGTGGCCGACTCCCTTCCTCCTCCTCCTTCATCTCTCTCTCTTTCTAGGTTCTTAAAAAGAGGATAACTCAAGCCAAATGAGAATCTCATCTCAACTCTCGGCCTTAAAGAAGCAGGGAGAAGCTGGGGCCCTCAGATCCTATCTGAAGAAAATGGACAGTCATGATTTTGCCACAAAAGTCTGAATTTTGGCTGACATGACCTGTGAAACACCCGTGCCACAGGCCGTGTACCTTAAGCGGCACACAAACAACTTATCCAGACCAGTATATGGCCATGTGATATGCCCATGTCACAGGCCGTGTGACTTGACATGCCTTCAGGCTTGCCCGTGTCTGCGGCCGTGTACGTCAGACGGTTCACAACCATCTCAACCCGATGAAGACACAGCCATGTGACACACCCGTGTCACAGGCCGTGTGCCCAGAGACACACCCGTGTCCTGCCCATGTTCACCAGGCCTTACTACCCTGGCCAAATCCAGAAAAGGACACGGCCTGTGACACGCCCGTGTCACAGGCCGTGTGCCCTTACACGGCAGCAGACACACCTCCAGCGTGCTCTTCATCGAGCGAAGATCATCGACCGGAGGGGGATACGCCCTCGGACACGCCCGTGTCATGGGGCGTGTTCCCTCTCGAGAACTCATCGAGTGCATGTCGTCGAGCACT
The DNA here is from genome assembly GCA_039583875.1 of Platanthera guangdongensis. NCBI lineage: Eukaryota > Viridiplantae > Streptophyta > Magnoliopsida > Asparagales > Orchidaceae > Platanthera > Platanthera guangdongensis. The sequence continues at coordinate 51,986,953 of CM077152.1, forward strand.
CGACAGGCTGCTCATCCATACAGAGCAGGACACGCCCTGAGACACGCCCGTGTCCCAGGCCGTATCACCCAACCGGAACCCATCCTGGGATTTGAGGTGTTAAATTACCTGACGGCGGTCAACACCATATCTTGGATGGAAGAGGCGGAAGAGCTGGAGAGGGAGATGGCAGAGCATGAAGATATTGTCGGAGAGGAGGAGGTGAGCCTGGAGGAGGCGAGGGAGGAGACTGAGGAGGAGCAAAGAGGAGGAGGTGTGCATGAGGTCCAGAGGGATGAAGAGTCGGAGCCACAAGAGGGCCGACGGGTGGAAGGAGTAGGAGAAGGAGTTGAGAGGGAGGACCTGAGAGGCGTGGAAGTCGAGCAGCAGCAGCGTGAGAGCCTGGGGGAGGCGATGGAAGTCGAGGAAGTAGGAGGGGAGGAAGAGTTTGGACAGGAAGAGGGAGCAAGAGCCGGCTGGGAGCAGTCACGGCTGGAGCCGACTGGAGAAATGGTGGAGATGGAAGTCTTCACCAGCGCCCGCTAGGTGCAGAGGGTGCGGATCAGCGGGGGATTGAGTCCCGAGGACCAGGAGCGAGTTACGGCTTGTATCCAGAGCAACATCGACATCTTTGCTTGGAGCGCGGCTGACATGCCGGGCGTCGATGAAGATGTGGCCTGCCATCGCCTAAACTTGGACCCCCGGACATGCCCCATCTGCTAGAAAATGAGGAACATCGCTACCAAGCTGGAGGAGCCCATCCGCGAGGAGGTCAAGAAGCTTTTGGAGGTTGGCTTCATCTCAGAGATCAAGTATCCAGGCTGGATCTCCAACGTGGTAATGGTAAAGAAAGGGGGAGGGAAGTGGTGCATGTGTATCGATTTTTCCTTTTTAAATAAATCATACCCCAAAGATTGCTACCCCCTGCCTCGAATCGACGCGCTGGTTGATTCAGCCGTTGGTTTTTCTATTATGAGTTTTTTGGATGCTTTTTCAGGTTACCACCAGATCCGAATGCACCCTCCTGATGTCAAGGGCGTCTCCTTCATCACAAGAGATGGATGTTTTAGCTATAAGATGATGCCCTTTGGGTTGAAAAATACAGGGGCTACATACCAGCGCATGATGGATCGAGTCTTCCAGGGTCAAAGGGGGAGGAACCTAGAAGTCTATGTTAATGATCTAATGGTCAAAAGCAAATGTGTGGACTCACACCTTTGGGACCTGGAAGAGACGTTCGCCACCCTGCGAAAGTTCAAGATGGGGCTGAACCCCTTGAAGTGCGTCTTCGGGGTGAGCCGCGGGAAGTTCCTTGGGCATTTTTTGACCCCGACAGGGGTAGAGCCTAACCTAGATAAAGTGAAGGCCATCCTGGAGCTGGAGTCACCACATAACACAAAGGAGGTCCAGCGCTTGACAGGCAAGCTGGCCGGGCTAAGCAGATTCCTCTCCAGGTCGGGAGAAAAATGCTCATCATTCTTCAAAGTGTTGCGGAGTACTCAAAGGTTCGAGTGGACGGTCGAATGCGAAGAAGCTTTCCAAATGCTGAAGAGGCAGCTCTCCCTGGCTCCCCTACTTCAAAGCCCAAAGGAGGGGGGACCTAGCCTTGTATCTCGGAGTAGGAGCAGAGGCCATGAGCTCTGTCCTGGTCAGGGAAGAGGGGAAGAAGCAATTGCCAATCTACTATATTAGCAGGATCCTAAATAAGGCGGAGCTCTGCTACCCCATCTTGGAAAAGCTGGTGTATGCTTTGATCGTTTAGGCCAGGAAGCTTTGATCGTACTTCCAAGCGTATTCAATCAGGGTGGTAACAGACCATCCTCTTCGCAAGATTTTTGAGGGAGTGGAACACTCAGGCAGGTTGGACAAGTGGTCTTTCGAATTGAGCGAGTTTGATATCTCATTCGTGCCAAGGCTCTCCATTAAGGCTTAGGCGGTGGCTGACTTATTGGCAGACTACGTTGTTGAGATCGGGGCCAAGGAGCCGCAGCCATAGGAGGCGTGGAAGATGATGGTTGATGGAGCCTCGGGAAAGCATTCCCTCGGAGCAGGGGTGGTGTTAATAAGCCATCAAGGGGTCACTATAGAACAAGCAGTGGTCTTGCACTTTCCAGCGACCAACAACCAGGCGGAGTACGAGGCCATGATAGCCGGCCTTCGTTTGGCAAAGGAACTTGAGATCCAGGATGTCGAGGCTTTTACGGACTCATTGGTGGTAGCATCACAGATCCGAGGAGAGTTCGATGCTCAGGAGCCCACCCTTGTGAAGTACTTATCCAAGGTGAGGGCGATCATCGGAGGATTCCGGTTGTTCTCAATTCAACATGTTCCTAGGGAAGAAAGTATAGTTGCCGATCGGTTGGCTAAGTTTGGACCTCGGGGAGGAGGGATCTTGACTGAGCTATTTTGACTGTCTATCGAGGAAGGAGAGTTAATGGAGGTAGATCGGCAACCCTCGTGGGTGGATCCATTGGTCACTTTCCTGACCACTAGCGAGCTTCTGGAGGGGACCAAGGATGGGAAAAGCTTTAGGCACAAGGAGGCTCACTACCTAATGCTGGACGGGGGGTTACATCGGAAGATGTTGTCAGGGCTCCTGGAAAGGTGTGTGACCGAGGAGGAGGTCCCGAGGATCCTGGAGGAAGGGCATTCAGGTGAATGCAGTAATCACTTAGGGGGAAGGACATTGGAAACAAGGGTGGTGAGGCAAGGGTACTTCTGGCAGACCCTGAGGAACGATTCGGCTGAGTTTGCGAGGAGGTGCCGGAAGTGTCAGTTATATGCCACCCTCTAGCTCTTGCCCGTTCAAAGGTTCCGAAGCATCACAGCACCATGACCTTTCGCCATCTAGGGGATGGATTTAGTCGGGCCTTTCCCTACGGCTAGTGGGCAAAGGAGGTTCCTCCTGGTCATGATTGATTACTTTCAAAGTGGCTAGAGGTCAAGGCATTGGCCAAGGTCACCTCGTAGGTCATCGGGAATTTTGTCTGGGGAGAGATCATATGCAGGCACGGGCTCCCCCAGGAGATAGTAACAGACAATGGACCCCAGTTTGCCAGCAAAGAGTTCATCAGCTTCTGCGCTCAGCTGGGGATATACCTTAGATTTGCCTCTATACACCACCCCAGGAGCAACGGCTAGGTGGAGGCGGTCAATAAGATCATCGTGAACCTACTTGAGAAGAAGGTGGAGAACTTGAGGGGAAGTTGGGTGGAACAGCTCCCCTTAGTATTATGGGCCTTGCGGACAACCCCGAACACGGCCACCGGCGAGAACCCCTTCAAACTTTCCCATGGATGTGAGACAGTCATGCCCGTGGAGTTTGAGGTTCGATCCACACGAGTCGCGACCGTGGGTGATGGGGATGAGGCTTGGAGATTAGAAAATGAAGGAGGGTTACGCCTCTCGTTGGACATGGTAGAAGAGCTACACGAAGTCGTAGCTATCAGGCAGGAAGAGATTAAACGATGGATGGTAAAATACCTTGACAAGCATATCAGGGTCAAGCAGTTTGAGGAAGGAGATCTGGTGCCGAAGAAAGTTGATGCTGCGGGGAGATCTGCCATCGTGGGTAAGCTCAACTCAAATTGGGAAGGGCCTTACATTGTCGAGAGGGTTCTGAAGACGGGAGGTTACCACCTCCAGGATGTGGAGGGTAGGTCTATGAGCCACACCTGGAGCGGTGATGACTTGAAGCGCTTCTACCCATGAGAAGGGAGAGAAAAAAATGTATACTCAAAGTCAAGTTTATTGTAATATGTTCCTCAAATTACTTTTGTTTTTACCTACTATGAAATTCTAACGGCAGGAAGATGAGACCTTTGCTCTACACCGAGCCTGGCTCGGCCCCAGGTAGACCCACTGCGCAGGCTCTCATTAGCTGGCAGGTTCGAAGGCTCGCCTGTGGGGGTAAGGGACCCCGAGCGTGGCTCGGCCCCAGGTAGACCTACTGCGCAGGCTCTCATTAGCTGACAGGTCTGAAGGATCGCTTGTGGGGGATTGGATTGGTTCTTTGGAGACTTTTGCACTATCCTGAGCCTGACTCAGTCCCAGGTAGACCCGCTGCGCAGACTCTCATTAGCTGGCAGGTCCGAAGGCCTGCCTGTGGGGGTAAGGGACCCCGAGAGCGGCTCGGCCCCAGGTAGACCCGCTGCGCAGGCTATCATTAGCTGGCAGGTCTGAAGGCTCGCCTGTGGGGGAAAGGATTGGTTCTTGGTTATTTGAGACTCTTGCACTACCCTGAGCCTAGCTCGACCCCAGGTAGACCCGATGCGCAGGCTCTTATTAGCTGGCAGGTCCGAAGGCTCGCCTGTGGGGGTAAGGGACCCCAAGCACGGCTCGGCCCCAGGTAGACCCGCTCCGCAGGCTCACATTAGCTGGCAGGTTCGAAGGCTCACCTGTGGTGGTAAGGGAACCCGAGCGTTGCTCGGCCCCATGTAGACCCGCTGCGCAGGCTCTCATTAGCTAGCAGGTCCGAAGGCTCACCTGTGGGGGAAAGGATTGGTTCTTAGTTCCTAGAGACTCTTGCACTACCTCGAGCCTAGCTCGGCCCCAGGTAGACCCACTGCGCAGGCTCTCATTAGCTGGCAGGTCTGAAGGCTCGCCTGTGTGGGTAAGGGACCCCGAGCGTGGCTCGGACCCAGGTAGACCCACTGCGTGGGTTCCTATTAGCTGGCAGGTCCGAAGGCTCGCCTATGGGGGAGAGGATTGGTTCTTAGAGACGTTTGCACTACCCCGAGCCTGGCTCGGCCCCAGGTAGACCCGCTGTGCAGGATCTTACTATCTGGCAGGTCCAAAGGCTCACCTGTGGGGGTAAGGGACCCCGAGCGAGGCTCGTCCCCAGGTAGATCCGCTGCGCAGGCTCTCATTAGCTGGCAGGTCTGAAGGCTCGCCAGTGGGGTAGAGGATTGGTTCTTGGTTCTTGGAGACTTCTACACTACCCCGAGCCTGGCTCGGCCCCAGGTAGACCCACTACACAGGCTCTCATTAGCTGGCAGGTCCGAAGGCTCGCCTATGGGGGAGAGGGTTGTTTCTTGGTTCTTGGAGACTTTTGCACTGCCCCGAGCCTGATTTGGTCCCCGGTTGACCCGTTGCCCCGACTCCCATCAAGTTGGAGGGACGAAAAGCTTACTCGATGTCAGAGTGGTTGAGGAGACCTCCTTAAGGAACATCCTGCTTAAACTCATGAAAAACAAATTATGAGAGGCAAAGGTTGGAGCAGTGTGAGTGGAGGCACTCCCAGCTGGCGGCCTCGGGGATGGTCTCGCCTACGGCGAGTGGGCACTCGCGCGGGACAGAAGGCTCGGCCTAATAATAGGGGAGCAAGTTAAGTCGCTAAAAGCCACTCGTATCGGTAGTACCCTGAGGCGAGGCGAGACAGTTATACTAGTTAGGTCTCACACACAAATACGATGAGGGAAGTGACGACTCGTACTCTAAAAAAAGTAAACTCTCCAGCGAAGCGGTGAGACAAGACGTATCACCGTCTCGCGGGCGTAAGCGCATCACAGGGTCATCTAGCAGTAAACGAAATAAAGCAAAGTGAAACAAGTAAAAGCAAAGCGGTGAGACGGGTGGGCAGCACCATCTCGCAGACAAAAGAAAGCCAATAAATTGTTTCACAAAATGTAAAATAAAGTAACAGGATGAGTGTGTGCATTTGGTCAAGATTTGTTCATCACAAGTCATCAATACATTTTTGATCACAAAAAGAAACTCAAAAAGAAGTCTAAGTTATACAACATCAAAAAAAAGAGGGGGGAGAGGGGTCTTGGATCTCGCAGGCAGCAGGTCAATCCTCCCCGGCGAAAGAGGAATCTTCGCTCTCCACGCCATAGAGCTGGGGGACCAGATCGCGAGCGGTCACTGTCTCAGAGTCTTCCTTCACGACCCCCAAATCCTTCATCATTTTTAGGACCAGCGCCGCTGTCATGATTCTGGCGTCTCGGCACTGCTCCTCAACTTCATCCAGAGAGTATCTAGGTCGAGAGGCCGGGAGGGGTTTGGGGCGAGATGACGACACAACGTTGGCCTGAAGGCGAGTGACCTGAGCTTTTAAATCCTTATTCTCCTCCTCTAGAGCCACCATGCGCGAGTGCATCCGCTCCGCCGTATCGGCATCCTGCGAGACGCCCAGTCATTAGTAAAGAGTATTTTAAAAGAATAGTCCAAGGATAAGTTTAGGGCTTACGACGCTGCCCTGAGCTTTCGCGAGGATGGTCTCGGTGACAGATAGCCTTTTTGCGAGGTCGTCAGATTTCACTCGCTCTGCCTCCAGGCCCGCCTCAGTGTCTTTCCACTTCTTATTAGTGTAAATTAGGCGGCGTGAGGTGCGATGCGAGAGCTCCAAGGAACGGAGGTGGGCGTGGGAGGACTTCAGGACGAGGTCTCGCGAGGACTTGTTCTCGGGGAGACTGCCTCCGGAGCACCATAAAGGCCATACCCACAGAGAAGGCATGGTTGGTGGGAACCTCCTGCTCTTTCTAAGAGGGAAGGAGGGTGGAGATGGACACGCGGTTGACGTCCTTCTACCACACCAGAACAGGGGCGCCGGCGCCTTCTTGGATCGCGGGGCCCAAGTTGAAGTTTGGATGAGAAGAGGAGGCTGGGAGACTGTGATAAGCAGGTTCGTGAGATGTATCGATGGCAGGTTGATTAGTAGTGATGACAGGCCGGTCGGGTAGAGCCGTCTCGCGGGCTGGCGAGACGGTATGAGAGGGAGGCGAGCAGGGCGACTAAGAGTCCCCTATGGAGATGGGGCTCAAGGGCCCTGACGTTTCCTTCTCCTTCGGGGCCTTCTTTTTCCCCTTGGAGATGACCACAGCCTTATTCATCTTTTTCTTGGGAGGGCTGGTGCGAGAGGAGGTCGTGTCGCCTGCAGGCCTCTTCAGAGGGGCAAGAGCCAAGGACCCTCTCGCCGCCTCACCCGCCGCACTGGAGAGACTGAGGCCCTTGCTTGGTTGGATGTTGCTCTTGTAGGGGGGTGGACTGGAACGACCCGCTCTCCTAAAACAAGCAAGAAGGTGATGATATGGCGCGACAAAAAATAATAAAATGCGAGAGAAGAGAGCAATAGTACCTTCGTCGGGGAGCATGGGAGGTAGCGAGTCGAGGCCTCGCCGCAAGAAGTTGACCTCGAAGTTTTTGCCGATGAATAAGTCATACATCAGCTTGTCCGTGCCGCCCACCTACGGGGACACATAAAAGATCTCGGCGGGCAACATAGGCGTGAGAGGGACGCCCCCGAAGTTGACGTGGATGAACAGAAATCTAGTGAGCCAATGATGATTTTTATTTGGCATCTCGCACACCTTAAGAACTTGCCCAGTGAAGTACGAGACGCCGTCGGCATTGGCGTGGTAGATGAAGAGCTTGCGGAAAACCGTCAAGCTAAACTCAATGCGCTCCCCGCACATGTAGTAGGCGAAGGCAATTAACACCAAAATGGCATTCAGGTTAAGCTGCGCCGGGACGACGCTGAAGTACTTTAAGACCTATTTTACCTCCGACCAGAGGTGCAATATCAAGCCCGCCTCGAAGTGCAATACGGGGAAGGCGAGTTCTCCCAGGTAATAGGTGTTGATCACCTCGCCAACCTTGGGGGGCCGCGATTCAAGCCCCTCCTTCATGTACTCGCGGACGAAGTTGCGGTAGTCTTCGTCATGAAGCTTGCCGGGAGGGAAGTCATGATCAGTAAAACGTTTCCCGCAGCGACTGCGCCCCTCGCCTACCTCAACTTTCTTCTTCTCCATTTTTTAGCGAGACGGATGTTCGCGACAGGATTGAAAGAGTAGAAGAAGCGAGAAGAGAAGGAGAGGCTAGAGGAATAAAAGGGCGAGAGGGATCAGCGAGACAGAAGTGGTAGGGGGCAAAGGCTTGGACAAGGCAGAGATGAAGGCGCAGATATCGTTCTGCTCTAGGGGGCAGGAGTATTTATAGTGGATGTAGTAAAATGATTAAATGGGCGGGAAAAACGTATATGGGAAGGGGAAGAGTCGGTCGGTGGTTCACTGTCTCTCTCCTAAACCTCGATTTGTGTGGCCCATCACAATCACATGACAGAATAATTAAATTAAAAGAAATTAAATGAAAATTAAGCGATTAAACTAGCAACAATAAATATTTAAACATACCCTCCCGCATAAGGCGGGAACCACATTCTCAGACATTACCGGCGAGACGGCAGCATAATGTATTACACAATTATTACAACATTAAAACACAAAAAACAAATAAGAAAGAGCGAGACGAATGAATAAAACGGGTCGAGCAGGGCAGTCCTTAATACTGGAACCATTTCCAGTGGCCACCGCGAGCCCTCGCGCAGGGGGGCCTACTGTGCGAGTGGAAGGCGCGGATGGCGCCAAGCCCACTGCGCGCAAGACGGAGCTGCATGTCGACCTCGCTGATAATGGCTTGAGGATCGGTCCCCTCAACCTCTATCCCAGGGTCAACCTCAGAAGACAGGCGAGCGGATTTTGTCTCCAGCCATTTGATTTGCCTATCGTCCGCCTGTCTGTCCTGCTCCAGCTATCTGATGATGCGTTTGTGTTTCTGGAACATCTCAGCTATCTTGCGCTTCATCTCCAGCGGGTCCGCGAGGTCGCCCCGGTAGTCTTCAATCTCGTCCATAGGAGGAGGGGGCGAGACAACGAGTCGCCTAAAGAGCTCCTCAGCGGGCGAGTCGGTCTGGACGCCTACGCAAGGAGTGGAGGGGAAGGGTGAGAGAGGCTCTCGCAGGAGGGTGTGGGAGTAGCGAGTAGGACAAAGAAGCGAGAGGGAAGATTTTTTACTAGGATGGAGGGAGGTCCCGACAGCCTGAGAAGGGTCGTCTCGCCTCTCGTTAGGGGGAGTAGATGGAGGAGTAGAAGGCTGTGGTGAGTCAGTTTCTTCGCGATGGGCAACGGTGTCATCCCGCGGGCTGACTGGTCGGCATAGAGGCGCGTGGGTTCCCTGAAGAAGCAAAATGGTAAATAAGCAAATATGGATGAAAAGGTAATAGGGGCAAAAGCGAGAACTCATCTCCTTCTCTCTAGGAGATGCGAGAGGAGGAGAGGGGCTGGTTTCCAGGACAGCGCAAGATGGCCCCTCGGCCGAGGAGGAAGGGCCGCCTGTCTTTACCTTCTGATGACTAGTTTTAGTCATCCCTTTTGGGGTAGTTTAGTATTCATAATTCTTAGGTTTTATTATAGTTTTATGTATTTATATGCTTGTTATGTTGTTATTTTATTTTAATGTTTTGTTATGTTATGATATAAAAATTCACAGTTTTATATGTTTTATGTATTTTCACTTTTAGTATTTTATGTTCTATGTTTATCTATGTTATGATTATAACTAATATGTGTGTTATTTTGTTTTATTTGTAGGTTCATGGCCCAACTACGTGCAACATGAATGCAGCCCTTGTACATGAATGCAACCAACATTACAATAAGTGCGGCCCACATGATGCAACCATGCAGCCCCTCTACACCCTACCCGAGCCTACAACAAAGCCCACATGGTGCAGCCCAAGCTTCTCTTTCAAGTGATACCCGAGCCACTTCAAAAATAAAGCAGCCACTTCAAGATACAGCCCACAAAGAGCAGCCCGGCCCTTCAAGTGTAGCCTAAGTCTCCATTCATGCATGGCCGACCATCCTCTCTCTCTCCCCTTTATTGTTTTCTTTTCTTCTTTATTCCTCATACATCTCCCACTCACCCCTTCTCTCTTATTTATTTCTCATTCACCCCTCTTTTCCCCCTCTCTCTCATTCTCATTTAAACCCATACACCCCCCTCTTATATTTTATTTTGTTCTTTTTCTATTTTCCAAAATGACAATGTATATGCATGCATGTAGCCACTCCCTCTCTCCACCTCATTTAATATCATGCATGCATCCTCTCTCCAAGCCATGGCCGGCCACCCACCTTGTCCCTTCATCTTTATTTCATTCTAGAAACTTCTCCCTCTCCTATATAAAGACCCCATCCCTCAAGCATGAAAGGAGGAGATCCAAGAGAAGAAAATTTAGAATCCAAGTTTGAATTTGAGTGTTGAGTTGAAGTTTTGAGAGTGCTTGTGAGTTGTTTTTATTTTACTTATTATTGTAGTTTTTCCATTATTGTAATTTTTGTTTTAGTAGTTTAATATAGTCTTGTTTTCTTTATAGTATTGTGTAATCCTCTTCCTTTTTACAAGCAATGAAAATATTTTCTCTTCATCTTATTTTGTTTTCTTCCTCCACTATGAGTAGCTAATTTCCCTTAGCATTCGATCGTGAGGATCCATGAAATGAGATGAGGTTTTCTTTTACTTTTTAGTTTTATTTTTGTCTAAATTATTTCTCGATCCTTCTTTGATTTATATCGTGTCGACTCCGTATTTCCGGTATACGGTAGTAGGCAATTTGATCTCATTTCATAGAAGTCGAGAGACTCGTTGATTTGAAAGATCACTCAAAGAAGGAAGGAGTTGCACACAACCCTAGAGATAGGATGGCGTAAATTTTCCGGATTGGAGTCAAATCCAATAGTGCGGGTCACCTCGATAATGCGGCTTTAGGCCTTTTTGACTTGAAAGAGATTTTGGTCAAAACGTCTATAAGTCAGGAGATTTAATGCTCTAGCAAGATTATTTCCTAATATCGGATCCGTCACGGTCGATTTTGATTTGCAAGCTTAAAACTATACTTTTTATCTCCTCATCTCGTTTCATGGTGAATCTTCGATCGAATGTTAACTTTTTATTATAAGTTTTCCGTCTAAAAATTATCTTAGTTTTTCTCCGAAAATATTCTCAAAACCCACTTTCTTTCGGTAGGATAATAGTTCAAGCGTGAGTAGCAGTACTTGTCAACCCCGTGTTTAAATACGACCTTGATACTACAATTCGACAGGTACACTTGCCTGTTCGGGTTTTAGCACATCAAGTTTTTGGCGCCGTTGCCGGGGACGCTTTTTCGTCAATATTAGGAAAGCGCTTTCGCTATTACTTCTGCAAAAAAAAAATCAAATTTTTTTTTACCTTTCTCTATTTTTTTCTTCAAGTTTTTATTTCCCTTCTTCTCTTTTTCTTTCCTCCATTCTCCTTCTAATTTTCTCAGTGCATGACCCGCACGAATCCGTCGCTACTTGTTGACTTGAACCCAGAAATCGAATGCTCCTTTCGGAGAAACTTGCGATTCAGAGGTTCCACTTCTCAAACAGCGGTTGAGGATTCCGACGGTGATTGTAATTTTAATTCTGAAATGGGAGATCCCAACCCAAGAATAGCTCAGCAAAGGACCAAGTCCGATTATGCTCGACCCAACCAGGAGGGGACTGAAACAAGTATTGTTCGACATGCAATTGCGAACAATAATTTTGAGCTTAAGCCTAACATCATACAAATGGTGCAGCAATATGTACAGTTCGACGGATTACAAGATGAAGATCCGAACTTGCATATTGCTAGTTTTCTCGAGATCTGTGACTCATTCAAAATAAATGGTGTCTCAGACGATGCTATTAGGCTAAGACTCTTCCGTTTCTCCTTAAGAACCAAAGCCAAGCAGTGGTTGAGTTCTCTTCCAAGAGGATCAATCACTACTTGGAGCATTCTAATAGATAAATTTCTTGCAAGATATTTCCCCCCCCGCCAAAACTTCTAAATTAAGAAACAATATAACTTCATATTCTCAAATTGCTTCTGAGACCCTCTATGACACATGGGAGAGGTTCAAAGAGATTTTGAGACGCTGCCCCCATCATGCTCTGTCTGTATGGTTACAGGTTTAGACATTTTATAATGGGCTAAATCAAGAGACTAAGCAAATGATAGACGCCGCTTCCGCTAGTTCTTTGGACCGCAAAACTCCGGAAGCCGCTCTTGAGCTTATAGAGGACATGGTGATGAACACTTTTCAATGGAACTCGTCTAGGACTCTCCCAAATAAACCTGCAGGTATCTATGAGGTGGACTCGGTTTCGCAACTGGCGCTGCAAATGGAAATGCTGAACAAGAAGATTCGGAGATGACTGCTTCCTCCGCAGCTAAGGTATATGAAAATGCAAATGCTACTGCTGCCGAGCAGGTGGATTATCTGGGGAACATACCCAGGCCTGCTAAAAATAATTCTGCAAATTTGACTACTTTTTCTGCTTTTTCTTCTCCTCCTGGTTTTAATACTGCTTCGAACTCTTATCATCCTGGATGGCGTAACCATCCTAATATTTCTTGGAGTAACCCTGCTAATGCTGCGCGTCCACCACATGATTTCACTCCACCACCACCACCACAATATCAAAACCAAAATTTTCAAAAAACTCCATCTTTGGAGGAAATACATTCTAAATATAAAAGCTCGAATGATGCTACCATTAGAAGTTTATCTGGATCCGTGAAAAATTTAGAGAACCAGGTCGGGCAACTTGCCATGGTCATCTCCGAGGGGCCACCCGGGGCTCTTCCCTCAAACACTGAACCTAACCCAAGGGAGTACGTGAATGCGATTTCCTTCGGAGCGGTAAAGTTATTAACGAGTCCACCACAAGGGAAGAGCCAGAGGTGATTGTCTCTCCTTTGCTGAAATATTATCGTTATGGAATCAAATGATAAAATTTTTGAAAAAGAAAAAGACAAATTTAATTTTGCAAAAGAAAAGTCTATTTTTGAAAAAGAAGTTAACGATTTTCAAAATGATGCTTCGGCAATTAAAAAGGAATTTCCGCCACCTCCTTATCCGGCTAGGCTTAGGAGGGAAAAATTAGATGATCAATATTCACGCTTTCTTGAAATGTTTAAACAAATTCATATAAATTTGCCATTTCACGAAGCCATTAGCCAAATGCCGAAATATGCCAAATATCTCAAGGATTTAATAACGAATAAAAAGAAATTTGAGAATCTTTCTCACGTAATGTTAAATAAAGAGTTCTCAGCGGTCGTTAAAAACTCTAACCTGCCTAAAAAATAAACGATCCGGGTAGTTTTTCAATTCCTTGCGTTTTTGGTTATTTTTTTATAAAACATGCGCTAGCGGATCTAGGTGCGAGCATCAATTTGATGTCTTTGTCATTATTCAAGAAGCTAGGATTGGGCACTCTCATCCCTATAAGAATGAGTATCCAGTTAGCCGATAGGTCGATCAAATATCCGTTAGGTATTGTTGAGGACGTGCTAGTAAAGGTCGACAAATTCATCTTCCCGGTGGATTTTGTCATTCTCGATATTGAAGAGGACGTCGATGTCCCTCTTATCCTTGGTCGTCCCTTCCTAGCCACCGCTCGAGCAATCATAAATGTGAGTGACGGAAGACTTTCTCTGCGGTGGGAGATGAAGAGGTTACTTTTGATATTAATCAATTTATGATAAATTCTTTGCAAAATGATGACTCTTGTTTTTTTATTGATGAATTAAAAGAAGACTCCTATATTTCTCCAAATGATTTTTCGGCTTCTTTTCTGAACTTTCTACAAATGTTTTTGAAAATACGGTTATGCCCATGCAAAGGAATTTGAAAATGAAACTGTTTTTAGACAAAAGAATCTTGAAAATCTCATTTTTGAAAAAGAAAAAAATCTGACAAATTCATATGATAAACCACCCGACCCTGAAACGAAAGTCGATCACGATAAGAACTTGGGCCATCATAAAACTTTTAAAACTTGGCGATCAAGTTCTTCTTTTTAATTCACGCTTACGTATTTTCTTCGGACACATTAAATCTCGATGGACTGGACCTTTTACGGTCAAGGAAGTTTATTCTGATGGAACTGTGATGCTCTCGCATACGGATAAGGGTGATTTTAAAGTTAAAGGTCATAAACAAAAACGTTATTTTTATAATGATTTTTTGTCTCCTGCAAAGGAGAATTTTGTGTCGAACTCTTAAATATTTATCCTGATGTGAAACTTTTTTTTGGACTTCTTCTTATTACAAGACTTTTATTATTATTCGGACAATCTTTTTATTATAAAATAAAGAACATTCTTGGGAGTCCTGCCCAGGACTCTTCTTTTTCTGTTTTCTTTGTACTTCGCTCTTCCTCCGGCGGCCACTCAAGTACAAGTTCGTGATCGCCGCTCAAATGTTACTGATATCAAGATGGATCAAATCAAACCTGCTTATGATCAAGTGCACTAAAAAACAAGCATGGGGAGCGACATCCGCCTTCATCTCACAAATCAGGGGAAGTCATGTTCTTTTTATTTTTTCCTTTACTGCATTTTTTAAGCATTTTCTGCTCTTTCTCGTTTTTGTTTCTCCTTCATTGAGGACAATGAAAATTTTAAGCATGGGGGAGGGTTTAGTTTCTTTCTTTTTTTCTTCTTTCCAAAAAAATGCTTTAAAACAAAATTCAAAAAATTAGTATAGTCTTTTGGAGCCTTTTAGTAGTATTATTTTTATTTAACTTCATCGAAACTTCAAAAACATTATAAAATGCAAAACCCCAAAAAAATTTTACAATCAAATTCCAAAAATCCAAAAACAAATGCTAAAATATTTTTGAAAAACAAAATCAAAAATTATTTTCATCTTTATTTTTATGTTTCTTCTAGTGATGTGTAGGTCCGTGTGATTTTGTACTTCTAGATAGATCTCTTTGAAAAGTTCTGCTAAACTTATCATTTTAACATAACTTAGTTTTACTAGTTTCTAGTTCTTAAATATAGACATCTATTTTCTCATTTTAAGTTAGCAATTTGTATTTGCTCTTCTCATTCGGTTAATTACGTGCGAATGGTTGCTAGGTAATATTAGCTCTTTTTCATTTGTGGGGTAGTCTTTTTTGGTGTCTAGAACTTGTCCCGAGCTACTCTCAAAGCATGTGCGTCGTTTTTTACGTACTTTATAAATGATTTAGGTCACCCTTTGACTCGTTTGAGCTTTTCTTGCCCACCAAAAAAATTTATCATTGCAAAAAAATTTTGGGCCTTTTCCATATTTATTTGATTTAGCTCCACCTTTTATTTCATTATTTGCTCCAAAGCCAAAATGCATTTCCTATTCTCACACTAAAACTCTGAGCTTAATAATCATTTTTGTGAGGGGGTATTATCTTTGAAATGAAAAAAAAAATTTTAAGCCTGCTTTTGGAGCTCTATTTTATGAAAAAAATGTTATTATCAAAATGTTATCAAATCAAAAAAAAGAAAAAAAGAAAAGAAAAAAAATAAAGTTTATTTGCAGCCAATTTATTAAAGTAAAAAATTTTTATGGCCTTTTGTTTGTTTCAAGTACTTATCATTTCTCTTCATGTGTTTATGTTTATTTTTTGAGCTCAACCTTGGTTTAGTGTTTAAGCCCTCATGTTTATCCTTGTTTTCATTTCCTAATCATTTACCTAAGCCAAGTTTTAACGCCTATTAGAAGTCCTATTAATCTTTAGAACGTAAATTCGCATAGTGGAGAGAGTGTGAACGGACAAGCCTATGGCCACCATCATTGATGGATTTCTTTGGAGGTTACCTTGAGGTGTTTTAGAGTTAATTTTTATCTAGCTACCTAGTAGTTCGTTAATGCACCGTTTATTTAGAACTTCTATATTTGTTTATCTTATTTTCATTAATTTTGGATGCCTTGTTTTAGGAATTTTGAAATTTGTAATTCTTCTTTATGTTCTAATGATAATTTTTGGCTTCCACTTTCAAGTTTTATATTTTGCACTTCTCACCCCACTAGTTGATAACATAGGAATTAGGGTGGTTTAATTGTTCATGTTTTGTTTTTCACATTCATGCAACCTAAAAATGTTTTGTTTTCTTTTTATTATTCCTAAGTTCTTAAATGATATTTGCTTGGGGGCAAGCAAATGCTCTAGCATGGTGGAATTTGATGACTAGTTTTAGTCATCCCTTTTGGGGTAGTTTAGTATTCATAATTCTTAGGTTTTATTATAGTTTTATGTATTTATATGCTTGTTATGCTGTTATTTTATTTTAATGTTTTGTTATGTTATGATATAAAAATTCATAGTTTTATATGTTTTATGTATTTTCACTTTTAGTATTTTATGTTCTATGTTTATCTATGTTATGATTATAACTAATATGTGTGTTATTTTGTTTTATTTGTAGGTTCATGTGTTTATGTTTATTTTTTGAGCTCAACCTTGGTTTAGTGTTTAAGTCCTCATGTTTATCCTTATTTTCATTTCCTAATCATTTACCTAAGCCAAGTTTTAACGCCTATTAGAAGTCCTATTAATCTTTAGAACGTAAATTCGCGTAGTGGAGAGAGTGTGAACGGACAAGCCTATGGCCACCATCATTGATGGATTTCTTTGGAGGTTACCTTGAGGTGTTTTAGAGTTAATTTTTATCTAGCAACCTAGTAGTTCGTTAATGCACCGTTTATTTAGAACTTCTATTTTTGTTTATCTTATTTTCATTAATTTTGGATGCCTTGTTTTAGGAATTTTGAAATTTGTAATTCTTCTTTATATTCTAATGATAATTTTAGGCTTCCACTTTCAAGTTTTCTATTTTGCACTTCTCACCCCACTAGTTGATAACATAGGAATTAGGATGGTTTAATTGTTCATGTTTTGTTTTTCACATTCATGCAAAAAAAATGTTTTGTTTTCTTTTTATTATTCCTAAGTTCTTAAATGATATTTGCTTGGGGCCAAGCAAATGCTCTAGCATGGGGGAATTTGATGACTAGTTTTAGTCATCCCTTTTGGGGTAGTTTAGTATTCATAATTCTTAGGTTTTATTATAGTTTTATGTATTTATATGCTTGTTATGTTGTTATTTTATTCTAATGTTTTGTTATGTTATGATATAAAAATTCATAGTTTTATATGTTTTATGTATATTCACTTTAGTATTTTATGTTCTATGTTTATCTATGTTATGATTATAACTAATATGTGTGTTATTTTGTTTTATTTGTAAGTTCATGACCCAACTACATGCAACATGAATGCAGCCCTTGTGCATGAATGCAGCCAACATTACAACAAGTGCAGCCCATATGATGCAACCATGCAACCCAAGCAACCATGCATCCCCTCTACACCCTACCCGAGCCTACAACAAAGCCCACATGGTGCAGCCCAAGCTTGTCTTTCAAGTGATACCCGAGCCACTTCAAAAATAAAGCAGCCCACTTCAAGATATAGCCCACAAAGAGCAGCCCGACCCCCTTCAAGTGCAGCCCAAGTCTCCATTCATGCATGGTCGGCCATCCTCTCTCTCTCCCCTTTATTGTTTTCTTTTCTTCTTTATTCCTCATGCATCTCCCCACTCACCCCTTCTCTCTTATTTATTTCTCATTCACCCCTCTTTTCCCCACTCTCTCATTCTCATTTAAACCCATACACCCCCTCTTATATTTTATTTTGTTCTTTTTCTATTTTCCAAATGACAATGTATATGCATGCATGTAGCCACTCCCTCTCTCCACCTCATTTAATATCATGCATGCATCCTCTCTCCATGCCATGGCCGGCCACCCCCCTTGTCCCTTCATCTTTATTTCATTCTAGAAACTTCTCCCTCTCCTATATAAAGACCCCATCCCTCAAGCATGAAAAGAGGAGATCCAAGAGAAGAAAATTTTGAATCCAAGTTTGATTTTGAGTGTTGAGTTGAAGTTTTGAGAGTGCTTGTGAGTTGTTTTTATTTTACTTATTGTTGTAGTTTTTCCATTATTGTAATTTTTGTTTTAGTAGTTTAATATAGTCTTGTTTTCTTTATAGTATTGTGTAATCCTCTTCCTTTTTGCAAGCAATGAAAATATTTTCTCTTCATATTATTTTGTTTTCTTCCTCCACTATGAGTAGCTAATTTCCCTTAGCATTCGATCTTGAGGATCCATGAAATGAGATGAGGTTTTCTTTTACTTTTTAGTTTTATTTTTGTCTAAATTATTTCTCGATCCTTCTTTTATTTATCTCGTGTCGACTCCGTATTTCCAGTATGCGGTAGTAGGCAATTTGATCTCATTTCATAGAAGTCGAGAGACTCGTTGATTTGAAAGATCACTCAAAGAAGGAAGGAGTTGCACGCAACCCTAGAGATAGGATTACATAAATCTTCCGGATTGGAGTCAAATCCAATAGTACGGGTCACCTCGATAATGCGGCTTTAGGCCTTTTTGACTTGAAAGAGATTTTGGTCAAAACGCTATAAGTCAGGGGATTTAATGCTCTAGCGAGATTATTTCCTAATATCAGATCCGTCACGATCGAGTTTAATTTGCAAGCTTAAAACTATACTTTTTATCTCCCTCATCTCGTTTCATGGTGAATCTTTGATCGAATGCTAACTTTTTATTATAAGTTTTCCGTCTAAAAATTATCTTTAGTTTTTCTCCGAAAAAATTCTCAAAACCCACTTTCTTTCGGTAGGATAATAGTTCAAGCGTGAGTAGCAGTACTTGATAACCTCGTGTTTAAATACGACCTTGATACTACAATTCGATAGGTACACTTGCCTGTTCGGGTTTTATCCCATCACATTCTTCTGGCGAGGTGAAGAGGACGGTAAGGAGGGTGGGGCACAGACTAGATTCTTGGTCAGAGCGGACACGTTGGCCTTATTTTGCTTGCGCACCATTGCAAGACGCTCGCGGAAACTCTAGCTATGAGACATGATGGCAAAGGAAGGAAGGAGTGTAAAAAGGGGGATTTATATATGAAGTAGGAATCCAATATTTATAGGCTCCGGTGTGGGGCCTCACCAAAGATTCCCTCATAAATACGCCCATAAATATGCTTTAATGACATGAGCCTCGGTTGGACTTTTCTTTCCGAGCTTAAAATAATCTCGAAAAGAGCGGAGATTGTGTACAACCTCGGGCTTGAAGGAACAGTTCGGGCACGAAGAGGGGGGAAGGTAAGGCAAGATGGATTCTGACAGAAGACCACTCACTGGCGAGTGGGTCCCAGGAAGAGGGTTACTCGTCGGGTTAAGGCCGGCTCGCTAGGCGAAAGGGCCCCAGGGGTTCGGGCGAGAAGGGCCCAGCTGCTCAGGCAAGAGCCATTTCAGGCAAGACGGACCCAGCGAGAGGGCCCAGTGGCTTAGGCGAGAGCCTCGCTAGGCGAGACGAGCCCCATAGGTAGGAGTTCTTGCCCGCGAGACGGTGCTCTCACCAGGCGCCAGTTCAGTTGGAAGGCAGTTCGTCTTTTTAGCCCTATGTGATTTTACGCTTTTGCCCTCGGTGGTCTGCATATAATCCTTCAGAACAACGGAGTTTGGCTATTGACAGACCCAACCAAGGGTATTTTGATAATTTCAGGTCAGTTCAGTTTGGTTATTGGCAGTTCAAACCCATCGTCCTATAAATAGACCCATAGGAGTTCTTTAGAAGCACTTTTTTCCAGGGATTTTATAAGAGTTTTCTTGTGCTTTCTGAGGAGCTCCAAGCCCAGCTTTTGGCTTTTGAGGGGAAGCTCTCAGAAATCTTCTGGGTAAGCAGTGGGACCTCCTTGCTGAGGCTTTAGGGTTGGTTTCTGGTCCTTCACCACCAGTCAGAGGTCAGAGCTCGGGATAAGTAGGTGTTGGCTACGCCCCTAATTTCGAACTTTCGTCGCGGTCAAAATTTTGGCTTCAACACCTGGGAGCCAACTTGCACATAACAGGGTTATGTAAAGTGTGTGATCGATTTGGGATTCGGGGAATCTTGACCCGCGCATATGGCTTAAATTGACATTATAGTGTGAGCAATGGGTTAGGTGGAACCGTACCCTCTCTATGTCGTTCGGTACAAGCGACCTAAAGTACGCGGGACTTACCGTTGGCATAGATGGAGGGTCTTAGGCTTAGGCCGGAAAGACTAAAATGCTCACGAGATTTGTTGTACAAGGGGCGGTGGTGAGACTGCGGATTTGACCGGGTTCACCGAGAATGTGCCCTGAGAGCACGAGGTGTGTGGCCGTGCGTGCCTACGCCTGTGATGAAGTGTAATTTCACTACTATTTGGCTATGCTAATAAAGTGCATGGAAGGAGCATCGCCGCCCCGAGTTAAGGGGCAGGGTCATTATAATTTGGTCAGGTTTAGCTGACCGTGGCTTTTGTTTGTCACCACTGCGGTGGATTGTTGCTTGCAGGTGCTGCGGTGCCTAATGGAAAATAGTGGGTAAAAGCCCTTGTTGTTGAGCCGACCCTCAAAGGCCTATGTGAATGTTTACTTTTATTTTCATGTGTGACCGACCTGCGGGCTGATGTTTGAAAGACACTATTTAAATAAGTAAACTCTTGTCAGGCCATAAGGCCAAGTACTTGTGTATTTGTACATTCATTCCTTTTGGGTTATTTTAGTGGACATTCATGTTGTGGCTGGGTTCTTTCTTTGCAATGTTTAAAATACTTCCGCTAGAATGTACTCTGTGTAGGACATGTGTTATTTGAAGGATGGTTTTATTTCATAACCCTTCGGTCTGTTCGTGGTATATGGCATCAGGCCTCGGCCGGACCTACTGCTATATGCTATGTGATGGATATGGGGTGTTACATTTACAACAGTCATTTGAATTCATTTGTATTGTGTTGTATTTCAGCAAAGCCTCTGCTCATCTCTTTTTCAAGAGTAGTGACTTTGTCAGTAACGTATTTGAGAGACTTATCAAAGTACTCTCATTGTTGTGTCAGCATTGATTCAATTTTACCCAATAGGGTATCATCAAGAATAATATCAGAAGGAGGAGGTGGAGGAGGAAGAGCTGGAGTTATCCAGATATGTACTTCTTCAATGACCACTAAACTTTTAGCTCTTTTGAAAGATGTAATCTCATCCCCTTCCTCACCTAGGATAGTGGGGAGAGAGAAATCCAAACTCCTCAGGGGAGGTTCTGCTGGCTCTAGAACAATTTCTTCTTCATCAGTTAGCATAACTTCAGTCTCCCCCTCAATATGTGCCTGAGGTTGTGAGTCTTCTGGTATCTCTTCTGGAAGAATTCCTTCAGGGGTCTCTTCAGGGGACTTTCTAGTAGTCTTTTCAGTTGGCTTCTCAGGAGGGATGAACAGGGGGTCATCAGAATTTAGTTCTTCTATCATTTTGTTGATGGCATCTATAGTATTTTCCAGTAAAGTGTCATGAGCAGAGGAGGTGTCAACATTCATACCTGAGGCATCATCATGTGCAAATATGCTCTGCTCATCATTAGAGTGATCTATGTTTTCCACTTCCTCTGCAACATCAACCACTTCCTCAGGAATCTGTGCTGCAGGAACATCTGAATGAATCTTTATCTCTGGTATCTCAGCTTGTTGTACATCTATAAGAACTATAGGAGCAGGCTCCCCCTCAACAGCTGCACCTGATGTGCCAGCTTTATCAGTGTGAGGAGGAGATGGAATCCTATCCTCATCATCAAATATAATTCTTGGAATAGGTGGGGCCTGGCCTAGCCTTGGTATTCTGATCTCCAATCTCTGGATGAAGGAAATAGAGACCTTCTTGAGGTGGTGAATTGCCACATCTTTAGTTATATCAAAGAACTCTAGATGAGCTTGATTCAAGTACAGAGAGATAATTCTTCCAAAATTTGGTGTCTTCAGACTCTCCTTGATCTTGTCAAACAACATGTATCCCTATTGGTAGTTCTTTCTGCACACAACTGCAGTTTTCATATCAAAGAACTCTGTAGAGATATATCCAATCGACCCTGTTTTGCATAGAAGAACCTTGCCGAGAATGTCGGCCAGAAGTTTACTTTCATCAGTCAGGTTATGTTGTTTCACTAAAGTGGCGGAATCTGGAAGACCACAGAAGGAGTAGGCTCTGGAGTAATCATCTGATTCTAGATAATCTTCTTCATCTATGGACGGTAATCGCAAAAACTCTGTGATAGAGGATGGCTTGATTTTGAGTTTCATACCTCTGACTGTAGTTTTCAACAATTTCCCGCATCTCTTGATCTTGGCATGACGGAAAAACTCTTCAACTTCAGGTAATAATACCTTGCAAGGAAGTTCTAGGATAAAGGAGAGGCCGACGGAATCCAGAAGTATCAGAACATTTTTGAAGTCGTCGAAAATCTCTTCTATGCTGGCGCGAACAAATTCACTTCCCACACAAATCTTGGAGGACGAAGCCATCAAATGTAGAGAAGGAGAAATTTCTGGTTTGGCGGAGAAGAAGTAGTGGATTTTGCGAGAATAATGACGGTGGCCTTCGCGGAACGGAACCGTCTTTCTCAGGAGGATTTTTCGAATTTGTGGGTTTAGGAATTTCTATGGACTTATCTTCTATTTATATAAAATTAAAGATTTTGAAGAAATAAAAGAAAGCCATACCTGAGCGGCGGTTCGAATTCTGCATCAAAAAGAAAAATGATTCTAGTGAAATAAGTCATTTTCTCGAGAAAAGTAGGCTTCTCGAGAAATCCATAAGGCATTTCTCGGGAAGTAGAAGTAGTATTTCGAGAAATCCATACTCCATTTCTCGAGAAGAAAAAATAATTCCGAGAAGTTCAGAAATCCTTTCTCGAGAAATATGGAGCCTTTCGAGAAATCTAAGAAAATGACTCCTTTTCGAGAAATCCACATAAGTTTTCGGGAAACACAAGATCTTCTTTGAATTTCTCCTTGACTTCAGAAATGATCACTTCAGGATTCCATGTTGAGCATGCCAAGTTCTATCTTGAAAGTGGAGAACTTGGCCTCATCAAGCAACTTCGTGAAAATAACAGCCACTTGTTTGTCCGTCGGGACATAACTGGGGGCTATGTCTTTGTTCTCCATAGGCTCCCGGATGAAATGGTAGCGGACTTCGATGTGTTTGGTCCGACTGTGGGAAATTGGATTGTTGGCAATAGCTATTGCGATGGAAGAGTCGCAATACATTGGAATTTCACTGAACTTCAAATTATAGTCTTCGAGTTGGTTTTTGATCCATAGAAGCTGTGTGCAACAACTACCCACAGAGATATACTCTGTTGGAACACCCTATTACTGATTTGTGCAAGGATCACTATGTCTTTAGGAAATCTGTTTTGACCTCCTTGTATAGATCTAAAGGTCAATTAGAATTGAGTCTAAGGGTTAGTATTTAGGTTTGAAAGCTGCCCTCAAGACCAGAGATTTCAGTTCAGGAGACTAAGTCAATTCGTCGAGCTCAGTATGACGAATCGTCGAACTCCATTCGACGATCGCTGAGCTCACATCGACGAATCGTCGAACTCCATTCGATGATCTCTGAGCTCCACTTCAACAAGTCGTCAAACTCCATTCGACGATCTTCGAGCTCAGATCGACGTTCTTGTCTCCAGTTTGTTTCTCTATCTCTGAGCTCAGTTCGACGATAGTTGAGCTCAGATCGACGATCTCTGTTTCAGTCTAAGTCAAGTCTCTGAGCTCAGTTCAACGATAGTGGAGCTCAGTTCGACGTTTTTCTGTTGAGATCGACGTTTTTCAAGATTCAAATTCAGACAGTTGTGGAATTATTCTCAGCATTTATTTCAAGGATCTTGTAGTCGTTTTCAATTAATCTGGAGCAAGTTTCAAGAGATTTTCAAAGGAATGTTTTTATTGGACTTTCCACCAGAAGAGAAATACAGTTAAGGAAGTCATTTATGACAGGCTAACGACTATCTTGGACATAGAAGTATTCTATTCAGATCTAAGGAATAAAAGATCAGTTTTTTTCATTCTTCTCTGACACACATATTCTGCAACAACAACAAATCACAACAACATAAGAGAAAGAGTTGCAGACATTCTCAGTCTTAGAATTCATACAAGAACACCATCACAAAAGGAGATCAACATACTGAAACTTTCAGATCCCTTTTGATTCTAGTGTTCAAAGGCCATCATCATTCAAGACTCCAGACACCACATATTTCAGCTGTTGCTGAAATCATCTTTTGCTGGAGATCAAACTTTCTGAAGGCCTATCACCCTACTGCAAAGCTTCACTTCCTGAACAACTCAAGATCTCAGGTGGAGCTTTGACAACATCCACTATCTTCTCTCTGATTGTTGACAGAGAAGATCATCTACTCCCTCTCTCTCTCTCTCTGCTGTAAAGGGTTTATCAAACTCCCTTCAAAAGTTTGTGCTGGTTTCTGAGATATTCTCAAAACTCAGTGGTGGCAAGACACCTGATCAAAAAATCTGGTTTGGTTTTTGAGCATCCTTATCCAAAGCTCATTGGTGCCCAGGACACCTGATCAACTCATCCTGCAGTGGATTCCTACCTAGGGTGGTAGAAGAGTGGATGTACCCAGATTGATTGGGGAACCACTATAGCTCCTTGTGTCTTCTAGGTTGCTTACTTTCTTTTGTTTTCTGGCTGTGGTTTGTGATTGCTTTTTGTTTAGATAGTTGCTGTGTTTACTTTATTTCATTTGCTTCCCTGTTCACTTAGGAATACAACAACTATTGTAAAAAATTTTAGCAAGCACCATACTCTATTCACCCCCCCCTCTAGAGTATATCAGATCTAACTTGCACTTTCAATTGGTATCAAAGCGAGGTTGGTTAAAAATACCACATCTTAGTGGTTGCACAGGCTAACACCTGAACCTAAAGATCCCTCTAGTTAGATCTGTTTGTTTTGATTTTGTTATTAGAATTATTTCTTCACAAAACATGGCCCAAAACAAAGATTATGCTAGCACCAGACCTCAAGTGTGCAATCTATCCAAGTTTGCACTTTGGAAGGCAAGGATTAGACTGTACATGAACTTTATTGATGAGGACATTTTCAATTCTATTTTGACAGTGTGTCCAAGACCTACAGAGAATACAAGTACAAGTGTTGTTCCACCTCCCTCAGGAACAGATGCAGAAATAAAGTAAATGGAAAGTTGCAGATGCAAAGGCTATGAACATTCTAGACCCAGACTATGTCTGATGAAATATTCCAAAAGGTAGCTGAATGCAACTCAGCAAAGGAACATCTGGGACAAGTTATCTGAGATAGTCTCAGGATCTGCTGATGAGAGAAAGGATAGAAGATCTCATATCATAACCCAGTATGAGAATTTCAAGAAAGGAGAAGCTGAGTCAGTAGCAGACATATATAATAGACTCAGTCTCATAGTCAATGAGCTGAAAACTTTGGATAAGGAGATCTCATTGACTGAGCTAAATGATAAAATCCTAATGTGCTTCCCAAGCACTTGAGACTCAAGGATCTGGCCAATCAAGGATGCTAGAAGCCTAAATGAGATCACAACTGAAGCTCTCTTGGGCAAGCTCAAGTCTTATGAGCTGCTCATCAAGAATATAGAAGAAGAGCAGAAGGCTGCCTCACCAGCTATAAGAAAGGAGAAATCAATAGCTTTCAAAGCCACTGAAGATCAGCCTGAAGACAAGGTCCCCAATGAAGAGCTGCTAAGCCTTCTGGCCAAAAGATTTTACAAAATGGCCAGGAAGGATTTCAGGAAAAGATCATACAGAGAGCATGACAAGCCAACGGTATGACAAATCAAATAACAAAGAGATTATCTGTTTTGGTTGCAGGAAACCAGGCCACATTGTGCCTGACTGTCCAGAAAACAAAAACAAGGACAAAAAGGACAGGAAAGAAAGGAGAAAAGAAAAAGACTTCAAGAAGAACAGCAATGACAAACCCTCCTCCAGCAAGAACAAACATACAAGAAGGGATTTGTTGCTGAAACTTGGAGTGAGACAGAAGAAGAATCTGAAGCTTCATCCAGCTCAAGTGATGATGAGGATGATGCTGAAGAAAAAGAATTCTGCATGATGGCTATCAATGCCTCACAACACAATTCTGATGCAGAAAAATCAGAGTCAGAATCAGAGACTCAATCTGAAGAGGACCAGGTAATAAGTTCTTTTGATTTTAATTCTGAGGACTTCAAGTGTGAGTTTAAAGCACTATGTTTAGATTTATTAAAATCTGAGAAGGAAATCATTTCTCTCAGAAATCAATTATCTGAATACAGTACTTTAAAATCAGATAACCTCAAACTCTCTGAGGAGTTGGAATGCTATAGGGAGCAGATAGCTTCACTGAAAAGTGAACTATCAGAGGCCAAGAAGCTTGAAGAATCCCTTAATGGGAGAAGTATCAAGATAATGGACATCAAAAGCACAGTGAACTCAAGATTCAATAGTACACTGGGCTTGGGTGCTTCATCTAGCCAACCTATAGTACTAACAATCCCCAATTAAATTTATCTCTGATAAAGGTAAGGGAGTTGTAGAGGTAGCTAGGAAGAATTCTGACTTACCCAAGAAAATAAGAGTTCAACAGAAATCGTCGAACGGAGCTAGACGATCGTCGAATGCAGATCAACGATCTCAGGCTAAATCGTCGAACTCAGGTCGACGATCTCTAAACCCTGAACTCTGCCACAGTCGATCTTCGAACGGAGCTCGACGATCTGACCCAAGATCGTCATACTCAGCTCAGCGATCGTCGAGCAGAGATCAGAGTTTTGAAAACTTTTTCAAAGGTAAATCAAATTCCAAACCTAGGGGTCCTTCATCCCAAAGATTTAACCCTTATACTGAATGGATAATACCTCCAAGGAGATATCATCCTGAAGGTTATAAGAGTCAACCAGGGATGTCTTTTATTTCTGAATTCAAAGGTTATCAACCTAGGCCCAAGGTAAACTGGGTCAAAAACAAGTAAATTGTTTTATGTGCAGGTGAAGATCTATCCAACATCAAACCATCAATGGTATCTGGATAGTGGGTGCTCAAAGCACATGACAGGAAACAAGGACAATTTCACATCATTCAAGGCCAAGCTTGGACCCAAAGTAATATTTGGTGATTCAAACTTTGGACTAACAAAAGGATATGGTGCAGTCCAGATTGACACAGTCACATTCAAGAAGTAGCCTATGTGGAAGGACTGAAGCACAACTTGATCAGTATCAGTCAACTATGTGATGAAGGCTACCAAGTGACTTTCAGCAAATCCTTATGCAAGATCAAATCAGAGGACAACACAACTGTGTTGACAGGTAAAAGTAAAGGTAACATCTATTTAGTAGACTTTCTTTCAACTAAAGTAGATATTTGCCTGTTTAATTCTATTTGTAGACCTAATGAACTATGGCATAAGAGACTAGGACATATAAACCTTAGAACCATTGCTAGGCTATCCAAGGACAACCTTGTTAGAGGACTACCTTTTGGCCCCTACAAGAAGGAAAGACTCTGCAGGGCTTGTCAATTAGGCAAGCAAACCAAAAATAATTTCAAGTCCCTTAATAAGAGTGATTCACCTAGGATTTTGTATCTGTTACACATGGATCTTTTTGGACCAATTACAGTACAAAGCTTAGGAGGGAAATCTTATACTTTAGTGATTGTATATGACTTCTCTAGATTCACATGAGTGTTCTTTCTGAGGAAGAAGTCAGATAACTTTAAGTGTTTGACAGAATTTCTCAAATGCATATAGACTGAGTTCAATACTCACATTGCCCTGATCAAAATTGATCATGAGACAAAGTTTAATTCTCTTCTTATGCAAGAGTTCTGTCAGAGTGAAGGGATCAGACACACTTTCTCAGCTCCTAGAACTCCTCAACAAAATGGGGTAGCTGAAAGGAAAAATAGAACCCTTATTGAATCTGCTACTACATTGTTGTCAGATGCTCACCTTCCTCTATCTGTTTGGGCAGAGGCATTGAACACCTCCAACTATATGTTGAATAGAAGTTTAATACATAAACTGAAGGGCAAGACTCCCTATGAATTACTCAAAGGGAAGAAACCTAAAGTAGATTACTTTAAAATTTTTGGTTGTATTTGTTACATTCATAATAATGACAAGAAATACTTAGCAAAATTTCAAGCAAAAGCTGATGAAGGAGTGTTTCTGGGATACTCCATGATCAGTAAAGCTTATAGGGTATATAATAAATCTACTCTCAAAATTGAAGAATCTGTTCATATATCTTTTGATGAATCTAACATGTCTTTCAAGGAGAAGAATACTTCTACCATAGAACCTTTGCAGGTACACTCTCTTGATGAAGACTTGGACAAGTTACAAATCATTCAAAAAGATGAAAGTAGTGAAGATGAAGAAAACATTCAACATCTTGAAGAGAAACTTCTTGAAGAGCCAGTTGTTGTACCACCAGAGGAAACAATAACACAGGTTGGTGAACAATTAACATCTCCTGTTGATTTAGTAACATCAAGAGACCATCCAATCTCCCAAGTGATAGGAGACATCTCAGCTGATGTGCAAACCAGAAATCAGGTCAACCAAAACCTGATGCACACTTGCTTTCTTTCTCAAATTGAACCTCAATCCATTCAAGATGCAGAGCAAGATCCACACTGGATCATTGCAATGCAAGAAGAGTTGCATCAATTTGAAAGGAACAAAGTTTGGGAACTAGTACCAAGGCCAAAGGATCACTCCATTGTTGGAACAAAGTGGGTGTTCAGAAATAAATTGGATGATCAACGAGTCATTGTAAGGAACAAGGCAAGGCTAGTTGCTCAAGGGTACTCTCAAGAAGAAGAGATAGATTATGACCAGACCTTTACACCAGTTGCAAGGTTAGAGTGCATAAGAATCTTCTTAGCATATGCAGCACATAAAGGATTCAAAGTATACCAGATGGATGTAAAGAGTGCCTTTCTCAATGGAGATATCAAAGAAGAAGTCTATGTCAGACAACCCCCAGGTTTTATCTCTTCAACTCATCCTGATTATGTTTTCAAATTGCATAAAGCATTATATGGTCTAAAACAAGTTCCTAGAGCATGATATGAGACCCTAGCACGATTTCTTCTGAAAAATGAGTTTATAAGGGGTAGAGTAGACCAAACTCTTTTTATTAGAACCCATAAGTCCCATACCCTACTAGTATAAATCTATGTAGATGATATTATATTTGGTTCTACTGATTCAAATTTGTGCAGAAGGTTCTCCAACCTAATGCATTCTAAATTTGAAATGAGTAGCATGGGTGAGCTATCGTTCTTTCTAGGATTGCAAATCAAACAACATGCTGAAGGCATATTTATTTCTCAAACCAAGTATGCAAAAGAATTGGTTACGAAATTTGGTATGTTTGAAGCATCATGTATGAAAACACTTATGCCTACTAATGCTGTATTAGATGCTGATGAACATGGGAAACCTGTTGATCAGACAACATATAGAGCAATGATTGTCTCTTTATTGTATCTTATAGCTAGTAGACTTGACATAATGTTTGCTACATGCATATGTGCTAGATTCCAAGTGAGCCATAGAGAGTCACACCTAACCTTAGTAAAAAGGATTCTTAGGTATGAAAAAAGTTGTCCAAATATAGGTCTCTGGTATCCAAAAGATTCAGCATTTGACTTAACTGGATTTTTAGACGCTGATTATGCTGGATGCAGAATAGACAGGAAAAGCACCAGTGGAACTTGTCAGTTTCTTGGTGACAGACTTGTCTCCTGGTTTTGCAAGAAACAAACATCTGTGTCAACTTCAACTGTTGAAGCTGAATATATGGCTGCAGGTAGTTATTGTTCACAAATCTTGTGGATTCAAAACCAACTCCTACACTATGGCTACAACTTAGAGAAGTCTAAAATATTTTGTGATAATACCAGTGCTATTTCTATAGCACAAAATCCAGTCCTCCATAGTAGGACAAAATACATAGAAATTAGGCATCACTTTCTAAGGGATAATGTTGAGAAAAATAAAATTGAACTTCAATATATCCCAACTGATTTGCAAAGGGGAGATATTTTCACCAAACTCTTGGATGAAAAGAAACATACATTATTCCTGAATCAGTTAAGAATGTTAGATGAAGGAAGTCTAAAATAAGATCCAAGATTTTAAAATTATAAAAAATGACCAAGACTAGACAAATCGAAGTGTTTTTTTAGTGTATAGAGTGTTTTTGGTCTCTGAACTGCGCTCGACGATTTTCCCCCAGATCGTCGAATGGAGATCGACGACTTCCGAAATCGTCGACCTGAGTTCAGCGCTTCTCAGATAGTGCTAAACTATCTTTATTCAGGTCAGCGATCATCGAACGGAGCTCGACGCTCTACAATATCGTTGAACGAAGATCGACGCTATTGATGACCTTTCAGTTTCCTTTAGAAGCCCAGATCGTCGAACTGAGTTCAACGATCTTTCCTTTTCTGCGTCGATCCCTAATATAAAACTCATTTTTTTGGCCGTCGTTCTCCCTTTGCGCTTTCATACTCTCTGCAAATTTTCTCTTTCCCTCCAAACTTCTCTATACTTGGTCGTTTGTTTGTTCATTTTTGCAGGAATCAATGGTCGTCTCAGTCACCATCTTGGCCGCAATGAAATTTGACGCTGGATTTGATATCGATATGGATTCTTTCGCCAACAGTGATCAAATATTCAAGGAGATTCTGGAACTTTTAAAGGAACAACAGCTAGTTACCATCATGACCACAAGGATCAAATTAGCTGCAGATGAGATAAAAGAATGGGTGTACACTGCCCATAACCTGGATCAGAATACAATGGTTGGAAGCATCTCAGGCACCCATGTATCTCTAACACCTACTGCCCTGACAGAGGTTTTTCAATTGAAATCTGGATAAGATTCTGCTGAACTTTCTGGAGAGGAGTTTACTAATATGCTTGAAAGGATGGGTCACTCAGAAGCAAACCCTAGCAAATTGCTGAAGAAAAATCTGTCTGTTGAGTACAAATTTCTAGCTGATGTTGTTGGCAAGGTATTGTTGGCCAAACACTCAGCCCATGATACCATATCTAGGTATCATCTCTGCTTGATGGGTGCCCTAGTGGACAAGAAACAACTGCACTGGGGAGAAGTTTTCTTTGATTTGATTAAAAAAAAGATTAACAAGAACTTTGTTAATTTTGGAAGAATTTTAGGGCTATTCCTTCACCACAGATGCCCTGCACTACTTGTTTCCAGTGGGATGCACATCAATGCCTCCAAGAGGCTCACCTGTGCACTATTTGGAAAATGGGACAGACAGATTGTCAAGCCCAGCAGGCCCTCTGCAATTTCTACTTCAGGCACAAGGACTGCTCTAGCCACTTCCCCTCAGGTCTCTGCCCCTGCAGAAGACTTGCCTGCTTCTTCTTCTCCTCCTCCACCTCTTGTTTCTTCTACAACAGTCACATCCACCATCATAATCTCCACCCCATCTCCAACTTCAATTCCTTCTCCAACTCCACCACTCACTGAAGAACTCTTCCATCCTCTACATCAATACCCACACCTAGATATTGATTCATCCTCTCATATTCCATCTTTCAATCTTATAGATGATTCCTATATGGATGATTCTCCTTCATCCCCTCATGAGCCACCATCTTCATCCACCTCTTATCAACAACTACTTCAAGACATCATTGCTCAACCATCCTTCACACCATCCATTTCCATTCCACTCTCTTCCATCTCCACAATTCCAATTTCCTAACCTTCATTTCCACCATCCACAGGTTCTCCACCAACATCTCCTACTGATTCAACCTTCATTTCTACCTCATCCATCCATACCTCTACTCAAGTCCCTCTTGAGCAAGTAGATCTTCCAGCTATTGCAGACAGATTATATGAGCTGATAGCTCCAAGGCTATCCCTCCTACTGGAGACCTCTTTGGCTCCACTTCTAAAAACTGTTCAGGAACTGTCTGCTAGGCTCTCCTATTTTCTTACTCCTCAGGCAATCCCTTCTTATGGGTGCCTTGATCCAGTTCTCACTGAATCTAGGCAGGGGGAGATGCCTTATGAAGCTGACAGATTGCCTGCTGCTGTAGTTTCCTCAGTCCAAGCTTCAACAACTCCAGTTGCAGTTATCACAATGGACCTCAGGTCACTGTTATCAGTTTTTGATTCTGTATATTTCAACTGTCTTCCAGTCCAGCACACTGAAGACCAGTAATCTGAAGATCTCTCTAAGGCCATTGTGCCTATTTCCAGCTGTGATACCAGCTTAATAAGCTCTTATATAATCTCCCTCTATACTGCTGCTCCTTCTGTTTCTATTGCTCTTACTGCTGCTACTCCTACTGCTAATGTTGATATCTCTGTTAGTTTTGTTACTGCTGTTTTAGTATCTGAAGATATGCATATGATAGAGGCATTTGATTTTGAGCCTGCTGTTACTGCTGATGTTGTTACTGTTGCTGAAAGTTTTGTATCTGAATCTGCTGATGTAATTTCTTCTGCCAGTATTGCTTCCACCCCTCTTCCGGCTGTTGCTGCTGCTACTATTGCTGTCTCTGCTGTTTCTTCTGCTCAGTCTCAACAATAGATAGATTATCTCAAAAGGATTGATGCAGTGTATGATAATCCTCCAAGCTCAGACAGTGATCAGTTTAGGACTGACTCAGATGATTCCTCTGCTACAATTGCAAGGAAAAGGAAAGCCAGAAGCAAAGATATGAAGAGAGTTCCTCCAGAAAAAGTGAAAGATACAAATGACATTCCATATTATATACTGCATAGTTGCCCTATCACAGAACCCTGGATGCAGTACTCCAGAAATCAACTGAAGGCTATGAAAAAGAAAAGAAAGTATGACAAAGGATCTTCACATTTCAATCCTCCTCCGCCTCCTCCCTCACCTGATGCAGGTGCAGGTGGTAGTTCTGCTTTCCAATCTTCTGCCAGAAGCCAAACTTCATATCAACCTCAAGGTAGATCCCAGTACAGAGGTAGTCAATCTAGAGGTTACTAGTCCAGAAGAGGACATTACAGAGGAAATCCGAGAGAACTTAAAGTGTACTCTAAAGGATATTCCATGCAACATCCTTATCCAAGGGAAGGACAAGGTCCACCTGACACAACTTCTGGTCCCTTTCCTTATAAGCTGAAAGATTTAGTCTCTTCCAGAGCTCCTCCTGATAATTCTTCAAATAGATATGAGCCTCTTGTTCCATTTGAAGATCTAGAAAATAATCCCACCTCATGGACAGTTAGGATGAAAGAATTGGCTGCTTTAGATCAAATCAAGAAAGCTAGAGAACAAGGAAAAGATACATCCAGTATCACTACTTTATCAGATCAAAGGAAGAAGGAACTTGAGAGATACTCTTCCAGTAAATTTTTTGATTCAGAAAGCTATATGAAGCTGCATCCAGAAGCTGTAGTGCCTAGGCCAAAGCAACAAACCTCTCTAGGTGCAGCTGATGATAGAAGATCTAAAAAGGAAGCTCTAAATCCCAACAGAGAAATAGTTCTTATAAAGAGCAAGGAAAAAGAATGATTCTGTAAGATGACAGTATATTTTGTTTTCTGACTATCTGAGATAATGTCTGTGTTTCTGCAATACCTTGTTTGTTATATCTCTGCTTTGTATGTTTTTATTTTTCCAATATCTGTAAATAGTAATCCTAACCCAAATAGGGAGAGATTGTTGGAACACCCTATTACTGATTTGGGCAAGGATCACTATGTCTTTAGGAAATCTGTTTTGACCTCCTTGTATAGATCTAAAGGTCAATTAGAATTTAGTCTAAGGGTTAGTATTTAGATTTGAAAGCTGCCCTCAAGACCAGAGATTTCAGTTCAGGAGACTAAGTCATTTCGTCGAGCTCGGTACGACGAATCGTCGAACTCCATTCGACGATCGCTGAGCTCACTTCGAAGAATCGTCGAACTCAATTCGACGATCTCTGAGCTCAACTTCAACAAGTCATTGAACTCCATTCGACGATCTTCGAGCTCAGATCGACGTTCTTGTCTCCAGTTTGTTTCTCTATCTCTGAGCTCAGTTCGATGATAGTTGAGCTCAGATCGACGATCTCTGTTTCAGTCTAAGTCCAGTCTTTGAGCTCAGTTCAACGATAGTGGAGCTCAGTTCGACGTTTTTCTGTTGAGATCGACGTTTTTCAAGATTCAAATTCAGACAGTTATGGAATTATTCTCAGCATTTCTTTGAATGATCTTGTAGCCATTTTCAATTAATCTGGAGCAAGTTTCAAGAGATTTTCAAAGGAATGTTTTTATTGGACTTTCCTCCAGAAGACAAATACAGTTAAGGAAGTCATTTATGACAGGCTAACGACTATCTTGGACAGAGAAGTATTCTATTCAGATCTAAGGAATAAAAGATCAGTTTTTTTTTCATTCTTCTCTGACACATATATTCTGCAACAACAACAAATCACAACAACAGAAGAGAAAGAGTTGCAGACATTCTCAGTCTTAGAATTCATACAAGAACACCATCACAAAAGGAGATCAACATACTGAAACTTTCAGATCCCTTTTGATTCCAGTGTTCAAAGGCCATCATCATTCAAGACTCCAGACACCACATATTTCAGCTGTTGCTGAAATCATCTTTTGCTGGAGATCAAATTTTCTGAAGGCCTATCACCCTACTACAAAGCTCCACTTCCTGAACAACTCAAGATCTCAGGGGGAGCTTTGACAACGTCCACTATCTTCTCTCTGATTGTTGACAGAGAAGATCATCTCCTCCCTCTCTCTCTCTCTCTGCTGTAAAGGTTTTATCAAACTCCCTTCAAAAGTTTGTGCTGGTTTCTGAGACCTTGTCAAAACTCAGTGGTGGCAAGACACCTGATCAAAAAATCTGGTTTGGTTTTTGAGCACCTTATCAAAAGCTCATTGGTGCCCAGGACACCTGATCAACTCATCCTGCAGTGGATTCCTACCTAGGGTGGTAGAAGAGTGGATGTACCTAGATTGATTGGGGAACCACTATAGCTCCTTGTGTCTTCTGGTTGCTTACTTTCTTTTGTTTTCTGGCTGTGGTTTGTGATTGCTTTTTGTTTAGATAGTTGCTGTGTTTACTTTATTTCATTTGCTTCTCTGTTCACTTAGGAATACAACAACTATTGTAAAAAGTTTTTAGCAAGCACCATACTCTATTCACCCCCTCTAGAGTATATCAGGTCTAACTTGCACTTTCATACTCTGACTCGACAGTAGATGTTGCCACACAATTTTGCTTCTTACTGCTCCAAGAGATAATCCGTCTTCCGAGGAACTGGCACGTCCCAGAAGTGTTTTTTCCTATCGTCCCTACTTCCTGCAAAATCAACATCTTAAAAACCAATTAGCTCGACGACATTATTTCGTGGGTACCATAAGCCAAGATTGGGTGTACCCTTAAGGTATCTTAAAATTTGCTTTGCAACGACATAATGAGATTCCTTAGTGTTCACCTGATATCTAGCGCAGACATATGTTGAGAACATTATATCTGGTATACTGGTAGTTAGGTAGA
This sequence comes from Platanthera guangdongensis, assembly GCA_039583875.1. Classification (NCBI taxonomy): domain Eukaryota; kingdom Viridiplantae; phylum Streptophyta; class Magnoliopsida; order Asparagales; family Orchidaceae; genus Platanthera; species Platanthera guangdongensis. The sequence continues at coordinate 52,022,021 of CM077152.1, forward strand.
GAATGTAACGCCCCGAAACTCAAAAGAGCGATGGGGGAATTTTTGGGCTAGATTTGGAATCTAGCAGTAGGCACACGGCCTGGGACACGGGCGTGTCCCAGGGCGTGTCAGTCCGGAGTCGACGACTTGGCCGCAAAGTAGACGAATTTCGGTCGACACTGTATCGAGACGACTTCGGATCCATGGAGGCGAAGAGAGTGCGGTGCTTTTCATCCGCTTACTTTTCCATGGCGTCAAAGAAGAGCGCTAGGTAACGATTCTCTTCTTGAGCATGTGAAGCTCTCCTTCTTTGCATAGGAAGCCCGCTCTCGCAAGTTTGCGGTGAGTTGGAGGCATTCCTTCGGGTAGATATGTAAAGTCCCCGTTGTTTAGAGTCCGTATTCGAGAACGGACATAGGCTTGATGTGTGAAGCCTACCCGGACATGTTGGTCTGGATCGGTGATGTTGCATTGCATAAATGCCGGAGAAGACTCCGCGCGTTTGGTTGTTTTTCGGGTTTTCTACGTGGTAGATTGCAACAGGGAGCCTTGGGGATTAACCCAAAGGTGCACCCGGAAAACTGGGCGGATGTGTGATCCTGCCAACTTGTGGCATAGGAGCCAACTTGTACATAACTGGGTTATGTAATATTGTACGTTCGATTCACGGGCTTCGGGGAAACTTAACTCGTGCCGATGATATTAAAGTGTCGTGGCAAGTGAGCAACAGGTTGAGTGGAACCGATCCTGCTTTATGTCGAGGGCATATATGTCAGGTCTTGTTGTCGATGATATTAAAGTATCGTGACATAGGCTGTTGATGACATTAAAGTGTCGTAACATTTGCCTAAAAGACCATTTTGCTCACGAGATATTGCTGTCCTGGAGATGGTGGTGAGTTAGCGGCTTAGACTGCGATCACCGAGAATGTGCCCTGAGAACACGGGGCGTGTGGCCATGCGTGCCAATGCCTGTGATGCAATGAATGTTTATACTGCTTGGTTATGCTAATAAAAATGCAGGGAAGGAGCATCGCCGCCCCGACTTGGGGGCGGGATCGTTATAATTGGGTCATCATTGCTGACCGTTGCTTTGTTTGTCACCATGCAGTGGTTTTGTGCTTGCAGGTGCAGCTGGACCAAGCGGTCAATAGCGGGCTAAAGCCCAAATTGCGAAGCCGACCCTCGAAGGCATAATTGGAGTGTTTACTGCTTTTACTCATGTATGACCGGCCTGCGTGCCGTTGTTTGTAAATCATGTAATATCAAGTAAACCATTTTGTAAGGCCTTAAGGCCTGTACTTGTGTATGTACAACATTCTTATTTGGTAATAGTGGACATTCATGCTTTTGAGCTGGGTTCTTTATTGCAACTTATTAATCTGCTTCCGCTAGAATGCTTTGTGTAGGACGTTATGATTGGTTGGATGGTTTCCATTGAGTAACCTCCCGGTCTGTTACTGGTATATGGCGTCGGGCCCCGGCCGGACCTACTGCTATATGCTATGCGACGGATAGGGGGTGTTACAATTTGATATCAGACTCCTGGTTTTGGTCGGGCTTAAAATGAATTCGTGGGCGAATTTTGTTTAAGGGGTGGTGAGCACATGTGTGTGTGTTATCGTTATAATAGTAAAAGAACCCATGAATGTCCGCTTAGTAATGCAAATACACGTGTTTGGGGAACATGCGTGTTCCTATAATTGCTGTTTGCAATTTTATTTGGTCGCTTAACGGTGTTTTGTACCACTATAGGTGACCAGAAGTGGTGCTGGGCCGTCGGAACGTCGAGTTTCTGAGGCTAGCAGTGCACCTAATGAAGCTCCTGCAACACCTCTATCGGCTGAGACCATACGATTGGTTGCCGAAGCAGTGTTGACCATGATTAATGCGCAGCCTGCAAGGCAAATGCAGCCGCCCGCTCCTGCGATGGAGCAAGTACCATTGCAAGCGGCTGAGCAGCAAAGAGTGGAGCAGGTGATAGAGGAACCTGTGGTGCCAAGGAGGGCAACCGAGAGACAGCTTAAGCATGTAATGAGCTTTAATCCTCCGGTATTTTCGGGGTTGGGAACCCCATCTCAAGCGGAATACTTGCTCTCCAGTGTGAAGAGAGTCATGACAGAAACGGAGACGGAGGAGTGGCAAATAACCACCATTGCTACGTTCCTTTTGGACGGTGAAGCGAGAATGTGGTGGGAAGGTTTGGAGCTGCATCTACTGAGAGGTAGACAACTTGTTAATGTCTCGATGGAGGAGTTCTCAAGATTATTCTTGGCTAGATGCCACCCTTCGGCGTAAAGGATAGCGTTGGAGAATGAGTTCCTGAAATTGGTTCAAGGAGACAATAGCATGGATGAATATCTCCACGAGTTTACCCGTTTGAGTCGTTATGCTAGCTCCACCATTATGGATGAGGAGCGCAAGACGAATCGCTTGTATGAAGGGTTGAGAGATGAGTTGAGGTTACTACTCTCGGGGCCGATGACGCAGGGTTTCTTGACCTTGGTCAACACGACCCGATTCTTGGAGAAGGACATGAAGAATGTACAAGCAAAGAAAAGCTTGGGTGATAAGAAGTCGGAGTTCAGAGTGCCGAACTCCTCAAAGTCTGTGTTCCGGAAGTGGAACAAGAAAGCTAGGACGTCGGGTCCAGCCCCCTCTGCTGGTGCTTCTGGGGCGACTACGGGTCGGATCCCGGGCACATGTTACAACTATGGGAAGCCGGGGCATTATGCCCGTGAGTGCCAGAGCGGACGTTCCAAGTCCGAAAGGAGGCCGAGAGCGACTTATGAAGAAAAGGGCAAGGCGGTGGAGTCAACCGCGTCCCACTACGCTCCGGCCCAACCAAGGGTATACAATCTTGGCCAACAGGAGGCCATCAAACAGGCGGATGTGGTGATAGGTACGGTTTAATTTATAGCAAGTTAATTTCTTTAAATACTTGTTATGCACATGTTACCTTACCACTTCTTGTTTAGGATTCATTTTGATTTGTGAAAATCCGGCAAGAGCACTCTTCAATACGGGAGCTTCACACTCCTTCTTGTCCGAAGGATTTATATCATGCATCTGAGTTCCTTCTTCGATGACGAAGGATAAGTTGGATGTGTTGTTGCCCAATGGGTGTTCAATGCGCGTGAATAGGATCGGCGATGTTAAGATTCATATTGGGAATCAGGAGTTCGATCTGCAAGCGTAGTTACTTCCGTTGGTGGAGTTCGACGTTATTTTTGGCATGGACTGGCTCTCGGAGCAGCAAGCCTATATCGATTGCGGTCGCAAGGAAGTTAAGCTGAGAGCAAGTCGTGAGACGACTTTTACGGGATTAAAGGGGTCGAGCAAAACGTTGATGTTTGCTCTTCAGGTGGTGAAGGAGGTTCGTGCCGGTGCAGAACTATTCTTTACACTAGTGGAGGTTGCAAAGCTGAAGCCCGCGTTGGATAGTATTTCAGTGGTATCGGAATACCCTGATGTGATCCCCGCAGATCTTCCTGGAGCCCCGCCGCAGCGGGAGATAGATTTTACGATTGAGCTAGTGCCAGGTGCAAAGTCTATGTCACGATCTCCGTATCGGCTAGCGCCTAAGGAAATGGCCGAGCTGAAGGTTCAACTGCAAGAGTTGTTGGAGCAAGGGTATGTGCGCCCAAGTTCTTTGCCTTGGAGCGCGCCGGTCCTCTTTGTTAAGAAGAAGGATGGAAGCTTGAGGCTATGTATTGATTATCGGGAGCTCAATAAGTTGACGGAGAAGAACAAGTACCCGATCCCCCGGATCGATGATCTTTTTGATCAGTTGGTTGGGTCGATGTCATACTCGAAGTTGGATCTCAAGTCTGGGTACTATCAGCTGCGAATAAGGGAGAGTGATATCCTGAAGACAGCGTTCAGTACGAGATACGAGCATTATGAGTTTACGGTCATGCCGTTTGGGCTGACTAATGCGCCATCAGTGTTCATGGATTTGATGAACAGGACCTTCAGGGATTACTTGGACAATTTTGTGATCGTCTTCATCGACGATATTTTGGTGTACTTGCAGAGTGAGGAAGATCACTTCAAGCATCTTCATTTGATTTTGGAGACGCTGAGGAGGAATCAATTGTATGCCAAGTTCTCAAAGTGCGAGTTTTGGTTATCCTCAGTAGCGTTCCTCGGTCATATAGCGAGTGGAGAGGGTATTGCAGTGGATCTGGCGAAGAATATTGTGATACGGAAGTGGCATGAGCTTGCTACGGTAGTGGGAGTCCGGAGCTTTCTGGGGCTTGCCGGCTATTATAGGCGCTTCGTAGAGAACTTCTCGCGGATAGCGTTACCTCTCTCTACTTTGACGAGGAAGGAGCAGAAGTTCATTTCGACGCCGGAGTGCGCGCGAGCTTTTGAGGAGTTGAAGTGTCGATTGACCACGACGCCTGTGCTGAGTTCACCGATTAGGACCGAAGGTTATGAGATTTATAATGATGCTTCGGGCAGTGGTCTGGGTTGTGTGCTACTGCAACACGGAAGTGTAATAGCTTATGGCTCGAGACAACTAAAAGTGCACGAGAGGAATTATCCGGTCCATGACTTGGAGTTAGCGACCGTGATTTTTGCCTTGAAGCTGTGGAGACACTATTTGTACGGTGTGAAGATTGATATCTACACCGATCACAAGAGCCTGAAGTATCTGATTGATCAGAAAGATCTGAATATGCGGCAGCGTAGATGGATGGAGTTCCTGGGGGACTATACATTCAAGATCCACTACGTGCCTGGTAAAGGTAATGCGGTTGTGGACGCGTTGAGTCGCCGAGCCCCAGCTCAAGCCAATTGGCTATCGGTGCATGATGAGCGGTTGGTGCGGGAGTTGGAGGCGCTGGAGATTATTTGTGTGGATAAGCAATCAAGTGCTGAAGCAGTACTGAATTGGGATGAAGTCCAATATGACATGGCTGATCGGATTCGGCAGGCTTTGGATATGGATATCCATATGAAGCAGTTCATGGTAGAGGCTCTGGATGGGTCAAATTCCCAATTCGTTGTGGAGGACAGATTGTTTTGGAAAGACGGTCGTCTGTGCGTCCCAAGTGTGGGAAATTTGTGGGTGGAATTGTTGTACGAGGCACACCATACTAAGTACTCGATTCACCCGGGGAGCATGAAGATGTACTGTGATGTGAAGAAACTGTTTTGGTAGCCGGGTTTGAAGAAGGATGTGGCGCTCTACGTGGCCAAGTGTCAAACTTACGCCTTGGTGAAGGCGGAGTGCCAAAAGCCAGGAGGATTTCTGAAGTCCTTGCCTATTCCGGAGTGGAAATTCGACGACATCTCTATGGACTTTGTGCACGGTTTGCCAAGGTCGCAAAAGGGGAACGGCGCCATTTGGGTGGTTGTTGATCGGCTAACGAAGGTGCGCATTTTATTCTGCATAGGAAGGATGATCCGGTGGATAAGTTGGCAAAACTTTATGTGGATAACATTATACGGCTTTACGGTGTGCCTCGCAGCATCGTGAGTGACCGAGATGGGTGGTTCACGTCCAATGATTGGAGGCTTGTGCAGCAAATGTTGGGAACAAAGCTAAAATTCAGCACAGCCTTCCATCCGCAAACAGATGGGCAGACCGACAGGGTCAATAGAACTATGGAAGACATGCTTCGCATGTGTGTCTTGGATTTTGGAAAGCAATGGGAAGACCATCTTTACTTGGTGGAGTTCGCGTACAACAATAGCTACTAAGCAAGTATTCAATTGGCGCCCTTCGAGGCCCTATATGGTAGAAAATGTCGAACGGCATTGTATTGGCTAGAAACGGGTGAGACAAAGTTGTATAAGCGATTAGAAGTGGAGGATGCTAATTCGTTGGTGCGTACCATTCGAGAGAGGTTGCTTATCGTTTAGGACCAACAAGCGAAGTACTATAATGTCAAGCACAGGAACGTGGAGTTCGTTGTGGGCGACTATGTGTACTTAAAGATCAAGCCGTTCAAGGGTGTCTCACGGGTGCGGCGATTGAAAAAGCTAAGCCCGAGGTACCTTGGGCCATTTGAGGTTTTGGAGCGGGTTGGTGAAGCAGCCTATCGGTTGAAGCTTTCAGTGGAGCTTGGTGGATTACATGATGTATTCCATATTTCGGTACTTCGGAAGGCGGTGCAAAAGCCTTCGCAAGTGATCGCGGTTGATCAAGTACCAGTGGATAGTGGGTTGACGACAAAGGTCAAGCCCGTGCGGATAGAGGACTCGGAGGTCAAGCGGCTACGCAATAAAGGGATTAGGATGGTCAAGGTCCGATGGGACAATTACGGTCGAGAGGAGCTCTCTTGGGAACGAGAGCAGACTATGCTTGATGAGTATCCGGAGTTGTTCCGCTCAGGTACAATTTAATTTTGTACGTATCTTTACTTTATATATAATTTCGTGGATGAAATCCTTTTAAGAGGGGGAGAGTTGTAACACACCGAAACTAAAAAGAGCGACGGGGGAAGTTTTGAGCCAGATTTGGAATCTAGAAGTAGGCACACGGCTTGGGACACAGGCGTGTCCCAGGGCGTGTCAGTCTGGAGTTGACGACTTGGCCGTGAAGTCGACGAATTTCGGTCGACACTGTGTTGAGACATGGCACACGGCCTGAGACACGGGCGTGTCTCAGGGCGTGTCGTGCCCGTGTCGACAATCGGCCCGGGGTGTCGACAATTTCCGCTCGACAAAGTGTCGAGATGAGGCACACGGCCTGAGATACGGGCGTGTCTCAGGGCGTGTCGAGCCCGTGTCGACAACCGGCATGGGGTGTCGACATTTTCGCTCGACGAAGTGTCGAGACAAGGTACACGGCCTAGGACACGGGCGTGTCCAAGGCCGTGTCGGGTGGTCGACGAACTTCGCTCAACAAAGTGTCGAGACCGTGAACACGGCCTGGAGCCCAGGCGTGTTAGAGTGGACACGGGTAAGACACGGGCGTGTCCAAGAACCCGTGTTGTTCTCGGGTTGTTTTCGGGCTAAATCGATGGGGGCATACGGTCGACCACACGGCCGTGTCCGTTTGAACACGGGCATATCAGGTCGAACACGGGCATGTTCGATGCCCGTGTGTTATTCCAGGCACGTCGATTTTGACGGCGAATGAGGGACACGACCCTAGACACGGGCGTGTGCCAGGCCGTGTTCGGTCCAGATTGTACATTTCAGGCCCGAATCAAAGCCGTTCATTTCTTTAATTTGGGATCCAACGGCTGGGGGTTGTTCCTGATGGGATATACACGGGATTGGACCCTTGAAACCCTCATTTCTCTTGAGTGGTTATCTTTCTAAAGTATAGAGAGAGAGGAGAGCCAAGGAGGAAGTAAAAGCTAGATCCGACCATTGGAGGAGCTTCGAAGCTCTAAATCGCGAGCCGACTTCAGATCCACGGAGGCGAAGAGAGTGCGGTGCTTTTCATCCGCTTACTTTTCCATGGCGCCAAAGAAGAACACTAGGGTAACGATTCTCTTCTTAAGCATGTGAAGCTCTCCTTCTTTGCATAGGAAGCCCGCTCTCACGAGTTTGCGGTGAGTTGGAGGCATTCCTTCGGGTAGATATGTAAAGTCCCCGTTGTTTAGAGTCCGTATTCGAGAACGGACATAGGCATGATGTGTGAAGCCTACCCGGACATGTTGGTCTGGATCGGTGATGTTGCATTGCATAAATGCCGGAGAAGACTCCGCGCGTTTGGTTGTTTTTCGAGTTTTCTACGTGGTAGATTGCAACAGGGAGCCTTGGGGATTAACCCAAAGGTGCACCCGAAAAACTGGGCGGATGCGTGATCCTGCCAACTTGTGGGCCTAGGAACCAACTTGTACATAACTGGGTTATGTAATATTGTACGTTCGATTCACGGGCTTCGGGAAAACTTAACTCGTGCCGATGATATTAAAGTGTCGTGGCAAGTGAGCAACGAGTTGAGTGGAACCGATCCTGCTTTATGCCGAGGGAATAGAGGCCGGGTCTTGCTGTCGATGATATTAAAGTGTCATGACATAGGCTGTTGATGACATTAAAGTGTCGTAACATTTGCCTAAAAGACCATATTGCTCACGCGATATTGCCGTCCTGGAGATGGCGGTGAGTTAGCGGCTTAGACTGCGATCACCTAGAATGTGCCCTGAGAGCACGGGGCGTGTGGCCATGCGTGCCAACGCCTGTGATGCAATGAATGTTTATACTGCTTGGTTATGCTAATAAAAATGCAGGGAAGGAGCATCGCCGCCCCGAGTTGGGGGCGGGATCGTTATAATTGGGTCAGCATTGCTGATCGTTGCTTTGTTTGCCACCGTGCGGTGGTTTTGTGCTTGCAGGTGCAGTTGGACCAAGCGGTCAATAGCGGGCTAAAGCCCAAATTGCAAAGCCGGCCCTCGAAGGCCTAATTGGAGTGTTTACTGCTTTTACTCATGTATGACCGGCCTGTGTGCTGTGGTTTGTAAATCATGTAATATCAAGTAAACCATTTTGTAAGGCCTTAAGGCCTGTACTTGTGTATGTACAACATTCCTATTTGGTAATAGTGGACATTCATGCTTTTGAGCTAGGTTCTTTATTGCAACTTATTAATCTGCTTCCGCTAGAATGCTCTGTATAGGACGTTATGATTGGTTGGATGGTTTCCATTGAGTAACCTCCCGGCCTGCTACTGGTACATGGCGTCGGGCCCCGACCGGACCTACTGCTATATGCTATACGACAGATAGGGGGTGTTACAGAGAAAGGATCCAATTATGCTTCTGTACTTAGTTTCATCAAAAGGTTTCCCTTTTTCATCCTTGTCCCGAGACACAGTTGGACCCATTGGAGTCCTCATAGAGGTTGCGCTCTCCATACCGAATTTCTTAAGAATCTCCTTGGTGAATTTCATCTGAGAGATGAAAATCCCATCTTCAGATTGCTTCCCCTGAAGTCCTAAGAAATACTTCAGCACACTCATACTGCTCATTTCAAACTTCCCTAGCATAAGTTTAGAAAACTTTTTGCAAAGGCTGTCTTCTATAGAGCCAAATATGATGTCATCGACATAGATTTACACTAGTAAAATCTTGCCTTTAACTTTCCTGAGAAATAATGTCTTGTCTATCTTTTCCCTTGTGAACTTGTTCTCAAGAAGAAAGCTAGACAACGTCTCATACCAAGCTCAGGGAGCTTGCTTTAAACCATATAATGCTTTATGTAGAAAGTAAATGTAGTCAGGGAATTGAGAATTGACAAAACCTGTGGGTTGCGCTATGTATACTTTCTCTTTCAGATTCCCGTTGAGGAATGCTGACTTCGCGTCCATTTGGTAGAGAGCGAAGCCTTTGAGGGAAGCTTACACAAAAAATAACCTGATCTCCTCGAGCCGAGCCACTAGAGCAAATGTCTGGTCGAAGTTGATCCCCTCTTCTTGTCTATATCCTTGTGCAACAAGTCGGGCTTTGTTCTTGATAATTACTCCATGTTCGTCTAGTTTGTTTTTGAATATCCACTTGGTGCTGATTACGTTCTGTCCCTTTGGCCTGGACACTAGCTCCCAGACTTTGCACTATTCAAACTTGCTGAGCTCCTCTTGTATTATCATGATCCAAGAGGCATCTTTGTTCGCTTCCTCGAACTTCTTTGGTTCAACCTGAGATAAAAAACTGAGATGCAAAATTTCGTTAGTTGTATCTCTTCTGGTTCTTACACCGTCGCCTGTCTGTCCAATGATTTGATCAGCTGGGTGATCTCATAGGTGTCTGAACCCTAGGTTCCTTGCTCTATCTCCAGCAGGACTTGCAATATCCAGTGCTGCCACTGTAGGTTGAAGCAACTCTTCCTCTATGGGTTCTTCATTCACCAAGCCTGGATCAATGAGCTTAATTGAGCTGGGAGCTTCTTCCTTGACAGCTTCTTCCAAGCTTAGTTCCTTGAGCCTGGTACCTGCCTCTGGAACAATAACACTAGACGAGCTGCTTTGGAGCAGGCTAGTCTCATCAAATACAACGTTTATCTATTCTTCTATCACTAGAGTTTTCTTGTTGAAAATCTTATATGCCTTACTATGGCTACTATATCCTACAAAAATACCTTCAAAGCATTTTTCACAAAACTTAGTTAGGTAATGCTTCCCATTATTAAGTACGAAGCATTTGCTTCCAAAGATTCTAAAGTATGACACAGTCAGTTTTCTGCCCTTCAATAGCTCATAGGGGGTCTTACGGTAGTTTTTGTTGATTAGTGATCTGTTTTGCACGTACCAAGCTGTGTTGACCGCTTCAACCCAGAAGTATTTCGGAAGTGAAGCGTTGTTCAACATGGTTGTACATGCTTCAAACATGATTATATTCCTTCTCTCAGCAACTTCATTTTGTTGTGCAGTGCGCGAGGAGGAAAACTCATGAAAGATACCTTGAATTCCACAAAACTTTGTCAGGGCACCAGACTCGAACTCTATTTCGTGTTCACTTCTGATTTTGACCACTGAGCAGTCCAATTCATTCTGAATTTGCTGGACAAATTTAGTGAAAGAATCGAAGGTGTCTTACTTATGTTTCAGAAAGAACACCCAAGTGAAACGTGAGTAGCCATCAACAATCACTAAAGTATGACCTTACCTCCTAAGCTGTGAATAGGCATAGGACCAAAAAAGTCCATATGAAGCAAGTATAAGCTTCGAGAAGAATCTTTCTCAGCAATACCCTTGAAGGTGGCCCGTATCTGCTTACCCATTAGACAGGAGTCACATGTACTCTCTTTAAGGCACTTAATGCTGGGGGCATCACGCACTAAGTTGTGCGAAAATAACATATTTAAGGTTTTAAAATTAATATGTGCTAATCTCTTGTGTCATTTGTCACAGAGAGATGCACTATTTTTTGCCATAAAACACACTGGGGTAGAAGTGTCTAAACAAAGAAAATTTAAACAAAAAGTATTTCAGATCCGAGTGCCTATTAAGACCATCTCCAAATTTGCAGATGATTTTATCAAACACTTGTCCTTACAGAACTCAATGATGTAGCCTTTGTTATATAGTTAACTTATGCTTATGAGATTATGGTGTAATCGTTCAACATAAGCAACGTCTGTGAAAGAGACTACGTCGTTTGTTATCATACCGTATCCTTTTGTTGTTCCCCTGTCTGAACCTTCAAAAATGACTTTTGGTCCGCCTTTAACTGGGGGTATAATCATGCAAAAGGTTTCTTGTCCTGGCCATGTGCCGAGAGCACCCGCTATCCAAATACCAGATTGACGTTCTATTGACCTTTGGACATACCTGCAAAAATAAATCAGTTTACCTTAGGAACCAAAACATATTTGGGTCCTTAGTTCTTGGTCAGCGTAATCCCCATAGGACATTAGCCTTGTGAGTGGCCGATCTCATATATCTAACTCATGGGGTCACAATTAACGTGGTTATACCAGTAATCGACGCCAAATTGACCAACTTTGCCACAACACCAAGAGTCAAATCTGTTGTATCTCCTCTTGTACTCCTACTTCACCCTTTGAACGTGAGGTCTAGCATGGGTAGCATTCTTAGATGTGGAAGCCTCATTATTGCAGCACAAGGTTTCTGCATCTCCTTTTCATTAGGCACAACAGATTTGGCTTTCGGTGCCTTCTTATTGTTATGACCATGTACATACAGACCATGACTTTTCATTTAAATCTCCTCATAAGGTGCTTTGAAAACACTAGCACCAAAGTCTCGGGGACGGGTCCATCCCTGGTATTTAGTCTTGAGCTCTACATGAGTAGGCCTTGCATGATGACCATAGGATGACTCAAGGTCGAACTTGTTCGTTGAAAAGATGAATTTCCTGAACGATGGTTGACTCATGGGGGCTTTCCCCTTTTCTTTAGCGTTAGCCTTCTTGGCAGCCTTACCTTTACCACCGACGTGGCCAAGACCACTACTCTTCTTTTGAGCTGAGAACTCATCGATAAGAGGGAGAACAGTCTTCGACTTGGAGTAACTCTCAACGAGTTTTCTCTCGACCATGAGATTTTCTTCCAGCTCATCAAGATACTTTTATTTTAGCTTTAACCTCTCAGTAGAGTCCTTGAGTTCCTCTTTCAAGGAGTGAACTTCATCTCTAAGAGGAAGTAACTGTGCAATTTATTCCTTCAGATTTGCTTTCACTGCCTTGAGGGAGGCAATCTCTTTAACTTGCTTCTAGACTACCTTTCGGCATTTATTGAAAGCCTTTAACAACTTCTCGTGTTGTGCCATCAACTCTGACTAATTCTCATCAGAGGAGTAGTCTTCATGACCATTCGAGGAAGTTTCAGATTCAGAGAGAATGGTGTGCGAGTTTACCTTCCCATAGTATTCCGAGTCGCCCACTTCCTCATCAGATTGAGCCATCAGCCCAAAGTAGGCTTCTTCATTTTCAGAACTTGACTCACTCGAGTCACTATCACTGAGAGTCTTCATCTTTTTGGCGACGAAGCTTTTCTCTTATTTCTATTTCCCTTTGAAGGATCTTTTCTCGTCCTTCCTGAAGCTATCCTTCTTCTTGTACGGACACTGCGCAATCATGTGGCCTAATTTGTTACAATAGTAGCAAACAACGTCAGGAGAAAACAGTTTGTTCTATTTAAATTTATACCTGTCTTCCTTGTTGTAGCTTTTCTTAGTACGATCACCGTCACGTCGTGATCTTCTGAAGTATGAAGAGGACTTGTTTTTCATCTTTCTCCTCTTGATTAACAGCTTCTTGAACTGCTTGGAGAGGAGGGAGAATTCTCCATCTGATAGCTCAGAGCCAGACGTGCTAGGCTCAGAGTCTTCAGGAGTGTGGGGAGCTCGTGTCCTTACTGGTGACAGAGCTTTAGACTTTCTTGAACCCTCTGCCTTTAGGGTTGTAGACTTCTCTTTGCTTGAAGATCAATTGGCTTGCTCCTCCTTCTTTCTTGTGTTCATTTGGAGTTCATAGGAGAGCAATTCACCGAAAAGATTCTGTGGGTCGATCTCCGACAACTTTCCAAATTCTCTGCTGATGACAACCTTTGTGTCTCAGTCCTTTGTGAGAGATCTGAGGAACTTGTCGTTTAGTTCACCATAAGTGTAGACGCGGTCATAATTCCTGAGACCGTTCACTATCTTGAAGAACTTTTCAAAGCTGTCAGCTATGGAGTCATCTGCACCTTGCTCGAAGGCTTCATACTCCTGGTTCAACAACGATCTGAGATCGTCTCTCACTTCTTCAGTGTCTTCCATCAGGAAAACCAGACAGTCCCACATATCTTTTGCAGATTTGCAGTGGAATAGGTTCTGGAGTATTGAGTCGTCCACTGAACTAGCTATGATATTCTCAGTCTTCTTGTTAAGGGAGACTAAGACAATCTCATCTTTGTTGAGATCCATCATTTTTTAGGAATCATGATCGCAGGATTTATTGTTGATGCTTGAGTGGGGATGTGAGGTTGTTCTTCTACTATCTGGAAAATCCTTGGATCAACAACTTCCATGAAGAATCGTACCCGTTCTTTCCACATGGGAAAGTTTTCCTTTGTGCATACTGGTAGCTTCATGGACGACAAGTCTTTGCTTCTTTCCATCGTGAAGGTGCGGAATCTCTGAATGCTAGATCAAGGATCTTGATCAAGGTGTTAACCTTATTTGACCAGCCTCCCTGTGATACCACTTGAAAGTATCTAGCGTCTACCTAAATCACCTAGAGGGGGGTGAATAGGGGATGTTTGCATCTTTTTGCGGAATGAAAATATTTAAAAGACAAGCACACAAACACATAAATTTTTATAGTGGTTTCCCGTATTGGGTACGTCCACTGTCCCGCCTCGCCTATCTACCACAAAGGGTACGATACAACTACTTCACCTTTCTCAGATTATACCAATCTTACACCTCGAAGCAACGCTCCTACACATCGATCCACAATAGATCTACAAACTCGATCCACAAGCTGGATCTACAATCTCGATGCACAAACCAGATCTACAAACTCGATCCACTAACGGATCTACAACCTCGAAGATAAAACTCCTACAAACTCGGAGACAAAGCTCCTACAAATGTAAAAACAAATTACAACAAGAAAATGTTTTGCACTTCAGATCTGAAATCTTCTTAAATCTTCCATCTTGAAACTTGAACAACTTGATGAAGAAGGTAGAGGAAGAAAATTGAGAAGATTGATCTGAAAGCTAGGATTCGACCCGATCGAATAGAAGTTTAAGAAACTGATGATCTTGGATCGGTCGAATCTTGTATTGCTTTGAATCGCTGGATCTGGAGAAGGCGACAAAAAGGATTGATGATGAAGATGATCAGCTTTTCGTCCAAAAATGGAAAGTGCTTGAGGGATTCAAATTCCGTGAAAATTATTCCTCTTCTGATTGATTCTGCTTGTGAATGATTCTTCTTGTTGTCGACAAATCCTTAAATTGATTTTATATATGTCATCGACCAACGTTCAATCATTATTAAGGCAGGATCCATGTAATTAAGGAAAGATTAAACATACTAAACTTAGGTTAATTTGAATTCTGGTCAGAAAACTAAAAATGAAAATTCTGCAAGTTTATTTCTCGAGAAGAAGTAGATTTCTCGATAAATGAATAGCTTTCTCGAGAAAAAGACTTGGTTTTTCGAAAAAAGACTTGAGGAAAATTTTGCAGTGTAGAAAACCACTGATTTCTCGAGAAGGACAATATTTCTCGAGAAAACAATTTGATTTCTCGAGAAACAATACGGCCTCTCGAGAAATTGACTCAGCGCAAAATTCCTGAAGTACAAACTTGATCCACAATGGATCTACAAACTCGATCCACAAGCCAGATCTACAATCTCGATCCACAAACCAGATCTACAAACTCGATCCACTAACGGATCTACAACCTCGGAGATAAAACTCCTACAAACTCGGAGACAAAGATCGTACAAATGTAAAAACAAATTACAACAAGAAAATGATTTACACTTCAGATCTGAAATCTTCTTGAATCTTCCATCTTGAAACTTGAACAACTTGATGAAGAAGGTAGAGGAAGAAAACCGAGAAGATTGATCTAAAAGCTAGGATCCGACCTGATCGAATAGAAGTTGAAGAAACTGATGATCTTGGATCGGTCGAATCTTGTCTTGCTTTGAATCGCTGGATCTGGAGAAGGCGACAAAAAGGATTGATGATGAAGATGATCGGCTTTTCGTCCAAAAATGGAAAGTGCTTGAGCGATTCAAATTCCGTGAAAATTATTCCTCTTCTAATTGATTCTGCTTGTGAATGATTCTTCTTGTTGTCGACGAATCCTTAAATTAACTTTATATATGTCATCGACCAACGGTCAATCATCATTAAGGCAGGATCCATGTAATTAAGGAAACATTAAACATACTAAACTTAGGTTAATTTGAATTCTGGTCAGAAAAATAGAAATGAAAATTTTGCAAGTCTATTTCTCGAGAAGAAGTAGATTTCTCGAGAAATGAAAAGCTTTCTAGAGAAAAAGACTTGGTTTTTCGAGAAAAGACTTGAGAAAAATTTTGCTGTGTAGAAAACCACTAATTTCTCGAGAAGGACAATATTTCTCGAGAAAACAGTTTGATTTCTCGAGAAACAATACAACCTCTCGAGAAATTGACTCAGCGCAAAATTCCTGAAGTGAATAACTTGTTTCTCGAGAATAACATGTTTTCTCGAGAAAAGAATTTCTTTCTTGAGAAATCATATGGCTTATCGAGAAATCATATGGCTTCTCGAGAAATGTACTTAGTGAAAATTTCTGAATCTGAATACAGATTTCTTGAGAAGAAGGCTTAGCTTTCTCGAGAACTTTTGCTTTTCTCGAGAATAACTTGGCTTCTCGAGAAATGTACAAGGCATTTCTCGAGAAAATGACTTAGCATATTTTTCAGGTAAATTCCCGAGAAGTCTTGTAGTTTCTCGAGAACAACAATGCTTTCTCGAGAAATTTACTTCGACTTCTCAAGAAATACATGCCATTTCTCGGTAAAATGACTTGAGAAATTTTCAGTGAACTTTTTCTATTCTTTTAAGTTGAAACCAGCAACCCTTCTTTTCTTTCATTTCCTTAGTACTTGAAAATGAAGTGCATCCCAATAGAGAGGTTACACATGAGTCAACACTATGGATCACACAATGAGGGATTACATTGGATGATCCATTGTTTAGTGATAAATTGTAAACTGACATTGGTCTACACTTTGCAATATTGACCTGCAAGCACTCAACTAAAGGATGACATCAATTACAACTTTAATTCATCTTAATTCAAGGGTGACTTCATACAAATCTGGGTTGTTGTGGATACAATACCCAACAGTTGGACTTGGGTTAATTACTATGGCCTCAGATAGCAATCCGTGTAGTTTGAGAAGGATAACCAGTTTGTTGTTTGCAGGTTGTGCGGCTAGCACTGAGAAGCCAGGACTTTGGTTCAGACTGCAGTCAGGGATCAGTGAAGCTTGCGGTTTACAATCAGCGGTTAGC
This sequence comes from Platanthera guangdongensis, assembly GCA_039583875.1. Taxonomy (NCBI): domain Eukaryota; kingdom Viridiplantae; phylum Streptophyta; class Magnoliopsida; order Asparagales; family Orchidaceae; genus Platanthera; species Platanthera guangdongensis. Next base: position 52,038,435 of record CM077152.1, read on the forward strand.
AGCAGGTCGCAGTTATGGCCAGCCGATCTTCTCTCCAGCATTTCCAGTTCAATAACCTGTCCGCCGGTCTGGGCGATCTGTTCTTCAGTTCGACAGCAGCAGATCGTGCGGTCAGGCGGCTAGGCTATCTCACGGTTAGGCAGCTTGCTGATCAGCGTGTAGAGTTTCTTCTTGCATTGGAATAACGGGTAGTCCGTGCGGCGTGGTCTGCGGTTTGGCGACCTGCCGATCTCAGCAGACTATGTAGTGCAACAGTAGTTCCGACGACTACTTTTTGAGTCCGCGCAGTTTGATATTTGTCTTGTATTATTTCTACTTCCTTTGGAAACATCGACTAATAATGTCTCGCCATGTATGTCTCGCGTTGTAAAGAAGTTTATTATAGTACAAGATTCTTGCTCTTCTCTTTTGCATCTGGTTTATTTGGGCTCGGATAGGTTCAGTGTTCCTGCGCCTAGTTTCCCGACTTTCGCTATATCACATTTTTATCATGGTATCAGAGGGAACGGAGGCTTGTGCAGTGGATCAACTGACAGTTTGCTTCAGTGCTTCGGTGAGTCTAAGTGAACCAAAGTTAAGTGCAATGGAAGGTGATTTGTTAAGAGATCTTGGAATGAAGCTTCTTACATGGACTAACTTTGATAAGTGGAAGTCATGTATATAAAGCTATTTTCTTTACGAGGTCCTTTGCGAGGTGGTTTACAGAGTAGAAAGGCAAGAGGTTATTGTTGTCTCTGGCAATGCTGAAGCGATGAGAGCTTGGAAGAAGATGAACGCGATAGCGGAGGTTATTCTCAAGAAGGTGATCTCATCGGAGCTCTTGGACCACATCGGCGGATGTCGGTCAGCTGCAGAGATGTGGACTTCCCTTGTTGGGTTGTTCAACAAGGAGGTGAAGTTGGTTGCTAAGGTTGGTCCCTGTACTTCTGATCAGCAAGAGGGGAGTGTTTATCTTAGGCGTGATGGGAAGAGGAAGGAAGGACCAAGGTGATATAGATGCAAGCAGCCTGGTCACTTCAAGAGAGGAGTGTAAGGTTGTCCTGCACTCGGTGAACGTTACTCATGTTGGGAGTAAGGAGAAGAACTTGGTTGGGTTGACAACAAGTTTTGATGCTGATCGGATAAAGGCCAATGATAGTGCAGTTATTTGGCATGAAAGACTAGGCCATGTCGGGATGGACAAGCTAAAAGCAATGATGGTAAGGAGCCTTGTGAGAGGCTTGACTAAGTTGTCATCCTTCGGCAGCAGTCAAGCTTACACGGGATTTCAACACTGTGAAGCTTATCTCTTTACGTTTGATAAGGCGCAGTCCAGGTGTAAGGCACCATTGGAGGTTATCCATGGTGAACTGGTGGGGTCGACCGTCACCGCCAGTCTTGGAGGCAGTAGGTACATGCTAATATTAGTTGATGACTATACGAGGTATACTTGGGTATACTTCAAGAAGGAGAAGTCGAACACGTTTCGCTTGTTTGTGGAGTTCAAGAAGCTTGTGGAGGGCCAACTTGGCCTGTGGATCAAGAAGTTGAGAACGGGTAACTGAGGTGAGTTCGGCTCAACCGTGTTCTCGAACTTTTGCAGGAAGCATGGGATCCGAAGGGAGCTATCTCGTTGACATACTCCACAACAAAGTAGTGTTACAGATCAGATGATCTGTCTTTTGACGGAGACCTGCAAGTGTTGGCTTCAGTACAAAGGCTGTCCTAAGGCTTTTTGGGCGGAAGGGATGGCCTGCGCTGCACATATCATCAATCAGATGCCTCTGAGTCCAATCAACATGAAGACTCCATATGAGCTAATGTTCAGGGTGAAGCCCAACGTGAAGCACCTTCGGGTGTTTTGTTCTATAACACCCCTATCCATCGCATAGCATATAGCAGTAGGTCCGGCCGAGGCCCGACGCCGTATGTCACAGACAGACCGAGTGGTTACTCATGGAAACCATCCAACTAATCATAACGTCATACACAGAGCATTCTAGCAGAAGCAGTTTATAAAAGTTGCAATAAAGAACCCAGCACTAAAGCATGAATGTCCACTTATACCAAAATAGGAATGTTATACATACACCAGTACAGGCCTTAAGGCCTTACAAAATATTTCACTTGATATTACATGATTTACAAACCACGGCACGCAGGCCGGTCATACATGAATAAAAACAGTAAACACTTCCAATTAGGCCTTCGAGGGCTGGCTTCGCAAATTGGGCTTTAGCCCGCTATTGACTGCTTGGTCCAGCAGCACCTGCAAGCAACAAACCACCGCAGGGTGGCAAAACAAGGCAACAGTCAGCAATGCTGACCAAATTATAACGATCCCGCCCCCAACTCGGGGCGGCGATGCTCCTTCCCTGCATTTCTTTAGCATAAGCGAGCAATTTATATATAACCATTTCATCACAGACGTTGGCTCGCACGGCCACACGCCCCGTGCTCTCAGGGCACATTCTTGGTGAACCGGTCGATGTCACGTCAATTAAAGCCATAGACATTCTGGACTCACCACCACCACTTTGACGGCCAAACCTATGAGCAATTTGTCTTCTTGGCCTGGGTCACGACAATTTAAGCCATTGACCGCCGAAGACCCTAATCTATGCCAACGACAAGTGTCACGTACCCTTAGGTCTCTTTAACCGAATGACATAGAATGGGTACGGTTCCATCTAACCCGTGCTCACATCGCAATGACAATTTAAGCCATTTTCGCGGGTCAACCTTCTCCCGAGTCCCATTTCCATCACAATTCACATAACCCGGTTATGTTCAATTTAGCTCTCAGGCCACCAAGTTGGCAAGATCACGCATCCACCCAGTTTTCCGTGTGCACCTTTGGGTTAATCTCCAAGGCTCCCTGCTGCAATCTACCATGTAGAAAACCCGAAAAAAACAACCAATAGCACAGAGTCTTCTCCGGCATTACGCAATGCAACATCACCGATCCAGACCAAGATGTCCGGATAGGCTTCACACATCATGCCTATGTTCGTTCTCTCTTACGGACTCTAAACAATGGAGAATTCACATATCTACCCGAAGGAACGCCTCCAACTCACCGCAAACTCGCGAGAGCGGGCTTCCTATATAAAGGAGGAGAGCTACTCATGCTCAAGAAGAGAATCGTTACCCTTGCGTTCTTCTTTGGTGCCATGGAAAAGTAAGCGGATGAAAAGCACCGCACTAGCTTTGCCTCAGTGGATCCGGAGTCGGCTCGCGATTTGGAGCTTCGAAGCTCCTCCAATGGCCGGATCTAGCTCCTTCTTCCTTCCTTGGCTCTCCTCTCTCTCTAAGCTTTAGAAAGATAACAACTCATGAAAATTGAGGGTTTCTAAGGCCCAATCCCGGGTATATCCCATCAAGAACAACCCCCAGCCGTTGGATCACCAATTAAAGAAACGAACGACTTTGATTCGAGACTGAAATGCCTAATCTGGACCGCACACGGCCTGACATACGCCCGTGTCCAGGTCCGTGTGCCTCATTCGCCATAAAAATCGATGCGACTGGAACAACACACGGGGATCGAACACTCCCGTGTTCGACCTGACACGCCCGTGTTCCACCTTACACGGTCGTGTGGCCGGCCGTGTACGCCCATCGATTTTCCCCGAAAACAACCCGAGCACTACACGGGTTCTAGTACACGCCCGTGTCCTTGCCCGTGTCTACCTCAACACGCCTGGGCTCCAGGCCGTGTACACGACCTCGACACTCGACACTTCATCGAGCGAAGATCGTCGACCTGACGACACGACCTTGGACACGCCCGTGTCCTAGGCCGTGTGCCTTGTCTCGACACATCCTCGAGCAAAGTTCGTCGACTCCCCGGGATGAGTGTCGACACGGGTCGACACGCCCTGCGACACTCCCGTGTCGCAGGCTATGTGCCATGTCTCGACACATCGTCGAGCAAAATTCGTCGACCCCCTGGGCCGATCGTCGACACGGCCTTGACACGCCCTGCGACACGCCCGTGTCGCAGGCCGTGTTCTCTGCTCGACTCCAAAATCGTCGACCTCTTGACCAAAACGTCGAACCCAGCCTGACACGCCCTGGGACACGCCCGTGTCCCAGGCTGTGTGCCTACTGCCAGAACCCAAAACTATCCCAAAACGTCCCCCGTCGCTCTTTTGAGTTTCGGGGCGTTACAACTCTCCCCCTCTTAACAGAATTTCTTCCACGAAATTATATAAAGGAAAGACATGTACAAAACCAAAATTTGTACCTGAGCGGAACAACTCCAGATACTCGTCAAGCATAGTCTGCTCTCGCTCCCAAGAGAGCTCCTCACGACCGCAATTGTCCTATCATACTTTGAACATCCTGATCTCTTTATTGCGTAGCCGCTTGACCTCCGAGTCCTCAATCCGCACGGGCTTGACCTTTGTCGTCAACCCACTATCCACCGGCACTTGATCAACCGCGATCACTTGCGTAGGCTCTTGAACCGCCTTCCGAAGCACCGAAATATGGAATACGTCATGTAAACCACTAAGCTCCACTGAAAGCTTCAACCGATAGGCTGCTTCACCAACTCGCTCCAGAACCTCAAACAGCCCAAGGTACCTCGGGCTTAGCTTTTTCAATCGTCGCACCCGCGAGACACCCTTGAACGACTTGATCTTTAAGTACACATAGTCACCCACAGCGAACTCCACGTTCCTGTGCTTGGCATTATAGTACTTCGCTTGCCAGTCCTGAGCGATAAGCAACCTTTCCCGAATGGTTCTCACCAAAGAAGTAGCATCCTCCACTTCTAATCTCTTATACAACTTTGACTCACCCGTTTCTAACCAAGACAACAGCGTGCGATATTTTTACCATATAGGGCCTCGAAGGGCGCCATTTGAATACTCGCTTGGTAGCTGTTGTTGTATGCGAACTCCACCAAATAAAGGTGGTCTTCCCATTGTTTTTCAAAATCCAAGAAACACATGCGAAGCATGTCTTCCATAGTTCTATTGACCCTCTCGGTCTGCCCATCCGTTTGCGGATGGAAGGCTGTGCTGAATTTCAACTTTATCTCCAACATTTGTTGCACTAGTCTCCAACAATTTTGTACCTGACTTAGTACAAGCTGATCCTAAATTTTGTCTCCTTCTGATAAGGCCATCAGTCCCTTGCACTGATTGTCCTCATGCTCATATATTGAGTTCATTAGCTGCATGAACTCATTTTCTTCTTCTTCAGCAAACAAGCCAATATAGGCTTCAGCTTTTAAATCTGTTTCTGAAGATGACATATCAGTCAGACTTTTATCCTTCTTTGCAACAAATGACCTTTCCTTTTTGCCCTTGAACTGAGTCTTCTTCTTGTCAGTTGACTCTTTCCTCTTTTCTGGACAGTCAACTACTATATGTCCTTGTCTATTGCAATAGTAGCATACTATCTTTGAGGATGAATTTTTACTTGGCTTGGACTTTCTTCTGTCAAACCTTGATGACTTCCTGTTTTGATAATAGTCATCTTTTGTCTGTGAAGTGGATGGCTTGGACCTCTACTGCTTCTTCTTCAGAAACTTTTGAAAATGTCTAGTGAAAGCTGTAAAGTCTTCATCACGCTCACAGCTTTCTGACTTCTTGCTATCTGACTCATCTGTCTCAGCCTCAGCAACTTTTTGAGGTGGTGATGGAGACTTGCTTTTATATTTCCTAGTGGCTTCAATCTTGAAGGCTATAGCTCTTTCTTTGTGCTCAACTCTTGTAGTCTTCTCTTCCTCCTTTTTAACCATTAACTGCATCTCATAAGATAACAGTTTTCCAAACAAGGTTGGAGGAGGTATGTCAGCTAATTTGTCCATTTCCCTAATGGCACAGATCTTGGTATCCCAGTCCTTTGTCAGGGATCTCAAAAACTTATCATTCAACTCATAATTGTTGAACTCTCTTCCATAGAACATCAATTCATTGACTATCCTATATAATTTCTTGTAGCATTCAGTTATGCTATCAGACCTGCCTTGTCTGAAGCTTTCATACTCTTGGTTTAACAAAGACTTCCTGTCTTGTCTTACCTCTTCTGATCCCTCCATATAGACTATCAGTGTGTCCCACATTTCTTTTGATGTTTTACAATGTATTAGGTTCTGAAATGTGGCATCATCAATTGCACTTACAATAATATTCCGGGCCCTCTTGTCCATAGTGGCCAAAATAATTTCATCCTTAGTCATTTCTCAATAGTCTTTGGGAGTTCTCTGATTTGCATCCAGAACAGATACCTTCATTGGCACATATGGCCCTTCTTTGACTGTGATGTATATTCTTGGGTCAGAGGCTTCCATAAAAAGTCTAACCCTTTCTTTCCAAATGCCAAAAATCTCCTTTCTGCAGATTGGCAATTTCATGGATCCTAGCTCTTTGTGATTCTCAGTTGAACCCATTTTCTTGATTCTTGATTATACTGATTCTGCCTATAGGATCTTTACTCAGGCTGTTATGTCCTTTTTGAGGAACCTCCCTCTGATACCACTTGAAAGAAACAATCCTAATCACCTAGAGGGGGGGGGGGGGTGAATAGGTGGCCTATATCTTTTTAACTTTAAAGGCAGAAATACAGTACAGTAATTGCAATTTAGCAAGTATCACAGCACAACAACCATACAAGCATACATTCACAGAGTGCACACAGGATTTATAGTGGTTCCCCAAGGTCTGGGTACATCCACTTTCCCCCTTCGCTATCTAGTAGTGTACTAGATTCGGCCTAACTTTTCCACTTCTTCTCAGATCCACAGATCTTACAGCTCAGAACCCCAAACAAGTTCCTACAACTCAGAGTGATCCCACTCCTACCACTCAGGCACAAAGCCCTACCACTCAGTCTTCACCAAGACCTACACTCAGCCTTCAACAAGGCCTACACTCAGCCTTCAACAAGGCCTACACTCAGAGAAATGTATCTCCTACACTCAGGCACAAAGGCCCTACCACTCAGCCTTTATAAATATAGGCTTACAACTCAGATCCCTTAGGATCCTACAGAAAATAAAGAGTACAAACATTAATAACCATAACTCTGATTGAGAGAGATGAGTTGAGTGGCTTCTTGATGAGTTCTTGGAAGAACTTGGCTGAGATCAACCTCCCTTGGCTTTCTTCAAAGCTTATTGAATTAGAACACAGTATGGTTGTATCTCTATGCAGATGATCTTCAATCAACTGCTGACTAGAGAATCAGATCTCAATCTGAAACTTTCTTATCAGCCTGGTTCAATAGCTGTCTTCTTAGAAAGAGCTCTCTCTCTCCAACTTCTTAGATCTTCACTTGAAGGTCTTCTTCTTGTTGTGTTGTTTTTCACTTCATTGATTGTTTCGATTGATTTTCTTTTTTCCGTTGAAGGAATAAGCCTTTATATAAGCTTTCTTCATGGTGACCGGCTGATCCGGTTTCTAACAACCTCCTGACAGCTCTGATAGTAGCAGTTGACCGGTTGAAATGGTAGCTGTCAAGTCATCCAGTCACTTCTTGAAATCTCTATCACTGTCTGAAAGTGTCGAGACAGATAGTCTTTATGTGTCGACAAAAATAGACCAAGTGTCGACACAAGTAGACTAAGTGTCGACACTAGCCTTCATGGTGTCGACACAACTCCTTGTGTTATTGTAACTGCTTCTCGACACTGCTCCTTCAGAATGTGTCGACACTGATCCTGTGTGTCGACACAAGTCTTCTTCTTTAATACTTAGTTGAATTCTGCTAAGTGTCGACACAACTCCTTTGTGTCGACACATCATCTTGTGTTGAAACTTGCTAAGTGTCGACACATCTTTCTTGTGTCGACACATGCCTTCTGTGTTGAAACTTTTGCTAAGTGTCGACACATCTCCTTTGTGTCGACACATCTTTCATGTGTTGAGACTTTGCTGAGTGTCAACACATCTCCTTTGTGTCGACACTTGTACTTAAACTTTGTTGAAGTTTGATGAGTGTCGACACATCCTCCTAGTGTCGACACTTGTACTTGAACTTTGTTGAAGTTTGCTGAGTGTCGACACAGCCTCCTGGTGTCGACACTTTTGATGTCGACAAAGTTCCTCTGGGTATCGACACTACTTCTAAGTGTCGACACTGATTCTTTAGACAATTCTTCATTGTGTGTCGACACAACCTGTATGTGTCGACACTTTTCTTCTGGTGTCGACTCTGCCTTCCTGGTGTCGACACAATTACTCCAAGTGTCGACACAAATTCTCTAGGTGTCAACACAAGCCTTCTTAAGTGTCGACACTTTTCTTCTAGGTGTCGACACATGGACTTAGAAACTTTTATGCTTTCCCTGCAATTACTTAACCTACACAAATAAACTCAAAACACATCAAATACATCTTGATGTATATCATTGAGTAGGGTGAGGCTTCTTCAAATCAGGTACATATATTCCAATGTACCCAATAATCTCCCCCTATTTGGAGAAGTCATAACCCTTAGTCAATGATATACACCATACATAACAAATTTTCAGTATGATGTACAACAATATTAAATGACAGGGAAAATACTTAAACATGTATGAACAGAACATGTATAAACAATTATCTCAGAACAACTAATGTAATAGATTTGAATCATGACACAATGTTCTTACTAATTCCAACATTTTCATTAATCAAAAGTTTACATAGAGTTTTAATGCAAATGATTACAATTTGTAAACTTAAGAAATTGCTATCCTATAGCTGCTCTGGTTCCTTGATTACAATCCCCTTTCCAGATTGAATCTTTGCTTGAACTGGAGCTTCATTATCATCAGCAGCAGCAGGCTTCTTCCCTTTGTGATCTTTCTTTTTCAGCTCTTCAGCCTTTATTTTCTGCCTTTCAAAATAGTGATAAGGCATAGGGAAATACTTGCTAGGCTCCTGTGCATTAGGAGGTAGCTTTCCCAGTTTATCCTTCCTTCTATATTGTACAATGGACTCTTGCCTATTCTCATGTTTTCTCCACTCCAGGTCAGAATACCACTTGCCTCTATCCAGGACATTGTCCTTAGCAGCCTTCCAAGCAGTCAAGATGATGTTCCTGGATGTGGGACTTCATTGTTCAAAATCTGGCCTTAGTTCAGCTTGCTCTCTGAACTATCAAAATCTTCTTTGGCCAGATCAAATTGAAGTGATTTGTTTCCTTCATCCATATACTTTTCTAGAGCTTGCCTTTGCTCATCCATCTTAATTTGTAATGCCACCAACAAAGAACTGTAATCAGTAGTTGGGGCAGGCTGTGGTGCAATTGTCTGTAGGGCTTTCTTGTAGTTCTGGCTTCTTCTCTTGAAGACCTGGAACTTCCTTTTCTTGGCTCTATCAGCCTCTTCATCTTCTGAAGCAGAAGTGCTAGCAATATCCACTCTATCCTTAGGACTAGGATGTGAATCCTTCTCAGTCCTTGTTAGCTCCTCAGCATTTCTTGGCTTCTCAGTCTTTTGTGTAGCAGTTTCCTCTACATTCTCCATATGCTCTCCCTCAATATTTGCCTTCTCCCCCTCAACAGCAGCTATTTCTCTCTCAAGGTCTATCTGTACAAGATCAGGGAATAGCTCTTCTAATGTAAATTCCTATTGAGAAGGGGCTGAAGAATCTCTGATCTCATCAACCACTTTATCAGCAACAGATGTGTCCTCCATGACAACATCTTGTGGTTGAGGTTGAATCTGTGTTTGCTGATGAAAATCAGGTAATGAATCAGTCAAAACTTCATCCTCAATAGGGAAATCTAATCGATTAATTTCAGTGATTACCTCTAGTATGGTTTGAGTAGCCCTTTCACTCTCTAGTGGAGTTGGCTCTTACACATGTAGAGGCTCCCCCTGGAGTGGATCCATGTGAATTGGGCTAGCTGAGGGTAGCTCCCCCTGCCTCTGTGCATCTTCTTGTCTTGTTGTAGACTGTCCAACATTTCTTCCCTGGTCATCATCAGAACTAAACACTACTTGCTCTTCAGAGCTGCTGGAGGATTCTTGTGCCACAATGGCTGTCTTCTTCTTCTGTGGTGTGTCCTTTTCTGGAGTAGGCATTTCTTTTGTCAATACTCTATCCCACCTAGAGAAAATTCTTACATCCATTCTCCTCATGTGGTTTATCTTGGAACCTGCAGCTTGGTTCATCACATCAGGAATACTTCCAGCTAGGTATAGACTCAGAATTCTACCCAGATTGGGATTTTTCAGGCTCTCTTTTATCTTGTCAAACATAACTACTGACCAATCAATATTAAGTTTGAAGATTATCCTAGTCATCAAACTGAACATATGAGCTGAAATTCTATCATGTCCTCCAGGCTTGCTCAGGATGACCTTGCCAACTATTTCAGACAGAAACTTTCCTTGGATGTTCATCCATTTTCTATTGAAAACTGATCCAATTTTCAGGTTTGAATCCAGTCCACACCATCTCAATGCCTCTCTAGTCTTAGAAGCAGATACATCTTCTTCCTCTTTTGTTCTTGGTAGTTGAAGTACCTTCCTTAGACTTTTCTGTGTGACCTTGACTTTGGTCCCATGAACTTTGGACTTAATCTTGAATCCAGTATCATCAAGTGAAGCTGCACTCAAAAATTCAAGGACCTCCTTCTTCCAGATCTTGATTGGTTCTGATATAAGGTATTCCAATCCAGTCTCGGCAATTAGGGTTACTACACCTTTGATTTCGGGTTCCGCGTCATCAAAGGCGTGTCACACGAGCTCATATCCTTCATTAATGTTCTCTTCTAGCTTGGGCGCCATTAGGGTTTGAAGAAATTTTGAATTTAGAGAAGAGAGATGTCGACACACAAGTTTGGTCTCGAAACTTTGGTGAGCGTGTCGACAAACAATGGCGAAAACCTATTTATACCTTTCTAGAATCGAAGATGAAAAGGCGTGTCAAAGTACTTGAAATGTGTTGACACTGTTGAAAAGTGTCAACACTTACTTCTAATGTCTCGACAACTATGTGTCGACACCAATATAGTCGACAGAATATATGTGTCGACACTTACATATGTGTCGACACCACTCAGCTCAACACTTAGTCGAGACTCTACTAGACTAATTCTGTGTAAATCCTAAGTGTCGACACCACCCTTGATGTGTCGACACCTACACTGCATGTGTCGACACTAATTCTCTGAAGTGTCGACACAGACTTCCTAGATGTGTCGACACCATTTCTCTGAAATGTTGACATCACTCTTATGTGTCGACACAGACAACTCTGTGTGTCGACACCATTTTACTTAGCCAATTTTGTAAACTATTCTAAGTTTATCATCCCTAATTCAATTTTAAATTTATTGAATTTAGTTTCATCTAAGGGCTTAATATACATATCAACTAACTGATTATCTGTATTTATATACTCTAAGGAAATGTCTCCTATTTCTACATATTCTCTTAGAAAATGGTATTTTATTTCTATGTGCTTAGTCCTACTATGGGAGACAGGATTATTTGCAATAGAAATAGCACTTGTAGAATCACAAAATAAAGGTGTTCTACTTGAATACCATAATCTTCTAGCTGGTGTTGTATCCATAGTACTTGTGCACAACAGCTTCCTGCAGCAACATACTCAGACTCAGCTGTGGAGATAGCCACACTGGTCTGCTTCTTGCTACTCCATGATATCAGCCTTCCACCTAGAAATTGACAGGTTCCTGTGGTACTTTTCTTATCTTCCTTGCAGCCTGCAAAATCTGCATCTGAATAACCTGTTAGTTCAAAATCTCCATTCCAAGGGTACCAAAGGCCTAGATAAGGAGTGCTCTTAAGATATCTCAAAATTCTTTTGACTGCTGTCAAATGAGATTCTTTAGGGCAAGCTTGGTACCTAGCACAGACACATGTAACATACATGATATCTGGTCTACTAGCAGTCAAATACAGTAGGGAGCCAACTATCCCTCTATACAAAGTTTCATCTACAGGTTTCCCTGCATCATCTTTGCTTAGAGACATGCTTGACCCCATAGGAGTTTTCATGATAGTGGATGATTCCATATCATACTTCCTTATCAATTCTAGAGTGAACTTAGACTGGCAAATGGATAATCCATCTTCAGTCTGTCTAACTTGGAGACCCAAGAAGAACTTAAGTTCCCCCATACTGCTCATTTCAAATTGTCCTTGCATGAGTTTTGCAAACTTTTTGCAAAGACTACTTTCTGTAGACCCAAATATTATGTCATATACATATATTTGTACTAAGATAATCTTACCTCTGGATTCCTTAAGGAATAGACTCTTGTCTATTTTCCCCCTTGTGAATTTATTCTCAATGAGGAAAGTAGACAGGGTTTCATACCAAGCCCTAGGGGCTTATTTTAACCCATACAAAGCCTTCCTAAGTCTATAAACATAATTAGGTTTAGTAGAATCAACAAAACCTGATGGCTGCTCAACATAGACTTCTTCCTTCAGATTTCCATTCAGAAAAGCTGACTTAACATCCATTTGGTATACCTTGAACCCTTGAAATGTTGCATAGGCAAGGAACATTCTTATTGCTTCCAGTATTGCTACTGGAGCAAAGGTTTGATCAAAATCAATACCTCCTTCCTGCCTATATCCTTTTGCAACCAGTCTAACTTTGTTCTTTATAATAACTCCATTCTCATCCAACTTGTTCCTAAAGATCCACTTCGTTCCAATAATGTTGTGGTCTTTTGGTTTAGGAACTAGCTCCCAGACTTTGCATCATTTGAACTGGTTCAGCTCCTCTTGCATGGCCTCAATCCAATGAGGGTCTAGGTTTGCTTCTTCAAATTTCTTTGGCTCTACTTGGGATAGAAAGCTGGAGTAGAGAACTGAACTTAGATTCCTGCTCCTTGTTTGTACCCCTTGTCTGAGATCTCCAATAATTTGATTGGCTGGATGATCTTTTAAATGCCTATTTGCTGGAGGCAGCCTGTCTTCTGGTTGTACACCTTCAGCTTCTTCATTCAGCAGCTCCTCTTGGTCTTCTTCAGCAATAGGAGTATATTGTACTCCCCCTGGACAGCAGCCACCATCTTCCACTTACTGACTTGCAGTAGGACCTTCTATTAAGGTAAGCTTGTCCATCTTCTCAGTTACACCTGTAGAGCTGCAAACACGTCTAGGCAATTCATTGTTAATGAGTCTAGCTTCATCAAAAACTACATGAACAGACTCTTCTACAACTTGAGTAGTCAAGTTGTAGACCCTATAAGCCTTACTGTTGTTGCTGTACCCAACAAAAATCCCCTCTTGGGATTTGGCAGCAAACTTAGTTAGATAAGACTTACCATTGTTAAGTATATAACATTTACAACCAAAGATCCTGAAATAGGATAGATTTGGTTTTCTGCCCTTCACAATCTCATAGGGGGTCTTCTTGTGGCTCTTGGTGATAGTAGCCCTATTGATCACATGACAAGCAGTGTTTACTGCCTCAGCCCAGAAATATTCTGGGAGAGATGTGTCACTCAATAGGGTTCTACCAGCCTCTATCAAGGTTCTATTTTTCCTTTCAGCAATATCATTTTGCCGAGGTGTTCTTGTTGAGGAAAATTCCTGAAAAATACCGAACTCTTCACACAGTTTTGTCATACTTTCAGACTGAAATTCAGTACCATGGTCACTTCTGATTTTGACCACTGTACTGTTCAATTCATTCTGAATTTGTTTAACAAAACTATACAAGATACTTGGTGTTTCAGATTTTTGCCTTAGGAAGAACACCCAGGAATACCTTGAATAATCATCTACAACCACAAATGTGTAGACCTTCCTACCTAGGCTGTGAACTGGCATAGGACCAAAAAGATCCATATGCAAGAGGTATAGGCACATCACAACATCTTTGTTCTCAATGCTATTAAAGGTGGATCTGGTCTGCTTGCCTTTTTGACAAGCTAAGCATATCCCAACCTTTATACACTTAACCTGAGGACCATTCCTCACTAACTCTTTGCTAAAGAGTTGGCCAATTGTCTTATAGTTAATATGAGCCAGCCTCTTGTGCCATTTAACACAATGTGAGACTTTCTCATCAGCTACAAGACAAATAGGAGAAATAATATTCTCACTCATAATGTCTAGACAATAGACATTTCTCTTCCTATATCCTATCAAAATGATCTTTTGATCACTTGACCTACTGATATGACAACCATCCTTGACAAATGAGATGTCATATCCTAAATTACTCAGCTGACTTATGCTAATGAGGTTATGTTTCAAACCCTTTACATAAGCCACTTGAGTAATTGTAATAAGGTTGCTAGAAATGTTACCAAAGCCTTTGATGATTCCTTTTTTCTGAACCACCAAATGTAACTTTAGGACCATACTTGATTGGTGTATAGTCCTTCAACAATCCCCTAGTTCCATTCATGTGCCTGGAACATCCACTGTCCAAGTACCATATTGGGGCATGGCCACTTGGACTCACCTGCAAAACAGATTACTTAACCTTAGAACCCAAATAATTCTTGGGTCCTTGGTGCAAGTTAGTCTGACTCTTAACAAAAATACCTGTAGCTTTTCTAGCAGGCAGTTTCCTACTCACCTTGGCACTTGAATTATGCCAACAATCTATGGCAAAGTGGCCTACCTTGCCACAACACCAGCACTCAAATCTGTTGTACCTTTGTTTAGGTACAACCCTGACTGTTTTATCTACAGCAGGCTTCTTGTTGAGTACTGGGGCTTTGCCCTTAGATTTGGACTTTACTGTACAGGCAGGTTTTGTAAACCCCAATCCAGTTTTACCCTTTGATGTACAAACTCATCTATCAAAGGTAGAACAGATTTTGGTTTAGAAAAACTTGCAACAATCTCTCTCTCTTTCTGAAGACTAATCTCCAGATTTCTAATTTGATCATTTTTAAATGTAATAGTCCCCATCTGAATAACTATAATATTCTTCAGTCTGGCTATTTCATTTAATTTCTGATCTAATAACTTGTCAAAATCTGTTGCAGCCACTTTAAGACTAGCAATCTCCTTAGCCTGCGTTTTGGCCAAGAGTTTGCTTTTCTTCAAAGCCTGCAACAATACTCTATATTCACCAATTAACTGATGAATGTCTCCTTTAGATTCAGATCCACTCACATCACTTGATGCTGATGTATCTGAATCTGACTCAGTACTAGAAATTGAACTTGAAGAACAATTTTGTACCTGACTTAGTACAAGCTGATC
This sequence comes from Platanthera guangdongensis, assembly GCA_039583875.1. Lineage (NCBI taxonomy): Eukaryota > Viridiplantae > Streptophyta > Magnoliopsida > Asparagales > Orchidaceae > Platanthera > Platanthera guangdongensis. The sequence goes on from CM077152.1 coordinate 52,053,571, forward strand.
CTAAATTTTGTCTCCTTCTGATAAGGCCATCAGTCCCTTGCACTGATTGTCCTCATGCTCATATATTGAGTTCATTAGCGGCATGAACTCATTTTCTTCTTCAGCAAACAAGCCAATATAGGCTTCAGCTTTTAAATCTGTTTCTGAAGATGACATATCAGTCAGACTTTTATCCTTCTTGGCAACAAATGACCTTTCCTTTTTGCCCTTGAACTGAGTCTTCTTCTTGTCAGTTGACTCTTTCCTCTTTTCTGGACAGTCAACTACTATATGTCCTTGTCTATTGCAACAGTAGCATACTATCTTTGAGGATGAATTTTTACTTGGCTTGGACTTTCTTCTGTCAAACCTTGATGACTTCCTGTTCTGATAATAGTCATCTTTTGTCTGTGAAGTGGATGGCTTGGACCTCTACTGCTTCTTCTTCAGAAACTTCTGAAAATGTCTAGTGAAAGCTGCAAAGTCTTCATCACTCTCACAGCTTTCCGACTTCTTGCTATCTGATTCATCTGTCTCAGCCTCAGCAACTTTTTGAGGTGGTGATGGAGAATTGCTTTTATATTTCCTAGTGGCTTCAGTCTTGAAGGCTATAGCTCTTTCTTTGTGCTCAACTCTTGTAGTCTTCTCTTCCTCCTTTCTAACCATTAACTGCATCTCATAAGATAACAGTTTTCCAAACAAGGTTGGAGGAGGTATGTCAGCTAATTTGGCCATTTCCCTAATGACACAGATCTTGGTATCCCAGTCCTTTGTCAGGGATCTCAAAAACCTATCATTCAACTCATAATTGTTGAACTCTCTTCCATAGAACATCAATTCATTGACTATCCTATATAATTTCTTGTAGCATTCAGTTATGCTATCAGACTTGCCTTGTCTGAAGCTTTCATACTCTTGGTTTAACAAAGACTTCCTATCTTGTCTTACCTCTTCTGATCCCTCCATATAGACTATCAGTGTGTCCCACATTTCTTTTGATGTTTTACAATGTATTAGGTTCTGAAATGTGGCATCATCAATTGCACTTACAATAGTATTTCGGGCCCTCTTGTCCATAGTGGCCAAAATAATTTCATCCTTAGTCATTTCTCAATAGTCTTTGGGAGTTCTCTGATTTGCATCCAGAACAGATACCTTCATTGGCACATATGACCCTTCTTTGACTGTGATGTATATTCTTGGGTCAGAGGCTTCCATAAAAAGTCTAACCCTTTCTTTCCAAAAGCCAAAAATCTCCTTTCTGCAGATTGGCAATTTCATGGATCCTAGCTCTTTGTGATTCTCAGTTGAACCCATTTTCTTGATTCTTGATTATACTGATTCTGCCTATAGGATCTTTACTCAGGCTGTTATGTCCTTTTTGAGGAACCTCCCTCTGATACCACTTGAAAGAAACAGTCCTAATCACCTAGATAGGGGGGGGGGGGGGGGGGGGTTGAATAGGTGGCCTATATCTTTTTAACTTTAAAGGCAGAATTACAGTACAGTAATTACAATTTAGCAAGTATCACAGCACAACAACCATACAAGCATACATTCACAGAGTGTACACAGGATTTATAGTGGTTCCCCAAGGTCTGGGTACATCCACTTTCCCCCTTCGCCTATCTAGTAGTGTACTAGATTCGGCCTAACTTCTCCACTTCTTCTCAGATCCACAGATCTTACAGCTCAGAACCCCAAACAGGTTCCTACAACTCAGAGTGATCCCACTCCTACCACTCAGGCACAAAGCCCTACCACTCAGTATTCACCAAGACCTATACTCAGCCTTCAACAAGGCCTACACTCAGCCTTCAACAAGGCCTACACTCAGAGAAATGTATCTCCTACACTCAGGCACAAAGGCCCTACCACTCAGCCTTTATAAATATAGGCTTACAACTCAGATCCCTTAGGATCCTACAGAAAATAAAGAGTACAAAGATTAATAACCACAACTCTGATTGCGAGAGATGAGTTGAGTGGCTTCTTGATGAGTTCTTGGAAGAACTTGGCTGAGATCAACCTCCCTTGGCTTTCTTCAAAGCTTCTTGAATTAGAACACAGTAGGGTTGTATCTCTATGCAGATGATCTTCAATTAACTGCTGACTAGAGAATCAGATCTCCATCTGAAACTTTCTTATCAGTCTGGTTCAATAGCTGTCTTCTTAGAAAGAGCTCTCTCTCTCCAACTTCTTAGATCTTCACTTGAAGGTCTTCTTCTTGTTGTGTTGTTTTTCACTTCATTGATTGCTTCGATTGATTTTCTTTTTTCCGTTGAAGGAATAAGCCTTTATATAAGCTTTCTTCATGGTGACCGGCTGATCCGGTTTCTAACAACCTCCTGACAGCTCTGATAGTAGCAGTTGACCGGTTGAAATGGTAGCTGTCAAGTCATCCAGTCACTTCTTGAAATCTCTGTCACTGTCTGAAAGTGTCGAGACAGATAGTCTTTATGTGTCGACACAAATAGACCAAGTGTCGACACAAGTAGACTAAGTGTCGACACTAGCCTTCATGGTGTCGACACAACTCCTTATGTTGTTGTAACTGCTTCTCGACACTGCTCCTTCAGAATGTGTCGACACTGATCCTGTGTGTCGACACAAGTCTTCTTCTTTAATACTTAGTTGAATTCTGCTAAGTGTCGACACAACTCCTTTGTGTCGACACATCATCTTGTGTTGAAACTTGCTAAGTGTCGACACATCTTCTTTGTGTCGACACATGCCTTCTGTGTTGAAACTTTTACTGAGTGTCGACACATCTCCTTTGTGTCGACACATTCTGAAAGAAAACTGTTGTCGACCTAAATCACCTAGAGGGGGGTGAATAGGTGGTTTGTGCGTCTTTTGCGGAATAAAAATTAATTAGAACACTACACAGAAATATCTACCAATATCACAGACGACACAAGATGTATAGTGGTTCCCCAACCTTGGGTACATCCACTTTCCCTCACCGATCTAGCAATCAACTAGACTCGGCTACTCCACTATCTCGGATCACAAATCGATCCTACCTTCGGAACAAAGTTCCTACAAACTCGATCCAACAAAACGGATCTACACCTCGGAAGATGACACTTCCTACAAACTCGGAGTGAAAACTCCTACAAAATTAATAAAGAGTTTACAAGAATACAAACAGTAAATCACTCAGATCTGAAAGAAATGACCAGGATCTTCTTCTTTTCAACTTTGTAGCACTTTCAGCAATTGTTGAAGAAGTTCTCGGCCTCGATCTGGATCTACTCGCTTTTACAGAAATCGAGAGAGAATATGATCAGTGAAGTCAATATCGATCTGTAACCTTTCTTCAGAATAAACCTCTGAAAGTAGAAGCTTTTGCCGGAGAAGAAGGCAGCGGCGGCGGCTTCCGTTTCGCGAAAGTCAGAGAGAGGCGGCTGAAGAATATTTCTCGAAAAAGAGATTACAAGAAAGCTTTGAGAAAACTTAGGGTTTGTCATTTTCTGAAAAGACCTTATATAGGAGAGACTAACGGTCATAATCGGTCATAATGATGTACACATGGACCAATCATGTCGCGTGATTTGAAAAATCCCGTCAGAAAAATGACTTAGAAAATTTTCGGAAATATTTGGCCAACTACACGAGTAAGTCAATAACTACTCGAGTAGTTGAATAGCTACTCGAGTATATGATGGGAAACATACTCGGGTAAGTATAAACAGACTACTCGAGTATATAGAGAGAACTACTCGAGTATACTAAGAGACCTACTCGAGTATATAGACAGAACTACTCGAGTATACTAAGAGACCTACTCGAGTATATAGATGATCTACTCGAGTACTGGAAGAGCTACTCGAGTATATTACATAACCTACTCGAGTACAAGAAGTACTGTTCACCCAGAAATCGACGATCCTTCCCAAGGTGGCCAGCTGGCTAGTCGCGACCCTTAGATTCTCCCTTTCGATCGCGACAAGTCCCAGCGTAGGTGGACAGTTTCCCTGCCCGCCTAGGTCTCCTAGCAACCGCGTGCCCTGCGGGACGGCGGGTATTCCCATGGCTCGCCCTCGCGGGACATGCGGTTAGGTCCGCTAATCATACAATGCTTTTCCTTGTAGGAGTTCGCCAACAGCACCACCGGGAGCGACCTCTTAGTCAGCCCAAGGGGCGGTAGTCTCCTGCCGCCGTCCGTCGAGGCCGCCCACCAGGGGCGACCTCCCTGCTGCCCGAGAGGCGGCGGCCTCCTGCCACCGTCTATCGAGGCCGCCCACCCGGGGCGGCCTCTGCCCGCCAGCCGGGCGGACTCCCCCTGGAGTCCGCCCAGGCCGCCCGCAAGGGGGCGGCCTTGCCCGCCGGGCGGACTCCCACTGGAGTCCGCCCAGGCCGCCCGCTAGGGGGCGGCCCCGGCGCCCAGCCGGGCGGACTCCCCCTGGAGTCCGCCCTGGCCGCCCGCAAGGGGGCGGCCTGGCCCGCCGGGCGGACTCCCCCTGGAGTCCGCCCAGGCCGCCCGCTAGGGGGCGGCCCCGGCGCCCAGCCGGGCGGACTCCCCCTGGAGTCTGCCCAGGCTGCCCGCAAGGGGGCGGCCTGGCCCGCCGGGCGGACTCCCCCTGGAGTCCGCCCAGGCCGCCTGCTAGGGGGCGGCCCCGGCGTCCAGCCGGGCGGACTCCTCCCCTGGAGTCCGCCCAGGCCGCCCGTAAGGGGGAGGCCTTCGGTCCTCTCCAGGGCCTCCTGCAGTCTTCCTCGGTCAAGGTGGCAGACGCAAATTCCCAGTCCGCGGAGTCCGCTCAGGTCGTCATGCTGATGTCACTGGGCCCCACTCCTTCAAGAACTTCCCTGGGCCTATAAATACCCCCCGAAGCCTCTCATTCTGGGGGCCTGGAGCTGAAGACAAGTCTTGACAGCAGACCCTGCGGACTCCATTTTCCAGTCCGCGCAGTCCGTCGCCACCCTTTCCAGCAAGCCCTGCGGACTCAGATTTCCTGTTCGCGCAGTCCTCCACAGCTCTTCAGCAGCTTGTCAGCAGACTCTGCAGACTCAGTTTCCCAGTCCTCCAGCAACTGGCAGACTCTTTTACTTAGTCTCTGGCAGCTTCTCCTCTGCTTTCTGGCAATTTCTTCTCCTTTAGCCGCCAACTTCTCCTTGTACCCTTTAAGTGATTTGGTTGTAAAGATGTACTTGTAAGCTTGTAATCTCTAGCTATTAATGAAAGGAAAGCCCGTCGCAGGAGTGGCATTTAGGCCGCGACGGGCGAAGTGTGTTGTTGCCGCTGTTAGCGGCCCCCTCTTCTCTTCTCTGCTCAGCAAGCTTTGCTACTCTGCTCAGCAAGCCCTGCTCCTCTGCTCAGCAAGCCTTGCTCCTCTGCTCAGCAAGCCTTGCCCTCAGCTCAGCTCAGCTCTCCTCGGCTTCCAACCTGCAAGCGCAGCCGTTACGATTACTGTCTGCTCGACCGCTCCTGGTCTCCCTCATCTTCCTCTCTTGATCAACCCTCTCTGTTTATCAAGGCTCGCCTCTTCTCTCAAGCCTCTCCCTTCCTACCGCAACTTTTTCCTTCCTCCTCACCTTGCCTGTGAGGCCAGATCACCCCCTCGGTGGTAGCTGTCCCCCCGGTGCCATTTTCGCGCATCAACAGTTGGTGCGGTGAGCGTGGATCCGAACAGCTCACGCGCAAACCTTCAGATCAGAACAGGCAATGAAAGCAACAACCAACCATGTCAGACCATCAGTCGGCCGAGAACCATGCTCCAAGTCCTAGTGAAGATCCTCTCTGGGAAGCCTTTGAGCAGTCGTGCCGTGAGAATGCTCAACAGTTCCAGGCTATCAACAAAGTTCTTGCTGCTATAACTCAGCGATTGGACGCTCATCCAGCAGCTGCTCCAGCTGCTCCAATCAACCCAACACCACCAGCAGAGCGTCAACAAGCTTACTCTCAAGCTTGTCCGCCGTTCTTTCCTCCTTACACTCCAACCTTTCCGCAAGGGCCTGCAGCTCCTTTGCGAACTCAAGATGAAGAGTTTGCTGCTCACCATAACTTCTTCCAGGAAGCATCCCGGGGAAGTCCAGCTAGAGTTCTCAATTTTCAGGGAAGTCATCCCTACCCTTTAGCTCCTCCTGCAGCAGCTTTTCCTTGTTATCCTCATGCTCCTTTTGCAGCTGCAGCTTATGCTCCTTTCTTTCCCTATGTTGTAGGAGAGCAAGAAGAACCTTCACCATTCGCGGAGAGTGTCTGCCATGAGCCAACTCCAGCAAACTTCAGAGAGCCTCGACTACCAACCTACACTGGAGAGACAGATCCAGTAAAGCACCTCCAAGCTTTTGAGTCAGCCGTTGCTCTCAAGACTCTTTCAGATGCAACCAAGTGCAAGCTTCTTGTTACCTCCTTTGATGGGCAAGTAAGGGACTGGTTCTATGGCCTCCGTCCTCACTCCATCGCTTCCTTCCTTGATCTTCGAAGGGAGTTTCTTCTCAGATTCTCTATATCAACTAAGAGAAAGGGCGGTCCTGAAGCCCTCTTTGAGATCAAGCAGCGCGGAAATGAGACTTGGTCTCAGTTTGTGGATCGATTCCAAAGAGAGATTTTGGACATCGAAGTTACTGATCAAGAGATGTACCGAGTGGCTCTTATCCACGGTCTTCGTGAAGGGCCTCTCAAGTTTGAAGCCAACGTCCGTGCTCCAAGGACTTATCAAGAGTTGATTGCTCTAGCCAACTCATACATCCGAGGTGAAAAGAGCAATCCAGGCTTCGTCTCCAAACTTCTATCCGAGGAGGATCCCTCTCGCAAGCATCCTCCAAGGTCTCCTCGCAATCACTTCCCAACTCACTCAAAGAAGGAGAGAAGGCTTCATCGCCAGCGATACTCCTTCCCGATCCGCGATACTCAAGATTCATTGCTGCCGCTAGCTCCGTCTTTGCAAGCAGCAGCTGTTCAACAGCAGCAGGACGATGACTTGCATGAGTCTGATCTCGACGACGTCGTGCAAGAAGTGATCCAAGTCATGAAAGATAGGGCAAGCTTCAAGAAGCCCTATCGGCCATCCGATCAGAGGTCTAGAAACTCAGAGCCCTACTGCGAATTTCACAAAGAATCAGGCCATCGAACGGAAGACTGCCGAGCATTCCGCCAGCTTGTGCAAAGGATGCTCCGGCAGGGCAAGATGCATGACCTGCTTCCTAGAGAAGAGCGCCCTGATCAAGCAACTTCAAGGGGCAAAGAACTTGCAAACGCTCCTTGCTCCTCAAGAGGAGTGAACCACGTCGAAGAGCCTCCTCTCCTCGTTGTTAACAGAGAAGTCGAATGCTTTGATGCCGACGACGAGGGTGTGCTGGCGAGGATTCAATGCTAGCGATGGACTTCACAGTCCTCCAGAGCTCCTTGCAACCTTCAGGGTTTATCTCAACCCTCTCTCTCTCTCTTTTAAACATTTTCATTACAACACTTCTCAGTGTTCTTTACTTGCTTTTCAGCAAAGCTTTTATTCAGGGATCCCGTACTGACACAATTCCCTTCTTGTGTTGCTCCTTTCTCTCTTCTCCCTCTCTAAGGATCGTTACACCAATGAGATTTCACCGAGCCTGAAACATTCCCTCCGTAGTTTGTTCTCGCAAAACCACTACGACCACACATGGTGGGAGTATACCCATGTGTGCAGTGGGAGCAATTCAATCGTGGGAATGGGCTTTAGAATTAGGATCCTAGCCAGCATCTGACACAGAGTGTGTGCTAGGGGAGCCCCATGTGTTAGCTCTACTGTGCGTCCTATAAGATACATTACGGTTAGGATGATCTTCGCTGGACAAGCAATGGCGATCAAGCGTAGCCTTGTCTCTTTTCTCATCCTTCAACTGTGGTGGCCGAAGCACTCTCCGGTATCCTCGATCTGCGCCTTCTCGGGTTCGCAACTCCACTGATCAATATACAGACAAGATAGGCCTCTTGGCGCAACCCGTCTCGTTGATCAGTGATGCTTGTACCCAAGATGAGAGAGCGTTCCTTCTAGCGGTCCTTCTCAGGACCTTTCCCTTGCTTTTCTCTTTTGTGCCCTCCTTGAGGATGCACGGCCAGCCCGCTTTGAGCAGGATCATACTCGGAATGATTTTCTCAGGCCAGTGATGCATAAGACCCACGGGGAACACCTGTGGCAGCATTCAACCCTCTTTAGTCATTCTGAATATGGACCTCTTTTTCCGTTTCCCCCTCCTTGAGGATGCGCGGCCAACCCGCTTTGAGTAGGACTATACTCGGGATGATTTTTTGGGCAAGTGATGCATAAGGCCCACGGGGAACACCTGTGGCAGCATTCAACCCACTTTAATCATTTCGGGTGTAGACCTCTTTTTCTCTCTTCCCTCCTTTCACAGGTGAACAGGTTAATCCAACCTACCAAAAGGATTCTGGCATTCATTTTGATCATGTCCATCCAGTCATGTCAACAGCTAGCGCTCGATTCATTTATCTGGACTTCGTGATAATGTTCATCGGGAATTTCTCTTGCTACCTGGTCATATCGACCCTATCTCATCAACCTTCATGGGTTATCTCAAAAGATTTTCAGCAATCACTTTGCTCATGCTTATCTCATGTACTTACCTGCTCAAGCTCTATCATATGGAGATTCACAGAGCTGCTCATTCTTCTTGGCAAAGTCTAATGGCGTCAATCATTAATTGAATCATAACAACAGTTTTGCTATGATTCTGGTGCGGTCATCCTCGCGTTTTGTTTGCTTTTAATCCCTCTCTCCTCACAGAGGTTAGCAAACCCTTGCAAGCCTACTCACAGGTACATGCAAGCTCCTTTCATATGCATATTGTCTACTTCTAACTCTTCTCTTTGTAGAGAACAACAGACACCTGCAAACCCCATCCAGGTACTTGCAGTTTAAATCATTATTTTATCTCTGCTGCTCACTCTTCACTTTGCAGTGGTTAGCAGACATCTGCAAGTCATGTTCAGGTACTTGCGGCCTATCCTTATATACAATATCTGCCTCTAACTCTATTCTTGCAGAGGTCACCGACACTTGCAAGCATCATTCAGGTACTTGCAAGTTATTATGCCTTTCTGTTTTCCCTCACTATTGTTTTGCAGAACTTAACAGAAGACACGCCCTCTTCGTTTTGCAAAAGCAAACTCATGTACACACTCGATGTACGACCAATGCGTGCTTACCCTTAATTTTCCTCTTGCAGGAAAATAGACAGGAAACACCAAGCTTGTAAGGGAAGACTTCAGGTTCTCTCTCTCCCTGCCTCCCCTTCTCTTTCCTTTGGGGTGGATTACGATTTTCGTGGGTCTCCAACTTCTTCGAAGTTCCATTCGGAACTTGAAAAAGTGCGGGGATTATGTTAACCCAGAAATCGGCGATCCTTCCCAAGGTGGCCAGTTGGCTAGTCGCGACCCTTAGATTCTCCCTTTCGATCGCGACAAGTCCCAGCGTAGGTGGACAGTTTCCCTGCCCACCTAGGTCTCCTAGCAACCGCGTGCCCTGCGGGACGGCGGGCTATTCCCATGGCTCGCCCTCGCGGGACATGCGGTTAGGTCCGCTAATCATACAATGCTTTTCCTTGCAGGAGTTCTCCAACAGCACCACCGGGAGCGACCTCCTAGTCAGCCCAAGGGGCGATAGTCTCCTGCCGCCGTCCGTCGAGGCCGCCCACCAGGGGCGACCTCCCTGCTGCCCGAGAGGCGGCGGCCTCCTGCCGCCGTCCGTCGAGGCCGCCCACCCGGGGCGGCCTCTGCCCGCCAGCCGGGCGGACTCCCCCTGGAGTCCGCCCAGGCCGCCCGCAAGGGGGCGGCCTGGCCCGCTGGGCGGACTCCCCTGGAGTCTGCCCAGGCCGCCCGCTAGGGGGCGGCCCCGACGCCCAGCCAGGCGGACTCCCCCTGGAGTCCGCCCAGGCCGCCCGCAAGGGGGCGGCCTGGCCCGCCGGGCGGACTCCCCCTGGAGTCCGCCCAGGCCGCCCGTTAGGGGGCGGCCCCAGCGCCCAGCCGGGCGGACTCCCCCTGGAGTCCGCCCAGGCCGCCCACAAGGGGGCGGCCTGGCCCGCCGGGCGGACTCCCCCTGGAGTCCTCCCAGGCCGCCCGCTAGGGGGAGGCCCCAGCGTCCAGCCAGGCGGACTCCTCCCGGAGTCCGCCCAGGCCGCCCGTAAGGGGGCAGCCTTCGGTCCTCTCCAGGGCCTCCTGCAGTCTTCCTCGGTCAAGGTGGCAGATGCAAATTCCCAGTCCGCGGAGTCCGCGCAAGTCGTCATGCTGATGTCACTGGGCCACACTCCTTCAAGAACTTCCCTGGGCCTATAAATACCCCCCGAAGCCTCTCATTCTGGGGGCCTGGAGCTGAAGACAAGTCTTGACAGCAGACCCTGCGGACTCCATTTTCCAGTCCGCGCAGTCCGTCGCCACCCTTTCCAGCAAGCCCTGCGGACTCAGATTTCCTGTCCACGCAGTCCTCCACAGCTCTTCAGCAGCTTGCCAGCAGACTCTGCAGACTCAGTTTCCCAGTCCTCCAGCAGCTGGCAGACTCTTTTACTTAGTCTCTGGCAGCTTCACCTCTGCTTTCTAGCAATTTCTTCTCCTTTAGCCGCCAGCTTCTCCTTGTACCCTTTAAGTGATTTGGTTGTAAAGGTGTACTTGTAAGCTTGTAATCTCTAGCTATTAATGAAAGGAAAGCCCGTCGCAGGAGTGGCATTTAGGCCGCGACGGGCGAAGTGTGTTGTTGCCGCTGTTAGCGGCCCCCTCTTCTCTTCTCTGCTCAGCAAGCCTTGCTCCTCTGCTCAGCAAGCCCTGCTCCTCTGCTCAGCAAGCCTTGCTCCTCTGCTCAGCAAGCCTTGCCCTCAGCTCAGCTCAGCTCTCCTCGGCTTCCAACCTACAAGCGCAGCCGTTACGATTACTGTCTGCTCGACCGCTCCTGGTCTCCCTCCTCTTCCTCTCTTGATCAACCCTCTCTGTTGATTAAGGCTCGCCTCTTCTCTCAAGCCTCTCCCTTCCTCCCGCAACTTTTTCCTTCCTCCTCACCTTGTCTGTGAGGCCAGATCACCCCCTCGGTGGTAGCTGTCCCCCTGGTGCCGTTTTCGCGCATCAACAAGTACTACTCGAGTGGAATACTTAGAAAAATTTTGAGGAGGTCTGCTGGCAACTACTCGAGTAGTTGAACTACACTACTCGAGTAGTTGAACTACACTACTCGAGAGAAAGTAATCTACTCGAGTAGGTGAAAATTCTACTCGAGTAAAAGACTTAGAAAAATTCTGGAATAAGGAAATAGCGAGGTACACGGGTGACGCATGAACTACTTGAGTAGGTAAAATGAACTACTCGAGTATATTTCTATCTACTCGAGTAGGTGAGTATACTTACTCGAGTATATGACTTGGTCTACTCGAGTAGGTGACTTAGCTACTCGAGTATATGACTATGTCTACTCGAGTACAGGATTCCTTTACTCGAGTAACTTATACCCAGACTACTCGAGTAGGTAAAAGCTCTACTCGAGTAAAACACTTAGAAATTTTCTGATGTTGGAAAAACTGATTCTTCTAGAGTAGCCAACTTTCAATGCCTTTCCCATAGTCCAATAGCTTGAATATGAAGTGTATCCTAATAGAGAGACCACACATGAGTCAACACCTTGGAATATGCAATAAGGGATTACAATGCACAGTTCTTATGTTTGGTGACCCACTGTGGGCTGACATTGGTCTACACTTCCCAGTGAAACTCCTGCAAACATATAGCTCAAACCAAGCATCAAATACAACTTAATTCATCTTAGTTCCAGGGTGACTTCATCAAATCTGGGTTCATGTGGATGAAATACCCAACAATCTCCCCCTATTTGTTGAAGTCAGAACCCTTTACACTAAGGTGAATTATGGATATAAAAGAAACTAAGTAGAAAAATATAAGCAGGTAGGCAAAGGACAATGAGAAGGATAATTAGACAGTAATGAAGAATTGTATATATATATGTAAGTTTCTAGAAGCATCAAGTCTACAATTATCATTTCAATTTCTCATCATCTTTTAGGTTTGGGCTTGGGATTGCTTATCCATCTTCTCTTGTTGTCTCCTTAGGTAGCTGAATGGCTTTGGGAAGTACTTAGGAGGCCTTGGAGGAGCAGCAGAGTTATTTCTCCCAAACTCTCTGTCATGATCCTTCTTTTTAGCATGGACTTCTCATATAACTCCCATTCCTGGGAACTGTAGTGAAGGCTTCTGTTCTCACTGTGATCTATGACCAACCTGAGTGTGTCCAAGATGAGAGACTTTGAAGTTGGAGACCAGGCTTCAGCATGTTCAGGTGCTTTGGAAGGAGCAGATCTGCTGGCAGAGGGGCCTTCACCTTATTTCCTTTTCTTCTTGGTTCTGATCTCTGGAGGAGCTTGAAGGAATATATCAGCAGGATCGTCTTCCCAGCCTGGAACATAAGTATCTGGTGGAGCACTGAGTCTCCAGGCCTGGGAGAGAAGGTGGGTTACAGAGGAGTAGCTGGAGCAGGGACTTCTGTGGCTAGAGGGTTAAGATGATAGGGAATGAGGTTTGGGTCAACTACAAGATCTGGAAAGATCTGATTGTGCATCCAGACAGCAGTGTCATAGGTGTGAAATTTGACACTTTGTATCTGGGCAAGCACATCATCATGAATGGTCTTTACATGAGCTTCCCATTCAACTGTCTTTTGAGCAGTAGATTTTTCTACCTATTCTTTAAGTTCTTTTATCAAGCCCTCCCCCTTTCTGATTTCAACAGATACTTTCTCGATGGTGTCATCTTTGAAGGTGCCAACCTCTTCACATATCTTCATCTTATTGGCTTCAGTCCTCTTATCTAGCTCAATCTGATTGTTGGCCAGGGTTACACCTTGTTCAATGACATTGCCAATACTAGTGATAGTATGGTCAAGAGCTTTACCACCAAGTTGGAACAGGTACTTTAGCTTGTCAGTGTTATGCTAAATTTCAGCAAAACCTCTGCACATCTCAGTCTCAAGAGCAGTGACCTTGTCAGTGACCACCTTTAGAGAGGTGTCAAAATAATGTCTTTGTTCTTGAAGAAGAATGACAATACTTTGCAGTAGATCTGAGGAGGAGGAAACTGTAGCAGCAGCAGAGGGAGCAGCAGTAGGGATAGGAGGAGGTACCAAGGAGCTATTTCTTCAATAAGCACTGAGCTGGGAGCTCTGGTGGTATGAATGACAGCATCCAGTTCTTCTGTAGCATGGGGAATGGAGAAGTCAAGGTTTCTGAGAGGGGCCTCAGCTGGCTCAGGAGAAGGCTCATCAGAAATAAGAATGGTGTCTGGCTTGTCTGCTGGAGGATGAGGAGAAGGTGTTGGAGTTCTGGCTGGAGAGTGGGCAGGAGACTGTGCTGGAGACAAGTCTTGGTGATGTTCAGAGGGTGGAGATGGAGGAGATAGAGTAGGAGGTGGAAGCACATCTTTAGTAAGCTCTGCAATCATGGTATCTATGGCAGCAGCTGTGGACAGAAGAGTGTCTTGGGGTACTTGCTCTGAGGAAGTGGCTGGACTCTTTGGAGTATGAGGTAGGGATGGAATCTCTTGCTGAGGAGAGGGTTGCCTGACTAGGCTAGATGGAGCAGGCTCCCCCTCACTTGGTGCACCAGAGGAGCTGGTCACATGATGAGGATGGGGGGATGGAGTCATGTCCTCTGCAGCAGGAACTACTGGGATTTCTGAGACCTTTGCAGCTTGGGCAGAGTTCTGGAGCTTGAGATCCCATCTCTGAATTGAAGAGATGGAGACCTTCTTCATGTGGTGAAGTGGAGTCCCTTTTGAGAAGTTGAATACTTCAGGATTGGTTTCATGAAGGAGCAGAGATATAATTCTTGCGTAGTTGGGGGATTTCATGTTGTCCTTTATCTTGTCCAAAATCAGCATTCCAAATTGAAATTTCTTGCGGCAAACAATTGCTTGCATTATATCAAAGAAGTATGAGGGAATGTCTCTGATGGAGTGTGTCTTGCAGAGAAGAATTTTGCCAATGATGTCTACCAGAAATTTTCCTTCAGCATTCATGTCGGACCTCTTAATGTACTGAGCTTCAGGAGAAATACCACAGAATAGTGCTGTTCGGTCAGAATCTTCAGCATCCAGATCATCTTCTTCATCAACAATAGGTAAATGGAGAAGTTGAGAGACAGATGTCTTGATGAACTGTAGTTTCAGACCCTTAACTGTTGATTTTAGGACTTTGCCGTTGCGTTGAACCATGAGGTTTGTGAAGAATTCTGCAACTGCGGGGAAGAGAACGCGACAGGGTTCTTGGAGTGTGAAGGATAGGCCGACGGTGTCGAGAAGAATGAGGAGGTTGCGGAAATCGTCGGAGAGCTCTGCAATACCGTCGGTGACGAGTTCGGAGCCGACGCCGATCTTGTGAGAAGTTGCCATGGATGCTATTGACTGGAGGAGTTAAGGTTGAAAGCTCTGCAACAACGGCGGAGGCGAGTCGGCAGGGTAGGCGAAGAGACAGGGTACTCGAGAGATAGAAAGATGTCGAGTAGGTTTGATGTTTCGGAATTTCATATATATATATAACTCTTCAATTTCCGCTAATTAATTTAAATAAAGAGGCGGCATATAGCCTTGGGTGGCGAATAGAACAAATTTTGAAAAACTGGAAATCAGGAGACGAGAGAGAGATAGGCTACTCGAGTAGATAAAGGAGCTACTCGAGTAGGTTGACTGGAGCTACTCGAGTATGTAAGAAAGAAACTACCCGAGTAGATAAGGACTTACTCGAGTAGGTGAGAGACTTACTCGAGTAGGTATTGACTTACTCGAGTAGGTCAGAAACTTACTCGAGTAGATCTTTAGGTACTCGAGTAGGTCAGTGCACATACTCGAGTAGGTTCATTCATATACTCGAGTAGATCTTTAGATACTCGAGTATGTCTCATACTTCTCGAGTCGAATTTTGAAAAAGTTGAGAAGTAGAGTTTGACTAACCCTTTGCAATTACTTGCTTCTTAGTCATTCAGCCTTCTTTAGTCCTCTTTGTTGAGCATCCCAAGCTCTGTCTTGAAGAACGAGAACTTGGTCTCGTCCAGCGGCTTGGTGAAGATATCTGCAACTTGCCTATCTGTAGGCACATATTGGAGATCTATGTCTCCATGCTCCACATGTTCCCGGATGAAGTGGTACCTTAGCTCGATATGCTTTGTCCGGCTGTGGGAGACTGGATTGTTGGCTATTGCAATTGCGCTGGAGGAGTCACAGTACAAGGGTATATCCTTGAACTGCAGGTTGTAGTCCTCGAACTGATTCTTTATCCATAGCAACTGTGCGCAACAACTGCCTGCAGAGATATACTCTGACTCGGCCGTTGAGATTGCGACACAGTTCTGCTTCTTGCTACTCCAGGAAATTAGCCTTCTTCCGAAGAATTGGCAAGTCCCTGAGGTGCTTTTACGGTCGTCTTTGCTACCTGCAAAATCTGCATCTGAAAAGCCAATTAGTTCGCTGTCATTACTTCTTGGGTACCATAAGCCAAGATTTGGTGTGCCTTTAAGGTATCTCAGGATCCGCTTTGCAGCAGCGTAATGAGATTCCTTAGAGTTCACCTGAAATCTAGCACAGACACATGTTGAGAACATTATGTCAGGCCTACTGGCAGTAAGGTAGAGTAAGGATCCAATTATGCTTATGTACTTGGTTTCATCAAAAGGTTTCCCTTTTTCATCCTTGTCCAGAGACATAGTTGAGCCCATTGGAGTCCTCATAGAGGTTGCGTTCTCCATTCCGAATTTCTTAATTAGCTCTTTGGTGAATTTGGTCTGTGAGATGAAAATTCCATCTTCAGATTGTTTCACTTGAAGCCCTAAGAAATACTTCAGCTCGCCCATACTGCTCATTTCAAACTTCCCTTGCATAAGTTTTGAGAACTTTTTGCAGAGGTTGTTATCTGTAGAGCCAAAGATAATGTCGTCGACATAGATTTGCACTAGCAAAATCTTGCCTTTTTTTTCCCTAAGAAATAATGTCTTGTCTATCTTTCCCCTTGTGAACTTGTTCTCAAGTAGAAAGGTAGACAACATTTCATACAAAGCTCGAGGAGCTTGTTTCAGACCATATAGGGCCTTGTGCAGAAAGTAGACATGATCGGGAAAGTTAGGATCAACGAAACCTGGAGGTTGTTCCACACACACTTCCTCCTTTAAGTTACCATTCAGGAAGGCTGACTTCATGTCCATCTGATAGACGGTGAAGCCTTTGAAGGCAGCATATGCTAAGAACAGCCTTATTGCCTCTAGTCTGGCCACTGGAGCATATGTCTGGTCGAAGTCGATTCCTTCTTCTTGACGATAGCCTTTAGCGACGAGTCTGGCCTTATTCTTTATGATAGTCCCGTCTTCATCCATCTTGTTCCTGAAGACCCATTTTGTTCCAATGATGTTCTTTCCCTTGGTTCTTGGAACCAGCATCCACACATTGCACCGCTTGAACTGATTTAGCTCTTCTTCCATTGCCAATATCCATGATGCGTCTGAGTTTGCTTCCTCAAATTTCTTTGGTTCAACCTGTGAAAGAAAACTCAAATGAAGATTCTCATTAGTTGTACCTCTCCGAGTTCTAACACCATCCCGGGGATCTCCTATGATCTGGTCCATGGGGTGATCCTTCAGATGTCTGAGCTCTAGAGTCATTGCATCTGGATTATCTTCAAACACCGGAGTGATTTCTTCATCTTGGATGACTTCTCCATTTTGATCATCAGCCTCTCCAATAGGAGTGGGAGTGGTGATCTTAATGAAATTCTCGTCTTCTTCTTCGGACGGATCATCCAAGCTAGTTTCTTTCAGCTTTTCACCTGCATCTTCAATGAGCACACTAGACGGATTGCTTTGCAGCAAGCTCGTCTCATCAAATACAACATGTATCGATTCTTCCACCACCAGGGTTTTTCTATTAAAAATCCTATATGCCTTACTATGGCTACTATATCCTACAAAAGTACCTTCAAAGCTCTTTTCGCTAAACTTGGTAGTATGATACTTGCCATTGTTAAGTATGAAGCATTTGTAGCCAAAGATTCTAAAGTAAGAGACTGTTGGTTTTCTGCCTTTCAGAAGTTCGTAAGGAGTCTTATTGTGGTCTTTGTTTATGAGTGCTCGATTTTGCACGTGGCATGCAGTGTTGACGGCCTCAGCCCAGAAGTACTCCGATAGTGAAGCATCACTCAGCATGGTCCTGCAGGCCTCTATGAGTGTTCGGTTCCTTCTCTCAGCCACTCCATTTTGTTGTGGAGTACGAGGAGAGGAAAACTCATGAAAGATACCTAAGCTTTCACAGAATTTTGTCATGGCCCCAGATCTGAACTCTGTTCCGTTGTCACTTTTGATTTTGACTATGGAGCAGTTGTATTCATTCCGGACTTGCTTGACAAAATTGGTAAAGATATCGAAGGTATCTGACTTGTGTTTAAGAAAGAACACCCACGCAAAGCGCGAGTAGTCATCAACAATTACCAATGTATATTCCTTGCCTCCCAAACTTCTAATCTGCAGTGGACCAAACAGGTCCATGTGCAATAGATGGAGACATCTGTTAGAGTCTTTGCCAACAGTGCTTTTAAAGGTAGCCCTTGTTTTCTTGCCTTTTACGCATGCATGACAAGGTCTGTCTTTGACGCATTTGACATTTGGGGCATCACGTACCAAGTTCATTGAAAATAGTTTATTAATTATTTTGAAATTAATATGTGCTAGTCTCTTGTGCCATTGGTCACCAAGAGACGCACTATCTTTTGCCAAAAGACACACTGGTGTGGAGGAATCTATACAAATGAAATTTAAACAGAAAATATTCCTGCTTCGAGTGCCGGATAGAATCGTTTCCATATTGTCAACGGATTTTATCAAGCACTTATCAGCATGGAACTCAACTATGTATCCTTTGTCGCAGAGTTGGCTTATGCTAATGAGATTGTGTTCCAATCCTTCAACATAGGCCACATCCGAGAAGGATACATTGTCGTTAGTAATCATACCATAGACTCTAGTAATTCCACGGTCTGAACCTCCAAAGATGACCTTTGGTCCGTTCACGACTGGAGTAAAGTTCTGAATGAGGCTTCTCGTCCCGGTCATATGCCGAGAGCATCCGCTGTCTAAGTACCAGATAGGCATTTTGTTGGCCTTTGGACATCCCTGCAATCACAATCAATTCGCCTTAGGAACCCAAACACGTTTGGGTCCTTGGTCTCGGGTTAGAGTGCTCCCCCTGCGAGTGTTGGCATTATGAGCGGTCTTTCTCATATTGCTGACATGAGGGGTTGCAGCGTTTCTGGAATTGAACCAGCAATCTATGGCGAAGTGACCAACCTTGCCACAACAACAATAGTCAAATCTGTTGTACCTTTGCCTCAAGATCTCCTGCTTGACCTTTTGGAACTTTGGTCTAGCAGGTGTAGCATTCTTGGAGGAAGATGCCTCATGGTGATGGCAATCACATGGCTTCTTCTCCTTTATGGGCTTTTCTACAGCAGGCTTTGTCTTTGGTGCGCTCTTGAAGTTATGCCCATGATTGAAAGGGCCATAGCTCTGAAGAACAACTTCTTCATAAGGTGCCTTAAAGACACTTTCGCCAAAGTTTCGGGGTCGAGCCCATCCTTGATAGCAGGACTTTGGCTCTACATAAGTAGGCCTAGCAAAGTGCCCGTATGATGAGTCAAAATCAAACTCATTTGTTGGAAAGATGACATTTCTGAATGTGGTTTGATTTTGAGGGGCTTTTCCCTTTTCTTCGGCTGAGGCCTTTTTGGTGGCCTTATTTTTCCGTTGATTCTTGTTTCTCCTAGAGGATTTACTAGGAGTGTCTTCATGGCCTAGTCCAGCTCCCTTGGCCTTTGCTGAGAATTCAGCAACGAATGGAAGAACTGTTTTGGGCTTCGAGAAACTCTCAACAAGTTTCCTTTCAGCCGCAAGTTCGGCTTCCAATCCTTTGATGATCTTCTCCTTCAGGTCAAGGTGCTCGAGAGCCTTGTTGTATTCTTCAATAGTATTATTGAAGTTTTCTTCGAGGGAGTCAGTCTTTGCGACTTTCTCTCTCAAGTTGCTCTCTTCGGCTTTTAGAGATTTGATCTCTTTAGCCTGAGTCTTCACGACTCGACGACATTTGTCGTAAGCCATGATTAACTCCTTATACTGGGCCATCAATTCTAACTCATCGTCAGAGGATCTACTCTCGCAATCATGTTCAGAGACTTCAGACTCTGAGAGAGGGGTGTGAGAGTTTACCTTCCCAGTGAACTGGGGCTCTTGTTCATCATCTGTTTGAGCCATTAGCCCAAAGTAAGCTTCTTCTTCTTCGCTTGACTCTGAGGAGTCGGAGTCGCTAAGAGTCTTGCTCCTTTTGGCTATGAGGCTCTTCTCTTTCCTCTTTCTGTTGTGTGAGGATTTCTTGTCTTCCCTTCTGCCACCCTCCTTCTTCTTGTGAGGGCAGTCAGCAATGACGTGACCTGGCTTGTTGCAACAGTAGCAAATGATGTCAGTTGAAACGTATTTATTCTGTTTAGTGTTATACCTGTCGTGGCTGCTTGAGCCTTTTCTTTGTCGATCGTCATCGCGCTGCGATCTTCTGTGTGAGGCATCCTTGCCTTTCCATTATTTCTTTTTATTAAGAAACTTCTTGAATTGCCTTGAGAGCAAGGAGAACTCTCCTTCAGATAGTTCAGAGCCTGAGGTGCTGGGCTCTGATGTTTCTTCTTCTTCATCAACTTCTGGAGCTGGAGCGGGGGAGGCAGCCTTAGTCTTTCTGGAGTTGTCTGCCTTCAGAGCGACAAATTTCTCCTTTAGAGCAGACCTGCCCTTCTCCTCTTCAGCTTTTCTTGTGTTGATTTGGAGTTCATAGGACATAAGCTTTCCAAAGAGATTTTGCGGGTCCGTTTCAGCTAGCTTCCCGAACTCCCTGATGGCACATACCTTGTTATCCCATTCCTTGGTTAAGGATCTCAAGAATTTGTCGTTCAGTTCTCCATTTGTGAAGACACGACCATATACCCTTAGGCCATTTACAATCTTGAAGAAGTTCTCAAAGGTGTCGGCAATTGTTTCCTTGTTCCCTTGTCGGAACGCTTCATATTTTTGATTGAGAAGGGATCTCCAATCATCTCTTACTTCTTTAGTCCCTTCCATCAAAGTGACTAAGGAGTGCCACATCTCCTTAGCTGATTGACAGTGAATCAAATTCTGCAGCATCGAGTCATCGACTGCACTTGCTATGATGTTCTTAGCTTTCTTGTCGAGAGAGACAAGTGCAATCTCGTCTTTGTCAAGATCCATTAGCTTTTTCGGAACTTTCTTGGTAGGGTCGATAGTGGACATAGTCATGGGAACGTAAGGACCTTCTTCAACGATCATGAAGATCCTTGGATCCTGAAAGATATGGTACCTAAACACCTAGAGGGGGGGGGGGGTGAATAGGTGACCTAAACCTTATTAAAACTTTGTTGGCAGCAAAACAGTTATCTCACAGATTTCTACAGCTAATCAGCAATAACAGAATATAAACAGTTAATGCACAGCACAGCACAGCAGACACACAAATTTATAGTGGTTCCCCAATCTTTGGGTACATCCACTTTCCCCCTTTGCCTATCTAGCAGTGTACTAGATTCGGCCAAACTTCTCCACTATCTCAGAACCCAACTAGGTTCCTACACCTCAGGCCCAAAGCCTTACACTCAGCCACAAAGGCCTACACTCAGCCAATTAAGGCCTACACTCAGAGTTCTTCAACTCCTACACTCAGGCAACCAAGCCCTACCCTCAGCCTTTATAATATAGGCTTACAATTCTCTCAGATCCAATGGATCCTACAAGTTAAAATTGAAATACAATAATTAACTCTACAACTCAGAAAATAAGAGAGGAGTTGAGAGTTTCTTGAAGAGTTCTTGGAAGAACTCAGCTAGATCCAAACTGACTTAGCTTCCTTCAAAGCTTCTTGAGTTAGAACTGAATTAGTCTGAATCCTCTGCAGTTGATCCTTGACCTCTGCTTCTTGTGATCCAGAAGATTCTGAATCCTTCTTCTCAGCCTTAGTTCCAAAGACTGAATTCTTGATTGGAGCTCTCTTTCTCCAACTTCTTAGATCTGCTGTTGGACAGCAAGATCTTCTTGATTTGTATCACTTGGATAGCTTGATCAGCAACCACTTGAACAATTTTCTTAGATTAATCCTTTCAACAACTTCTGCATTAACAACAACTTTCTGTAAACAGTCTGTGCCTATTTATAGGCCTCCTTCATGGTAACCGGCTGATCCGGTTCATAACAGATTTCTGACTTCCCTGACAGTTGCTGTAGACCGGCTGGATCGGCAGCTGTCATATCAATCAGTTACTTCTTGAAATTCTCTAACTGTCAGATAGTGTCGAGACTTTCTGTTCTTAAGTGTCGACACTTATAGACCAAGTGTCGACACATGTTGTGTAAGTGTCGACACAAGTCTACAAGGTGTCGACACAACTCCTTGTATGTCTCGACACAGATTCTTCTTCAAGTGTCGACACTGAAATTAAGTGTCGACACAAGTACTTGATCTTCTGTAACTTGTTGAATTCTTCTAAGTGTCGACACATCTCCTTTGTGTCGACACATCTTCATGTGTTGAAACTGTCAAGTGTCGACACTGCTTCTTGGTGTCGACACAAGTCTTCAATTTTGTTTCTTCAGCTGAGTGTCGACACATTCCCTTAGTGTCGACACTTGTACTTAGAATATTTTGTAAACTTTTCTGTTCTTTGCTAAGTGTCGACACAGCTCCTTGTGTCGACACAAGTCTTCAAGTGTAGAGTCTTCAACTAAGTGTCGACACATTGTGCTGGGTGTCGACACTTTCTTCAAGTGTTGACTCTTCTGGTTGTGTGTCGACACATTATGCTGAGTGTCGACACATACTTCAAGTGTTGACTCCTTGGAGTGTGTGTCGACACATTGTGCTAAGTGTCGACACATTCTTCATATGTTGACTCTGCTGATTGAGTGTCGACACATTGTGTTGAGTGTCGACACTTGTCCTTAGTCTCTGCAGAATTTCGCTGAGTGTCGACACAACACCAAGTGTCGACACTTTCTGATGTAGACTCAGCTCTTCTAGGTGTCGACACTTCTGCTAAGTGTCGACACAGATTTTCTGCATTCTTCTTCACTGAGTGTCGACACAGCTCCAAGTGTCGACACTTTGTGTCTGGTGTCGACTCTTCATCCCAGGTGTCGACACAATTTCTCCAAGTGTCGACACTGCTTGTCTGGGTGTCGACACAAGCTTTCTCAAGTGTCGACACTTTCCCTCTGGGTGTCGACACATGGACTTAGAAACTTTTAGCTTCAGTCCAGTGAATACCTAACCTGCACAAGTAACTCAAACAAACATCAAATACATTATGATGTATATCATTGAGTTAGGTGAGGCTTCTTCAAATCAGGTACATTTGACCAATGTACCCAACAATCTCCCCCTATTTGGAGAAGTCATAACCCTTAGTCAATGATATACACCATTCATAATTAAAAATTACAAAATGATGAAAAGCAGATTATAATCAACAGGGTTAACATGAACATGTAAAACTACACACATATACACATTCAACATTCCAGAACAAATAAGAAACAAACACATTTCAGAACAATCATACTATATTTATCACATATTGTTCTAACATTGTTCCTTATACATTTTCAATGTTGTACAAAAATGTTTTTCATTTAAAAGATTACAACAAGCTTCAAGTTTAATTCCTAATCTATTTCTGATCAGGTTCTTTGATAACAATTCCTTTTCCAGCTTTAACTTGAGCTTTGACAGCAGCAGCAGCAGCAGGCTCAGCATCAGCAGGCTTCTTGCCTTTTGAGTCTTTCTTCTTTTGTTCTTCAGCCTTGATTTTCTGCCTCTCAAAGTAATGATAGGGCTTAGGAAAGTACTTGCTAGGCTCCACAGCTGTAGGAGGTAGCTTTCCTAACTTAGCCTTCCTTCTATACTGGACAATGGCTTCCTGCCTGATCTCATGCTTCCTCCATTCAGCTTCTGAGAACCACTTGTTTCTATCAGTAGTATTGTCTTTAGCAGCTTTCCAGGCAGTGAGAATGATATTTCTAGAGGTAGGGCTCCACTGTTCAAAATCTGGCTTTTGTTCTGCTAGTTCCCTAAACCTCTTCTTTGACAGCCTTGTCTCTTCTTCTTTGTCCAAAGCCTCTTGCATAGCTGCTGTTATAGGTTGAGTAACCTTTTCTAAATGGACATTGTCCTTGCCCCCAGATGGGCTATACATAGTGCTCACCTCTGCATGAATCATTTCAAAATCTGGAGGTGGATAAATGACTTGAGCTACTTCTTGTGGCTCACCTCCAAAATAGGCAGGGTTCAGTCCAGATTCAGCAACTTCATTGTCATCACACAGGGGAGGATATCCAAGTGTAGCCCTGATTGAATTTGAAATCCATTTTGCATGCTCAGAACTGGCCTTGACTAACACTCTCTCCCCCTTTATGACTTCTTGGGCTACATGGTCTCTTACATCATCCTTCTAGGAACCTGATTTGGCTGTCCAAGTACCTGATGCCATCCTTAAAATAAGGTCTAAGCTTTGTAAGCTGTTCAGAAATGACCTTCTGTGAATCCTTAATGGCAGTCTTGACAGCAGCAATTTCATCTTGAAAAGCTTTATCAAATTCAGCCTTTGCAGCAGCAGATGATGTTGAAGGTTCAGCAGTCTTACTCTTTAGTTCTGTGACTATAGCATTGTGGGAGGCAGTTAAATTATCATTCATTCTCAACTGATTTTCCAGCACATAGCCTTGCTTCAGTGCTATATCATCTACTTGAGACTTTATTTTCCCTTGGTGGGTTGCTAGATAGACCACTGCATTAGCACCCTTTGTAAAACAGTCAGTCATCTCCTTTTTATTAAGGTTCATTTCAAACCTTATGGACTTGATTTCCTGTGCCAGATCAGATTGTAGGGTCTTGTGCCCTTCATCAACATAAGTTTCTATAGCCTTCCTTTGTTCATCCATCTTGATTTGCAGTGCAATCAGTAGACCACTATAGTCAACAGTTGGAGCCTGTTGAACTATGGGCTGTGGGGCAATGGATTGCAAGGCTTTCTTGTAACTCTGACTTCTCCTTTTGAAGACATAGAGTTTCTTCTTTTTAGCTTGTGCAGCCTCATCTTCCTCAGACTCTGAAGTACTGGCAATATCAACCCTGTCCTTAGGGCTTAATGGTTTGTCAGCTTGCACATCTGGTGCTTTCTCACTTTCCTGCCTTATAGGCTCTTCCTGAACTTGCAGTGTCTCCCCCTCAGCAGCAGCACCTTTCTCTTCAGTAGCAGCATGCTTGTCCATGTCAAAATCCTCTTGATCTAGATTAAGAAATAGATCTTCCATTGTGTATTCAGGAGGTGACTGTGCAGGAGAAGTGCTGGGTTCATCAACTACTTTATCAGGAACAACTTCATGTACTACTGATGTGTCTTGGAGAACAACATCTGGTACTTGATTTGCTTGCTGAGTTTGCTGATGGACATCAGACAAATCAGAATCTATTATAGAAAAATCTAAAGTATTGAGGTCAGAAAGTACCTCTTGGATAATGAGGGTAGCTTGCTCACTCTCCAGTGTAGAGGGTTGTTCTTCAGCTGGAGGCTCCCCCTATTTTGGATCCTTATTCATGGGGCTAGCTGTAGGCAGCTCCCCCTGGATTTCAGCTGTCTCTAGAAGAGCAGGTGATTTTTCTGCAGCCACACCCTCATGACTATCAGGAGTGAAAACAACATGTTCTTCACTACCTGAACTGCTGGAGGACTCCTGAGTCACAGCAGCTATCTTCCTCTTCTTCTTTGGAGGGGAATCCTTCTTAGAAATTTGCTTCTCTGGGGTAGGAACTTCCTGAGATAGTACTCTTTCCCACCTGGAAAATATCCTTTGGTCCATCCTTCTCATGTGATTGATTTTAGTAGCAGCAGCATTACTCATTACCTCTGGTATTGTACCAGCCAGGTAGAGACTTAGTATTCTGCCCAGATTGGGCTTCTTCAGACTCTCCTTAATTTTGTCAAACACAACCATTAACCAGTCTGTTTTTAGGTTGAAGATGATTCTGGTCATAACACTGAACATGGAGGCTGACACCCTGTCATGTCCTCCAGTCTTACTGAGTATTACTTTACCCATAATTTCTGACAGGAATTTTCCTTGAGTATTCATACCTCTCCTGTTGAATACTGATCCTATCTTCAGCTTAGGATCTAGACCACACCAGGTAAGTGCTTCTCTGGTCTTAGATGTAGTCACTTCCTCTTCTTCGTGAACTTGAACTTGAGGTAGCTGAAGTACCTTTCGCAGAGTTTTGGGTGAAATCTTGACCTTGGTGCCATGCACTCGCGATTTGATCATGTAACCTGAATCATCTACTGACCCTCCAGTAAGGAATTCAAGAACTTCCTTCTTCCATATTTTAGTTGGTTCTGAAACCAAGTACTCCAATCCTGAATAGGTGACTAGGGTTACCACCGATTTGATTTCTTGATCGCCATTGTCAAAAGCGCCTCGAACCAGCTCATAGCCTTCGTTAACATTCTCCTCGAGCTTGGGAGCCATTAGAGTTTAGAGATTTAGTCTAGAGAAAAGAGAAATGTCGACACAGCAGTTTTGGTCTCGAAACTCTGAAAGCGTGTCGACAAACAAAGACAGAATCCAATTTATACCTTTCTGGTTTGAAGACGAACAGGCGGGATGGATTACTAAAGATGTGTCGACACTGGCAATAAGTGTCGACACTGACTTATAATGTCTCGACACTCATGTGTCGACACAAGTTTAGTCAACAGATATTATGTGTCGACACATGGTTATGTGTCGACACAACATAACTCGACACATCGTCGAGACTTTACTTAGAAAAATTCTGAGTAAATACTAAGTGTCGACACCACTTGGGATGTGTCGACACCTGCTTGACATGTGTCGACACTAACATTCTGAAGTGTCGACACTACATTCCTAGATGTGTCGACACCTTTTTCCTGAAGTGTCGACACTTACTATTCTGTGTCGACATAGACTTGTCTATGTGTCGACACCTTTTTACTTAGCCAATTTTTAGTTCTGTAAACTTAGTCTAAGTTTATCATACCTAGTTCAATTTTGAACCTATTGAACTTAGCTTCTTCTAAGGGCTTAGTAAACATATCAGCTATCTGATTATCAGTTTTAACATATTCAAGTGCAATATCATTTCTTTCTACATGCTCCCTAAGAAAGTGATATTTAATCTCAATATGTTTAGTTCTACTATGTGATACAGGATTATTAGCTATTGAAATAGCACTTGTAGAATCACAGAAAAGTGGAGTTCTACTTACCTGAAATCCATAGTCTTCTAGCTGATGTTGAATCCATAGAAGTTGAGCACAGCAACTTCCTGCAGCTACATATTCTGACTCAGCTGTGGAGATAGCCACACTAGTCTGCTTTTTGCTGCTCCATGAAATGAGTCTTCCACCTAGGAATTGACAGGATCCAGTAGTGCTCTTTCTATCTTCTTTGCATCCTGCAAAGTCTGCATCTGAATAGCCTGTTAGATCAAAATCTCCATTCCTAGGGTACCAGAGGCCTAGATAGGGAGTGCCCTTTAGATATCTCAAGATTCTCTTGACTGCAGTCAAGTGAGACTCTTTAGGGCAGGCTTGATACCTGGCACAAACACATGTAGCATACATAATGTCAGGCCTACTTGCAGTCAAGTATAGTAGGGAGCCAACTATCCCTCTATACAAGGTTTCATCTACAGGTTTCCCTGCATCATCCTTGCTCAGAGACATACTTGACCCCATAGGAGTCTTCATGGTACTGGATGAATCCATACCATACTTCCTTATGAGTTCTAGGGTGAACTTGGACTGACATATGGATAGACCACTTCCAGTCTGTTTAACTTGGAGACCCAAGAAAAACTTCAGTTCTCCCATACTACTCATCTCAAATTGACTTTGCATAAGCTTTGCAAACTTTTTGCAAAGGCTACTTTCAGTAGACCCAAATATAATGTCATCTACATATATTTGGACAAGTATGACTTTGCCTCTAGATTCCCTAAGGAATAGAGTCTTATCTATTTTCCCCCTTGTGAACTTGTTCTCAATGAGGAAACTAGATAGGGTTTCATACCAAGCTCTAGGTGCTTGTTTTAACCCATATAATGCTTTCCTAAGTCTATAGACATAATGAGGTAGAGTTGGATCAACAAAACCTGCAGGCTGCTCCACATAGACTTCTTCTTTCAAATTACCATTTAGGAATGCTGACTTCACATCCATTTGGTATACCTTGAATCCTTGATAGGTTGCATAGGCCAAGAACATCCTTATGGCTTCCAGTCTGGCTACTGGAGCAAAGGTTTGATCAAAATCAATACCTTCTTCTTGCCTATATCCTTTTGCAACCAGTCTTGCTTTATTCTTAATGATGACTCCTTGTTCATCTAACTTATTCCTGTAGATCCACTTTGTTCCTATCACATTGTGATCTTTAGGTTTAGGAACCAAGTCCCAAACCTTGCACCTTTTGAACTGATTAAGTTCTTCCTGCATTGCTTCAGTCCACTGTGGATCTTGTATAGCTTCTTCAAATTTCTTTGGTTCTATTTGAGACAGAAAACTTGAATATACTACAGCATTCTGATTTCTGCTCCTTGTCTGAACACCTTGTCTTGGATCTCCAATAATCAGCTCTACTGGATGATCTCTTAGATGCCTGTTGGCTGGAGGCATCCTTACTCCTGGTTGAACTTCTTCAGCATCTTCATCAAGCTGAGTTCCTTGTACTTCTTCAGTCCTGGTACATGTAGTTCTCCCCCTGGACATAAGCCATCTTCTTCTACTTGCTGTCTTGCAGCAGGTACATCTTCTATGGTTAGCTTGTCCATCTTCTTAGTAAGACCTGTGGAGCTGCACACACTACTAGACAACTCATTGTTAATAAGTTTTGTCTCATCAAAAACTACATGCACAGACTCCTCTACAACTTGTGTAGTCAAGTTGTAGACTCTATAAGCCTTACTATTATTGTTGTACCCAACAAACACTCCCTCTTGGGACTTGGCAGCAAACTTAGTTAGGTAAGACTTCCCATTGTTAAGTATGAAGCATTTGCAACCAAAAATCCTGAAATAGGATAGGTTTGGTTTCCTGCCTTTCACAACTTCATAGGGGGTCTTATTTAACCTTTTAGTGATGGTAGCCCTATTTATCACATGGCATGCAGTGTTAACTGCTTCAGCCCAGAAATACTCTGGCAGTGATG
Organism: Platanthera guangdongensis; assembly: GCA_039583875.1. Taxonomy (NCBI): domain Eukaryota; kingdom Viridiplantae; phylum Streptophyta; class Magnoliopsida; order Asparagales; family Orchidaceae; genus Platanthera; species Platanthera guangdongensis. Next base: position 52,081,843 of record CM077152.1, read on the forward strand.
AATCACTTAATAGGGTCCTACCAGCCTCTATCAAGGTCCTATTCTTCCTTTCAACAATGCCATTTTGCTGAGGTGTTTTAGGTGAAGAGAATTCTTGAAATATCCCAAAATCTTCACACAGTTTTGTCATGCTTTCAGACTGAAACTCAGTACCATGGTCACTTCTAATTTTGACCACTGTACAGTTCAATTCATTCTGAATTTGCTTAACAAAGCTATATAAGACACTAGGTGTTTCAGATTTCTGCCTTAAGAAGAACACCCAGGAAAACCTTGAGTAGTCATCAACAACTACAAAGGTATAGACCTTCCTACCTAAGCTGTGAACTGGCATTGGACCAAATAGATCCATATGCAAGAGGTATAAACACCTCACAGCATCTTTGTTGTCTAAGCTTCTAAAGGTGGATTTAGTCTGCTTGCCCTTTTGACAAGCTGAGCAAATGCCATCTTTGACACACTTAACTTGAGGACCATTCCTCACTAACTCTTTGCTAAAGAGTTTGCTAATAGTCTTGTAGTTAAGATGAGCTAGCCTCTTGTGCCACTTGACACAATGAGAGATTGTCTCATCAGCTACAAGACAGAACAGGAGAACCATTGTTCTCAATCATAATGTCTAAGCAGTAGACATTCCTCTTTCTATATCCTGTCAAAATGATCTCTTGATCACTTGACCTCTTGATATGACAACCATTTTTAACAAATGAGATGTCATACCCTACATCACTTAACTGACTTATACTAATGAGGTTGTGTTTCAACCCTTTAACATAAGCCACTTGAGTAATGGTAACAAGGTTTGAAGAGATGTTACCAAACCCTTTGATGATTCCTTTTTCAGAACCACCAAAGGTCACTTTAGGACCATTTTTGATTGGAATGTAGTCCTTCAGTAGTCCCCTTGTTCCAGTCATATGTCTGGAACATCCACTATCCAAGTACCATGTTGGGGTATGGCCACTTGGATTCACCTGCAAAACAAATTAATGAACCTTAGAACCCAAAGTAAACTTGGGTCCTTGGTGATTGTTAGTTTGCAACTTGACATAGCTACCTGCTGGCTTTCCACCAGGTAACTTGCTACTCAACTTGGCACTGGCATTGTGCCAACAATCCAAGGCAAAGTGGCCAACCTTGCCACAACACCAGCATTCAAACTTGTTGTACCTTTGCTTAGGTACAGACTTGGCTGTCTTGACTACAGCAAGCTTATTGAATGTTGGGGCTTTGCCCTTGGACTTGGACTGATCCTGAACAGTCCTAGCTGGTTTAATAAAACCCAATCCAGCCTTTCCTTTATGATGAACAAATTCATCAATCAAGGGTAGCACTGATTTAGGTTTTGAAAACCTAGCAACTAGCTCTCTTTCCTTCTGGAGATTGATCTCCAGTAACTTAATTTGATCATTTTTATAAGTGATAGTTCCCATCTGAATCACAGTAATGTGTTTCAGCCTGGCTACCTCATTGAGCTTTTGATCAAATTCCTTCTCAAAGTCTGTTGCAGCTGCCTTTAGATCAGCAATTTCCTTTGCCTGACTTTTGGCAAGGGACTTGCTTTTCTTATAGGCTTGCAACAGTACTTTATATTCATCTAAGAGCTGATGAATATCTCCCTCAGATTCAGAAACACTTCCATCACTTGATGAAGATGAATCTGACTCTGAACTAGAACTGAAATCTGAACTTTGAGTTGGACTTTGTACCTGACTAGGTCCTGGCTGCTCCAGGATTTTGGTACTTTCAGTCAATGCCATCAGTCCTTGGCACTGACACTCTTCTTGTTCATAGATTGATTCCATGATCTGCATAAACTCCTCTTCTTCTTCAGCAAATAGCCCTATGTAGGCTTCAGCATCTGTCTCAGTGTCTGAAGAAGAAATGTCTGAAAGAGTCTTCTCATTCTTTGCAACAAAGGACTTCTCCTTCTTTCCTTTGAAGTGAGTCTTCTTTTTGTCACTGGATTCTTTTCTTCTCTCAGGACAATCTGCAATAACATGACCCTGTCTATTGCAGCAGTAACACACTATCCTAGACCCAGTTGCCTTGCTAGTCTTTGTCTTTTTCTTGTCCTTCTTTGAAGGCTTCTTCTCCTGATACTGAACTTCTTTCCCTTTGGAAAATGAAGGTCTGGACCTCCACTGTTTCTTCTTCAGGAATTTCTGAAAATGTCTGGTGAATGCAGCAAAGTCTTCATCACTTTCACTGCTTGTAGACTTTGTGCTAACAGATTCATCAGATTCTGATTCTACTACCTCTGGAGGAGAAGTTGATGACTTAGTCCTGCCCTTTCTAGGTACTTCTGACTTGAAGGCAACAGTCCTTTCCCTGTGCTCAGTCCTTGTTGATTTTTCCTCCTCTTTTCTCACAGACAGCTGCATCTCATAAGACAGCAACTTGCCAAACAGTGTGGGAGGAGGAATTTCTCCCAACTTTGCCATTTCTCTGATGGCACAGATCTTAGTGTCCCAATCTTTGGTTAGGGACCTCAAGAACTTATCATTCAATTCATAGTTAGTGAACTCTCTTCCATAGGACATGAGTTCATTAACAATTCTATAGAACTTCTTGTAGCATTCAGTGATGCTATCTCCTCTTCCTTGCCTAAAGCTCTCATACTCTTGATTAAGCAAGGACTTTCTATCTTGCCTAACTTCTTCAGAACCTTCCATATAGACAATGAGGGTATCCCACATTTCTTTTGTTGTTTTACAGTGAATTAGGTTCTGAAAAGTTGCATCATCAATGGCACTTACTATAATGTTTTGTGCCCTTTTGTCCATAGTGGCTAGGACAATTTCATCCTTGGTCATCTCAGAGAAATCCTTTGGAGTCCTCTGATTTGCATCCAGTACTGAAATCTTCATTGGCACATAAGGCCCTTCCTTAACTGTGATGTAGATTCTTGGGTCTGAGGCCTCCATAAATAGCCTAACCCTTTCTTTCCAGATTCCAAAAATCTCCTTCCTGCATATGGGTAACTTCATGGAACCCAACTCTTTGTGATTCTCATAAGAACCCATGTTTCTTGAAGTTCTTGAATTTCTTGAATCTGTTTTCTGACTTAGACTGTTTCTGCCAAACAGGATCTCCTTAGACTGTTAGTCCTTGTTTTGAGCAACCTCCCTCTGATACCACTTGAAAGATATGATACCTAAACACCTAGAGGGGGGGTGAATAGGTGACCTAAACCTTATTAAAACTTTGTTGGCAGCAAAACAGTTATCTCACAGATTTCTACAGCTAATCAGCAATAACAGAATATAAACAGTTAATGCACAGCACAGCACAGCAGACACACAAATTTATAGTGGTTCCCCAATCTTTGGGTACATCCACTTTCCCCCTTCGCCTATCTAGCAGTGTACTAGATTCGGCCAAACCTCTCCACTATCTCAGATGTACAAACCCGTAGCCGGGCGAGTGGGACCCTCCCCCTCCCCAAAAATCAGCCTAGGGCCGTGTTATGAGTGACGTTTTGGTGTCGTCCCGTTCGAGGACGTGCGGGTCCTCGTGCGTGCGTGCGTGCGGAGGTTCTATGCGCATAGGTTTATATATCTTATATATATATTATATATATTATATATTATATTATAATATAAATAATATTATATATATATTAGATATAGGATTATGAGAGAAGGAGGGGGGCAGCTGGGGTATAAAGAAAAGAGGAAAAAAAGATTTAAAGAGAAAAAAAAAGAGAATGCAGGAGGGGTCGGGGTACAGGAAAAAAGAAAGAAATTAGAAGCAGGGTGGGTTCGGGGACGGCGGGAGAAAAAAGGAGAAATGGAAGCAGGGGGAATCGGGAGCCCTAGCCCGCGGATCTAGAGTCCAGCCGCCACCGCCCCCCTTCCCCGCTCTCTCGCCGGCTCGGAGCAGCACGACCACAAGCCCGACCGCCATCCCCTCTCTCATCGTCGGCCTGGAGCAGCAAGGAGCCGGCCGCCATTCCCCCCTCTCTCCCATCGCCGGCAAAGCCGAGCCCCACCGCCCCTCTTTCTCTCTCCCGTCGCCGGCGAAGCAACAGCCCGACGCCACCCCGGCCTTTCTCTCCCGTCGGCCTGAAGCAGGGCACAACCGCCCCCTCCCTCTCTCTCTCTCCCGCCGGCGACGGTACCGACCTCCCCGCCGTTCTACGAACCCTCTGCGCCAAGATGGACTCCGACGCCTTCTTCGACCTTATTGTCTCCAGTAGAAAGGAGTCCGATCTCTTTCGGAAAGAGATACCTCTCGCTCTGAAAGAGTCGATAGACCCCGCTAACTTCGTGATGGACGCGATTGCTAGGGTTTTTCCTGTGGATCGGCGGGCAGTGAAGTCCCCGTCGGGAGATTTGGGATGGGTCTGTGTTCTGCTGCTGGAGAGCTTGGTTTCTGTGTTGGCCGATCCTGAACTGAGCGCTGAGAGCCCGCTGGTGACGAGGATTGTGAAGGAGAGAGCTAAGAAGATAGCAGAATCCTGGAAGCTTGGGATGGAACAGCGAGGAGGGGTAGAGAATGCCAAAGCTCAGGATGTGCATGCTTTCCTGCAGCACCTTGTGACTTTTGGATTGGGGTGGAGGAAGAAAGAGAGTTTTATATGAAGTTGGTGGTGAACTTCTCCAGGAGAAAGCAAATGCCAAAACTTGCTACCTCCCTGGGATTGGAAGATAAGATGAGCGCCGCCTGGTGCACCCCGGCCGATCCACTATTTTTCCCGACCTGGAGCAGCACACCCCGACCTCCCCCTCTCCCGGCAGCAAGCTCGGCCTGGAGCGAGGCTCGGCCTGGAGCGAGGCTCGGCCTGGAGCGAGGCTCGGCCTGGAGCGAGGCTCGGCCTGGAGCGAGGCTCGGCCTGGAGCGAGGCTCGGCCTGGAGCAAGGCTCGACCTGGAGCGAGGCTCGGCCTAGAGTGGAGATCGACCACCGACGCGGCCGCATGCAGTAGGATCGACCCGGAGCTCCTCTCCCGGCCCCGCCGCCAAGCACGCGACAAGGGTAACGATGTTTCTACTTGGGCAGGTGAAGCCCTCAGTTTACATGTTTGCATGGAAGCCCCTCTCCACCAATGGGTGGGGGAAGGGAGCTTTCCGACGGGTTGACGTGTACGTCCCCGCAGTTAGTTGCATTAGTGCCCGGAAGCGTGAGTACGGGTTTAAGCATGATGTGTGAAGCCCATCCGGACGTGTGAGCCGGATTGGTGATATTCTGGGGTTTCCGGAGAAGACTCCGAGGAAGTTGTTTATTTAGCCGCTTGCAGGGAATGCGCTCCATAGCCCCCAAAAAGGGGGTGTGCACAATATGTTTGGCCCGCTTATATTAGCCGACCGATGACTAGTTGGCCGCCGCTCGTCGAGACGTTGGCGTACAGGTGTTGCAGTACCAGGCGGGGAGTAGCGGGCTTAAGCCCAAACTTGTGCCGGCCCTCGAAGGCCATTTTGTTTATATTTCTGGCCTGCGTGCCGAGTATGGAATTTATATTCCTGTAATATTTTTTCATATCTGTGATGCTCTGTGGTTATAGTTTACTCCTCCTGTCTTGGGCGAGCAGTATGTTCGTGAACCGCTCCCCCCGTGTGGGCCCCGAGGAATAGATGCTAGGAAGCCCCTGATGGCCCGTTGCCATCCTTTAAGAGTAGCGGAGTTCCGCTATTAGCGGCCCAATTGGGGCTGCGTAGAGTAGGGCTGCTGGGCGGTTTTGTGCCAATAGTAAGGCGGGCGGGGAACATTTTACATAGACCCGAGGTGGCACCTTTAGTTAAGGAGTGGATCTCGAGATCCTCCTTGGATGTTCCGGTCGGCCAAGAGAGCCCTCCGAAGGTGCCTTAGCTCAGCCCTTGGCTTGGGAGGGGAAGAGTTAGTTAGTCTTCCGGGTATGCGGCGGGTCCTCCACGCTGAGACCTTGGGTCTGTCCCTCGTGTTCCTAGTCTTGTGCCTAGATCGTTCGCTTGAGGGTAGTAGGTGCGTGGTCACCCCTTCCCCAAGGGTCGAACTCCACGGGAGACCGGATTTCCGGTTTCAACATTTTGGTGCGGTGAGCGTGGAGAGTGACCAGCACAGAAGAACTCAGGCGAACATCATGGCAATAGAAGTGGAACCAGGTGACGACCAGGGTCGTGTGCTGACACTTTGTGTGGAAGGTCTTCATACCCGGAGTCGGCCCATCCTATAGATGTTGTTGGAATCCCATAGCACTCGTGGTAGGATTTGCACCTATTTGAAGCGCTCTTTTCTTTAAGGTATGTAAGTGGTGCTCTGATTTTTAATAAGAGTTCTTTAAACACGCCAATACTATTGCAATGAGCTCGCATGAAGAAGTGAAGTGAATTTGGACCCCGAGCAGATCCCGCTGTCAGGCTCTCACCTAGCTGGCAGGGCTGGAAGTCACTCGGTGTCATCCTTGGGCCTCGAGCAGATCCCGCTGTCAGGCTCTCACCTAGATGGCAGGGCTGGAAGTCACTCGATGGTGGTAGTTGTGGACCCCGAGCAGATCCCGCTGTCAGGCTCTCACCTAGCTGGCAGGGCTGGAAGTCACTCGGTGTCATCCTTGGGCCTCGAGCAGATCCCGCTGTCAGGCTCTCACCTAGCTGGCAGGGCTGGAAGTCACTCGATGGCGGTAAATGTGGACCCCGAGCAGATCCCGCTGTCAGGCTCTCACCTAGCTGGCAGGGCTGGAAGTCACCCGGTGTCATCCTTGGGCCTCGAGCAGATCCCGCTGTCAGGCTCTCACCTAGCTGGCAGGGCTGGAAGTCACTCGATGGTGGTAGTTGTGGACCCCGAGCAGATCCCGCTGTCAGGCTCTCACCTAGCTGGCAGGGCTGGAAGTCACTCGGTGTCATCCTTGGGCCTCGAGCAGATCCCGCTGTCAGGCTCTCACCTAGCTGGCAGGGCTGGAAGTCACTCGACGTCGGTAGTTGTGGACCCCGAGCAGATCTCGCTGTCAGGCTCTTATGTAGCTGGCAGGGCTGGAAGTCACTCGGTGTCATCCTTGGGCCTCGAGCAGATCCCGCTGTCAGGCTCTCACCTAGCTGGCAGGGCTGGAAGTCACTCGACGATGGTAGTTGTGGACCCCGAGCAGATCCCGCTGTCAGGCTCTCACCTAGCTGGCAGGGCTGGAAGTCACTCGGTGTCATCCGTGGGCCTCGAGCAGATCCCGCTGTCAGGCTCTCACCTAGCTGGCAGGGCTGGAAGTCACTCGATGGCGGTAGTAGTGGACCCCGGGTAGACTCGCTGTCAGGCTCCCACTAGCTGGCAGGGCTGTAGGCACACCTAGGGGGTAAGGGAGAGAGTTTGGAGTTTGAAGAGAGAGTTTGGATATTTTGCAAGACCCCGAGTGATGCTCGGCCCCGTGTAGACTCGCTGTCAGGCTCTCACTAGCTGGCAGGGCTGTAGGCACACCTGGGGGGTAAGGGAGAAAGTTTGGAGTTTGGAAAGAGAGTTTGGATATTTTGCAGGACCCCGAGTGATGCTCGGCCCCGAGTAGACTCGCTGTCAGGCTCCCACTAGCTGGCAGGGCTGTAGGCACACCTGGGGGGTAAGGGAGAGAGTTTGGAGTTTGGAGAGAGAGTTTGGATATTTTGCAAGACCCCGAGTGATGCTCGGCCCCAGGTAGACTCGCTGTCAGGCTCTCACTAGCTGGCAGGGCTGTAGGCACACCTGGGGGTAAGGGAGAGAGTTTGGAGTTTGGAAAGAGAGTTTGGATATTTTGCAGGACCCCGAGTGATGCTCGGCCCCGGGTAGACTCGCTGTCAGGCTCCCACTAGCTGGCAGGGCTGTAGGCACACTTGGGGGGGTAAGGGAGAGAGTTTGGAGTTTGGAAAGAGTGTTTGGATATTTTGCAGGACCCCGAGTGATGCTCGGCCCCGGGTAGACTCGCTGTCAGGCTCTCACTAGCTGGCAGGGCTGTAGGCACACCTGGGGGGTAAGGGAGAGAGTTTGGAGTTTGGAAAGAGTGTTTGGATATTTTGCAGGACCCCGAGTGATGCTCGACCCCGGGTAGACTCGCTGTCAGGCTCCCACTAGCTGGCAGGGCTGTAGGCACACCTGGGGGGTAAGAGAGAGAGTTTGGAGTTTGGAAAGAGAGTTTGGATATTTTGCAGGACCCCGAGTGATGCTCGGCCCCGGGTAGACTCGCTGTCAGGCTCCCACTAGCTGGCAGGGTTGTAGGCACACCTGGGGGGTAAGGGAGAGAGTTTGGAGTTTGGAAAGAGAGTTTGGATATTTTGCAGGACCCCGAGTGATGCTCGGCCCCGGGTAGACTCGATGTCAGGCTCCCACTAGCTGACGAGGCTGAAGGCATACCTGGGGGGTAAGGGACCCCGAGTGCTGCTCGGCCCCGGGTGGACTCGCTGTCAGGCTCTCATTAGCTGGCAGGGTTGTAGGCACACCTGGGGGGAAAGGATTAGCTCCGCGTGCACAATGAGATATAGAATATACGGCTTTGTTGTTTCGCGATATCACGAGAAATGGTATACTTGTTGTAAGTAATGGTATAAGGGCAATTCGATAGCAGTGAGCCAAAGGGTATCGAGCGATTCAAAAGATCAGAAAGGTCTCCAATTTTTGGGTCGGCTCCCACTCGCCGGATACGTTGGGTTGGATGATTCTTTCCGAGCTTGTGTCAAGCTCGCAAAGAGCGGGGATTGTGTACAACCCCGTAGCCGGGCGAGTGGGACCCTCCCCAAAAATCAGCCTAGGGCCGTGTTATGAGTGACGTTTTGGTGTCGTCCCGTTCGAGGACGTGCGGGTCCTCGTGCGTGCGTGCGTGCGGAGGTTCTATGCGCATAGGTTTATATATCTTATATATATATTATATATATTATATATTATATTATAATATAAATAATATTATATATATATTAGATATAGGATTATGAGAGAAGGAGGGGGGCAGCTGGGGTATAAAGAAAAGAGGAAAAAAAGATTTAAAGAGAAAAAAAAGAGAATGCAGGAGGGGTCGGGGTACAGGAAAAAAGAAAGAAATTAGAAGCAGGGTGGGTTCGGGGACGGCGGGAGAAAAAAGGAGAAATGGAAGCAGGGGAATCGGGAGCCCTAGCCCGCAGATCTAGAGTCCAGCCGCCACCGCCCCCCTTCCCCGCTCTCTCGCCGGCTCGGAGCAGCACGACCACAAGCCCGACCGCCATCCCCTCTCTCATCGTCGGCCTGGAGCAGCAAGGAGCCGGCCGCCATTCCCCCCTCTCTCCCATCGCCGGCAAAGCCGAGCCCCACCGCCCCTCTTTCTCTCTCCCGTCGCCGGCGAAGCAACAGCCCGACGCCACCCCGGCCTTTCTCTCCCGTCGGCCTGAAGCAGGGCACAACCGCCCCCTCCCTCTCTCTCTCTCCCGCCGGCGACGGTACCGACCTCCCCGCCGTTCTACGAACCCTCTGCGCCAAGATGGACTCCGACGCCTTCTTCGACCTTATTGTCTCCAGTAGAAAGGAGTCCGATCTCTTTCGGAAAGAGATACCTCTCGCTCTGAAAGAGTCGATAGACCCCGCTAACTTCGTGATGGACGCGATTGCTAGGGTTTTTCCTGTGGATCGGCGGGCAGTGAAGTCCCCGTCGGGAGATTTGGGATGGGTCTGTGTTCTGCTGCTGGAGAGCTTGGTTTCTGTGTTGGCCGATCCTGAACTGAGCGCTGAGAGCCCGCTGGTGACGAGGATTGTGAAGGAGAGAGCTAAGAAGATAGCAGAATCCTGGAAGCTTGGGATGGAACAGCGAGGAGGGGTAGAGAATGCCAAAGCTCAGGATGTGCATGCTTTCCTGCAGCACCTTGTGACTTTTGGATTGGGGTGGAGGAAGAAAGAGAGTTTTATATGAAGTTGGTGGTGAACTTCTCCAGGAGAAAGCAAATGCCAAAACTTGCTACCTCCCTGGGATTGGAAGATAAGATGAGCGCCGCCTGGTGCACCCGGCCGATCCACTATTTTTCCCGACCTGGAGCAGCACACCCCGACCTCCCCCTCTCCCGGCAGCAAGCTCGGCCTGGAGCGAGGCTCGGCCTGGAGCGAGGCTCGGCCTGGAGCGAGGCTCGGCCTGGAGCGAGGCTCGGCCTGGAGCAAGGCTCGACCTGGAGCGAGGCTCGGCCTAGAGTGGAGATCGACCACCGACGCGGCCGCATGCAGTAGATCGACCCGGAGCTCCTCTCCCGGCCCCGCCGCCAAGCACGCGACAAGGGTAACGATGTTTCTACTTGGGCAGGTGAAGCCCTCAGTTTACATGTTTGCATGAAGCCCCTCTCCACCAATGGGTGGGGGAAGGGAGCTTTCCGACGGGTTGACGTGTACGTCCCCGCAGTTAGTTGCATTAGTGCCCGGAAGCGTGAGTACGGGTTTAAGCATGATGTGTGAAGCCCATCCGGACGTGTGATCCGGATTGGTGATTTTCTGGGGTTTCCGGAGAAGACTCCGAGGAAGTTGTTTATTTAGCCGCTTGCAGGGAATGCGCTCCGTAGCCCCCAAAAAGGGGGTGTGCACAATATGTTTGCCGCTTATATTAGCCGACCGATGACTAGTTGGCCGCCGCTCGTCGAGACGTTGGCGTACAGGTGTTGCAGTACCAGGCGGGGAGTAGCGGGCTTAAGCCCAAACTTGTGCCGGCCCTCGAAGGCCATTTTGTTTATATTTCTGGCCTGCGTGCCGAGTATGGAATTTATATTCCTGTAATATTTTTTCATATCTGTGATGCTCTGTGGTTATAGTTTACTCCTCCTGTCTTGGGCGAGCGGTATGTTCGTGAACCGCTCCCCCCGTGTGGGCCCCGAGGAATAGATGCTAGGAAGCCCCTGATGGCCCGTTGCCATCCTTAAGAGTAGCGGAGTTCCGCTATTAGCGGCCCAATTGGGGCTGCGTAGAGTAGGGCTGCTGGGCGGTTTTGTGCCAATAGTAAGGCGGGCGGGGAACATTTTACATAGACCCGAGGTGGCACCTTTAGTTAAGGAGTGGATCTCAAGATCCTCCTTGGATGTTCCGGTCGGCCAAGAGAGCCCTCCGAAGGTGCCTTAGCTCAGCCCTTGGCTTGGGAGGGGAAGAGTTAGTTAGTCTTCCGGGTATGCGGCGGGTCCTCCACGCTGAGACCTTGGGTCTGTCCCTCGTGTTCCTAGTCTTGTGCCTAGATCGTTCGCTTGAGGGTAGTAGGTGCGTGGTCACCCCTTCCCCAAGGGTCGAACTCCACGGGAGACCGGATTTCCGGTTTCAACATCAGAACCCAACTAGGTTCCTACACCTCAGGCCCAAAGCCTTACACTCAGCCACAAAGGCCTACACTCAGCCACCCAGGCCTACACTCAGCCAATTAAGGCCTACACTCAGAGTTCTTCAACTCCTACACTCAGGCAACCAAGCCCTACCCTCAGCCTTTATAATATAGGCTTACAATTCTCTCAGATCCAATGGATCCTACAAGTTAAAATTGAAACACAATAATTAACTCTACAACTCAGAAAATAAGAGAGGAGTTGAGAGTTTCTTGAAGAGTTCTTGGAAGAACTCAGCTAGATCCAAACTGACTTAGCTTCCTTCAAAGCTTCTGAGTTAGAACTGAATTAGTCTGAATCCTCTGCAGTTGATCCTTGACCTCTGCTTCTTGTGATCCAGAAGATTCTGAATCCTTCTTCTCAGCCTTAGTTCCAAAGACTGAATTCTTGATTGAAGCTCTCTTTCTCCAACTTCTTAGATCTGCTGTTGGACATCAAGATCTTCTTGATTTGTATCACTTGGATAGCTTGATCAGCAACCACTTGAACAATTTTCTTAGATTAATCCTTTCAACAACTTCTGCATTAACAACAACTTTCTGTAAACAGTCTGTGCCTATTTATAGGCCTCCTTCATGGTAACCGGCTGATCCGGTTCATAACAGATTTCTGACTTCCCTGACAGTTGCTGTAGACCGGCTGGATCGGAAGCTGTCATATCAATCAGTTACTTCTTGAAATTCTCTAACTGTCAGATAGTGTCGAGACTTTCTGTTCTTAAGTGTCGACACTTATAGACCAAGTGTCGACACATGTTGTGTAAGTGTCGACACAAGTCTACAAGGTGTCGACACAACTCCTTGTATGTCTCGACACAGATTCTTCTTCAAGTGTCGACACTGAAATTAAGTGTCGACACAAGTACTTGATCTTCTGTAACTTGTTGAATTCTTCTAAGTGTCGACACATCTCCTTTGTGTCGACACATATTCATGTGTTGAAACTGTCAAGTGTCGACACTGCTTCTTGGTGTCGACACAAGTCTTCAATTTTGTTTCTTCAGCTGAGTGTCGACACATTCCCTTAGTGTCGACACTTGTACTTAGAATATTTTGTAAACTTTTCTGTTCTCTGCTAAGTGTCGACACATCTCCTTGTGTCGACACAAGTCTTCAAGTGTAGAGTCTTCAACTAAGTGTCGACACATTGTGCTGGGTGTCGACACTTTCTTCAAGTGTTGACTCTTCTGGTTGTGTGTCGACACATTGTGCTGAGTGTCGACACATACTTCAAGTGTTGACTCCTTTGAGTGTGTGTCGACACATTGTGCTGAGTGTCGACACATTCTTCATATGTTGACTCTGCTGATTGAGTGTCGACACATTGTGTTTGAGTGTCGACACTTGTCCTTAGTCTTGCAGAATTTCGCTGAGTGTCGACACAACACCAAGTGTCGACACTTTCTGATGTAGACTCAGCTCTTCTAGGTGTCGACACTTCTGCTAAGTGTCGACACAGCTTTTCTGCATTCTTCTTCACTGAGTGTCGACACAGCTCCAAGTGTCGACACTTTGTGTCTGGTGTCGACTCTTCATCCCAGGTGTCGACACAATTTCTCCAAGTGTCGACACTGCTTGTCTGGGTGTCGACACAAGCTTTCTCAAGTGTCGACACTTTCCCTCTGGGTGTTGACACATGGACTTAGAAACTTTTAGCTTCAGTCCAGTGAATACCTAACCTGCACAAGTAACTCAAACAAACATCAAATACATTATGATGTATATCATTGAGTTAGGTGAGGCTTCTTCAAATCAGGTACATTTGACCAATGTACCCAACAGATCCACAGCTTCCATGAAAAATTTTATCCTTTCTTTCCACATGGGAAAGTTGTTTTTGTTGCACAGAGGAAGCTTGGCGAAATCTTTGCACTTGTCCATTTTATGGTAGAATCTTTCAGACAACAGATCTGGATCTGATCAAGGTGTTAACCTTTTAACGATCAACCTGCCTCTGATACCAATTGAAAGAAAACTGTTGTCGACCTAAATCACCTAGAGGGGGTGAATAGGTGGTTTGTGCATCTTTTGCGGAATAAAAATTAATTAGAGCACTGCACAGAAATATCTACCAATATCACAGACGACACAAGATGTATAGTGGTTCCCCAACCTTGGGTACATCCACTTTCCCTCACCAATCTAGCAATCAACTAGACTCGGCTACTCCACTATCTCGGATCACAAATCGATCCTACCCTCAGAAAAAAGTTCCTACAAACTCGATCCAACAAAACGGATCTACACCTCGGAAGATGGCACTTCCTACAAACGCGGAATGAAAACTCCTACAAGATTAATAAAGAGTTTACAAGAATACAAACAATAAATCACTCAGATCTGAAAGAAATGACTAGGATCTTCTTCTTTTCAACTTTGTAGCACTTTCAGGAATTGGTGAAGAAGTTCTCGGCCTCGATCTGGATCTACTCGCTTTTACAGAAATCGAGAGAGAATATGATCAGTGAAGTCGATCTCGATCTGTAACCTTTCTTCAGAATAAACCTCTGAAAGTAGAAGCTTTTGCCGGAGAAGAAGGCAGCGGCGGCGGCTTCCGTTTCGCGAAAGTCAGAGAGAGGCGGCTGAAGAATATTTCTCGAAAAAGAGATTACAAGAAAGCTTTGAGAAAACTTAGGGTTTGTCATTTTCTGAAAAGACCTTATATAGGAGAGACTAACGGTCATAATCGGTCATAATGATGTACACGTGGACCAATCATGTCGTGTGATTTGAAAAATCCCGTCAGAAAAATGACTTAGAAAATTTTCGGAAATATTTGGCCAACTACACGAGTAAGTCAATAACTACTCGAGTAGTTGAATAGCTACTCGAGTATATGATGGGAAACATACTCGGTAAGTATAAACAGACTACTCGAGTATATAAAGAGAACTACTCGAGTATACTAAGAGACCTACTCGAGTATATAGACAGAACTACTCGAGTATACTACGAGACCTACTCGAGTATATAGAGGATCTACTCGAGTACTGGAAGAGCTACTCGAGTATATTACATAACCTACTCGAGTACAAGAAGTACTACTCGAGTGGAATACTTAGAAAAATTCTGAGGAGGTCTGCTAGCAACTACTCGAGTAGTTGAACTACACTACTCGAGAGAAAGTAATCTACTCGAGTAGGTGAAAATTCTACTCGAGTAAAGACTTAGAAAATTCTGGAATAAGGAAATAACGAGGTACACGGGTGACGCATGAACTACTCGAGTAGGTAAAATGAACTACTCGAGTATATTTCTATCTACTCGAGTAGGTGAGTATACTTACTCGAGTATATGGCTTGGTCTACTCGAGTAGGTGACTTAGCTACTCGAGTATATGGCTATGTCTACTCGAGTACAGGATTCCTTTACTCGAGTAACTTATACCCAGACTACTCGAGTAGGTAAAAGCTCTACTCGAGTAAAACACTTAGAAATTTTCTGATGTTGGAAAAACTGATTCTTCTAGAGTAGCCAACTTCCAATGCCTTTCCCATAGTCCAATAGCTTGAATATGAAGTGTATCCCAATAGAGAGACCACACATGAGTCAACACCTTGGAATATGCAATGAGGGATTACAATGCACAGTTCCTGTGTTTGGTGACCCACTGTGGGCAGACATTGGTCTACACTTCCCAGTGAAACTCCTGCAAACATATAGCTCAAACCAAGCATCAAATACAACTTAATTCATCTTAATTCCAGGTTGACTTCATCAAATCTGGGTTCATGTGGATGAAATACCCAACACATTCTTCATGTGTTGAGACTTTGCTGAGTGTCGACACATCTCCTTTGTGTCGACACTTGTACTTAAACTTTGTTGAAGTTTGCTGAGTGTCGACACAGCCTCCTAGTGTCGACACTTGTACTTGAACTTTGTTGAAGTTTGCTGAGTGTCGACACAGCCTCCTGGTGTCGACACTTTTGATGTCGACAAAGTTCCTCTGGGTGTCGACACTGCTTCTAAGTGTCGACACTGATTCTTTAGACAATTCTTCTTTGTGTGTCGACACAACCTGTATGTGTCGACACTTTTCTTCTGGTGTCGACTCTGCCTTCCTGGTGTCGTCACAATTACTCCAAGTGTCGACACAGCTTCTTTAGGTGTCGACACAAGCCTTCTTAAGTGTCGACACTTTTCTTCTAGGTCTCGACACATGGACTTAGAAACTTTTATGCTTTCCCTGTAATTACTTAACCTGTACAAATAAACTCAAAACACATCAAATACATCTTGATGTATATCATTGAGTAGGGTGAGGCTTCTTCAAATCAGGTACATATATTCCAATGTACCCAACAACCGCCCATCTCGGTCACTCACGATGCTGCGGGGGATACCGTGAAGATGTACTATGTTATCCACATATAGTTTTGCCAACTTCTCCACCGGATCATCCTTCCTATGTGGAATAAAATGCGACACCTTCGTTAACTGATCAACAACCACCCAAATGACGTCGTTCCCCTTTTGCGACCTTGGCAAACCGTGCACAAAGTCCATAGAGATGTCGTCGAATTTCCACTCCAGGATAGGCAAGGACTTCAGAAATCCTCCCGGCTTTTGGCATTCCGCCTTCACCAAGGCGCAAGTTTGGCAGTTCGCCACGTAGAGCGACACATCTTTCTTCAAACCCGGCCACCAAAACAGTTTCTTCACATCGCGGTACATCTTCGTGCTCCCCGGGTGAATCGAGTACTTGGTATGGTGTGCCTCGTACAACAATTCCACCCGCAAATTACCCACATATGGGACGCACATACGACCGTCTTTCCAAAGCAATCTGTCCTCCACAACGAATTGGGAATTTGACCCATTCAGAGCGTCTACCATGAGCTGCTTCATATGAACATCCATGTCCAAAGCCTGCTGAATCTGATCAGCCAGGTCATATTGGACTTCAGTCCAATTCAGAACTGCTTCAGCACTTGATTTCCTGTCTACACAAATAATCTCCAACGCCTCCAACTCCCGCACCAACCGCTCATCATGCACCGATAGCCAATTGGCTTGAGCTGGGGCTCGGCGACTCAACGCATCCGCAACCGCATTACCTTTACCTGGCACGTAGTGGATCTTGAATGTATAGTCCCCCAGGAACTCCATACATCTACGCTGCCTCATATTCAGATCTTTCTGATCAATTAGATACTTCAGGATCTTATGATCGGTGTAGATATAAATCTTCACACCATACAAATAGTGTCTCCACAGCTTCAAGGCAAAAATCACGGCCGCTAACTCCAAGTCATGGACCAGATAGTTCCTTTCATGCACTTTCAGCTGTCTCGAGCCATAAGTGAAAGAAATTGTACCTAATCACCTAGAGGGGGGGGGGGGGGTGAATAGGTGACTTAATCTTTTTAAAACCTTTTAGGCAGATTGCAGGTTATATCACAGATTTATAATTAATTCTACACAGCAGTCAATCAGCAATCACAGCAATCAAACAATCACACAGTGAACACATAAATTTATAGTGGTTCCCCAAGGTTTGGGTACATCCACTTTCCCCCTTTGCCTATATAGTAGTGTACTAGATTCAGCTAAACTCCTCCACTATCTCAGATCCTCAGATCTTACACTCAGAACCTCAACTAGGTTCCTATAGCTCAGGCCCAAGGCCCTACAACTCAGCTTCTTCACAAAGCCTACACTCAGCTTCTTCACAAAGCCTACACTCAGCCACAACAGGCCTACACTCAGAGAATTAGATCTCCTACACTCAGGCACTCAGGCCCTACACTCAGCCTTTATAATTATAGGCTTACAACTCAGATCCCTAAGGATCCTACAAGAAATTAGAATACAAAGTTTATACCTACAACTCAGAGAAAAGAGAGATGAGTTGAAAGGTTCTTGATGAGTTCTTGGAAGAACTCTGCTGAGAACAATCTCACTTGGCTTTTCTTCAAAGCTTCTTGAATGTAGAACACAATAGGATTGATTCTCTGCAGCTGATCTTCAATCACTGCAACTTAAGATTCAGAACTAGGTCTGAACCCTTCTTCACAGCTTGGTTCCAACGGCTATCTTCTTGGATGGAGCTCTCTCTCTCCAACTACTTAGATCTTCAGATCACTGCAACTGATTTGTGTTAATCTGTGTTCAATCCTCTCTATCTGTTGATAGTATAAGCCTATATATAGGCCTTCTTCATGGTGACCGGCTGATCCGGTTCCTAACAGCTTTTTGACAACTCTGACAGGTGCAGTAGACCGGCTGGAATGGCAGTTGTCAAGTCATTCAGTTAGTTCTTGAAATTTCTGTAACTGTCTGAAAGTGTCGAGACAGTATGTATTTAAGTGTCGACACTTATAGACCAAGTGTCGACACAAGTTGACTAAGTGTCGACACTAGCCTTCAAGGTGTCGACACAACTCCTTGTGTTGTAGAATTCACTTCTCGACACAGCTTCTTCATCATGTGTCGACACTGATAATGTGTGTCGACACAAGTCCTTGTTCTTCAGTACTTTGTTGAATTCTTGTAAGTGTCGACACAACTCCTTTGTGTCGACACATCTTCATGTGTTGAACTTGTTCAGTGTTAATACTTCTTCTTGGTGTCGATACATGCTTTCAGTGTTGATACTTGCTGAGTGTCGACACAGCTCCTTAGTGTCGACACATTCTTCTTGTGTTGAGACTTTAGCTGAGTGTCGACACATCTCCTGTTGTGTCGACACTTGTACTTAGAATTTTGCTGAACTTTGCTAAGTGTCGACACAGCTCCTTGTGTCGACACATTCTTCATATGTTGAGTCTTTTGCTGAGTGTCGACACATTCTTTCTTGTGTCGACACTTTCTTCAAGTGCTGAGTCTTCTGTTGTGTGTCGACACATTCCTCATGATGTCGACACTTATACTTAGACTCTGCTGAAATTTGCTGAGTGTCGACACAGCTTTCAAGTGTCGACACTTTCTGATGTAGACACAGTTCCTCTAGGTGTCGACACTGCTTCAAAGTGTCGACACAGCTTCACTGAACTTTTCTTCATTGAGTGTCGACACAGCTCCTTGTGTCGACACTTTCTGTTTGGTGTCGACTCTGCATCCCTGGTGTCGATACAATTACTCCAAGTGTCGACACTGCTTGTCTGGGTGTCGACACAAGTCTTCTTAAGTGTCGACACTTTCCCTCTGGGTGTCGACACAAGTCTTCTTAAGTGTCGACACTTTCCCTCTGGGTGTCGACACATGAACTTAGAATCTTTTATGCTTTCCCTGCTAATACTTAACCTGCACAACTAAACTCAAAACACATCAAATACATTTTGATGTATATTATTGAGTAGGGTGAGGCTTCTTCAAATCAGGTACATTTAAACCAATGTACCCAACAATATCCCCCTATTTGGAGAAGTCATAACCCTCAGTCAATGATATACATCATACATAACAAAATCACAGTATGATGTAAACAGAATTATACAATCAGGGAAAACATAAACATGTATTAAACAAACATGTATATATAGATATCATCTCAGAACAATTATGAAATAGATTTAACACACAGCGCATTGTTCTAACAACTTTGTCATATTCATTTTACAAAAGTTTACAAAGTGTTTAAAATCAAAAGATTACAATTATAAACTGAAGAAAATTCTATTCTATTTTTGCTCAGCATCCTTGATCACTATGACCTTTCATGACTGTATCTTGGATTGTACAGGGGCTTCAGCATCTTCAGTATCAGCAGGCTTTTTCCCTTTCAGCTCCTTCTTCTTTAGCTCCTCAGCTTTAATCTTTTGCCTCTCAAAGTAATGATATGGCTTGGGAAAGTACTTTCTAGGCTCCTGGGCAGTAGGAGGTAGCTTTCCCATCTTTGCCTTCCTTCTATATTGCACTATGGCTTCTTGCCCATTTTCATGCTTTCTCCATTCCAGTTCAGAATACCATTTGTTTCTGTCTTAAATATTATCTTTGGCAGCCTTCCATGCAGTTAAGATAATGTTTCTTGAAGTGGGGCTCCACTATTCAAAATCTGGTCTTTATTCAGCTTGCTCTCTGAACCTCTTCTTAGACAATATAGTCTCTTGTTCCTTGAGCAGCAAAGATTCTTGTTCTTTTAGTATAGCTTCTGGTACTGGCTGAACCACTTTCTCTATAATAACCTTATCTATTCCCTCAGGAGGGCTATACATTGATTGTATATCTGCATGAATCATATCAAAATCTGGTGGAGGATAGATCACCTGAGCTACTTCAGCTTGCTCACCTCCAAGATAGGCAAGATTAATCCCAGATTCTGCAACATTATCATCATCACATAAAGGAGGATAACCAAGAGTGGCTCTGATGGAATTAGAAATCCATTTTGCATGGTCAGAGCCTGCTTTGACTAACACCCTCTCCCCCTTTATGACTTCTCTTTCTATGTGATCCCTTAGATCATCCTTCTGAAATCTGATTTGGGAATTGAGATAATTGACTCCATCCTTGTAGAAAGGTTTTAATCTTTGGAGTTTTTCAGTGATCAGCTTCTGAGAGTTTTCAATAACAGAAGTAACATCAGATATGCCCTCTTGTAAAGCTTTATCAAACTCTGCCTTTGTAGTAGCAGTAGATGTAGTCTGTCCTGCAGCTATATTCTTCATCTCTATGACAATTGCATTGTGTGAAGCTGTCAAATTATCATTCATTCTTATTTGATTTTCCAGAATATATCCTTGCTTCAGTATAATGTCATCCACTTGAGCTTTGATTTTTTCTTGATTTGTTGCCAAGTAAACCACTGCATTCCCTCCCTTGTGGAAGCAGTCAGTCATCTCCTTCTTATTTAGATTCATCTCAAATATAATAGACTTAATATCTTGGGCCAGATCAAACTGTAAAGACTTATGCCCCTCATCCATATATGTTTCTATGGCCTTCCTTTGCTCATCAAGTTTTATCTGCATAGCAACCATCAGAGCACTGAAATCTACAGTTGGTGCTGGCTGTAGTGCAGGCTGTGGTGCTATGGTTTGCAGAGCTTTCTTATAAGTTTGGCTTCTTCTTTTAAATACTTGAAATTTCCTTTTCTTTGCTCTTGCAGCCTCCTCATCTTCAGAAGCTGAGGTGCTTGCAATTTCTACCCTCTCCCTAGGTAGCTCCTCAACTTCCTTTGGCTTCTCAGGCTCTTTCCTTGTAGGTTCTTCTAGAATCTCCACTGGCTCCCCCTCATCTTGAGCATTCTCCCCCTCAGCAGCAGCACTTTCCTTCTCAAAGTCTGTCTGATCCAGATTAAGGAAGAGATCTTCCATTGTAAATTCTTGTTGAGGAAGAGATGGAGATTCTCTTGGCTCATCAACAACTTGATCAGATAGAACATGAGCTGCAACAGATGTGTCCTCCATGACAACATCTGGGAGTTGACTATCAATCTGAGGTTGTTGATGAACATCAGATAAGTTGTCAATTATAACTTCACTCTCAATAAGGAAATCTAATTGATTGATTTCTGAGATTACCTCAAGGATAGTGTGGGTTGCTTGCTCACTCTCTAATGGAGTTGGCTCTTCCACTACTAGTGGCTCCCCCTGGATAAAATCCTGGTGAATGGAGATATCTTGAGGTAGCTCCCCCTGCCTCTCTGCAACTTCTTGTTGAGCTGTAGACTTCCCAGCATCTCCAGTGTCTTCTTCATCAGGAGTGAAGACAACATGCTCCTCAGAGCTGCTAGATGAATCCTGAGCCACTGGGGCTGTCTTCTTCTTCTTCTTCTTCTTCTTCTTTTGGGGAGTTATTTTCTCTGGTGTTGGCAATTCCTTGGTCAAGACCCTATCCCATCTTGAGAAGAGTCTCATGTCCATCTTCCTCATATGATTGATTTTAGAGCCTGCAGCTTGACTCATAACTTCTGGTAGACTACCAGCCAAGTAAAGACTTAATATCCTACCCAAATTGGGCTTCTTCATACTCTCTTTAATCTTATCAAAGACAACAACAGACCAATCAGTTTGCAGGGTGAAGATAATCCTTATCATAAGATTGAACATATGGGCTGATACCCTGTCATGCCCTCCAGGCTTACTCAAGATCACCTTGCCAACAATTTCTGAGAGAAATTTTCCCTGGCTGTTCATCCCCTTTCTATTGAATACTGATCCAATTTTCATATTGGAATCCAGACCACACCAAGTTAATGCTTCCCTAGTTGTAGAAGCAAAAACATTCTCTTCTTCCTTAGTCCTTGGTAACTGAAGTACTTTTCTCAAACTCTTAGATGAGACCTTCACCTTTTCTCCATGAACCCTGGACTTTATCTTGAATCCTGATTCGTCTAGGGTTGCTCCATTCAGAAATTCTAATACTTCTTTCTTCCATATCTTTGTTGGCTCTGAAACAAGAAAATCTAACCCTGAGTTTGCGACTAGGGTTACCACATTCTTGATCTCCGATTCTGCATCATCAAATGCATGCCGTACCAGTTCATAGCCTTCATTTACGTTCTCCTCGAGCTTCGGCGCCATTAGGGTTTGAAGAATTTAAATGGAGAGAAGAGAGGTGTCGACACACAAGTTTGGTCTCGAAACTTTGGTGAGCGTGTCGACAAACAATGGCGAAATCCTATTTATACCTTTCTAGGTTTGAAGATGAAAGGGCGGGTTAACTAACTTAAATTGTGTCGATGCTGTTGAAAAGTGTCGACACAGACTTACAATGTCTCGACACCTATGTGTCGACACAGTATAATTGACAGAATATATGTGTCGACACTTGTTTATGTGTTGACACCACTTAGCTCGACACTTAGTCGAGACTTAACTTGTCTAATGCTGTGTAAATTCTAAGTGTCGACACCACCTTGGTTGTGTCGGCACTGACCCGGTATGTGTTGACACTAATTTCCTGAAGTGTCGACACCAACTTCCTAGATGTGTCGACACCTTTTCTCTGAAGTGTCGACACCAATTTTCTGTCTCGACACAGACAACTCTGTGTGTCGACTCTATTTTACTTAGCCATTTCTATAAACTTATTCTAAGTTTAGCATACCTAATTCAATTTTGAACCTATTGAATTTGGTTTCTTCTAGGGGCTTAGTATACATGTCAGCTAGTTGATTATCTGTATTAACATATTCAAGTGAAATATCTTCTTTTTCTACATGTTCCCTTAGAAAATGATATTTTATTTCAATGTGTTTAGTTCTACTATGGGAAACAAGATTATTTGCAATTGATATAGCACTTGTAGAATCACAAAACAGTGGTGTTCTACTTACTTGAATACCATAATCCTCAAGCTGATGTTGTATCCATAGAAGTTGAGCACAGCAACTTCCTGCAGCCACATATTGTGATTCTGCTGTGGAGATAGCCACACTTGTTTGCTTCTTGCTACTCCAAGATATCAGACTTCCACTAGGAATTGACAGGTTCCAGTTGTACTTTTTCTGTCTTCTTTGTAGCCTGCAAAATCTGCATCTGAATAACCTGTTAGTTCAAAGTCTTCATTCCTAGGGTACCAAAGGCCTAGATAAGGAGTGCCCTTTAGATATCTCAGAATTCTTTTGACTGCTGTCAAATGAGACTCTTTAGGGCATGCTTGGTACCTAGCACAGTCACATGTAGCATACATAATATCTGGTCTACTTGCAGTCAAATACAATAGGGAGCCAACTATCCCTCTATACAAAGTCTCATCTTTAGTTTTCCCTGCATCATCTTTGCTAAGAGACATACTTGACCCCAAAGGAGTTTTCATGGTACTGGATGATTCCATACCATACTTACTTATTAGTTCTAGGGTGAACTTAGACTGGCATATGGATAAACCATTCTCAGTCTGTCTAACTTGGAGGCCCAAGAAGAACTTAAGTTCCCCCATACTGCTCATCTCAAATTGTCCTTGCATTAGTTTAGCAAACTTTCTGCAAAGACCATTTTCAGTAGACCCAAATATTATGTCATCTACATATATTTGGACTAGTATGATCTTGCCTCTGGATTCCCTAAGAAATAGAGTCTTGTCTATTTTCCCCCTTGTGAATTTATTCTCAATGAGGAAACTAGACAAAGTTTCATACCAAGCCCTAGGGGCTTGTTTTAACCCATACAATGACTTCCTAAGTCTATAGACATAATTAGGTTGAGTTGAATTAACAAAACCTGATGGCTGTTCCACATATACTTCCTCTTTCAGATTGTCATTTAAAAAGGCTGACTTAACGTCCATTTGGTATACCTTAAAACCTTGATAGGTTGCATAGGCCAAAAACATTCTTATGCCTTCCAGTCTGGCTACTGGAGCAAAGGTTTGATCAAAGTAAATACCTTCTTCCTGCCTATATCCCTTAGCAACCAGTCTAGCTTTGTTCTTGATAATCACTCCATGTTCATCCATCTTATTCCAAAAGATCCACTTGGTTCCAATTATGTTGTGGTTTTTTGGTTTAGGAACAAGCTCCCAGACTTTGTATCTCTTGAACTGATTTAGCTCTTATTGCATTGCCTCAACCCAATGAGGGTCTAGGATGGCTTCTTCAAACTTCTTTAGCTCTACTTGGGATATAAAACTAGAGTAGAGCACTGCACTCAGATTTCTGCTTCTTGTTTGTACCCCTTGTCTTAGATCACCAATGATTTGATCTGCTGGATGATCTCTTAGATGTCTATTAGCTGGAGGCATCCTGACTTCAGGTTAAACTCCTCCAGCTTCTTCAACTTGCTGCACTCCTTGGTCTTCTTCTGCATTAGGTACATGTAGTACTCCCCCTGGACAGCAGCCACTATCATCTATATGCTGACTTGCAGTAGGTCCTTCTTCAATAGTGAGCTTGTCCATCTTCTTAGTTATACCTGAGGAGCTGCAAATACTTCTAGACAACTCATGGTTAATAAGTCTAGCTTCATCAAATACTACATGTACAGACTCTTCTACAACTTGAGTAGATAAGTTGTAGAATCTATAAGCCTTACTATTATTGTTGTACCCAACAAAAATCCCCTCTTGGGACTTGGCAGCAAACTTAGTCAAGTAAGACTTACCATTGTTAAGTATAAAGCACTTACAACCAAAGATCCTGAAATATGATAGGTTTGGTTTTCTGCCTTTAACAATCTCATAGGGGGTCTTGTTGTGACTTTTAGTAATGGTAGCCCTATTAATTACATGGCATGTAGTATTCACTGCCTCAGCCCAGAAATATTCTGGGAGAGATATATCACTTAAAAGGGTTCTACCAGCCTCAATCAAGGTTCTATTTTTTCTCTCAGCAATGCCATTTTGCTGAGGTGTTCTTGGTGAATAAAACTCCTGAAATATCCCAAATTCTTCACATAGTTTTGTCATACTATCAGACTGGAATTCAGTACCATGGTCACTTCTTATTTGACCATAATACTGTCTAGTTTATTCTGAATTTGTTTGACAAAGCTATAGAAGATACTAGGTGTTTCAGATTTCTGTCTAAGGAAGAACACCCAAGAAAACCTTGAGTAATCATCTACAACCACAAAGGTATAGGCCTTCCTACCTAGGCTGTGAACTGGCATAGAACCAAAGAGATTCATATGCAAGAGGTATAAACACCTCACAGCATATTTGTTTTCAATGCTATTAAAGCTGGATCTAGTCTGCTTGCCCTTTTGACAAGCTGAACATATCCCATCTTTAATACACTTAACTTGAGGACCATTCCTCACTAACTCTTTGCTATAGAGTTGGCCAATTGTCTTGTAGTTGAGATGGGCTAGCCTCTTGTGCCATTTGACACAATGAGAGACTTTCTCATCAGCAACAAGACACACTGGAGAACCATTGTTCTCACACATAATGTCTAGGCAATAGACATTTCTTTTTTTGTAACCTGTCAAAATAATCTCTTGATCATTTGACCTCCTGATATGACAACCATCTTTAACAAATGAGATGTCATATCCTAAATCACTCAATTGACTTATACTAATAAGGTTATGTTTCAAACCTTTAACATAAGCCACTTGAGTAATTGTTATATGGGTGCTAGAAATGTTACCAAAACCCTTGATGATTCCTTTTTCAGAACCACCAAAGGTGACTTTAGGACCATCCTTGATTGGTGTGAAGTCCTTTAGCAATCCCCTAGTTCCAGTCATGTGTCTGGAACATCCACTGTTCAAGTACCATATTGGGGCATGGCCACTTGGACTCACCTGCAAAACAGATTAGTTGACCTTAGAACCCAAAGAATTCTTGGGTCCTTGGTGCTGGTTAGTTTGCCTCTTAATAAAGCTACCTGCAGATCTTCCAACAGGCAGTTTGCTACTCACTTTGGCACTAGAATTGTGCCAACAGTCTATGGTATAGTGGCCTACCTTGCCACATCACCAGCACATAAACCTATTGTACCTTTGCTTAGGTACATCCCTAGCCATTTTATCTACAACTGGCTTGTTGAGAGCTGGGGCTTTGCCCTTAGACTTGGACTGAACAGTCCTAGCAGGTTTAGTAAACCCTAATCCAGTTTTACCTTTATGATGAACAAATTCATCAATTAAGGGTAGAACAGACTTAGGTTTAGAAAACCTAGCAACAATGTCTCTCTCCTTCTGATGATTAATCTCCAAACTCCTGATTTGATCATTCTTGAATGTTATAGTCCCCATCTGAATAACAGTTATGTTCTTCAGTCTGGCTATTTCATTCAACTTTTGATCAATCAGTTTATCAAAATCAGTTGCAGCTATTTTGAGACTTGCAATCTCCTTAGCCTGACTCTTGGACAAGGATTTGCTTTTCTTATATGCTTGCAACAGAACTCTATATTCATCAATCAATTGATGAACATCCCCTTCAGATTCAGATCCACTGGCATCACTTGATGCTGATGTAACTGAATCTGAACTAGTACTAGAAATTGAACTTAAAGAATAGTTTTGTACCTTACTAGGTCCTGGCTGCTCCAGGATTTTGTCACCTTCTGTTAAGGCCATCAGTCCTTGGCACTGAGTGTCCTCTTGCTCATATAAAGAGTTCATTATCTGGATGAACTCTTCTTCCTTTCTTCAGCAAACAGTCCTAGATATGCTTCAGCTTCTGACTCAGTTTCTGATGAAGATATGTCTGACAGGTTTTTGTCCTTCTTGGCAACAAAGGACCTTTCCTTCTTGCCCTTGAATTGAGTCTTCTTCTTATCATTAGACTCTTTCCTTTTCTCTGGACAGTCTACAATAACATGTCCTTGTCTGTTACAGCAATAACATACAATTTTTGATAGAGTTGCTTTGCTTGACATGGGCTTTCTCCTGTCTTTCTTTGATGACTTTTTGTTCTTATAATAGTCATCTTTACCCTGTGAAGTAGATGGCTTTGTCCTCCACTGTTTCTTCTTTAAGAACTTCTGAAAGTGTCTTGTGAAAGCTGCAAAGTCCTCATCACTTTCACTGCTCTCAGAATTTCTACTTGCTGTTTCATCTGACTCAGTCTCTGCAACTTTTGGAGGTGGAGATGGAGACTTACTTTTGTATTTCTTGGTGGCTTCTGTTTTGAATGCCACTGCTCTTTCTTTGTGCTCACTTCTTGTAGTCTTCTCCTCCTCCTTCCTTACCATCAACTGCATTTCATAGGACAGCAGTTTTCCAAATAAAGTTGGAGGGGGAATATCTGCTAACTTGACCATTTCCCTAATGGCATAGATCTTGGTGTCCCAATCCTTTGTTAGGGACCTCAAGAACTTATCATTTAGCTCATAATTACTGAAATCTCTTCCATAGGACATTAGCTCATTCACAATCCTATAGAATTTCTTATAGCATTCTGTTATGCTATCAGTCCTACCTTGCCTGAAACTTTCATATTCTTGGTTTAGCAAAGACTTTCTGTCTTGCCTCACTTCTTCAGAACCCTCCATATACACTATCAAGGTATCCCACATCTCCTTAGATGTCTTACAGTGCATTAAATTCTGAAAGGTAGCATCATCTATGGCACTCACAATGATATTCTGAGCCCTCTTGTCCATTGTGGCAAGAATTATCTCATCTTTTGTCATTTCAGAGAAGTCCTTAGGTGTTCTATGATTTGCATCCAGGACTGAAACCCTCTTAGGCATATATGACCCTTCTTTAACTGTGATATATATATTCTAGGGTCTGAGGCTTCCATAAATAGTCTCACCCTTTCCTTCCAGATGCCAAAAATTTCTTTTCTGCAAATGGGTAGCTTCATGGATCCAAGTTCCTTATGATTCTCTGTTGAACCCATGTTTCTTGATTTTCTTGATTTCACTTAATCTGCCAACAGGATCTACTCAGATAGTTATGTCCCTTTTTGAGTAACCTGGCTCAGATACCACTTGAAAGAAATTGTACCTAATCACCTAGAGGGGGGGTGAATATGTGACTTAATCTTTTTAAAACCTTTTAGGCAGATTGCAGGTTATATCACAGATTTATAATTAATTCTACACAGCAGTCAATCAGCAATCACAGCAATCAAACAATCACACAGTGAACACACAAATTTATAGTGGTTCCCCAAGGTTTGGGTACATCCACTTTCCCCCTTCGCCTATCTAGTAGTGTACTAGATTCAGCCAAACTCCTCCACTATCTCAGATCCTCAGATCTTACACTCAGAACCTCAACCAGGTTCCTACAGCTCAGGCCCAAGGCCCTACAACTCAGCTTCTTCACAAAGCCTACACTCAGCTTCTTCACAAAGCCTACACTCAGCCACAACAGGCCTACACTCAAAGAATTATCTCTCCTACACTTAGGCACTCAGGCCCTACACTTATCCTTTATAATTATAGGCTTACAACTCAGATCCCTAAGGATCCTACAAGAAATTAGAATACAAAGTTTATACCTACAACTCAGAGAAAAGAGAGATGAGTTGAAAGGTTCTTGATGAGTTCTTGGAAGAACTCTGCTGAGAACAATCTCACTTGGCTTTTCTTCAAAGCTTCTTGAATGTAGAACACAATAGGATTGATTCTCTGCAGCTGATCTTCAATCACTGCAACTTAAGACTCAGAACTAGGTCTGAACCCTTCTTCACAGCTTGGTTCCAACGGCTGTCTTCTTGGATGGAGCTCTCTCTCTCCAACTACTTAGATCTTCAGATCACTTCAACTGATTTGTGTTAATCTGTGTTCAATCCTCTCTATCTGTTGATAGTATAAGCCTATATATAGGCCTTCTTCATGGTGACCGGCTGATCCGGTTCCTAACAGCTTTCTGACAACTCTGACAGGTGCAGTAGACCGGCTGGAATGGCAGCTGTCAAGTCATTCAGTCAGTTCTTGAAATTTCTGTAACTGTCTGAAAGTGTTGAGACAGTCTGTCTTTAAGTGTCGACACTTATAGACCAAGTGTCGACACAAGTTGACTAAGTGTCGACACTAGCCTTCAAGGTGTCGACACAACTCCTTGTGTTGTAGAATTCACTTCTCGACACATCTTCTTCATCATGTGTCGACACTGATAATGTGTGTCGACACAAGTCCTTGTTCTTCAGTACTTTGTTGAATTCTTGTAAGTGTCGACACAACTCCTTTGTGTCGACACATCTTCATGTATTGAACTTGTTCAGTGTCGATACTTCTTCTTGGTGTCGACACATGCTTTCAGTGTTGATACTTGCTGAGTGTCGACACAGCTCCTTAGTGTCGACACATTCTTCTTGTGTTGAGACTTTAGCTGAGTGTCGACACATCTCCTGTTGTGTCGACACTTGTACTTAGAATTTTGCTGAACTTTGCTAAGTGTCGACACAGCTCCTTGTGTCGACACATTCTTCATATGTTGAGTCTTCTGCTGAGTGTCGACACATTCTTTCTTGTGTCGACACTTTCTTAAAGTGCTGAGTCTTCTGTTGTGTGTCGACACATTCCTCATGATGTCAACACTTATAGTTAGAATCTGTTGAAATTTGCTGAGTGTCGACACAACTTCCAAGTGTAGACACTTTCTGATGTAGACACAGTTCCTCTAGGTGTCGACACTGCTTCAAAGTGTCGACACAACTTCACTGAACTTTTCTTCATTGAGTGTCGACACAGCTCCTTGTGTCGACACTTTCTGTCTGGTGTCGACTCTGCATCCCTGGTGTCGACACAATTACTCCAAGTGTCGACACTGCTTGTCTGGGTGTCGACACAAGTCTTCTTAAGTGTCGACACTTTCCCTCTGGGTGTCGATACATGGACTTAGAATCTTTTCTGCTTTACCTGCTAATACTTAACCTGCACAACTAAACTCAACACAAATCAAATACATTTTGATGTATATCATTGAGTAGGGTGAGGCTTCTTCAAATCAGGTACATTTAAACCAATGTACCCAACAATAAGCTATTACACTACCGTGTTGTAGTAGAACGCAACCCAAACCGCGCCCGAAGCATCACTGTAAATCGCATAGCCTTCGGTCCCACATGGCGAACTCAGCACATGCGCTGTGGTTAACCGACACTTCAACTCCTCAAAAGCTCGCGCGCACTCCGGCGTCGAAACAAACTTCTGTTCCTTCCTTGTCAAAGTAGTGAGAGGTAACGCTATCCGCGAGAAGTTCTCTACAAAGCGCCCATAATAGCCGGCAAGCCCTAGAAAGCTCCGAACTTCCGCTACCGTAGCAAGCTCAGGCCACTCCCGTATCGCAACAATCTTTGTCGGATCTACATCAATACCCTCTCCACTCACTATATGACCGAGGAACGCCACTAAGGATAACCAAAACTCGCACTTCGAGAACTTGACATACAACTGATTCCTCCTTAGCGTCTCCAAAACCAAATGAAGACGCTTGAAGTGATCTTCCTCACTTTGCGAGTACACCAAAATATCGTCGATGAAGACGATCACGAAATGGTCCAAGTACTCCCTGAAAGTCCTATTCATCAAATCCATGAACACTGACAACGCATTAGTCAGCCCAAACGGCATGACCGTAAACTCATAATGCCCGTATCTCGTACTAAACGCTGTCTTCGGGATATCACTCTCCCTTATTCGCAGCTGATAGTACCTAGCCTTGAGATCCAACTTCGAGTACACCGTCGACCCTACCAACTGATCAGAAAGATCATCGATCCGGGGGATCAGGTACTTGTTCTTCTCCGTCAACTTGTTGAGCTCCCGATAATCAATACATAACCTCAAGCTTCCGTCCTTCTTCTTAACAAAGAGGATCGGCGCGCTCCAAGGCGAAGAACTCGGGCGCGCATACCCTTGCTCCAACAACTCTTGCAGTTGAACTTTCAGCTCCGCCATTTCCTTAGGCGCTAGCCGATATGGAGATCGTGACACAGGATTTGCACCTGGCACTAGCTCAATCGTGAAATCTATCTCCCGTTGAGGCGGGGCTCCAGGAAGATCTGCGGGGAACACATCAGGGTATTCCGATACCACTGAAATACAATCCAACGTGGGCTTCGGCTTTGCAACCTCCACTAGTGTAAAGAACAGTTCTGCACCGGCACGAACCACCTTCACCACCTGAAGAGCAGACATCAACGTCTTGCTCGACCCCTTTAAGCCCGTAAAAGTCATTTCACGACTTGCTCCCAGCTTGACTTCCTTGCTACCGTAATCTATATGGGCCTGCTGCTCCGAGAGCCAGTCCATGCCAAATTTGACATCGAACTCCACCAGTAGAAGTAAAGACGTCTGCAGATCGAAATCCTGATTCCCAATACGAATCTGAACATCGCAGATCCTATCCGCGCGCATCGAACACCCATTGGGCAATACCACATCCAACTTATCCTTCGTCATCGAAGAAGGGACTCCGATGCGTGATATAAATCCCTTGGACAAGAAGGAGTGGGAAGCTCCCATATCGAAGAGTGCTCTTGCCGGATTTTCACAAATCAAAACAAAACCTAAACAAGCAGTGGTAAGGTAACATGTGCATAACAAGTATTTAAAGAAATTGACTTGCTATAAATTAAACCGTACCTGTCACCACATCAGCCTGTTTGATGGCCTCCTGTTGGCCAAGATTATACACCCTTGGTTGGGCCGGAGCATAGTGGGACGCTGTCGACTCCACCGCCTTGCCCTTCTCTTCATAAGTCGCTCCCGGCCTTCTCTCGGACTTAGGACATCCGCTCCAACAATCGCGGGCAAAGTGCCCCGTCTTTCCACAAGTAAAACATGCCCCGGGGTCCGACCCGTAGTCGCCCCAGAAGCACCAGAAGGAGCTGGACCGGAAGTCCTATGCTTCTTGAAGGACCTCCGATAACCGGACTTTGAAGTAGTCGGCACTTTGAATTCAGATTTCCTATCACCCAAGCTTTTATTTGCTTGTACGTTCTTCATATCCTTCTCCAAGGACCGGGCAGTGTTGACCAAGGTTAAGAAACCCTGCATCATCGGCCCCGAGAGTAGTAACCTCAACTCATCTCTCAACCCTTCATAGAAGCGACTAGTCTTACTCTCCTCATCCATAATAGTGGAGCTAGCATAACGACTCAGACGAGTAAACTCGTGGAGATATTCATCCATGCTCCTCTCACCCTAAATTAACTTCAGAAACTCATTCTCCAATGCTATCTTCTACGTCGAAGGAAGGTATCTAGCCAAGAACAATCTCGAGAACTCCTCCATCAAGACATCAACAAGTTGCCTACATCTCAATAGGTGCAGCTCCAATACTTCCCACCATAATCGCGCTTCACCGTCCAAAAGGAACGTAGCGATGGTGGTCATTTGCCACTCCTCCGTCTCCGTTGCTGTCATGACTCTCTTCACCCTGGAGAGCTAGTCTTCAGCTTGAGACGGGGTTCCCAACCCCGAGAATACCGGAGGGTTAAAGCTCATAACATGCTTAAGCTGTCACTCAGTTGCCCTCCTTGGCACCACCGGTTCCATAACCACTTGCTCCACTCTCCTCGGCTCAGCCTCTTGAAGAGGTTCCTGCTCCATCTCAGGAGCCGGCTGCTGCGTTTGCCTTGCAGGCTGCGTATTTATCACGGCCAACACTGCTTCGGCCACCAATCGTATGTTCTCAGCCGATAGAGGTGTTGCAGGGGCAACATCTGGTGCACTGCTAGCCTCAAAAACTCGGCGTTCTGACGGCCCAACACCACTTCTGGTCACCTATAGTGGTACAAAACACCGTTAAGCGACCAAATAAAATTGCAAACAACAATTATAGGAACACGCAGGTTCCTCAAACACGTGTATTTTCATTCCTAAGTGGACATTCATGGGTTCTTTTACCATTATAATGATGACGCACACAATGTGCTCACCACCACTTAAAAAGAATTCGCCCACGAATTCATCTTAAGCCCGACCAAAACCAGTAGTATGATACAAAATTATAACACCCCCTATCCGTCGCATAGCATATAACAGTAGGTACGGCCGGGGCCCGACATCGTATGCCACAGACAGACCGGGTGGTTACTCATGGAAACCATCCAACTAATCATAACTTCCTACACAGAGCATTCTAGTCGAAGCAGTTTATAAAAGTTGCAATAAAGAACCCAGCACTAAAGCATGAATGTCCACTAATACCAAAATAAGAATGTTATACATACACCAGTACAGGCCTTAAGGCCTTACAAAATGTTTCACTTGATATTACATGATTTACAAACCACGACACGCAGGCCGGTCATACATGAATAAAAATAGTAAACACTTCCAATTAGGCCTTCGAGGGCTGGCTTCGCAAATTGGGCTTTAGCCCGCTATTGACTGCTTGGTCCTGGAGCACCTGCAAGCAATAAACCACCGCACGGTGGCAAAACAAGGCAACGGTCAGCAATGCTGACCAAATTATAACGATCTGACACGCCCGTGTTCCACCTGACACGGTCGTGTGGCCGGCCGTGTACCCCCACCGATTTTCCCCGAAAACAACCCGAGCACTGCACGGGTTCTAGGATACGCCCGTGTCCTTGCCCGTGTCTACCTCAACACGCCTGGACTCCAAGCCGTGTACACGGCCTCGACACTCGACACTTCGTCGAGCGAAGATCGTCGACCTGACGACACGACCTTGGACACGCCTGTGTCCTAGGCCGTGTGTCTTGTCTCGACACATCCTCGAGCAAAGTTTGTCGATTCCCTGGGACGAGTGTCGACAAGGGTCGACACGCCCTGCGACACGCCCGTGTCGCAGGATGTGTGCCATGTCTCGACACATCGTCGAGCACAATTCGTCGACCCCTTGGGCCGATCGTCGACACGGCCTTGACACGCCCTGCGACACGCCCGTATCGCAGGCCGTGTTCTCTGCTCGACTCAAAAATCGTCGACCTCTCGACCAAAACGTCAAACCCAGCCTGACACGCCTTGGGACACGCCCGTGTCCCAGGCCGTGTGCCTACTGCCAGAACCCAAAACTGGCCCAAAACGTCCCCCGTCGCTCTTTTGAGTTTCGGGGCGTTACAAGTTCTACCCATTATGTACACTCTCTGGAGGTTCATAAGACGAAGCTAGTCTTCGTTGGGTATGATGAGTAGAAAAGGAGATGGAGGTGTATGGATCATGAGACAAAGAGGTTCATTGTGTTGAGAGACGTTGTCTTCGATGAACTGACGTCGTATTGTGGTAGCTCATTTGTAGAGCTAGAAGTGAGCATGTTAGATGGAGGGCAGGAGGAGGCTGCTGCAAAGGTTCAGGTGGAGCTGCCTGTGTCACCAGGAGCTCTAAGTTGTTCTACCTCTAGGGTAGAGGCGTTTAGTTCTGAAAGAAGTGGGAGCGATGCTCCAGGTGTTTCTAGTTCGAAGACGATTGCTTCTGGTTCAGGAAGCAAGGGGATTGATACTCTAGGTGCTTCTGGTTCAGGAAGCAGGCAGAGTAATGCTCCAGGTGCTTCTAGTTCCATGGCAGTGGCTTCTTGTTCAGGTAGCAAGGGGAGCGATGCTCCAAATATGCCCGGGATTGGAGCTAGTTCAGAAGGAGCAGCGGAGGTGGTTAGCCGTGATCAGACTCTTCAGAGGTTGAAGAGGGTCACCAATGCCCACCAGCTCGATATAGCGAAGGAAACATAGTGAGCTTGGTCTCATTTTTTCTCACAGGACCTCAGGTCGAGCGAGTATCTTCTAGCTGTGATGACACCACAAGAGTCAAGGAGGTGGATGCCGTCAAGTGTACAACCTCGTATTCGTTAAAAGAGAGCCCAAAAACAAGGCATGTGACTAGCTATGCATTTTTAAGCTTTTCAAAAGGTTTTGCACTCCTGGGGGCCAATTTAGGCTCAATCTGCATAATAAACTAATAGGGGGGATGAAGTATTTGCCTCCACCTGGCCCCTTGTACCGGACGGGCCCAGTATGTGCTCGCCCTACGCCCAACTCGTCAGGTCAGCTCGCCCAGCTCGGCAGGCCAGCTCTCCCATCTCGTCAGGCCAGCTCGCCCAGCTCGTCATGTCAGCTCGTCAGGCCAGCTCGCCCAGCTCGTCAGGCCAGCTCGCCCAGCTCGTCAGGCCAGCTCGCCCAGCTCGTCAGGCTAGCTCACCTAACTCGTCGGGCCAGCTCGTCAGGCCAGCTCGCCCAGCTCATCAGGCCAACTCATTAGGCCAGCTCGCCCAGCTCGTCAGGCCAACTCGTCAGGCCAGCTCGACCAGCTCATCAGGCCAGCTCATCAAGCCAGCTCACCCAGCTCGTCAGGCCAGCTCCTCATACCAGCTCGCCCAGCTCGTCAGGCCAGCTTGCCCAGCTCGTCAGGCCAGCTCGTCAGGCCAGCTCGCCCAGCTCGCCAGCCTTGGTCTCGCCCAGGACGCCAGCTCGCCCAGGCCGCCTAGCTCTCTCCAGCTTGAGGGTATGCCCTTTTGCCCCTGGTGGGCTGCGAATAGCTATTCAAAACAGTAGGATTTCGCTATCGGCAGACCAACTCGGGGGCATTTCGGTAAGTTTTGGGGCAGCAGAGATTGGTTATTTGCAGACCATTCCTAGAAAACTACAAATAAACCCTTGAGGGTGCCTTGGAGAGCATTGCTTCTTAGCCACTTAAATCTCTCTACTTTCTTCCTCCAAGGCACCTAGCTCAAGCATTGGCTAGGGAGGGGGAGATCTTAAAGGTCTTCCGGGTATGAGGTGGGACCTCTACGCTAGAGCCGAGGGTTTGTTCCTAACTTCTTGATCCTTTGGCCTGTGACGTTATCCTGAGTGTAGGAGGTGTGAGGTCACCCCTTTCTTGGGACCCCGAACTCCACGAGAGACCAAGTTTTTTGGTTTCAATATTTTGGTGTGGTAAGCGTGGAGAGTGACCAGCACAGAAGATCTCGAGAGAGTGTCATGGCCGGAGATCAGGGAGTTAGTGATGATCTCGATGAGCTCCCCAACCCGTCACCCTTCGTGGGAAGGGAGGAATTCATGGCATCCATCCAAGGCATCATGGAGATGCTGCAAAGTATTGCTCCACGAGGTAACTGCTCAACTCCCATCCCTCAGGACTTAGCTCCCAAGAGCCTCGACGAGCTACCTCCTTGGGATCTAGGCGAGATGACCCCAGCAGGGGTAGAAGGAAGTGCACCAGGAAGAAGGCCGGAGAAGTAGAGGATGGGAGATGGGGTCGAGCGAGACCTCACCGGCCGGGAGTTGTTCCCCAGCCCGGCAAGTGCTAGCCTTCCAAGCGAGCAGGTCGCGCGAGCAAAGGTTGCGAGACCACCACTCAAGGGATCACCATTCAGCGAGCTGGTCATCTCAGCTCCCATTCCCGACGGATTCAGAAAGCCTGACATGGCTTACTATACCGGTAAAGATGACCCCATCCAGCACCTGCATTGGTTTAAGGATGCCGTCTCCATCAGGCCGATGACGAATGCCTTCAAGTGTCGCCTCATCGCGATCCCGTTGAAGGACAAGGCACGAGACTGGTTCCACCAACACCCACCAAGATCGATCCATGGGTTCGAGTACTTGAGCCGGAGCTTTTAGCTTCACTTATCCACCTCCAAGAAGAGGAAGAAGAGTCCCGAGTCCATATTCCTGATAAGGCAGGGGGCCGAGGAGTCGCTGGCCCATTACGTTGACAGGTTCCAAGAGAAGATCCTGGATATCCAGGAGATGCCGGGGTATGCCCTTCATATGGCATTCACTATGGGATTGTGCGAGGGGTTCTTCAAGATGAGCCTGATCCGAAAGGCCCCCCTTTCCTTCGAGGAGCTGATGGAAAGGGCGGCAGAGGAGATAATAATTGAGGCGGCCAACCCGGTGTTTGTCAAGAAGTTGACAATATTGACAGAGGCAGAGTCGAAGGAGCAAGGTGGCTCGAGGCATCAGGAGGGGAGAAGGAGAGAGGAGAAGAGAGCTCAAAGGTTCCAAGGACCTCAGGAAGTTCCGGAGCCAGGTTGGAGGCAGCAGGGAGGACCCGTTCAGGGTCCAGGAAGAGGTCTCGTCCAAGATGGGGGGAACTTTCATGGAGGCCAGGGGAGGTTCAACTTCCAAAGGCAAGTCACTAGGCAGCTCCTACCCCCACCGCATCAAGCCTTGGCGATAGGCAGAGTGGGAGGAGGCAATGAGAGAGACCACCAAGCCCGCCGAAGGAGGGTAGGAAGAGCATTGCTATACTTTGACTTCCACCAGTTGGAGGGTCATCTCACGGCTACCTGCCCCGAGTTCCTGGAAGTAAGGGGGGCGAGAGGCCCTGCCCAGCAGCAGCCTCCGGTGCAGGTTGAAGAGGTTCCACCCAGAATGGGGGGGATGACATCTGTGAGGATCGGGTCGATATCAGACCCCGAGGTAGTATAGTAGAGATCTACGGTGGAGTAGGGATCAAAGCCACTTGTAAGGAAAGTCTCCATGTGATATATCGACAGAGCGTCGCTTCGACATCCCAGACCCTGCCCCAGGAGGAGAAGATCACCTTCTCGGTGAAGGACATGACAAATCATGAAGATCCGTTCTGCGAAGCGCTGGTCCTCCAGATGGCCATTGAGGGCTACACCGTCTCCCGGATCTTGATTGACAACAGGAGTTCCGTCAACATCATTTTCAAGAAGGCGTTTGACGAGATGAAGGTAGAACCGAGGAGGGTGTTGGCCTCAGACGGACTCATGTTCGGATTTTCAGGGGAGAGCAAGGAGGTAGAAGGTGGAGTAGGACTCCAAGTAAAACTGGGAGGGACTTCAAGGAACTATCGGTTCGTCATTGTTGACGCTCCAAGCAGCAACAACGCCATCTTCAGAAGTACCCTAATCAGCGCCTTCCATTGTGTGCTGACATCTTTTCACCAGTGTCTCAAGTTTAGCTCCGGAGGGATCCAGTTCAGAATCAAGGGAGACCCCAGTATGGCAAGGCAGTGCTACGTCACGACCGTCAACACCATCTCTTGGTTGGCTAAGGCAGAGGAGATGGAGAAGGTCATGAAGAGCTTGAGTAGGATGGAAGTGTCTGACAAGAAGGAAGCGGATGACGGCCATCATACCCAGGCTCCCTGAAGAAGCCTCGCCTTGGTGGAGTCTTTTCCTTTTTCTTATCTTGTAACAAGCTCTACCCCTGACCGGCTGAGTCAGGGGATCATGTAACCCAAATTTTCCCCTGTTTGAGGATGTTAGATTTGGTAAAGTTCAGGTGACGTACCTAGTTCCCAACCCCTGAGAGGATCTCCTTATTCCAGGCTCCCACTAGCTGGATGAGTCGAATGTGCCTCGAGGAGAGTAAGTCCTTTTTGCTCCGAGACGGTCCCGCTATCCAGGCTCGCACTAGATGGCAGGGCCGGTTGACCTCTCGTGGATGCCAAGTCCTTTTTGCTACGAGATGGTCCCGCTGTCCAGGCTCCCACTAGCTAGCAGGGTCGGTTGACCTCTCGTGGATTCCAAGTCCTTTTTGCTCCGAGACAGTCCCGGTGTCCAGACTCCCACTAGCTGGCAAGCTCGGTTGACCTCTCGTGGATGCCAAGTCCTTTTTGCTTCGAGACAGTCCCACTGTCCAGGCTCTCACTAGCTGGCAGAGTCGGTTGACCTCTCGTGGATGCTAAGTCCTTTTTGCTCCGAGACGGTCCCGCTGTCCAGGCTCTCACTAGCTGGCAGGGACGTTTGACCTCTCGTGGATGCCAAGTACTTTTTTACTCTAAGGTCGTCTCGTCACCTAGGTTCCCATTAGCTGGCATGACAGGTTGATCCCTCGGGGAGGCCAAGTGTTTTTTTACTTCGAGGTCGTCTCGTCACCCAGGCTCCCATTAGCTGGCATGATAGGTTGACCCCTCGGGGAGGCCAAGTGTTTTCGGTTTCAAGAAGGCTATGCAGCGAATATGTTGGGTTGGATGTTTCTTTCCGAGCGTGGAACTCGCTCGAAAAGAGCGGGGATTGTGTCCAACCCCGTATTCGCGAAGAGAGAGCCCCAAAACAAGGTATGTGACTAGCTATGAATTTTTAAGCTTTTCAAGAGGTCTTGCACTGCTGGGGGCCAATTTAGGCTCAATCTGCATAATATACTAATATGGGGGGATGAAGTATTTTCCTCCCCCCTGCCCCTTGTACGGGGTGGGCCCAGTATGTGCTCGCCCTGTGCCCAACTCGTAAGGCCAGCTCGCCCAGCTCGGCAGGCCAGCTCGTCAGGCCAGCTCTCCCAGCTCGTCAGGCTAGCTCACCCAGCTCGTCAGGCCAGCTCGCCCAGCTCGTCAGGCCAGCTCGCCCAGCTCGTCAGGCAAGCTCGTCAGGCCAGTTCGTCAAGCCAGCTCGCCTAGCTAGTCAGGCCAGCTCGTCAGGCCAGCTCACCCAGCTCGTCAGGCCAGCTCGTCAGGCCAGGTCACCCAACTCGTCTGGCCAGCTCGTTAGGACAGCCCGCCCAGCTCGTCAGGCCAGCTCGTCAGGCCAGCTCGCCCAGCTCGTCAGGCTAGCTCCTTAGGCCAACTCGCCCTACTCATTAAGCCAGCTCGCCTAGCTCGTCAGGCCAGCTCGCCCAGCTCGCCAGCCTTGGTCTCGCCCAGGCCGACAGCTTGCCCAGGCCGCCTAGCTCTCTCCAGCTTGAGGGTCTGCCCTTTTGCCTCCTGTGGGATGCGAATAACTTTTCAAGACAGCGGGATTTGAATGTTAACAGACCAACCCGGGGGCATTTCAGTAATTTTTGGGGCAGCAGAGATTGGTTATTTGCAGGCCATTCCCAAAAAAACTATAAATAGACCCTTGAGGGTGCCTTGGAGAGCATTGCTTCTTAGCCACTTAAATCCCTCTGCATTCTTCCTCCAAGTCACCTAGCTCAAGCATTGTCTAGGGAGGGGGAGAACTCAAAGGTCTTCCGTGTTTGAGGTGGGACTTCCACTCTAGAGCCGAGGGTTTGTTCCTAACTTCTTAATCCTTTGGCCTGTGACGTTCTCCTGAGTGTAGTAGATGTTAGGTCACCCCTTTCTTGGGACCCCGAACTCCACAAGAGACCAAGTTTTTGGTTTTAACACCAAGGTTGAGGAGGTGACTACCCTCAGAGGAGACAAAGCTTGGGGTCTTGTGCCCAAGATCGTTGGTGATACTACTGTGAAGTATAAATGGAGGTCGAAGCTGAAGAAGAAGGCGGAGGAAAACATGGCTCCTTTTAGAAGATGTTGGAGGGATCCCTTATAATCCAGGATATGCGGGGCAAGGACTATGTCTCAAACATCTTGTTGGGTACATTGGTTTAAATGTACCTGATTTGAAGAAGCCTCATCCAACTCAATGATATACATCAAAATGTATTTGATGTATTTTTGAGTTACCTTGTGCAGGTTAAGTATTTGCAGGAAAGTTGAAAAAGTTTCTAAATCCATGTGTCGACAACCAGGAGGAAAGTGTCGACACTTAAGAAGACTTGTGTCGACACCCAGGCAAGCAGTGTCGACACTTGGAGTCATTGTGTCGACACCTGGGATGCAGAGTCGACACCAGGCAGAAAGTGTCGACACAAGGCACTGTGTCGACACTCAATGAAGAAAAGTCCAGTGAAGCAGTGTCGACACTTAGCAGTTGTGTCGACACCCAGTGAAACTGTGTCTACATCAGAAAGTGTCGACACTTGGAGCTGTGTCGACACTAAGCAAAAGTCAGCAAAAGCTAAGTATAAGTGTCGACACTCAGAGCAATGTGTCGACACTCAGCAGAAGAGTCAACACTTGAAGAAAGTGTCGACACAAGAAAGAATGTGTCGACACTCAGCTGAAGACTCAACACTTGAAGAAAATATCGACACAAGGAGCTGTGTCGACACTTAGCAAAGATCAGCAAAGTTCAACAAAATATTCTAAGTACAAGTGTCGACACTAAGAAGATGTGTCGACACTCAGCTGAAGTCTCAACAGAAGAAGTATGTGTCGGCACAAGGAGCTATGTCGACACTCAACAAGTATCAACACTGAAGACATGTGTCGACACCAAGAAGAAGTGTCGACACTTAACAAGTTCAACACATGAAGATGTGTCGACACAAAGGAGTTGTGTCGACACTTACAAGAATTCAGCAAAATACTGAAGTACAAGGACTTGTGTCGACACTAAATATCTGTGTCGACACATAAAGAAGAAGCAGTGTCGAGATATAAAATCTACAACACAAGGAGTTGTGTCGACACCTTGTAGGCTAGTGTCGACACTTAGACAAACTTGCGTCGACACTTAGACTATAAGTGTCGACACTTAAAGACAGATAGTCTCGACACTTTCAGACAGTTAGTGAATTTTTAAGAACTGACTGGATGACTTGACAGCTGTCATTCCAGCCGGTCTACTGCACCTGTCAGAGTTGTCAGAAATCAGTTATGAACCGGACCAGCCAGTTACCATGAAGAAGGCCTATAAATAGGCTTATACTGTCTACAGAAGATGATTGATCAGATTGACAAGAAAGTTCAAGTAATTGAAAAGAAAAGAAGATCTAGCTTTCAAGTGAGGATCTAAGAAGTTGGAGAGAGAGAGCTTCATCCAAGAAGTCAGCCGCTGGAACCAGGCTGAGAAGAAGGGTTCAGATTTGGTCTGAATCTTAAGTAGCAGAGATCAAGGATCAACTGCAGAGGAATCAGTCTTATTGTGTTCTACATTCAAGAAGCTTTGAAGAAAGCCAAGTCAGATTGATTTCAGCTGAGTTCTTCCAAGAACTCATCAAGAAACTCACATCTCATCTCTCTATTCTCTGAGTTGTTGAGTATACATTTTTGTATTCATTATATCTTATAGGATCCTTAGGGATCTGAGATTGTAAGCCTGTAATTATAAAGGCTGAGTGTAGAGCCTGTGTGCCTGAGTGTAGGAGAGTTAAATCTCTGAGTGTAGGCCTTGGTGGCTGAGTGTAGGCCTTGGTGGCTGAGTGTAGGCTTTGGGAAAAAGCTGAGTTGTAGGGCCATGAGCCTGAGCTGTAGGAACCTGGTTTGGGGTTCTGAGTGTAAGATCTGTGGATCTGAGATAGTGGAGAAGTTTGGCCGAATCTAGTACACTGCTAGATAGGCGAAGGGGGAAAGTGGATGTACCCAAAGCTTGGGGAACCACTATAAAACTGTGTGTCTACTGTGTGATTGTGATTTGCTGTGATTGCTGTTTGTTTTCTTGGTAGATATAGTTATAACTCTGAGAATTAATCTGAATTCTGTCTAAAACGTTAAAAAGATTTAAGTCACCTATTCACCCCCCCTATAGGTGATTAGGTACAATATCTTTCAAGTGGTATCAGAGCCAGGTTACTCAAAAAGGGACTTAACAGTCTGAGTAGATCCTGTTGGCAGATTCAGTTTAAGTACATTACAGAATCAAGAAAATCAAGAACCATGGGTTCCACTGAGAATCATAAGGAATTGGGATCCATGAAGTTACCCATATGCAGAAAAGAGATATTTGGTATATGGAAGGAAAGGGTGAGACTTTTTATGGAAGCCTCAGACCCTAGGATTTATATCACAGTGAAAGAAGGGTCATATGTGCCCATGAAGGTTTCAGTGCTGGATGCCAATCAGAGAACACCTAAGGATTTCTCTGAAATGACAAAGGATGAAATTGTTCTAGCCACAATGGACAAGAGGGCTCAGAACATCATTGTAAGTGCTATAGATGATGCTACCTTTCAGAATTTGATACACTGCAAGACATCCAAGGAGATGTGGGATACCTTGATAGTGTATATGGAGGGTTCTGAAGAAGTGAGACAAGATAGAAAATCCTTGTTAAATCAAGAATATGAAAGTTTTAGACAAGGTAGATCTGATAGCATAACTGAATGCTATAAGAAGTTCTATAGAATTGTGAATGAGCTTATGTCCTATGGCAGGTAGTTCAGTAATTATGAACTTAATGATAAGTTTCTAAGGTCACTTACAAAAGATTGGGACACCAAGATCTGTGTCATTAGGGAAATGACAAAGTTAGCAGAAATTCCTCCACCAACACTGTTTGGCAAACTGCTGTCCTATGAAATGCTGTTGACAGTGAGGAAAGAAGAGGAGAAATCAATAAGAGGTGAGCATAAAGAAAGGACAGTGGAATTTAAAACAGAATCCCCCAGGAAGTACAGAAGTAAGTCACCATCTCCACCTCCAAAGGATGCTGAAACTGAGTCAGATAATTCAGCAAGCAGAAAATCTGAAAGCAGTGAAAGTGATAAGGACTTTGCTGCCTTCACAAGACATTTTCAGAAGTTCTTAAAGATGAAACAGTGGAGGACAAAGCCATCTACTTCACAGGGTAAAGAAGACTACTATCAGAATAAGAAGTCTTCAAAGAAAGACAGGAAAAAGACTAAGTCCAGCAAAGCAACTCTTTCAAAAATAGTTTGCTATTGCTGTAATAGACAAGGACATGTGATTGCAGATTGTCCTGAGAAAAGGAAGGAGTCTAATGATAAGAAAAAGACTCATTTCAAAGGCAAGAAGGAAAAGTCTTTTGTTGCCAAAAAGGATAAGAGCCTGTCAGATATTTCTTCATCAAAAACTGAGTCAGATGCTGAGGTATATATAGGGATGTTTGCTGAAGAAGAAGAAGAAGAAGAGTTCATTCAGATTATGAACTCTATATATGAACAAGAGGACAGTCAATGCCAAGGGCTAATGACATTGACAGAAAGTGACAAAATCCTGGAGCAGCCAGGACCTAGTAAGGTACAAAGTTGTTCTTCCACTTCAATTTCTTGTGCTAAAACAGAATCAGATTCATCATCATCAAGTGATGAGAGTGCATCTGAGTCTGAAGAGGATATTCATCAGTTGATAGATGAATACAAAGTTCTGTTGCAAGCATTTAAGAAATGCAAATCCTTGGCCAAGAGTCAAGCTTCGGAGATTGCAAGTCTCAAAATGGCTGCAACTGATTATGAGAAGTTATTTGATCAAAAACTTAATGAGATAGCCAGACTGAAGCACATAACTGTGATTCAGATGGGGACTATAACATATAAGAATGATCAAATCAAGAGTTTGGAGATTAGTCTTCAGAAGGAGAGAGATCTAGTTGCTAGGTTTTCTAAACCTAAGTCAGTTATACCTTTAATTGATGAATTTGTTCATCACAAAGGTAAAGCTGGTCTGGGATTTACTAAACCTGCAAGGACTGTCAAGTCCAAGTCCAAGGGCAAAGCCCCAACTCTCAACAAGCCAGCTGTAGATAAAACAATTAAGACTGTACCTAAGCAAAGGTACAATAAGTTTGAGTGTTGGTGTTGTGGCAAGGTAGGCCACTTTGCAATAGACTGTTGGCACAATGCAAGTGCCAAAGTGAGTAGCAAACTGCCTGTTGGAAAACCTGCAGGTAGCTTTGTCAGGATGCAAACTAACAAGTACCAAGGACCCAAGAATTCTTTGGGTTCTAGGGTTCACTAATCTATTTTGCAGGTGAGTCCAAGTGGCCATGCCCCAATATGGTACTTGGACAGTGGATGTTCCAGACATATGACTGGAACTAGGGGATTACTAAGGGACTACACACCTATCAAAGATGGTCCAAAAGTCACCTTTGGTGGTTCTGAAAAAGGAATCATCAAAGGGTTTGGTAACATTTCTAGCAACTCAGTTATCATTACTCAAGTGGCTTATGTTAAAGGTTTGAAACACAACCTAATTAGTATAAGTCAATTAAGTGATGTAGGATATGACATCTCATTTGTTAAGGATGGTTGTCATATCAAGAGGTCAAGTGATCAAGAGATCATTTTGACACGTTATAGAAAGAGGAATGTCTACTGCCTAGACATTATGTGTGAGACCAATGGTTCTCATGTGTGTCTTGTAGCTGATGAGAAAGTCTCTCATTGTGTCAAATGGCACAAGAGGCTAGCCCATCTAAACTACAAGACAATTGGCAAACTCTTTAGCCAAGAGTTAGTGAGGAATGATCCTCAAGTTAAGTGTGTTAAAGATGGAATATGCTCA
Source organism: Platanthera guangdongensis (assembly GCA_039583875.1). NCBI lineage: Eukaryota > Viridiplantae > Streptophyta > Magnoliopsida > Asparagales > Orchidaceae > Platanthera > Platanthera guangdongensis. The sequence continues at coordinate 52,126,277 of CM077152.1, forward strand.
GCTTGTCAAAAGGGCAAGCAGACAAGATCCACCTTTAGTAGCATTAACAACAAAGATGCTGTGAGGTGTTTATACCTCTTGCATATGGATCTCTTTGGTCCTATGCCAGTGCACAGCCTAGGTAGGAAGGTCTATACCTTTGTAGTTATAGAAGACTACTCAAGGTTTTCCTGGGTGTTCTTTCTTAGACAGAAATCTGAAACACCTAGTGTCTTCTATAACTTTGTCAAACAGATTCAGAATGAACTAAACAGTACAGTGGTCAAAATAAGAAGTGACCATGGTACTGAATTTCAGTCTGATAGTATGACAAGACTATGTGAAGACTTTGGGATATTTCGAGAGTTTTCTTCACCAAGAATACCTCAGCAAAATGGCATTGCTGAGAGGAAGAATAGAACCTTGATTGAGGCTGGTAGGACCCTATTAAGTGATACATCACTACCAGAATATTTCTGGGCTGAAGCAGTTAATACTGCATGCCATGTTATTAATAGGGATACCATTACTAAAGGCCTCAACAAGACCCCCTATGAGGTTGTGAAAGGCAGAAAACCAAACCTATCCTATTTCAGGATCTTTGGTTGTAAGTGCTTCATACTTAACAATGGAAGTCTTACTTGACTAAGTTTGCTGCCAAGTCCCAAGAGGGAATTTTTGTTGGGTACAGCAATAAAAGTAAGGCTTATAGAGTCTACAACTTGTCTACTCAAGTTGTAGAAGAATCTGTACATGTAGTATTTGATGAAACTAGACTTATTAACAATGAGTTGTCTAGTAGTATTTACAGCTCCTCAGGTATCACTAAAAGGCTGGACAAGCTCACAATAGAAGAAGGACCTATAGCAAGACAGCAGGTAGAAGTAAGTGGTTGTTGTCTAGGGGGAGTACTACATGTACCTAATGCAGAAGAAGTTCAAGGAGTACAGCAAGATGATGAAACTGAAGAGGTTCAACCAGAAGTCAGGATGCCTCCAGCCAATAGGCATCTTAGAGATCATCCAGTAGAGCAAATCATTGGTGATCCAAGACAAGGGGTATAAACAAGGAGCAGAAATCTGAATGCAGTGCTCTTCTCCAGTTTTCTATCCCAAGTTGAGCCAAAGAAGTTTGAAGAAGCCATCCTAGATCCAGATTGGATTGAAGCAATGCAAGAAGAGATGAATCAGTTCAAGAGGTGCAAGGTCTGAGAACTTGTTCCTAAACCTAAAGACCACAACATAATTGGGACCAAGTGGATCTATAGGAACAAAATGGATGAACATGGAGTTATCATTAAGAACAAAGCAAGATTGGTTGCTAAAGGATACATGCAGGAAGAAGGTATTGACTTTGATCAAACCTTTGCTCCAGTAGCCAGACTGGAAGCCATAAGAATGTTCCTGGCCTATGCAACTTTTCAAGGATTTAAAGTTTACCAAATGGATGTAAAGTCAGCATTTTTGAATGGTAATCTTAAAGAGGAAGTCTATGTGGAACAGCCATCAGGTTTTGTTGATTCAACTCAACCTAATCATGTCTATAGACTTAGGAAAGCATTATATGGGTTAAAGCAAGCCCCTAGGGCTTGGAATGAAACCCTGTCTAGTTTCCTCATTGAGAACAAGTTCACAGGGGGGAAAATAGACAAGACTCTATTCCTTAGGGAATCCAGAGGCAAAGTAATACTAGTCCAAATATATGTAGATGACATAATATTTGGGTCTACTGAAAGTAGTCTTTGCAAAAAGATTGCAAAACTTATGCAAGGACAATTTGAGATGAGTAGTATGGGGGAGCTTAAGTTTTTCTTGGGTCTCCAAGTTAGATAGACTGAGAATGGTCTATCCATATGTCAGTCTTAGTTCACCCTAGAACTCATAAGGAAATATGGTGTGGATTCATCCAGTACCATGAAGACTCCTATGGGGTCAAGTATGTCTCTTAGCAAAGATGATGCAGGGAAACCTGTAGATGAAACTTTGTATAGAGGGATAGTTGGCTCACTACTCTATTTGACTGCAAGTAGACCAGATATCATGTATGCTACATGTGTCTGTGCAAGGTATCAAGCATGCCCTAAGGAGTCTCATTTGACAGCAGTCAAAAGGATATTGAGATATCTAAAGGGCTCTCCCTATCTAGGCCTCTAGTACCCTAGGAATGAGGATTTTGAACTAACAGGTTATTCAGATGCAGACTTTGCAGGATGCAAAGAAGATAGAAAAAGCACAACTGGAACCTGTCAATTCCTAGGTGGAAGACTAATTTCATGGAGTAGCAAGAAGCAAACAAGTATGACTATCTCCACTGCAGAGTCAGAATATGTGGCTGCTGGAAGTTACTGTGCTCAACTTCTGTGGATACAACATCAGCTTGAGGACTATGGAATTCAGGTAAGTAGAACTCCACTCTTTTGTGATTCTACTAGTGCTATATCAATTGCTAATAATCATGTATCTCATAGTAGAACCAAACATATTGAAATAAAATATCATTTTCTTAGAGAGCATGTAGAAAGAGAAGATATTTTACTGGAATATGTTAGAACAGATAATCAACTAGCTGATATGTATACTAAGCACTTAGAAGAAACTAAGTTCAATAGATTTAAAATTGAACTAGGTATGATAAACTTAGAATAAGTTTAAAGAATTGGCTAAGTAAAATGGTGTCGACACACAGAGATTTCTGTGTCGACACAAAATATTGGTGTCGACACTTCAGGGAAAAGGTGTCGACACATCTAGGAAGTTGGTGTCGACACTTCAGAATATTAGTGTCGACACATGACAAGTAGGTGTCGACACATCCAAGGTGGTGTCGACACTTAGTGTTTACTCAGAATTATCTAAGTAAAGTCTCGACTATGTGTCGAGTTAAGTGGTGTCGACACATAATCAAGTGTCGACACATATTCATGTTGACTAAACTTGTGTCGACATATAGGTGTCGAGACATTATAAGTCTGTGTCGCCACTTATCCACAGTGTCGACACAATTTAAGTTAGCTAACCCGCCCTTTCATCTTCAAACTTAGAAAGGTATAAATAGGATTTTGCCTTAGTCTGTCGACACGCTTTCAAAAGCTTTGAGACCAAACTTGTGTGTCGACACCTCTCTTCTCTCCAGTCAAATTCTTCAAACCCTAATGGTGCCAAAGCTCGAGGAGAACGTCAACGAAGGCTATGAACTGGTGCGGAATGTGTTTGATGATGCAGACCCGGAGATCCAGACTGTAGTAACCCTAGTTGCCGACTCAGGGTTAGAATTTCTGGTTTCTGAGCCCACAAAGATCTGGAGGAAGGAAGTACTGGAATTCCTTACTGGAGCAACCCTAGATGACACTGGATTCAAGATCAAGTCCAGGGTCCATGATGAAAAGGTTAAGGTCTCACCTAAAAGTTTGAGGAAAGTACTACAGTTACCAAGAACTAAGGAAGAAGATGAAGTTACTGCTTCAACGACCAGAGAAGCTCTAACTTGGTGTGGACTAGATTCTAAAATGAAAATTGGATCAGTTTTCAATAGAAAAGGCATGAACAGCCAAGGGAAATTCCTATCAGAAATAGTTGGCAAAGTGATTTTAAGCAAACCTGGAGGGCATGATAGGGTATCAGCCCATATGTTCATCATTATGACCAGGATAATCTTCAGCCTAAAAACTGATTGGTCTATAGTGATCCTTGAGAAGATTAAGGAGAGTCTAAAGAAGCCCAACTTGGGCAGGATCTTAAGTTTATACCTTGCTGGTACTATTCCAGAGGTAATGAGTCAATCTACTGGAACAAAAATCAACCATATGAGAAAGATGGACTTGAGGATCTTCTCCAGATGGGACAGGGTGTTGTCTAAGGAGATGCCAACCCCTGACAAGATAACTCCTGAGAAAGTATCACCTCAAAATAAGAAGAGGAAAACTGCTCCAGTGGCTCAGGTTTCCACTAGCAGCTCTGGTAGTGAAGAGCAAGTGGTCTTCACACCTGATGGGAATGAAGAAGGAACTGTTGAGAAGTCTCTAGCTCAATAAGTAGATGTTGAAAGGCAGGGGGAGCTACCTCAAGCTAGCCTCATATACAAGGATTCAATCCAGGGGGTGCCTATAGCTGTAGAAGAGCCAATTACTCTAGAGAGTGAGCAAGCTACAAACATCATCCTTGAGGTAATCACTGAGCTTAATGCTTTAGATATTCCTATAGAGGATACTGATTTGTCTGATATTTATCAGCAACCACAGATTGATAATCAAGTCCCAGATGTGGTCATGGAGTACACATCTATTGTAGTTCAAATAGTATCTGATCCAGTAGAAGATGAGCCAAGAGTTTCTCCAGCCAATTCTCCATCAGAATATACCTTGGAAGATCTATTCCTAAACCTGAATCAAACTGATTTTGACAAAGAAACTGCTGCTGAGGGGGAGAATGCTCCAGTTGAGGGGGAGCAAGTACTAATACTAGAAGAAACTACAAGGCAAGAGACTGAGAAGCCCCAAGCTGTTGAGGAACTACCTAAGGAAAGGGTAGAGATAGCAAGTACATCAGCATCAGAAGATGAAGAAGCTGCAAGGGCTAAGAAAAAGAAGTTTCAAGTTTTCAAAAGAAGAAGTCAGAATTATAAGAAGGCATTGCAAACTATTGCTCCACAACCCATATCACAACCAACACCATCTGTTGATTACAGTACATTGATGGTTGCCATGCAAATCAAGCTGGATGAGCACATAAAAGCTATAGAGACTTATGTGGATGAGGGGAATAAATCTCTGCAATTTGATTTAGCCCAAGAAATAAAGTCTATAAGATTTGAAATGAATCAAAATAAGAAGGAAATGACTGACTGCTTCCACAAAGGAGGGAATACAGTAGTCTATTTAGCAACTCATCAAGAAAAGATCAAGGAACAATTAGATGATATTGCACTGAAGCAGGGCTATGTTCTTGAGAATCAGATCAGGATGAATGATAACTTAACTGAATCTCACAATGCCATTATCACTGAAATGCAGAACATTACTACTGGACTAACAACTTCTACTGCTACTGCTAAGGCAGATTTTGACAAAGCATTCCAAGAGGAAATAACTGCTGTTAAGACTGCCATACAAGACTCTCAAAAGTTGATAACTGACAAACTCCAAAGGTTAAAACCTTTCTACACGGATGGAGTTAATTATCTAAATGCCCAGATCAGATTTCAAAAAGATGATTTAAGTGATCATATAAAAAAAGAAGTCATAAAGGGGGAGAGGGTATTAGTCAAAGCCGGCTCTGAGCATATAAAATGGATTTCTAATTCCATCAGAGCCACTCTTGGTTATCCTCCTCTATGTGATGACAATGATGTAGCAGAATCTGGAGTTAACCCTGCATATCTTGGAGGTGAGCAACCAGAAGTAGCTCAAGTGATCTATCCTCCACCAGATTTTGATATGGTTCAAGCTGATATACATTCAATGTATAGTCCACCTGATGGAACTCAGAAAGTCATCCTTGACAAAGTAGTTCAACCAGTATCTGAGGCCTTACAGGAAGCTATTTTGAAAGAGCAAGCTGAACAAGAAGCCAGATTGTCTAAGAAGAGGTTCAGGGAGCAAGCTGAACAAAGACCTGACTTTGAGCAGTGGAGCCCCACCTCTATGAACATTATTTTGACTGCCTGGAAAGCTGCAAAAGGTAATGTGCAGGACAGAAACAAGTGGTTTTCTGAGTCTGAATGGATAAAGCATGAGACAAGGCAGGAGGCTATAGTCCAATATAGAAGAAAGGCCAAGATGGGAAAGCTACCTCCTATTGCCCAGGAGCCTAGCAAGTACTTTCCCAAGCCTTATCATTATTTTGAAAGGCAAAAAATCAAAGCTGAAGAGCTAAAGAAGAAGGAGCTGAAAGGCAAAAAGGCTGTTGCTGTTGAAGACACTGAAGCCCCTGTACAAGCTAATGTACAATCTGGAAAAGGGATAGTGATCAAAGAGGCTGAACAGAAATAACATAAATATTTCTTAAGTTTACTATGTAATCTTTGATGATAAACATTCTGTAAACTTTTGAAATATGAATATGACTAAGTATTAGAACAATGTGTTGTGTGATAAATTTGCTGTATGATAAATTTATTTCATAGTTGTTCTGAGATTATGTCTTTGTATACATGTTTGATTGATACATGTTTATGTTTGCCCTGTTATATATTCCTGCTTTACATCATGTTATAATTTTATTATGAATGGTGTATATCATTGACTAAGGGTTATGACTTCTCCAAATAGGGGGAGATTATTGGGTACATTGGTTTAAATGTACCTGATTTGAAGAAGCCTCACCTAACTCAATGATATACATCAAAATGTATTTGATGTATTTTTGAGTTACCTTGTGCAGGTTAAGTATTTGCAGGAAAGTTGAAAAAGTTTCTAAGTCCATGTGTCGACACCCAGGAGGAAAGTGTCGACACTTAAGAAGACTTGTGTCGACACCCAGGCAAGCAGTGTCGACACTTGGAGTCATTGTGTCGACACCTGGGATGCAGAGTCGACACCAGACAGAAAGTGTCGACACAAGGCGCTGTGTCGACACTCAATGAAGAAAATTCCAGTGAAGCAGTGTCGACACTTAGCAGTTGTGTCAACACCCAGTGAAACTGTGTCTACATCAGAAAGTGTCGACACTTGGAGCTGTGTCGACACTCAGCAAAAGTCAGCAAAAGCTAAGTATAAGTGTCGACACTCAGAGCAATGTGTCGACACTCAGCAGAAGAGTCAACACTTGAAGAAAGTGTCGACACAAGAAAGAATGTGTCGACACTCAGCTGAAGACTCAACACTTGAAGAAAATGTCGACACAAGGAGCTGTGTCGACACTTAGCAAAGATCAGCAAAGTTCAACAAAATATTCTAAGTACAAGTGTCGACACTAAGAAGATGTGTCGACACTCAGCTGAAGTCTCAACAGAAGAAGTATGTGTCGGCACAAGGAGCTGTGTCGACACTCAGCAAGTATCAACACTGAAGACATGTGTCGACACCAAGAAGAAGTGTCGACACTTAACAAGTTCAACACATGAAGATGTGTCGACACAAAGGAGTTGTGTCGCACTTACAAGAATTCAGCAAAATACTGAAGTACAAGGACTTGTGTCGACACTAAATATCTATGTCGACACATAAAGAAGAAGCAGTGTCGAGATATAAAATCTACAACACAAGGAGTTGTGTCGACACCTTGTAGGCTAGTGTCGACACTTAGACAAACTTGTGTCGACACTTAGACTATAAGTGTCGACACTAAAAGACAGATAGTCTCGACACTTTCAGACAGTTAGTGAATTTTCAAGAACTGACTGGATGACTTGACAGCTGCCATTCCAGCCGGTCTACTGTACCTGTCAGAGTTGTCAGAAATCAGTTATGAACCGGACTAGCCGGTTACCATGAAGAAGGCCTATAAATAGGCTTATACTGTCTATAGAAGATGATTGATCAGATTGACAAGAAAGTTCAAGTAATTGAAAAGAAAAGAAGATCTAAGAAGTTGGAGAGAGAGAGCTCCATCCAAGAAGTCAGCCGCTGGAACCAGGCTGAGAAGAAGGGTTCAGATTTGGTCTGAATCTTAAGTAGCAGAGATCAAGGATCAACTGCAGAGGAATCAGTCTTATTGTGTTCTACATTCAAGAAGCTTTGAAGAAAGCCAAGTCAGATTGATTTCAGCTGAGTTCTTCCAAGAACTCATCAAGAAACTCACATCTCATCTCTCTATTCTCTGAGTTGTTGAGTATACATTTTTGTATTCATTATATCTTGTAGGATCCTTAGGGATCTGAGATTGTAAGCCTGTAATTATAAAGGCTGAGTGTAGGGCCTGTGTGCCTGAGTGTAGGAGAGTTGAATCTCTGAGTGTAGGCCTTGGTGGCTGAGTGTAGGCCTTGGTGGCTGAGTGTAGGCCTTGGTGGCTGAGTGTAGGCTTTGGGAAAAAGCTGAGTTGTATGGCCTTGGGCCTGAGCTGTAGGAACCTGGTTTGGGGTTCTGAGTGTAAGATATGTGGATCTGAGATAGTGGAGGAGTTTGACCGAATCTAGTACACTGCTAGATAGGCGAAGGGGGAAAGTGTGTGTACCCAAAGCTTGGGGAACCACTATAAAACTGTGTGTCTACTGTGTGATTGTGATTTGCTGTGATTGCTGTTTGTTTGCTTGGTAGATATAGTTATAACTCTGAGAATTAATCTGAATTCTGCCTAAAAAGTTAAAAAGATTTTAAGTCACCTATTCACCCCCCCCCCTCTAGGTGATTAGGTACAATATCTTTCACATCTTCTCGATGAAGCTATCGCAGGGACCATGTACGAGGTTATGAGAACTGCTGGGGTTGTTCACCACTTCTCACTTCAAGTGGGAGTGTTGAAAATGGTGAAGTGAAAGTCGGTGATTGGGCGACCTGTCTGTGCGGTCTATGCGGAAAGAGCTGGCGGTTAGCCAGGTCCGCAGATTTGTTGCAGTCGGCTTGTTCCTTGGCATCCTGGGCAGTCTGTTTGCGCGGTCTGTGCGAACAGAGGTGGCGGCCAGCCAGGCCGGCTTATGCTCAGCAGGCAGGTTATTCCCAGAAGGTAACCGGGCGGATAGCTTCTCTATCCGAGGAGTCTGACAAGATGCAGACTAGACTGGAGCTCGGGAGATCGGCATGACAAGTTTCTTGGTCTAGCTCTGGTGGCGCGGCAGTTGGTAGCCACAGAGTTTGCCGGTTAGAGCGGACTGGTGCTGGAGTTCGTTGGGATGCGCGGACTGGTGCCAGTGTTCGCTAGTAAGTGCGGACTGGCCCTTGCGGCTGGTGGTGTGGATTTGGTTAGTTCTGAACCAATTCTAGGTTTGCTCAGTCCGGGTGATCGCGTGCTTAAGCAGGGACTGCTTCTCAGTCCGCTAAGCTCGACACAAGTGACTTGTGGGTTGGTTGCGAGCTTGGTGAATGCGAACTGGAGCTGTGCCCGCAAGGCGTGTTCAATGGAGCAGTGTCCGCCTGGGCATGCGGACTGTATTCCTTGTTCGCCGAGTCCGACAGTTGTCAGCTTGGTGCCTTGGCTGCGGGCTCGGAGTGAGCAAACTGGAATTGTGTCCGCAGGGCATGCAGACTGGGGCTGTGTCCGCTGATATGCTGACATGTTGTTTTCGCAGTGTCTGCTGGTTGACCGGGAGGTTTGTGCCGTGGTTGTGGACTTGTTGTTGCAAGCTGGAGCGGTGTCCGCAAGGTGTGCGGATTGAAGCTCTCCGCTGTAGCGTGCGGACTGGTGCGGTGTCCGCAGGGATGCAGACTGGATTCTATCCGGCCTTCCTTGATGACAAGCGGATAGGCTGGTGTCCGGCCTTGTCCATGCGGACTAGGCGGACTACTTTGTGCTAGCTGCGAGCTGGGGTGGTGATTTTATCCACTAGGGCGGTGACCACACTCCTCTATGTGTCTATAAATAGGACCCCCATGTGACAACATAATAAACTGAATGAACAGTAAGTTGGACTTGAGTTAATTGTTGCGGCATCGGATTTCTATCCGCGCGGTTTGAGAAGGATAATCGGTTTGTTGTTTGCAGGTTGTGCGGCTAGCACTGAGAAGCCAGGACTTTTGTGCTAACTGTGGTCAGGGATCAGTGAAGCTTGCGGTTTACAATCAGCAGTTAGCAGCAGGTCGCAGTTGCGGCCAGCCGGTCTTCTCTCCAGCATTTCCAGTTCAATAACCTGTCTGTCGGTCTGGGCAGTCTATTCTTCAGTTGGGCAGTAGCAGATCATGCGGTCAGGCGGCTAGGCGACCTAGCGGATAGGTGGTTTGCTGATCAGCGAGTAGAGTTTCTTCTTGCATTGGAATAACGGGTAGTCCGCGCGGCGTGATTTGCGGTTAGGCGACCTGCCAGTCCCAGCGGACTTTGTAGTGCAGCGGTATTTCCGATGGCTACTTTTTGAGTCCGCGCGGTTTGATATTTGCCTTGTATTGTTTTTGCTTCCTTTGGATATATCGGTGAATCATGTCTCGTCATGTATGTCTCGCGGTGTAAAAAGTTTATTATAGTACAAGATTCATGCTCTTCTGTTTTGCATCTGGTTTATTTGGGCTCAGATTGGTTGAGTGTTCTTGTGTCTGGTTTCTTGTCTTCTGCTATATCAAATTTTTAATAGCTCTTCTATCATCCCTCCCAGACTTCTAGGCTTCACTTGGTTCCACGTTTTTGCCCAGCGTTTGCGGCTAAAGCCACCGCACGACGGGTTAACAAACGGCTGGTGGTGGCATTTACAGCATTTCCTCCTGTCCCGCCGTGAACAACAGAGCAAAACGCTCCAGATCAAACAGCAGTCTCGCCCCTCTGGTTTGAAAGCCTCGTCTCCACCCATTAGTTTTGCCCGTCACCGCCTAATCAAACGAAGCCCTAATTTGATTAACAAGACAAGTGACTTTGGCAAAAAAGTCTTGCACAGATTTTTGCTCGACCATGACAATAGAATCAAAATTTTGCCGAAGGGAGTAAAGTTTTATTTTGATTACCTTCTTAGAGCCCTTGTACTCATTTGCCAATCTCTCCAAAGTCTCGTGAGCAAATTTTGATCCCATTATCCTGGGTTAAATCGCTGGTGTAATTCCCAGTTGAATAAGATGCAAGTCAAGCGCAACCTTCTTCATTTCTTCTCTTGAGTATTTGGGAGCTTCTCCTTCTTTAGTTTTTTCTGAGACGATGGGACCATTTATGTTGGTTTCCCATAAGTCCAGGGATCGAAGCAGATTTTCCATCTTGTCACTTCAAAAATCAGAAAGGTCGCCAGTGAAGATAGGGATGGTTGAGTGGGTGTAGAGTGACGCATTGTCGGTAGATGATGAAGTCATCGAATGTTGGAGAACAGATACAACAATGGCTCTGATACCACTGTTGCAAAGTTTGCTTCTAATGTTTTACTAGAGATTTTTGTGTATTACAGGATACAGGGAAGAAGAGATGAGGCAGGAGAGCAAAAAGCTTGTATAATTCTCATTAATCAAAGTCATAGGTACATATATATATTGAACTTCGGCATTGTCTAGAAACTGAATTAAATAGATTGATGAGGGATAACAGTTGGTCATTACAGCAGGTAGCTAAGACTTGCGGCTAAACACGTTTTCAACACAAAAAAAGTGGTTTACATTTAATAATACTTAGTAGGGCAGATTGCATTTCATGGTGTTGATTTCTCTTTTCATCACACTCTTCTCCAGCTCTGGCAGAGGTGGAAGGTGGCAGGGCTGGTTTCAAAAGACCAGGGAGGAGCACTTGGAGGAGGTATGTCCCCTTGAAGCCAAGGGGGAGGACTTTTTATAGCCAGGCTAAGACCCACCCCCCTCTCTTCTTCTCCCCCCCTCTCTCTCTCTCTCTCTCGGTTAAGGGAGCCATGGTTGGGTTTCCTCCGACCATGGCTTAATTAACAAGGGGGGTTGGCAGCATTGGAGTGGAGGGAAGGTTGTACCTAGTGGCCAATCAGAGCTGGGCACAAGGATTATGGTTTTGGGTTGAGTGCGAGGTGAGTGGATTGGATTTTGCTAGGTGGATGGAGAGAGAGAGAGAGAATCTTGAATCCAAGCTCTTAGATTTTAGGCTTAGATGTCTCCTATCAGGGCTTGGGAATTTGAGGCCCATCAGCCATGGTGAGAGTGGGGGACTTGGGTTAAATGGAGCTTGAGTGATGGGTTAGAATTCAAAATCACTTCTCAGGGGAGGGATTGATCATGGTCAACCCCTAGTGGGTCCCCATGCATGTCAAGGTCAACATGAGTCCAGGTAGTCATGTGTTGAGTCAACGTTAATGTGACGTAGGTGAATTTCACTGTTTACATTTTTCAACTTATCGTATAATTTTACAAGTAATATTTTTATTTACTTAATCAAACAACATCGGAATTGAACGAAATGAGTTACATTGCACTTGTGTCGATCATACGAGTCCAACACAACTGACAGAAGTCAATTCAGAGGTTGTTTGCTTAATATTTTAAATTGGTGTTGCGGTGACACATAACGTTACTCAAAATGGTTATTTTCTCCCAATGAATTCAGATCAGAACGAAATGAGTTCTGTTGTACTCGTATCGAACATACAAGACCAATGCAACTAACGGAAGTGATACGGAGCATGTACGCTCAATATTTTAACACGGCATTGTTACATCGCGCAACATTACTCAAATTGATTGTTTTCTCCAAACAATCTTGGATTGAGACAAAACGAGTTCTGGCACACTCGTATCGATTATATGAGTTCAATGCAAGTGACAGAAGTCGATTTGGATCATGTATGGTCAACATTTTAACAAGTGTCATTGCGACGCACAACATTACTCAAAATAGTTATTTTCTCCAAGCGACCTCGGATTGAGACAAAACAAGTTTCGGTAAACTCGTATCAACTATATGAGTCCAATGCAACTGACGAAAGTTGATTCAAAGCACGTGTACTCAACATTTTACTTTATTATATCTTATCCAGACATTATTTTGCAGTGGAGGTCGGGTCATGGTTCGCTAGGGCCCGATCTAAGCCCTTCATGGGTTCAATTGAATTGGCTAGACCCCTCCTTGAAGGTGAGATGTTACAAATCCAATAAAACAAAAAAAAGTCATCACCGAAAATGTGAGTGGGTCGTGGGGTTCACCAAGGGAGACGTATTGGGGACAGCTTTAAACCTTTTGTACCTGATAAATCACTAGCTTAGATAATACAGTGAGTAGGAACTGTTGAATTTTCACTCAAGATGATCAACGAGATAGTCTGACGCCAAATTAATATTTTCAGAGCTATCAAGATTACACCTTGATCAAGCGGAAACTAGAAAGCAAGCTCAACCACCAGATGCAAACAAAAGGAACAAGCAGATCATATTTTTATTATCTTCTTTACAAGGCGAGTTATACGTGGCGAGACATGATTTTGACAGTACACAATGAAAAACAGAAAGGATTACAAATATCAATACAAGCAGACAAAAAACGGAGACCGCCGAGATCGCTCGAACTGCTGCTAGATGACGAATAGAACACAGAGTCTGCCGAGACCGCGAGATCGCGCGGACACACCGTTATTCGCTGATTGCTGCCAGCTGCCGCCGAACTGAAGAACAGATCGCCTAACCGCCGAGTCCGACGAACATGTTATTGCACTTGGAAAAGTTGAAGCCGAGAAACTGACAAGCCGCAGAAGCGACCTACTGATACCGCCGATTGCAAACCACAAGTTTCACTGAACCTGACCGAAGTCAGAACCAAAATCCTGGCTCCACAGTGCTAGCTGCGCAACCTGCAAACAACAAATATTTAACTCTTCTCAAACCGCGCGGACAATAAAATTGAGGCCGCAACACTTAACCAAGTCTCAACTTACTGTTCACTCAGTTACAGTAGACGTGCCGGGGGGGGGGGGGGGGTCTATTTTTAGGCGGGGTGAGGAGTGTCGTCACCGCCCTAGTGAATATAGTCACCACCCCAGCTCGCAACTAGCACAACCCAATCCGCCGAGTCCGCAAGGACTTGGGCAGACTCTAGCCAACTCGCCAGACGCCAAGACGGTCAGTCCACTACCAGGCGGACACCGCGCCAGTCCGTACACATAGCAGCACGCGGACACAACAACATCCCATACACTACGTCAGTCCGCATAATATATGCGGACACGGCACCAGCCCGCACTGCTCGCAAGCACTACACCAGTCCGCCACACTACATAGCACACAGACACAGCCACAACCCATACTGCATCAGTCCGCACGCCATATGCGGACAAGGCAACAGTCCGCAAAGCTCGAGAACAACGCCTCAGCCCGCCACGAGTCAGTGAACAACGAGCAGATCACTCGGTCAACATCGGACTCTGCGGACACTGTAATAGCCCGCCGCACAAGTCCACAACCAACAGGAAGATCGCCCGGTTAACATCATGCTCTGCGAACACCCTGGACTTGTCACAGATTGTGACCAAGTCCACCAAACAACCCGAGCCTGGCGCGAGCATAGCAGTCAAGGCCCCAGACCGCCAGCTCCCAAGATAGATCGCTAAAGCTCCACCAGAGCAAAGCAGAACTCGCAAGCTCCAACTTGCACAACAGCCAAGCCAGCAGCCAACTGCCGGGCTCACAACCAGTTCGAGCAGTTTGCAGATAAGCTCCAATCCCGCAAACCAAACTGGCGATAATCCAGATCGCAGAAGCAGGCAGACTCCAATCCAAGTCGGCCCACCAAAGCGAACTCCATTTCTATCCGCGCGGCTACCTCCAGAACCACATCAGGCCGCCATCACCAGACCGCCAGCCTGCTCCAACAGTCCGCATGGACAGTCCGCCCAGGCCGCCGGGTCTGCCCGATCACCCACTTCCACTTCATAAATTTCAACAGGAACTCTATCAAAAGTGAACCCTTTCAATGTATACCCATGTCAAATTTAAAATTAACGGGTTGAACCTCAAAGTAAATAGAATAGACCCATTAACATATAACCAACTCACATTCAAAGGTTATATGTTAGTGGAATAGTTATATGTTGCAATTGAAATTATCATTATAAACCCATTAATATATAACAACCTCCCATACGAAGGTTATATGTTAGTGAAACATATAATAATTGCATTTAAAATAATCACTGTAAACTTATTAACATATAACCGACTCTCATACGAAGATTATATGTTAGTGGAACAGTTATATGTTTGAAATAATCATTGTAAACTCATTAACATATAACCAACACTCATACAAAAGTTATATATTGGTGGAACATGTAATAATTGCATTTGAAATAATCATTGTAAACTCATTAACATATAACCAACTTGTTGTGAAGATTGTCATCAATCTTCCAAGATTTGAAGTGGCATCACTACCAATGCTAAGAACATCTTAAATTTGATGCATATCCACTTTATGAGCATGCAGGGTACTTGGTATTTACTCCAAGATATAGTTAAAGCAAAGCTGAGCTATACAACTGAGACAACTGAGTTCTCAGTTATATCTATAAGATAATTTTCTATACCGATAAGAAGAATGCAAAAACCGCTGAAATTCACAGATCTCAGCTCCAAGACAAATATTGCTGAGAATGAAGGATCTTCTCAATGATCCAGTTGAGAAGATTCAAATATAGACGTTGAAAGCTGCAGGTCTCAACACCAAGTCTAATGTCGCTGAGAATTGTTGGGTATTGTATCCACAATGCACCTGATTTGAAGAAGCCCTTGGACAAGCTAAGGTCAATAGACTATGTATTTGATAAAATCCTTCTAGTTGTGCTTGCAGTTTTTCCACGCTAAGTGCACACCAATGTCAGGGTGCAGTAGGTCAATATACACGGGTCTGCACGACGTAATCCCTCGTTGAGCAGATCAGTGTGTTGGCCTACGTGTACTCTCTCTATTGGAGTGCACTTATTTTCAAGCACAAGGCTGTAAATATGCAGGAGCAGACAAGGAGCAAGGATGGGTCAAGGAGCATCTCATGAGTGGAAAGACGAAATTTCGTCCAAGTTAGAATCGACGAGAATCACCAAGTGATTCTCGCCGATTCGGCGAGAATCACTTGGGATTCTCGCCGATTCGTCGAGAATCAGATGTTGATTCTCGCCGAACTCGATCCAGCAACTTCTAAGCATGCACCTCTGCGTCTAAGTAAGAATCGACGAGAATCACTTAGTGATTCTCGCCGATTCGGCGAGAATCACTAGTGATTCTCGTCGAATCGACGAGAATCACTGGTTGATTCTCGCCGGCTCGACCTGGCTTAAAGCAGTGCGTGCAACCAAGGAAAATTCGACGAGAATCATCTTTGATTCTCGCCGAATCGTCGAGAATCACCTTTGATTCTCGGCGACTCGGCGAGAATCACTTTCGATTCTCGCCGATTTTTCCTTAGCGTTTTCTCTGGAATTTCCTGAACCGGATTCTGCCGCTGTTAAATTCCTGGACCGGGATTTGGGGATTTCTATTGTGGGTCCCACAAACGGTCATATTGGAGAACTTCTGCAGTATTTATACTCGGGTATTTTGAACGGAATACCTACACAGAAAGAAGCCGAGCAAGCGGAAACCCTAATATCACGAAATCTCTCCGCCGCCTCCGTCGCCGCTCGCGCAAGTACGTCTCCGCCACTGATCGTTCTTCTTCCCGATCTCCGGCGACAGAAGCCTAACAAGGCTTGAGTCTCACGCGTCTATCCAGAGATCTCTTGTCTCTCGATTTGTTGACCGGGAAAAACTCCTCCGTCCGAATCGATCGAGACGACCGATCCTAGAGTGACCGTTGGTAGACCGAGTTTGCTTCGCTACGAAGTTTGGATCTCCAAGTTCAGCAGCCGCTCATCATCGTAGCCGCCAATCCCGAAGCTAGCCGCCGCTCGTGTGCCGCTGCCGGTTCCGGGGAGATCCTCTCCAAGTGAGACCGAGGTTGTAGACTCTTCATCGACTTCAAGAACACGTCGTCGAACGAAGAGGAACACCGTAGTCTCCAAAAGAAGTTTGTATCTCGCGTACATTCTATATTTTCTTTTGTTGTAAAGGAACTTTTGTTCCGTGTTGTAAGGGTTGAGTGCAACCCGTTTTGTGGGAGTGTTGACTCTCACGTGTGGAAGGGCTCCTTCCGTTAGTGAAGGGATTGGATTTCAATCCCGTTGGAGAAGTGACCGAGTCGTCCCTTGTTGGGGAGATAGGTCGAAGGGGGAAAGTGGATGCACCCAAGTCGGGGAACCACTATAAATTTGCTGTGTTTTCTGTGTGCTGTGCTCTTTATTTTTATTATGCAGGTACTCTCATAAATTCCGCAAAAGCACTACTCGTCACCTATTCCCCCCCCCCATAGGTGCACATAGCTGACACTAGGTGGACTTTCAAGTGGTATCAGAGGGAGGTTGCTCATCAAAAAGGTTAACACCTTGAGTAGAATCCTGCCCCTAGTGTCAAAAGAAGAAGACAAATATCTACTATGGACGGGCTCAAGTACTCCGGCAAGATCCCAGTGTGCAACAGACTCAACTTTCCGATCTGGAAGGAAAGAATCAGATTTTACATGGAAGCAGTCGATCCTCGACTCTTCATGATTGTGGAGGAGGGACCTTATGTCCCCACTAAGGCCTCCACCATCGATCCCACCAAGAAGGTGCCGAAGACACTTTCTGAAATGGACAAAGACGAGATGGTACTCGTGGGACTGGACAAGAAGGCACGAAACATTCTGGTGAGCGCAGTTGATGATTCCATGATGCAAAATTTCAGCAACTGCAGGACTGCTCAGGAGATCTGGCAGTGCCTGATCATCCTAATGGAGGGCACGAATGAAGTGAGGGATGATCGGAGATCCCTCCTGAACCAAAAATATGAGGCCTTCAGGCAAGGGCCTAAGGAAGAGATCGGAGTCACATACGAGAACTTCCTGAAGATTGTCAACGCCCTCAAGGGCTACAGAAGAGTGTTCACCAATGGTGAACTCAATGACAAATTCCTTAGGTCCCTTACTAAGGAATGAGACACAAAGATCTGCGCCATCAGAGAATTTGGCAGACTAGCAGAAACTGATCCACAGATCCTGTTTGGGAAGCTGATGTCCTATGAACTTCAGCTGAACACCAGGAAGGCAGAGGAAGAAGCAGAGAAGGCTGCTGCAAAAGAAAAGACTGTGGCCCTAAAAGCCAGTTACTCCCGAAAGGGCAAGGGTGTGATGTCATACCGTGCGAGGAGTAAGGAAGAGGAGGAGGACTCTGAACCATGCTCCTCCGGCTCAGAACTGTCGGAGGAGGATTTCTCCCTCATCACCCGAGAGTTCAAGAAGTTCCTCAAGATGAGGAATCAAAGAAAGAAAGACAGCTCCTCCTCCAGGCATCAGAAGAAAAATTATTCTTCTGACAGGTATGCATCTAAACCTAACAAACATCGTTCTTCTGATATTATTTGCTTTGGATGCAATAAGCCAGGACACGTCGTGGCCGACTGCCATCAAAGCAAAAGAGAAAAAGGGAAAGGAGAGGAGCTCAAATCCTCCATAGATAAGAAGAAGGAGCAGAGCTACATCGCAAGAAGGCCAAAGACACTAAGTGAGTCTGATTCCTCAGACTCCAGTGATGATGAGGAAGCCTACTTCGGGCTGGTGGGTCGCTCGGACTCAGAAGGAGAATGCCCCCCATTTACTGGGAAGGTAAAAGCTCACACCCCTCTCTCCGACTCCGACTCTGATCCTGAGTCTCAGGATGATGAACCTAAGGATGGCCCTTCAGCCCGTGAAGCCGAGCTCCTCGAGAAGTATGAGCTTCTGCTCAACACTTTTGATGAGTGCCGAAAGAGACTGAAGGCTGAGAAGAAGGAAGTAAAATTCCTTAAGGGTGAGTGTGTATCCCTAAGGGAAGAGATCACTGGCTTGATTTCTCTCCGACAGGAACACCTTGACCTGACTTCCAAGCATTCAGAGTCTTTGAAGCTCCTTGATCTAAAGCAGGAGGAAGTCGACAAGTTGGAAGAACTACTTGCGGCAGAAAGGAAGATCGTCAAGAGCTTCTCCATGCCAAAAACAGTTCTTCCAGTCGTTGATACCTTCTCTGCTCAGGCCAAAGGAGCTGGCTTGGGGCATATAGGGGTACCTGGTCCTTCATCTAGGAGAAACAAGAACCAGAGGAAGAATAAGGCCGCCAAGAAGGCCTCTGCTGATGAAAAGGGTAAGGCTCCTCTTAGTCCTGTTGCGTTCAGAAAGCCTGGCTTTCCTTGCAACCAACATGACTTTGAGTCAACATTTGGGCATCATTTCCGGCCCTCGGTTGCAAAGCCAAAGAGCCGGTATGACGGTTGGAACTTTCCCCGGAACTTCGGTGAGAGTGCCTTCAAGGCACCTTATGAGGAAATCCACATAGGAAATTATGGTCCATTCTCTAGCGGCCATAATGGAAAGCAGGCACCAAAAGTCAAGCCTGTTATACAGAAGGTGACAAAGTCATGCGACTGTTGTCACCATGAGGCCTCCACCTCTAGATCCAAGGCCCCAGCAGTACCCACCGTTCCCAGGGTAAGGCAGGAGCCTAGGAAGAGGTACAACAGATTTGACTGTTGGTGCTGTGGCAAAGTCGGTCACTTTGCCGTGGATTGTTGGTTTAATCCAAGGAACTACGAGACTCCCCATGTTAGCAATGCGAGACCGACCACTCGTAGGGTTAACCAACCGAGGGGGAGTGTGCTAACCAGGAATCTAGGACCCAAGTTCGATTGGGTTCCTAAGGCAAATTAATTTTGTTTTGCAGGAATGTCCAAAGGCCACCAAAACGCCGATCTGGTATTTGGACAGTGGATGCTCCCGGCATATGACCGGGACAAGAAGCCTGCTGCGTGATTACACTCCAGTCGAGAATGGACCCAAAGTCATCTTTGGAGGGTCAGATCGAGGAGTCACCAGAGGTTATGGTATGATTTTAAACGGTATAATCTCTATCACCGACGTGGCTTATGTTGAAGGGTTAAACCATAACCTGATCAGTGTAAGTCAGTTATGTGATAAAGGTTATGACATTAAGTTCTGCAAGGATAAATGTCTGATAATTTCACGTACCTCTTCTGAAACGGTATTATCAGGCATTAGGAGCAGAAATATCTTTTGTTTAGATTTTCTCAGTTTAGATTCATCTACCCCCGTATGCCTTGTGGCAACAGGCAGTGCATCTCTTTGTGAACAATGACACAAGAGATTGGCACATATTAATTTCAAGACAATTAGTATGCTATTTTCTAAGGACTTGGTAAGGGATGCTCCCAGTATCAAGTGCATCAAAGATAGCCCATGTCCTGCATGCCAAATGGGCAAACAGACTCGGACTACCTTTAAGAGCATCGCTGACAAAGACTCTTCCTGATGTCTTTACCTTTTGTATATGGACTTGTTTGGTCCAATGCAAGTTCATAGCTTGGGAGGCAAGTCATATACGCTAGTAATAGTTGATGATCATTCTCGGTTTACATGGGTGTTCTTTTTGAAACGAAAGTCAGATACGTTTGACATCTTCACTAATTTTGTCAAGCAGGTTCAGAACGAATTTAACTGCTCCGTGGTCAAAATCAGAAGTGACCATGGAACAGAATTCGAATATGGTGCAATGACAGAATTTTGTGAAGAACAAGGTATCTTTCATGAGTTTTCCTCCCCGAGCACTCCTCAGCAAAATGGAGTTGCGGAGAGAAGAAATAGAACTCTCATTGAAGCCTGCACGACAATGTTGAAAGATGCTTCTCTCCCGGAATACTTCTGGGCAGAGGGTGTCAATACGGCATGTCATGTACAAAACCGAGCATTGATCAACAAGCATCATCGTAAGACGCCCTACGAGCTACTGAAAGGCAGGAAACCAACCATGTCCTACTTGAGGATTTTTGGTTGCAGATGCTATGTACTGAATAATGGGAAGTACCCGCGTACTAAATTCGGTGAAAAATGCTTCGAAGGCATATTCATGGGCTATAGTTCCCATAGTCATGCATATAGGGTCTTCAATAAGAAAACCCTAGTGGTAGAAGAATCAATAAATGTTGTATTTGATGAAGGAAGTTTGCTTAACAGCAATTCTTCCAGCAGTATTCTTGAAGATGCAGGTGCTAGACTTGAACAGCTGAGTCTGGATGAGACCGCTAAAGCTGACGCTCCCAAGTATGTCAAAGTTTCCACCTCCATGTCATCTGAAAATGTTGAAGATCAAGATGGGACAAATCTCTTAGAAGAAAGAGAAGCCCAAGAAGTAGTTGAAGCTCCAGACGCCAGACTTCTAGAGCTCTGACACGTGAGAGATCATCCTAGAGATCAGATCATCGGGGATCCTCGTGCTGGTGTCAGAACTCGAAGAGGTACAGTTAATGAAGTATTGCATCTTAGCTTCCTGTCACAGGTTGAGCCAAAGAAGTTCGACGAGGCGAACAAGGATGCAGCATGGATTCTGGCCATGCAAGAGGAACTACATCAATTCGAACGTTGCAAGGTTTGGACGCTGGTTCCCAGACCATACAAGCAGAATGTGATTGGCACGAAGTGGATCTTCAGAAACAAGCTGGATGAACATGGTGTCATCGTAAAGAACAAGGCCAGGCTGGTGGCTCAAGGTTACAAACAGGAGGAAGGGATTGACTTCGACCAGACCTTCGCACCAGTAGCAAGGCTCGAGGCAATCAGGTTGTTCCTGGCATATGCTTCACACAAAGGATTCACAGTCTATCAAATGGATGCGAAATCGGCATTCCTGAACGGAGACCTGAAAGAGGAAGTATACGTCGCTCAACCCCCAGGTTTTGTCGATCCTACTTATCCTAATCACGTTTATTTTCTTAATAAGGCCTTATATGGGTTGAAACAAGCTCCACGAGCTTGGTATGAGACATTATCTAGTTTTCTTCTTGAGAACAAGTTCTCCAGAGGTAAAATAGATAAAACATTGTTTCTCAGGGAAGTCAAAGGCAAGATTTTGCTGGTGCAAATCTATGTCGATGACATAATATTCGGCTCAACGGACAACAATCTTTGCAAAAAGTTCTCTATACTCATGCAAGGAAAGTTTGAAATGAGCAGTATGGGAGAGCTCAAGTATTTCTTAGGACTTCAAGTGAAACAGTCTGAGGATGGAATCTTCATCTCTCAGACGAAGTTCACAAATGAACTCCTTAAGAAATTCGGTATGGAGAGTGCAACCTCTATGAGGACTCCAATGGGATCCACCATGTCTCTGGATAAGGATGAGAAAGGTAAACCTTTCGATGAAACCAAATACAGAAGCATCATTGGATCCCTGCTCTACCTTACTGCCAGTCGACCGGATATTATATTCTCCACATGTGTTTGTGCCCGATATCAGGTGAACACTAAGGAATCTCACTATGTCACTGCAAAGCGAATTCTGAGATACCTTAAAGGTACTCCTAATCTTAGCTTGTGGTACCCGAGAAACAATGATGTCGAGCTAATAGGCTTTTCAGATGCTGATTTTGCAGGGAGCAGGGATGACAGGAAAAGCACCTCCGGGACGTGTCAATTCCTCGGCAAGAGGCTTATCTCATGGAAGAGCAAGAAACAGAATTGTGTTGCAACCTCCACAGCAGAGTCAGAGTATATCTCGGCAGGAAGCTGTTGCGCACAACTTCTATGGATCAGAAACCAGCTAGCCGACTACGACCTTCAGTTCAAGGAAGTACCCATGTACTGCGACTCCTCAAGTGCAATTGTCATTGCCAACAATCCGGTGTCGCACAACAGAACGAAGCATATCGAAGTACGCTACCACTTCATTCGGGAGCACGTGGAGAACAAAGATATCTCTCTCTGTTATGTCCCCACGGACAAGCAGATTGCTGATATATTCACAAAGCCCCTAGAAGAGGCCAAGTTCAATCTTTTCAAGACTGAATTGGGGATGCTCAATTATGAGGAATGAAGACTACAGAGGCTCCAAGCCCGTGCAAGAACTGAGGGGGAGCAAAGGGTAAAACGCTACAAACCCCGATTTGTAGAAGCCGAAAAGGGGGAGACTACCCTCTCGGCTAAGGCTAAGGTGGCTCCAAGCTTGCTCCCAAGAAATTGGTATTGGTAATGCACCTGATTTGAAGAAGCCCCTGGACAAGCTAAGGTCAATAGACTATGTATTTGATAAAATCCTTGTAGTTATGCTTGCAGTTTTTTCACGCTAAGTGCACACCAATGTCAGGGTGCAGTAGGTCAATATACACGGGTCTGCACGACGTAATCCCTCGTTGAGCAGATCAGTGTGTTGGCCTACGTGTACTCTCTCTATTGGAGTGCACTTATTTTCAAGCACAAGGCTGTAAATATGCAGGAGCAGACAAGGAGCAAGGATGGGTCAAGCAGCATCTCATGGGTGGAAAGACGAAATTTCGTCCAAGTTAGAATCGACGAGAATCACCAAGTGATTCTCGCCGATTCGGCGAGAATCACTTGGGATTCTCGCCGATTCGTCGAGAATCAGATGTTGATTCTCGCCGAACTCGATCCAGCAACTTCTAAGCATGCACCTCTGCGTCTAAGTAAGAATCGCCGAGAATCACTTAGTGATTCTCGCCGATTCGGCGAGAATCACTAGTGATTCTCGCCGAATCGACGAGAATCACTGGTTGATTCTCGCCGGCTCGACCTGGCTTAAAGCAGTGCGTGCAACCAAGGCAAATTCGACGAGAATCATCTTTGATTCTCGCCGAATCGTCGAGAATCACCTTTGATTCTCGGCGACTCGGCGAGAATCACTTTCGATTCTCGCCGATTTTTCCTTAGCGTTTCTTTGGAATTTCCTGAACCGGATTCTGCCGCTGTTAAATTCCTGGACCGGGATTTGGGGATTTCTATTGTGGGTCCCACAAAAACGGTCATATTGGAGAACTTCTGCAGTATTTATACTCGGGTATTTTGAACGGAATACTACACAGAAAGAAGCCGAGCAAGCGGAAACCCTAATATCGCGAAATCTCTCCGCCGCCTCCGTCGCCGCTCGCGCAAGTACGTCGCCGCCGCTGATCGTTCTTCTTCCCGATCTCCGGCGACAGAAGCCTAGCAAGGCTTGAGTCTCACGCGTCTATCCAGAGATCTCTTGTCTCTCGATTTGTTGACCGGGAAAAACTCCTCCGTCCGAATCGATCGAGACGACCAATCCTAGAGTGACCGTTGGTAGACCGAGTTTGCTTCGCTACGAAGTTTGGATCTCCAAGTTCAGCAGCCGCTCATCATCGTAGCCGCCAATCCCGAAGCTAGCCGCCGCTCGTGTGCCGCCGCCGGTTCCGGGGAGATCCTCTCCAAGTGAGACCAAGGTTGTAGACTCTTCATCGACTTCAAGAACACGTCGTCGAACGAAGAGGAACACCGTAGTCTCCAAAAGAAGTTTGTATCTCGCGTACATTCTATATTTTCTTTTGTTGTAAAGGAACTTTTGTTCCGTGTTGTAAGGGTTGAGTGCAACCCGTTTTGTGGGAGTGTTGACTCTCACGTGTGGAAGGGCTCCTTCCGTTAGTGAAGGGATTGGATTTCAATCCCGTTGGAGAAGTGACCGAGTCGTCCCTTGTTGGGGAGATAGGTCGAAGGGTTAAAGTGGATGTACCCAAGTCGGGGAACCACTATAAATTTGCTGTGTTTTCTGTGTGCTGTGCTCTTTATTTTTATTGTGCAGGTACTCTCGTAAATTCCGCAAAAGCACTACTCGTCACCTATTCCCCCCCCCATAGGTGCACATAGCTGACACTAGGTGGACTTTCAAGAATGATGTCAATACTAAGTGATAAAGCGGACAAGGCTCAAATAATGCCATTGAGCCCGTAAAATTGGCGGGATCCAAAAATGGCAAGAGCGTGGAAAGGATGGGCAGAACATTCCTGTTTTGTCCAATACTTTACCGGGACCTTTCTTTGGACCGTTGGAGAAGGTCAAAGATATAGGAAAACACTTAGGGCACATGAAGAAAATGTCGCTACACAAAAACCTAAATTCAAGAAATAGGTTAACGACGCTCCAAGTGAAGAAAAATAGTTCTTACTGAAGAATTTCAAAAGAACAAGCAGAGTCGATTCTCTAACTCAATATTGATCTTCTTCCATCTACAAGAAGAAGAAGATCAAGGTGGAGCTTGCCCTAACCTATGCAAACCTGAAGATCATTCAGTCATGGTCCAGCTCCAGATCTTTCCATCAAAGCAAGAACAACAGAAGGTTTTAATCTCCAAGGTCTAACTATAAATTAGAATTCTGTTGTAGTCTCTTTCATTACATTTTTTGTAGGGCCTTTGTGCCCGAGTTGTAGGGCCTTTGTGCCCGAGTTGTAGGGCCTTTGTGTCTGAGTTGTGGGGTCTTTATGCCTGAGTTGTAGAGCCTTTGTTCTTGAGTATTAGGGCCTTTGTGCTTGAGTTGTAGAGCCATTGTGCCTGAGCTGTAGGGCTGTACTCCCAGCCTGAGTGGTAGGATTTCAGTGGAAATCTTAGGTAGGACTTGAGTCAAGTCTGAGGTAAGAAACCTGGAAGGTTTCCGATCTATAGGAATTGGAGAACTCTAAGGTACGGATTCTTGATAAGCCTGAATGTAGGGCATGTGTTCCTGAGATAGGGTCTTGGAGGAGACCTGAGAAATCCTGAGGGGTTTGTGTTGTAAGCACAATTGGGCTGAGTTTTGGAGGAGATTGTCTAGTCTAGCACATAGCTAGATAGGTGTAGAGGGAAAGTGAATGTACCCAGACCTTCCTATGTGCTTGCTTTCTTTCTTACTTAACTACTGAAACTGAAAAGATCCCACTAAAACTACAATACACCTATTCACCCCCCCTAGGTGAGTTAGACTACCACTAACTATAATCTATCAAGTGATATCAGAGGAAGGTTGGTCAAAAAGGACTTAACAGTCTAACCAAATCCTAAGAAGGTTGTCTAGACCATTCACCATGTCTTCTAGTGAGTCTCATAAGGATAATAAGAATGAAGGAGAAAGGAAGCATTACCATAAGGGAAGGAAATCTAAAAATACATTTCTTGCCAAGAAGGAGAAGAGCTGGAGTCAAAGTGACTCAGACTCTTCTGAATCAGGAGATGAAGAAGCCTACATAGGGTTATATATTGCTGAAGAAGAGGACTATCGTGCTGTCAGGTTAGGAATCAGAACTCTTTTATCACATCCAGATAGTGGCAATGAGGGAGATTAAGAAGAAGGATGATGTGGCTTAATGGCCATAACTAAAGATGGAACTCAGGTTGAATCAGGTCATGATGAGGAATTTATTCTAGTCATCTCCTCTTTTGATTCGAAGTATATAACTGGCCATTATTCTTAAGCAACCTCCCCATCTAATGATGAGGATGGATCGGAATTTGAATATGATGTAAATCAATTGATTGACAGATATGGTGTTCTATTGAATGATCTAAAGAAGAGCAAGAAGCTTGTCAAGAGGCAAGTTGAGGAAATGGCTTCTCTGTAGCAAACTATGTATGTGCACTCTAAGTCAGCTACCTAGCTAGCTCAAATGAGGAGAGAAATAAGTCAGCTGAAAGCAATCACCATCATTCAAATCAGCACCATAAGCTAGAAGGGAAAGATCATTAAGGATCTTAAAAAGAAGCTTCTCAAAGAGAAGAAACTAGTAGCTCAATTCTATAAGCCAAAATTTGTGCTTCCCATCATTGACTCTTTCACCTCCCAAACAAATAAAAGGGGACTGAGATTCAATGGAAGGGCATCATGTATTTTGAATAGAAGGAAGGATAAGGCTCCAGTTAAACCTCAGACCACCTTTCAAAAGTTGTTGTTTCCTTCAAACAGGTATGACCAAGATAAATCTATGGTCACTGGAAAATAGAAGCACCTATAGTAAGGGAAAAATTGCTCCTCACTATGGAGGAAGGATGGGCATGGGGTTGAGGTCTTTGAAAGCTCCCAATGAAGAAATCCAAATAACCCATCATGAATCATTTGTGTTTGGTTCTCCAGCCCCTACACTTAAGGGTAAGGAAGTGGCTGTAACATCCCTCATACAACTAGACTCCTAGGAGTGGTTTTGTCATGACTAGGTCATGACAAAACCCTAGGAGGCCCAAGAAGACCAAGTGGACCTAGGAATGTAGGTGAGATCATTATGGTCTGCAAATAGTAGGTTTCTAAACACTAGTTTAGGATGATCATGGGGCTTCACCATGACTCCAAGACCCCACCACAATCTCACCAACCTATTGCAAGGTCCATTAGAGCCATAAGGGTCCATTGGAGTCAACCCAGGGTGGAGAAGTTGCCCTAACTAAGGGCAATGTGCCCCTAATGTGCCCAACCGACCCTACCTAGGTCTTACTAGACCTAACGTGAAGTCAATGGGTCACCAAAGACCCATTGGGGTCAACCTTAGAGGCTAAGGTGACCCAAGTCAACCCTAGCCCTAAAGTGGTCAAAGTGTCTTAATTAAGAGGCAAGTGACCACCAAGGTGCCAAGTCAACCCTACACCACCTTTACTAGACCTTAGGGGAAGCCAAGGGGTCACCAAGGACCCCTTGGGGTCAACCCAAATGGTCATGTTGACCAAAGTCAACTCATGGGTCAAAGTGGTCAACTTAGGTTAACCTAGCCCAATTCAAGTGGGCTAAGCCCAAGTGGTGTGGCCCATTAGTCTAAGGAAGTGGAGAGACATATTTTGGGGCCACCAAATTCAGAGAATGATGACTAGGAGAGAGAAGGAAGGAGTAATCCAATTTTTGAGGAGAGAGAAAATGGAGCTTAATGGACTTTATGGCCATGGAGGTTTCAAACCCCCCCCCCCCCCACCTTGATGGGCTTTTACTCCTTGGAGGCAGGAGAGGGGTTTTCAGGAGGTGGCCGACCAATGGGGTGGCTCAGCCCTTCAAATGGCTGAAATCGAAAATGACCATTAATGGCCATTCATGGCCATTGGAGTTACACCATTCCCCATCCCCAACTAGGGATCTTAAAAGCATCACCAGGCAGAGGGGAGAAGGTTACAACCTTTACCTGAAGGATTCGAAGCACTTGAATGTGCTGTTGCAGAAACTCGATCGGCGCCACCACCACCATGGCAAATCAGAGATCAACGCACCTCTAGCCCTCCCAATAGGTCCTCCCTTGCTCCTTCTTCCGTGGGTAGATCATAGGAATCAATAAGGATAAGCATTTGGATCAATTGAGCCCGATCGAGGGAAGAAATTTCCCTGGTTTTTTCGAAAAATCAACTTGTCGGGATCGCCAGAATCCGCCCCTCCGGCGGCTGTGCCGCCGCCTAGCGATAGCCACCACCTCGACGGAGGTGGTGGTGGCCGGCCAGGGAGGTGGCCAGGAAATGGGGATGGAATGAGCTCTAGGCCGGGGTAATCCTAGCCGTCGGCTGGAGCTTGAAGATGACTGGATGCCGCCTATTCTGCACCAAGATTCGTGCGCCTTGATTAAATTTCTAGGAATTTAAATGATTTCAATTAAATGATTTTCTGTCACATATTATATAGTTAACATTTTTAATTATTACAAATACCTAGGTCCCCCTACAGTAAAAATGGTCAACATGAAAATTGTAGCACTATGGGTCTAATTTAATTTAAAAGTTGCTTCAACCTATTTGGGTAAGCGGTTTGACCAGAGCACTCATTTTGGTGGGGTCTATACCTAGGGCTAGTCAGAGATTTAAATGTGTGCCCCCACTTCATCACATGTCCAAATGACTTGAAATTTGCACAGAGAGTCAATCTTACCTATACCTAGGTCATGTCCTAAAATGGAAAATTTTGGAGATACGTTTTCTATAGCTTTTGAAATTATTTTATAATCCTAAGGTAATTTAATTAGGGGACCTAATGACCTCCAAACCCTCCCAAATTTTGTTGAGTGGTCCTTGGGGTCAGCATAAGGCTCTGGATAAAATTCCATCTCATTTGGAGATGATTTGGGTTGAATATTTGAAACCCTAGCCTTGGCCTAAAAGGCGGTATAGGTCAAAGTGTTCCTTGTGGGTTTGAGTGGTCAAATCACCTCAACAGAGGTTGAAACTTGGGCCACTAGTTTGATATGATGCTAGACACCCTCACATGGAATTTGGGGTAGATTGGGATAGATTTGCCCTAGGTCCCAAGTACATGCCCTAAGGTTGGGCTTTTGGGATTTGTGGAGGGCATGGGGTGAAATGCTCTTGTATGGACTTGATATTTAATCCATGTGATCCTAGGGTGGTTAAAAGACCTAGGGAGAGATATGGTGGGGTTTGGACACATGCACACCACTTAAACTACTAGGTAAGTTTTTGGGTCCATATACCTTAGGGAATGTCTGGTGGCACATATGACTTTGGAACTGCATGATATTTTGGTAGAGGTCATTTTCTTAATCATATTAACCACTGAAATATACTACATAATGTTTGGATGAGTTTACAAGTGGGTTCCTTTGAAAAGTACACTATCATGAGTTGTCTTGAAGAATTTTATTATATGACTTCCTAACCTTGGGTGTGGATGATATTTAGCCAAGATATGTTTTGAGACTATAAAAAGCCATATAATTTTTTATATGTATTTTTGATCACTATATGGGATACTTCATTCACAACCCATCAAGTTGAACCTTCTACGTATAAATTTCTTATGAACAAACCACTTGATGGAAACTTATGAAATTTGGTAATAAGACCTTTGTTGACCTTTTAAAGCTCTGTGAATATTTTTGGAATTTTTGGAAGTATATTTGTTGGGGTTTGTTCACAAGGTGCTATTTTCTAAGTAAAAGTAATTGAATTTATTTCGATACTTATTAAGCTTGATAAAATGTGATTTTTGGTCAGAGGTCCTTTCTGGTCATCCTTGAGATTCAGAAAAGTTTTCTATAATTTTCTGATGATTAAATTTAGTACTTTCTTCTTTACCCATAATTAATGGCTTATTATTGGATTAATTAATTAGAGGCCAAACTCGTTATGTATAATCATGAAATTTGGTATTTACTGTTATTCCTCTGTTATCTAGTGTTCATAAATTTTGGGTGACCATTATTTGAGAAAATATTGTACTTCATGTTCAAATTACCCATGGCCTAACACTGGGGAAAATTAATTAAATACCAAATTAATTAGTAAAATTGTAAGTTTCTGGAGATAGGCTAATCATTTCATGATAGACCCCCATTAAATATATTAAGGCTTGTGGATTGAATTTGGAATACCCCCTATCATGTACATCATATAGCATATGTTGGTCTGCATTTAGTAAAACTGTGGAAATTGTGATAACATGTGATATGGTCATAGGAAGTGGGGAGAAATGCATGCTGATTTGGTAAGATGAAAGAGAGCTTAATTAGGAATCATGTTGAGGAGAGTGTTGGGTTGGCTAAAGTTAAGAGGTGCTCGGGATCGACGAAAGATCGTCTTTCCTATGGAGAGAGAGAGAGAGAGAGAGAGAGAGAGAGAGAGAGTTCAAACACACTAGGATTAGATCCGGAGTAATATTAAAAGGGATCAGGAATCGGGTATTAACCAATAACAGTAAGTGCCTTGCGAAAGAGAGCTTTGGGTTTCAGCCCATCGTAGTTCCTAATGCCATGTGAGAGCCCTTCATTAGGAATACCTTGGGCAGTCCTGGGCTAACCTAAACCGTAAGAAAAATCAATGTTTAAGAGCAACTAGTATAATTAGGGATCCAATTTCACACATCCCGGTGTCTTGGGAGGTTAGGTTGGCTCACACGGGCGATAGGCTCTGTGGTTTTGGTGATGGGCAGGTTAGCCCGACGAGCTGATGGCTCGGCAGATCATTGTGATGGACAGGATAGTCCGGGGAGCTTTTGCTCGGTTGTTGGTTGTGGCGGACGTGTTAGTCCGGGGAGTCTTGGCTCGGTGGTTGATACATCAAGATTGTATGTGCATAAATTCTAAGGTGGTGGGTCTTCGGTGTTGGAGGGTCGATGCACCGACGCCAGTACGTTGACTCGGCAAGTGAGGTTTATTACTTCGCCAATTTAAGTTCGGTGGACCAGCCGACAAAGAGTACGCAGGAGCTCCGCTTAGTGCACCAGTGTTGAGGCATACGATAGGTCTGACTGGTAGTGCAATTACCGGTTTATAGGCGGGCGAGGACCAACCTACCGCTTCTAGTTGCCACTACGAAGGTATCCTGAGAGGTTAGGCTCCAAAAAGGGGGAACTAAAGGCCTATATGCATAGAGTCGGGTGGGTGTGTTGCACTTGTGTGATTCATGGCATAATATAGCATAGCATAAATCATTGCATTTAAACCTGACACCCATCGTATAAATTGGTATGAGACAGTTTATACGATAGGCCATGCAAAATGACCCCTTATTTTATAAGCTTGCGTGAGCGTGCTTATAAGCTAAGATTATTATTCTATGGATATATATATATTGCTTGCTTGAAAACCGACACCCTAATGTATAAATCGGTATGAGACTTTTTATACGATGGGAACCTTGCAAAAGATCCCTTAACTTATAAGTTTGTATGGGCATTCATATAAGTTAAGGTTACTTGTTTCTTAGTTTACCTTTCATATACTTACTGCTAGCATGTACCTTCCTTCATTAGTTGTAGATACATTATAAATATCTGCTAGAATAGTTCCACCGTCACCTGTCTTATTTATTCTCCACCTTCATTACCTTTCCTTTCCTTCTCCCCGCTCGGTGCATAGGAGCCATGGGGAGAGGGGAAGGGGATGACATGACTTAGTCTTTTAGACTAACGGTTTTCGGACCAAATCATTTTAGGGGATCGTGGAGCCTAGCTTGGAGGTGCAGCCCCGGAGGTCGGCACGCTTGGAGACGGGACAGTCTAGCACCGAAGTTCAGACAGCTGGGACAGTGAGTCTCGTTCGCTAGTAGTTGTTATAGATTTGCTTCCGCGATGAGTGACTTGTAGTGAAGACTTTGATATATCGGGCATGAGACCTATTTCTAGTACTTTTATTAATATTGATGTGGACACTCCCTTCATGGAGGATTATTACTATATATGTGATTATTATGGACATGTATTAGAGTTATAATTTCATGTACTCTCATACTTTGCTATTATTTTGTGATCGATATGGCCGACACGATCGGCGTTTTGTAGTGACGACCTTCCCGGGCGTCATGGTGTCACCACAAAGCGGCGGTTCTGGGCCTAAGACCCCGTGGTTTTTAAAAAGGGGGGGGGGGGGGGTCTTACAAGTGGTATCAGAGGGAAACCTCGATCGCAAAAGTAGCAGTCCACTAACCCTGGGTCACCCCCGCACGAGTCTAGTTTGGGGACAAACTAAGCAGCGAAAGCAGTGGTGTGCCCATATGGGGGATCACATGTAAATTTTCCACTTTTAACTAGGTTTGGGTCAATTGCTTACAAATGGTCTTTGTTGCGCAACCTTCGGCACAGCCTACACCACAGGGTGGGTCCAGTAAACTCCGAATGTTGCACCACCTCCCCCGGCCCCCACTCCGTTTCTACAGTCGGAGGTGGGGCAGACTCTGACAGCCATTCTGGAGGCTTTCAGGGCCCAGCAGGTTCCGGCTCCGCAGCCAAACCCGAGGGCCAATTGGATGAGCATCTTCTGAGGACTTTCTCCCCCATCTTACTTGGGGACAGAGTCAGCTGTACGGACAGAGGAGTGGCTTGACATCATGTTCGAGATGCTGACCGGTATACGGTGCCCATGGGAGGAGAGGGTGCCTTTGGTGGTCTCTTGCTTGGAGTCCCATGCCAAGAGATGGTGGAAGACACTGCTGGACACGATATTTGCAGATAAGGAGGTTGCTGACAATACTTGGGAGGAGTTCAGGGCCACTTTGTTGGAGCACTTCGTTCCACAGTCGGCAAGAGATGAGCTGGAAGACATGTTCCTACAGTTGAGGCAGGGCAACAAGACGATAGTGGAGTACCACCGGGAGTTCAATCATTTAGCCCGGTTTGCGGACTCCTATCAGCTGGATGAGGCATGATACAACAAGAGGTTCTATAAGGGTCTGTGAGAGGAATTGAGAGAGGCTCTTTTGTTTGTATCCGACGGGACTATACCTCGGATGTTGGAGATGGCAAAGAGGATTGAGGCAGATTGGTACAGGACTCGAGGCCGGAAGAGGCCAACTGAGGATCAGGGTCGGGGAGCCAGAAATGATCGGTGAAGGGGCCGCATTACTAATAGAAGAGATGGGAGAAGGGCACAGGACCAACCTCATTAAGAGGTCAGACAGGAGCCGAGGGAGTCGGTGGTAATGGCTCCTTAAGCTCTCCAGATGCAGGAGATACAGAGACCTGGGGGTATGAAATTTCCCCCGCCCGAGGGCTACAATTTTCATCAAGTAGGGCATATCCGGAGAAACTGCCCCATGAGGGGGCACCCTTACCAGCACCACAGGCTGCCCTGCCTGCTCAGCAGTTTGGAGGTCGTGGACGCGCCCGAGGACGTGGATTCTAGGGCGGAGACCGCAGACAGGATAGAGGGCAAGTGTATGCCTTGGATCTGGCTCAACTTCGGAACCCGGAGCAAGTGATAATAGGCACGCCGGTAATTTTAAGTTCTTTTCTTTCCTAAAAAGCTAGACTCATGGATATAGAATTGTTAGAATTAGGAAGGAAAACCATAACTGAATTTCTAAGATATTTAACTATCCCAGGCATTGTTGGAACCAGCTACTCGATCCCGCCTAGAGTTCGGACCATAGGTTGCAGCCCACACCTACTCCTCTTGAACCACCCTACCGACGCGAGTCGTAGACCTAGAAACAGACCAAGGGGTCTCAGCTCGGAGGTCTCACCTCTTACCCGGAAGAATCTGAAGTCCTTTTCCTCCCTAGCCAATGCTGAGCTAGGTGCATGTGAGTAAGAAAATGAAAAGGTTCAACAACCTGTTCCAAGCACCTTGTCGGTCTATTTATAGGCATCTGAGTTTGATCTGCAAATATCCATACTGAACCGACCTGAAATTACCAAAATAGCCTGGGGCGGGTCTGCCAACAGCCAAACTCCGCTGTCCTGAAGAGCTATATGCAGACCACCAGAGGTAGAAGTGTAAAATTACCTGGGGCAGAAGAGTAAAATCCCCCTTGGGGGTAAAAAGGTAAAAACATCTTTCCTCCCATGTGACGAGTGGGGAAAGTGACTGGCGGGCGAGACGATCCCACTTGTTCGTCTCGCCGGCCTCTCACCCCATAGGCCATCTCGCCTTCTAGGGCTAAGCTCGCAATCCCAAAAGGCATCTCGCCTACTGTAGAGAACCCCCGTCTCGCCCCCTGCGGGTGGACCACTCGGTCCCACACGCCTATCAAGTACCTCTCGCCAGCTTTTCCGAGTCACAGCTGCTGGAAAGGCCTCCCGCGAGCCTAAGGTTGTACACAATCCCCGCTCTTTTCGAGGTTGGCCCAAGCTCGGAAAGAAAGTCCAACCGAGGCTCGCGGTTGTCGGGACTCATTTGGAAGAATCTTTGGCGGGGCCCTCCCCCTGGAGTCTATAAATATGAGACCCCCACCTCAACATGGAGTGACCCCCTTTCACATTTCCGCTTCTCTTCCACCCTCAACATGTCTCATAGCCAGAGCTTTCGTGATCATCTCTCGATGGTGCACAAGCAAAATAAACTCAATGTGGCTGCCCTGATCCCGTCTTTGGGGCGCACCCCCGCCTCAGCCCCTTCATCCTCTCGCCCGAAGAAGACGAAAGCCGCCGGCCCTCCCTTCTCGGCCAGTGCGGCCTCCTCGGCACCCTCGACAGTCGATACACTTCCTCCCGCGTCTTCCAGGGAAAGGAAGGTGATTCTTGATTCCTCCTCTCGCCTCTCTTTTCTCTTATTGTCTCGCTTATTGACCATGCTCTTTTAGGGAAACCTCGCTGATTCCCCTATGCCCGCGGATCCTCCTGATGTCACCAACCAACCTTATCAATGCTCCGACTCGCCTGAGGAATCTTCCCCCCACCACAAGGAGAGACCTCTGGCGAGTTGTGGGGAATCCTTGCATCCCGAGTAAGATAACTCATCCCATCTTTTTTGTTTCACACAAATTCCTGTTCCTTCACTGGGCACATATGAGACCACAGGGCTAATCCTTGTACCCACGGCACACGACTGCGAGACCGTCCCTCATTATGATATTTTGTCTTTCCTTCTTTTGCGCAGGTATCAAGTTCGACTCGAGAACCGAGGGGTCTCCTGCGCCGCCTCCCCACTCGCCTCTTCCTCGCCGAGATGAGATCGAAAACTATCTGAGTGATCCCATGGACACCTTGGAGTTGAAGCACCGGACAGACAGGATGTTTCGAAAGTATACACATATCATCCGCGAGATGGAGCTGGAGAAGCAGGATTCTGATCGGTGCATTGACTGGCTGGAAACTGAGTGCAGTCGCCTCTCTGCCGAGATCGAGGCCGACACCGTAATGGATGGGACAGACCGCCAGGCCATCATAAGCGAGACGGATGAACACCTCCGTCTTGCGTGCCGCGGTCTAGTCGCCACCCGCGCCTTCCATCTACCCGGTCGCCCTCCATGCACGAGAGGTCACGGTGGCCGTTGGAAATGGCTCAAGAACTGAGGGGTCCAGGATTCGTCTCGCCTACTTAATGCTTTCTTGTAACTTTATTATGAATCGATTGGACACCTACCCTTTTAACTATTAATTTGTTATATAGGTCCCCCCAGACGAGATGCCCGCCCCGCGCGGGATGAAATAATTTATTATGATAATCATGTTATTTTTGTCAACCTGTCATGTCATGCTGGATTTTTCATCATTGCAGTGTTTAATTAGTCAATTCTTTTGTCTTATTTTTGGTTTATCGAAAAAATCGCCGCGGCGTTTCCGCACCTCGGGATCTGAAGAGAGAGAGAGAGAGAGAGAGAGAGAGAGAGAGAGAGAGAGAGAAAGAGAGAAAGAGAAGATGAGCCGCTGGGTTGCCCCTTCGTTTCTGCCTTTTCATTTTCCCGCTCATTCTCATCTCCTCTCTCTATCCGCTATAAATACCTCTCTCTTGGATCTAGATGCTTCTATGCTTGTATTGTCGCTCTCTGCTATTCCTGAGATCCGGAGCTCTCACCTACTCCTCCTTGCTTAACACTTCTCGCATCCCGCTTCCCCTTCACTCTTTCCCCCTTTTCTATTTTTGTCGTCTCGCTGGCTATGGGGAAGAAGAAGGTAGAAGAAGGCGAGGGCCGCAGCCGCTGTGGGAGGCGGTTTGCCGACCACGATTTCCCTCTTGGCAGGATATCCGAAGAAGACTACAATCACTTCACCAGCGAGTTCCTGGCTGATGGATATCTGTCTCGCCCACCCAAGGTCGGCGAGTCCATCAACACCTTCTATCCCGACGAGCTAGCCTTCCCCGTCTCGTACTTCGAGGCGGGGCTAAGACTCCCCCTCTGGCCAGAGGTTAAACAGGTTTTCAAATACTTTGGCATTGTTTCAGCACAGTTCAACCCAAATGCGATTTCGATGCTGGTCACCTTCGCCAGCTACCTACGGCGAGAGCGCATCGAATTCAGCTTAACTGTCTTCCGCAAGCTATTCGTTTACCATGCAAAAGACGACAGCGTTTCCTACTTCATAGGCCAAGGCCTAAAGTTATGCGAGATGGCGAACAAGAATCAACATTGGCTCACTCGCTTCGTTTTCATTCGCGAGAACTTGGGAGGAGTCCGTCTCGCTCCGGTGTCGCCAGCCGAGGTGTACTATGAGACCCCCAAGGTTGGGGGTGCCGAGAAGGCTCTCTGTGACTTCTTCGCAGGGGAAACTTTCGAGGTCAACTTCCTTCGGCGAGACCTCGACTCGCTTCTTCCCGTCCTTCCCAGTGAAGGTATATTCGCGTCCCCTTGATATTATGCTTATCTTCTTTCTTTATTCTAACCACTATCTTGCTCAGGAGAGAGAACTCTCCCTATCCACCCCCCCTTATCAGAGTAATAAGGGTCTCGCCCTTACGAGCATGGCGGTGGAGGCGGCGAAGGGAACGCTGACCCCCGCCCCAAAGAAGAGGCCGGAGGATGATTCAACTACTTCTCAGCATAGCCCAAAGAAAAAGATGAAGAAGGCGGTGTCCTTCCCGAAGGAAAATAAAGGAGCCGCTCCTAAGGAAAGGAAGGAAATGTCGGGGTCCATGACCCCCATTTTTGTGGAAAGGTCTCCCTCACCTCGCCATCAAGCTGTATCGCCTGCCCGCGAACGACCCTACCTGATCAAACAGCCGCCACCTCTGTCCATCCCGCTGAGCTTCCCCCTCGCGAGGCTGACTCTTCTAGCCGCCCGGCCCCTCCTCGCATCCAAATTACAACATGGGGCCTGTGACAGACGATTCCGCTGGCGAGCCGGTACTCTTGTGGGAGAAGGATGCCAACCGCGTGTCGGTGTCTACTCTCCTTCCCTCCTAGAAGGATCAAGACACGCCCACTAGTCATGCCTTCTCCATTGGGTACTGGCTATACGGTGGCCTTGGGACTGAGCCTGCGAATAATGAAGCGTCGCGAGACCTCATCCTGAAGACCTCCCACGCCCAGTTTCGCTCCATGGAGCTCTCGCACCGGATCTCGCACTGCCTGGTATACAACAACAAGAAGTGGAAGGAGGCTGAGGCCAGACTTGCTGAGGAGCACGAGAAGTCCAATGACCTCGAGAAGCAGCTGACCGTTGCCGACAACCTTCTCGCACAAAGCCAGGGCGGTGTGGTAAGATTTTTAACTGCCACTCGCCAGTTTCACTTGCTAGCTCTTCATAAACTTTTGCTGACTGATGGCCTTCTCACATGATGCCGATACTGCTGATCGCATGCGCTCGCGCATTGCATCTTTGGAGGGAGAGAACAAGAAATTGAAAGCTGAAAATGCCCGTCTCCTAGACAGCACCGTGCTCCATCCAGATCCGTTCCAAGCTCCCACGCCACCTCGCTATTCCATGGATGAGGTCGACGCCATCTGCCGAGACTACAACATCAAGACGGCGGAGCTCGTCCTCAAGATGATGAAGGAGCTGGGTGTGGTCCGGGACAGTGCCGAGACGGTCACCGTCCGCGATTTGATCCCCCAGTTGTATGGTGAGATGGATGACAGCTCCACCTCCAGTGATGAGGAGTGAAGGGATGTCAGAGTCTGGGGACTTCCCCCCCTCCTTTTTTGTTTATCTCTTGTACTTGTAAATATTCCTGATAGTGAAGTGTTTCTTTTCTGTGATAGTGAAGTGTTTCTTCTGTGATAGTGAAGCGTTTCTTTTCTGCAATGAACAAAGAGAACGTTATTATAACCTTTCGCACTTCTTACTTCATTGCGCTTTACCCATTGCCATTTCACTTGATAGTTAGTTCAAAACGTTATTCCTTGGGCCTCTCCTCGCCCCTGCCGCGCGCGAGACCGTCTAACCCTTTACTCTCGTTCGCGAGATCAACCCGGCCCTGTAAACCTTGGAGATCAAACCACTCCTCATGATAGGTCCCTCATTTTTATGCGAGGCATGTGCCTTTGATAGTGAGTACCCGCTCACGGCGGGTGAGACCTTCCTCGCCGAGTGCTAGTCATAGATACTCCTCCTCCTTGGCCTTGCCTCCAATCCTTTCTTTTTTAGGAATTCTCTACCAATTTCCTGATGAATATGGACACCTTTCTTCGTGAGCTCTTACCACTTGACTTGCCTCCGAGTGAGCCTATAGCCCTGCCAGCTAGGTGGGAGCCTGGCCAGCGGGTTTGCTCAGGGTCTCCTCTCCAAACCCTCTCCAACCACCGAGTGAGCCTACAACCCTGCCAGCTAGATGAGAGCCTGGTCAGCGGGTCTGCTCGGGGTCTCCTCTCCAAAATCATCTCCAACCACTGAGTGAACCTACAACCCTGCCAATTAGATGAGAGCCTGGTCAGTGGGTCTGCTCGGGGTCTCCTCTCCAAACCATCTCCAACCACCGAATGACTCTACAGCCCTGCCAGCTATATGAGAGCCTAGTCAACGGGTCTGCTCGGGGTCTCCTCTCCAAAATCATCTCCAACCACCAAGTGAGCCTACAACCCTGCCAGCTAGATGAGAGACTGGTCAACGGGTCTGCTCGGGGTCTCCTCTCCAAATCATCTCCAACCACCGAGTGAGCCTGCAACCCTGCCAGCTAGATGAGAGCCTGGTCAGCGGGTCTGCTCGGGGTCTCCTCTCCAAACTATCTACAACCACCGAGTGAGCCTACAGCCTTACCAGCTAGATGAGAGCCTGGTCAGCAGGTCTGCTCGGGGTCTCCTCTCCAAATCATCTCCAACCACCGAGTGAGCCTACAACCCTGCCAGCTAGATGAGAGCCTGGTTAGCGGGTTTGATCGAGGTCTCCTCTCCAAATCATCTCCAACCACCGAGTGAGCCTACAACCCAGCCAGCTAGATGAGAGACTGCCCAGCGGGTCTTCTCGGGGTCTCCTCTCCAAAATCATCTCCAACCACCGAGTGAGCCTACAGCCCTGCTAGCTAGATGAGAGCCTGGTCAGCGGGTCTGCTCGGGGTCCCCTCTCCAAACCATCTCCAACCACTGAGTGAGCCTACAATCCTGCTAGCTAGATGAGAGCCTGTTCAGTGGGTCTGCTCGGGTTCTCCTCTCTAAATCATCTTCAACCACCGAGTGAGCCTGCAGCCCTGCGAGCTAGATGAGAGCCTGGTCAGCGGGTCTGCTCGGGGTCTCCTCTCCAAATCATCTCCAACCACCGAGTGAGCCTACAGCCCTGCCAGCTAGATGAGAGCCTGGTCAGCAGGTCTGCTCGTGGTCTCCTCTCCAAACCATCTCCAACCACCGAGTGAGCCTACAGCCCTGCCACCTAGATGAGAGCCTGGTCAGCGGGTCTGCTCTGGGTCTCCTCTCCAAATCATATTCAACCACCGAGTGAGCTTACAACCCTGCCAGCTAGATGAGAGCCTGTTCAGAGGGTCTGCTCGGGGTCTCCTCTCCAAATCATATCCAACCACCGAGTGAGCCTA
This sequence comes from Platanthera guangdongensis, assembly GCA_039583875.1. Taxonomy (NCBI): domain Eukaryota; kingdom Viridiplantae; phylum Streptophyta; class Magnoliopsida; order Asparagales; family Orchidaceae; genus Platanthera; species Platanthera guangdongensis. The sequence continues at coordinate 52,165,675 of CM077152.1, forward strand.
CAACCCTGCCAGCTAGATGAGAGCCTGGTCAGCGGGTCTGCTCGGGGTCTCCTCTCCAAATCATCTCCAACCACCGAGTGAGCCTACAACCCTGCCAGCTTGATGATAGCCTGGTCAGCGGGTCTTCTCGGGGTCTCCACTCCAAACAACCTCCAACCACCGAGTGAGCCTACAGCCCTGCCAGCTTGATGAGAGCCATGTCAGCAGGTCTGGTCGGGGTCTCCTCTCCCAACCATCTCCAACCACCGAGTGAGCCTACAGCCCTGCCAGCTAGATGAGAGCCTGGCCAGCGGGTCTGCTCAGGGTCTCCATGCAGCCATTTCACATTTCACCTTTAATGTCATGAAAAGAGACACCTGCGATTTCATCATATCAGAAGGCCACATCAAAATTGCAAGTATTGAACCATAAAAATGCAATGAACAAAAGAGTGTTATGGATAAAATCTCTTTAAGTCATCGCCACTTCGGGTGCGATCAAGGGATACCCCGTCCACATCCTGGAGGCGGTACCCTCCCGACTTAAAGACCTCCTTTACTACAAAAGGACCCTCCCAATTTGGATTGAGCTTTCCTACGAAGGCCCCTCTATCGGCTGCATCCACCTTTTTGAGAACCAGATCACCCTTCTTGAACTGCTTGATCCTTATATGCTTATCAAATTATCTCGCCATCCGGCGCTTGACCTCCTCTTGTTGGATCATCGCCAAATCCCTGAGCTCTTCCACGAGATCAAGAGAGAGTTTTTGCTCTTCCAAGTTTTTTGTCATCCACCCTTCGTCTCCCTCTCTTGCAATGGCTACTCTTGGTGATGTGACCTCGAACTCTATTGGTATAACAAACTCCGACTCATGAGAGAGCTTAAAAGGGGTCTCTCCTGTGACAGTGTTTGGTGTGGTTCTCAAGGCCCAAAGGACTGAAGGGAGCTGTTCCACCCAGCTCTCCCTCAGATTCTCCACTTTCCTCTTCAAAAGGTTAACAATGATCTTATTTGCTGCTTCCACTTGTCCATTGCTCCGCGGGTGATGAATCGAGGCAAAATGGAGGTCTATGCCCAGCCGGATGCAGAAGTCGATGAATTCTCTACTTGCAAATTGTGGCCCGTTATCAATCACGATTTCCAGTGGTAGCCCGTGCCGGCAGATGATCTCTCCCCATACGAAATTTTTGACCACCTGTGAAGTCACCTTGGCCAACGCCTTCACCTCTAGCCATTTTGAGAAGTAGTCCACCATGACCAGCAGAAATTTCCTTTGGCCACTTGCCTGAGGAAAAGGACCCACTAGATCTAGTCCCCATATAGCGAAGGGCCAGGGAGTCGTGATGGTTCGTAACCTCTGGTTTGGAAGGAGTTGGAGGGGGCGAACTCCTGACACTTTTGGCATCTTTTTGCAAACTCCTCTGCATCTTTCCTGAGGGTAGGCCAGAAGTACCCCTGCCTCATGTTGGGTTTCTCTGTGAGGATGACACAACACTTGTGCACGCAGCGGAAGAATAAAAACATCAAAAAAACCCAAAAGAGATGGGATCGGGCCATGGTAGTTGAATCAAGAAGTTAACATACAACTAGGCAAAAATTACTTCGGTGGCGTTGAGTCACAACTCAACGGAGATGCTCCAAGCTTCGTGTTCTTGCTGGTGGCGAGTTCTACGTGGAATGATATCCACGTCTCTGCAGAAATCCACACGAGCGGGAGAACACCGACTTTTCCGTCGTACGAATAATCGGGAAGGAGAATGACCACACCTTGCTTTTCCACGGACTGCTAGGTCCGCGCCAGGAATAGCAACACCAGCGACAATCGCCGGAGAGGAGGAGGTCGATGGGGCGAGCACGGCGGCGGAACAAGGGCCGTCAGCGGGATTCGGGATCGGCGGAACGAACGAAGAATGGCGGAACACTTCCGTCGCTTTCGTCTTGGTCAAAGGGCTGACAATCGCATCCGATTCGATCAGAGCTAATTCCCCAAAACCCTAAGTATCTATTTATACCAAAGGCATAAACAGACTTAGGAATATCGCTATCCGCAGACCACCCAGAAAATTAGGGTTCCAGAATCGGCGAGAATCACCTAGCAGATTCGGTGAGAATCAATCGGCGAGAATCACCTAGGATCAGCGAGAATCAGTCGGCGAGTATCAGAGTACAATACTCGACGATTCACGTCGAACATGGGTTGATAATAATCATCGATGTGCGGTCGACGATCGTCGACCTTGCGGTCGACGATAGTCGACCCGCGGTCGACGATACTCGTCGACCCGCGGTCGACGATACTCGTCGACCCGCGGTCGACGATACTCGTCGACCCGCGGTCGACGATCGTCGACCCTCGGTCGACTATTCTTACCAATCCTTCAAGGCAACATTTGCCCAACTCGACGATCCTTTAAGGCAACACTTTGCCCATAACCCCATTCAGGTCGGTGATTGGTAACCTTTACCAACACAGTCAATCATCCAACTTCTCCACATCTCTTATGTGCGACCCTGCAGGCTCATATCGCGTTGGCAGTGAGATTACATATTTGACCACTTCTAGATCACCATGGTAACTCCAACAGTCTCCCACTTGATCCTGAAAGTATCAAACCAAAAACCTCACAAATAAAGAGCGGCATCTAGCAATGCATCATTGCTCCCCAAGTAATAAGAGTTTATAACTCATAAGCCTTTATGACCAATGTATCAGCGTTGTCTTTGTCCCTTTGTCCCTTGCATCCGGAAAGAACTAGAAGCATGGACCGTGTCACCCTCGTAATAGCTCAATCCAAGTTTCTTGATCCAGGACGGGCTTCCAGAGAATGGTGAGTCCAATATCACATATTGACTCAACCAAGCATGGCCATGCATTTCTCAGTCCAGTTCCATCAAGGGGCCCATGGATGTAACTCCTGTCATACAGGAGGACAAATCCCATATCTACTCACACACAAACACCCAAATGATTCGTAACAAGCCCAACAACCACCCTTATCATCAACCTTTCTCAAGGAAGACTTTAGATGGCATCAAAGCACGCTCTTCCTCACTTGATGAATGCTGTGACTTCAGGTCAAAGGACCACAACACCATTGTCAATTGAGACCTACTCGTGACACGATTGGATGACAATCCACAGAGTAGTCTCAGGTTGGGTCTGTCCAGTACAATTTGTTCACTAACAAGTACCCACGTGATGACTTGATATCACAATATCATGACCTGTGAGAACCGGTCATCAGTCAACGCACGTGCTAGCCTTCATGTACCATCATCACCCTTAGCTTCTATGATGATACTCGACCAGGGACCTTTTAAGAATGAAGCTTCAAATAAATCATAGGCTCTCACATTTAAGTCACGTACTTGATGTCCCATGGAAACGAACATTCTAAGGGTATCTATTATGTTAACATTTAACTATCATATAGAAAAACTCATAATAAAAGAACTTGCCATTAATTGTAAGAGAAAAACAAGGTACACTGTTCATCATATGAACAAATGACCAACAAAATACATGTTTACATGCTATCCACAAGATTCTCACTAGAGTTGATCATTTAGGTATCGTATACCCATCGATCTAGTATGACCATCATGCTTTCTCTGCGTGAGAGGCTTTGTCAGTGGATCCGCAATATTCTCCTCAGTCGGCACTCTGTTAATGTTCACATCTCCTCGTTCGACAATATCACGAATAAGATGAAACCGCCGAAGTATGTGCTTGGAGCGCTGATGGGATCTAGGTTCCTTAGATTGTGCAATTGCACCATTGTTATCACAGTAGAGAACTACGAGACCAACAATGCTAGGAACTACATCAAGCTCGCCGATGAATTTCCTAATCCATACAGCCTCCTTCGCCGCATTAGCTGCGGCGATATACTCGGCCTCTGTTGTAGAATCAGCAACTGTCTCTTGCTTGGAACTCTTCCAGCTCACAGCTCCTCCATTCAGGCAAAACACAAAACCTGACTGAGACTTGGAGTCGTCTCTATCAGTTTGGAAGCTAGCATCCGTGTAACCACTTACAACGAGCTCTTCCTCTCCACCATACACCAAGAACACATCCTTAGTCCTTCTCAAGTACTTCAGGACATTCTTGACTGCAATCCAGTGACACTCACCGGGGTCTGACTGATACCTACTAGTCATGCTCAAAGCAAAGGAGACGTCGGGTCGAGTACATAACATCGCGTACATGATTGATCCAATTGCCGAAGCATATGGAATCAACTTCATGCGGTCCTTATCTTCACAAGACTTTGGACACTGGTCCTTAGAGAGATTCACACCATGAGACATGGGCAAAAATCCTTTCTTGGACTCAAGCATGTTGAACCGCTTCAACACCTTTTCAATGTACGTACTCTGGGTCAAACCCAGCAACTTCTTCGATCTATCTCTATAGATCTTAATATCGAGTATATAAGTCGCTTCACCCAAATCCTTCATTGAAAAGCAGTTCCCTAGGTTGTTCTTAACAACTTTCAGGGTAGGAATGTCATTCCCAATCAACAGTATGTCATTTACATACAATATCAGGAAGACAACAATACTCCCACTGATTCGCTTGTAAACACAAGGCTTATCTTTATTCTTGATGAAACCAAACTCTTTGATTTTCTCATCAAAACGAAGATTCCAACTTCGAGAGGCCTGTTTCAGTCCATAGATGGACTTATTCAGCTTGCATATTTTAGTGGCTTCATCTGGGGATACAAAACCCTCGGGTTGTGTCATATACACTTCCTCAAGGAGGTTTCCATTAAGGAAAGCCGTTTTGACATCCATCTACCAGATCTTGTAGTCATAATACGCAGCTACATCAAGCAATATCCTTATGGACTTTACCATGGCAACATGGGAAAAGGTCTCATCGTAGTCAATACCATGAATTTGCTTGAAACCCTTAGCCACCAGTCGCCCTTTGAATGTCTGTACATTCCCTCCATGTCGGTCTTCTTCTTGAAGACCCACTTGCACCCTATGGGTCGTACCCCTTCAGGTGGTTCTACCAAGTTCCAAACTTGGTTTGCATACATGGAATCCATTTCGGATTTCATAGCCTCAAGCCATTTGTCGGAGTGCGGTCCATTCATAGCCTCTTGGTAGGTTATTAGTTCATCATCATGATCCATAAGCAACACATTACCTATTTGAGACACGAGAAATCCATATCTCTCAGGCTCAAACCTCGGTCTACCAGATCTACGTAGGACTTGGTTCCTTGAGCAGGTTCTCTAGCTACAACATCTTGTAGTCCTGTCTCAGAATCCTATTCCGGTTCATTCAGTACATGTGGTACTTGAACTTCTTCAAGCTCTACCTTTTCAGTCTTTCTTGATAAGAACTCTTTCTCCAAGAAGACACCAGTCCTTGCGACAAACACTTTGCCTTCAGACGGTAGGTAAAAGTAATACTCTTTCGTTTCCTTCGGATATCCCACCAGATAACATTTATCCGATTTGCGTTCCAGCTTGTCAGGCATTTGACGTCTCACGTATGCCTCACATCCCCAAATTTTAATGAACGACATACTAGGACGCTTCCCAGTCCATATCTCATATGGTGTCTTCAGAACCGTTTTTGTTGGAGCGCGATTCAATGTCATTGCAGCAGTCTCTAAAGCAAAACCCCAAAAAGGAAACAAGCAAGTCTGCATGACTCATCATCGAACGTACCATATCTAATAGAGTACGATTTCTCCTCTCATACACACCATTATGTTGTGGTGTTCTAGGTGGAGTGAGCTGTGATACAATACCACACTCTTTCAGATGATCACGGAACTCATGACTCAGGTATTCGCCACCTCGATCAGATCAGAGTGCTTTAACCTTTTTACCCAACTAGTTTTCTACTTCATTCTTGAACTCTTTGAACTTTTCAAAGGTCTCGGATTTGCACTTCATAAGATACACATATCTGTATCTATTGAAATCATCAGTAAAGGTAACAAAGTAGAAATACCCACCTCTAGCCATGGAACTCATGGGTCCGCATACATCACTATGTACAACACCCAAGAGATCCTCAGCCCTCTCAGTATAACCAGTGAAAGGAGCTTTAGCCATCTTGCTTAACAAACAAGATTCGCATCGCTCAAATGATTCATAATCAAATGTGTCAAAAAGTCCATCTCTATGGAGCTTGGATATGCGCTTCTCGTTGATATGTCCCAAACAACAATGCCAGATAAATGTAGGGTTCGAGTCATTTGTTCTTAGTCTTTTATTATTTTCTACATTACAGATCAGATGGTCCAAGTTCAAAACATAAAGACCATTAAACAATTGGGCTACAGCATAACAAACATCATTCTTAAATATAGAATAACAGTTGTTCTTAATTATAAAAGAAAATCCAATCATGTCCAAACATGAAATAGATATAATGTTTCTAGTTATGGCCGGAACAAAATAACAATTATCTAGTTCTATTACAAGCCCACTAGGCAAAGAAAGACGGTAAACCCCTACGGCTACAGCAGCAACTCTTGTTCCATTGCCGACGCGGAGGTCCACCTCCCCTTTACTCAGCAATCTTCTCCTTCCCAGTTCCTGCACATTTGTACAAATGTGAGAACCACATCCGGTATCCAATACCCAAGATGAAGGAGCAGAAAGGTTTATCTCTATAACGTGAACATTTGAAGCGGAAGTCATACCTCCCTTCATTTTCTGTAGACCTTCAATGTACGAAGGACAGTTCCTCCTCCAATGACCAGCCTTGCCATAGTGGTGGCATTTCCCTTCCTTCACCGTGCTTTTCTTTTTCATCAGTACAGAAGACTTGGGCTCAAGATATGACTTAGGTCCCACCTTCGTATTCTTAGAGCCCTTGGACTTGCCCTTGCCCTTATGCACCATCAGTATGGGGCTGGCAGGCTTGGCCTTCTTCATATTGATTTCGGCAGTTCTCAACATGCCTAGGAGTTCGGGCAGTGTCTTGTCTATTTCATTCATGTTGTAGTTCAAGACGAACTGCTCATAACTGTCCGGCAACGATTGCAGGATCAGATCTGTGGCCAACTCTTGACCAAGAGGAAAACCCAGCCTTTCAAGGTTCTCTATATACCCAATCATCTTGAGTACGTGAGTCCCTACTGAGTCTCGAACTCCCATCTTGCACTGAAATAACACTTTTGTGACGTCGAACCTCTCTTGACGAACCTGCCCTTGAAACATTTTCTTGAGATGCTCGTCAATCTCCTTGCACCCCATGTTCTCATGTTGCTTCTGAAGCTCAGAGTTCATAGTGGCAAGCATAAGGCATTCGACATCTAAAGCATCATCAGTATACTTCTTATAAGCATCCTTCTCAGCACGGGAAGAGTTCCCGGTCGGCATCTCGGTGGCTTCTTCTTCCAAGACATAGAGCTTTCGCTCTTGCCTGAGAACAATTCTCAGGTTCCTGTACCAGTCCATGTAATTAGTCCCACTGAGCTTATCCTTCTCAAGGATGGCTCTCAGAGACAACGTGGAGTGTGAAACACTTGCCATGGAATTCTACAAGAATTTATGCAGAATAAAATCAGTACCAAAATTTCAAATACAATTTATTTTAATTTGGACTTCAATTAAAACACTCCCACTATTTTATTCGAAATGATAGCCCTCACTAACAATTCAGAGAGTTCATGCGAGCTACTCTCTTAGTGGACAAGATCCGTATTTCACCAACACAATGAGTCAGCTTTGGCTTTCCTCTCACGATGCGGTTATTTAGGTAGGCAACGCTTGCCAATTGCATCCTCATGCAATTCTTGTATGGTTGGTGAATAACTCCTTACTCGCATCCATCATATGGTGCATGCCAACCCTATGCCTCTAGGCACTCAACTTTTGAGGTCACCTAGTTAAGCTGGACCCGATGTCGACAGTGGGATATCACAATTATCCGCTCGCACCCTTACCAAGATAGATTAATGCACCTTGCTTTGGCAAGCCCACACTTCATCGATCGAGGCAGGAAGAGTGTCATCCATCGGAAGGCATCCGAACACTTAATATTTGATGAAGGGATTTTGATTATAGGTTAACAGTTAACCATGATCAACATTTGATCAATGTGCACATCCAAAGAAAAACAATTTTTTTCTAAAACCACATGCATCACATATGTGCACAACCTGACACCATCAAAATTTGATAGAAGGTAGGGCTAAATCTGAACATCCGGAAACTTCCAAATCCTCAGATTTACATGCATTGGACAAAAGCAAAGACAACTCAACTTAAAGCAGTAGACAAGCTCATCTCTCTATGTTGGATTCAAAATCCAAAACAACCTCGAGGGATGGTTACCACTAAGGAGACTATAATTTCTAACAATTAGAAATTTCCACGAAATCCCAGACGTTCTTGGCGGGGTACCAAGACTAAATCTAGACATTTAGAACACTTCTAAATCCCTAGGTTTACACGCACTGGAATAACAAAACTTCCAATACAACAATCATGGCCAAAACCTCCCTCTGATACCACTGTTGAGTTTCTCTATGAGGATGACACAACACTTGTGCACGCAGCGAAAGAATAAAAACATCAAGAAAAATCCAAAAGAGATGGGATCGGGCCATGGTAGTTGAATCAAGAAGTTAACATACAACTAGGCAAAAATTACCTCGGTGGCGTTGAGTCACAACTCAACGGAGATGCTCCAAGCTTCGTGTTCTTGCTGGTGGCGAGTTCTACGTGGAATGATATCCACGTCTCTGCAGAAATCCACACGAGCGGGAGAACACCGACTTTTCCATCGTACGGATAATCGGGAAGGAGAATGACCACACCTTGCTTTTCCACAGACTGCTAGGTTCGCGCCAAGAATAGCAACTCCAGCGACAATCGCCGGAGAGGAGGAGGTCGACGGAGCGAGCACGGCGGTGGAACAAGGGCCATCGGCGGGATTCGGGATCGGCGAAACGAACGAAGAACGGCGGAACACTTCCGTCGCTTTCGTCTTGGTCAAAGGGCCGACAATCGCATCCGATTCGATCAGAGCTAATTCCCAAAAACCCTAAGTATCTATTTATACCAAAGGCATAAACAGACTTAGGAATATCGCTATCCGCAGACCACCCAGAAAATTAGGGTTCCAGAATCGGCGAGAATCACCTAGCAGATTCGGTGAGAATCAATCGGCGAGAATCACCTAGGATCGGAGAGAATCAGTCGGCGAGTATCAGATTACAATACTCGACGATTCACGTCGAACGTGGGTTGACGATAATCATTGATGTGCGGTCGACGATCGTCGACCTTGCGGTCGACGATAGTCGACCCGCGGTCGACGATACTCGTCGACCCGCGGTCGACGATACTCGTCGACCCGCGGTCGACGATACTCGTCGACCCGCGGTCGACGATACTCGTCGACCCGCGGTCGACGATACTCGTCGACCCGCGGTCGACGATACTCGTCGACCCGCGGTCGACGATACTCGTCGACCCGCGGTCGACGATACTCGTCGACCCGCGGTCGACGATACTCGTCGACCCGCGGTCGACGATCGTCGACCCGCGGTCGACGATCGTCGACCCGCGGTCGACGATCGTCGACCCTCGGTCGACTATTCTTACCAATCCTTCAAGGCAACATTTGCCCAACCCGACGATCCTTTAAGGCAACACTTTGCCCATAACCCCATTCAGGTCGGTGATTGGTAACCTTTACCAACACAGTCAATCATCCAACTTCTTCACATCTCTTATGTGCGACCCTGCAGGCTCATATCGCGTTGGCAGTGAGATTACATGTTTGACCACTTCTAGATCACCATGGTAACTCCAACACCTCAGCACTCTCCCCTCCAAAGTCCGGCTTCCTGAGTGAATTTCTTCCAAAACCCTTGGAACCTCCTCCTCTGACACACATTGAGCCAGCAGACCCGACAGTGTATTACGGTACAAAGCCCCATCTTTTTGCAGGTAGTATGTCGATTTGTACCTAGCATGCTTCTTATCGAGATCGCCCACGGGCAGTTGCCCCGAAGTCAAAAAGTTGATGAAGGGGTCCATCCAAGACCCTTGCTGGCTTATCTCCATGAGTTCTCCCTCTTCTATGGATGGCCTGAAAAGCTCCGTCATCATTCCTCCGGCACGAGGGCTATACTTGGCAAGTTGATCAGCCTGAGTACTCTCCTCCCTCGGGACGTGACGAATTAAAAAGCTTCGGAACTGCTCGATGATGTCTTTGAACTTCCCTAGGTACAACTGGAGGGTGGGCTCCCTTGCTTCGAACTCTCCTTTGATCTGGCCCGCTACCACCATGGAGTCCGTCGTGACCTCAATATCTTGTATGCCCAGCTCCCGAGCTAACCTGAGCCATGCGACAATCGCCTCATATTCCGCTTGGTTGTTGGTGATCGTGAAGTGGATCTTCAAGGCCTGCTCAATCCTGGTCCCCTCTGGACTTACTAAGATCATTCCCCCTCCAAAGGAATTTCTTCCTGACGCCCCATCTACCATCATCTTCCAAGTCGCTCGAGGGGATGCTTCAGCCTCTTGGACCTCAACTATGTAGTCCACTAGGAAGTTAGCCACCGCCTGTACCTTGATGGCAAGCTAAGGAATGAAAGTGAGGTCGAATTCACTGAGCTCTATTGACCACTTGGACAGCCTCACAGAGTGCTCCACCCCCTCCATGATGCGACGAAGGGGGTGATCCATCACCACCTGAATAAAGTGAGCCTGAAAATATGGCCTAAGCTTCATGGTCGACATGATGAGGGCAAATGCTAGTTTTTCAAGGATGGGGTACCCGATCTCCGCCTTCTTGAGGACCTTGCTCACATAATAGATCGGGAATTGCTTTTTTCCTTCCTCTCGTACAAGAACCTAACTCACGGACCCAGTCCCTACTCCCAAGTATAAGAACAAGACATCCCCTTCCCTTAGCCCCTGGAGTAGAGGCGTCTGGGTGAGCTGCTGCTTTAGAGCCTGAAAAGCCTTCTTGCATTCGGGGGTCCATTCTAACTTCTTGCCCCCTCTTAATGTCCAGAAGAAAGGTGAGCATTTCTCCCCGGCTCAAGAGAGAAACCTGCTCAGCCCGACCAGCTTGCCGGTGAGACGTTGAACTTCCTTGGCATTTCTGGGAGACTCCAGTTCTAGAATTGCCTTCACCTTATCGGGATTGGGTTCTACTCCGGATGGGGTGAGAAGATGCCCTAGGAACTTTCCCCTATTGGCTCCAAAAATACATTTCAGGGGATTGAGCCTCATTTTATATTTTCTTAAAGTTCCAAAGATTTCCTCAAGATCCAAGACATGAGATCTGAGGTCCCGACTTTTGATCATCAGGTCATCCACATAAACCTCGAGGTTCCTTCCTTTCTGCTCTCGGAAGATCCGATCCATCATTCTTTGGTAGGTTGCCCCCGTATTTTTCAACCCAAAGGGAATCATTTTAAAACAAAAGCACCCATCCTCAGTGACGAAGGTGACGTCCTTGACGTCCGGAGGGTGCATGCGTATTTGATGATATCCTGAAAACGCATCTAAAAAACTCATAAATGAGAAACTGATGGCTGAGTCAACCGGCGCGTCGATTCGAGGCAGGGGGGTAACAATCCTTAGGGCACGCTTTATTTAAAAGAGAGAAGTCTACACACATTCTCCACTTAACCTCCCCCTTTTTAACCATTACAACATTGCTTACCCACCCCAGATACTTACAAGCGGACATAAACCCTGCCTTAAGTAGCTTTTCTACCTACTCTCTAATGGGTCCAGCCATCTTAGAGGCGATGGCCCTCTTCTTCTGTTGCACCGGGAGAGTGTTGGGGTCGAGGTTGAGATGGTGGCAGGCCACGTCCTCATCGACCCCTGGCATGTCAGCTGCACTCCAAGTGAAGACGTCAATGTTCCTTTGCACGCATGCCTTGATCTCCTCCAGGTCCTCCGGGATGAGCTCGCCACTAACCTTTATCTTTTCTTTCCTTCCTTCTTTGGTGAGGATCTCCATCTATAGCACTTCCACAGCTGCCTTCAGCCTTGACGGTTCCTCCTCTCCCTCCTGCTCTCCCTAGACATCATGTTCTCCAGCTTCGTCCTCTGTGACAGTCGCCACCATTTCCTCCCCAAGCTTCTCCATCTCCTGCTCGCTAGTGTTCTCTCCTTCCAGTAATGAGATTCTTTTTTTTCCCAGCCAGGTTTCCCTTCCGAGCGACTCTCCTGCTTCCCCCATTTTTCTTTTTTCTTTCCTCCTCCCTTCTTCTTCATTTGACCACCTCTCCTCTTCCACCTCCATCTCTCCATCCGTCTTGCCCGCCGTTTTTGGCTCCCCCGCAATGCCTCCTACCATCTCCTCTTCTCCCTCTCCTCCGGCCTCTTCTTCTTCTCTCTCCTCTACCATCCCCATCTCTCCGTCCTTCTCTCCTGCCATTTTCGACTCCACCGCAATGCCTCCTACCATCTCCTCTTCTCCCTCTCCTCCGACCACTTCCTCTTCTCTCTCCTCTACCATCCCCATCTCTCTATCCTTCTCTCCCGCCGTCTCCGGCTCCTCCGCAATGCCCCTACCATCTCCACTTCTCCCTCTCCTCCGACCTCTTCTTCTCCTTTCTCCTCTGCTTCACCACCAAGCTTCGCTTCCATCACTCCATCCTCTTCTCCATCTCCTCTGCCTCTTCCTTCCATGAGATGGTGTTCACCGCCATCACGTAGCATTCCCTGGCCGCCTTCGGATCTCCTCGCACTCTGATTTAGGTACCACCGGAGTTGAGCTTCATGCACTGGAGAAAAGATGACGAAACACATCTAAACGCACTGATCAAGGGGCGCCCAAAATGTCATTGTAACTGCAGGGGGTGAAAGAATTGGTTTCAAGATAACCTAATACACCTAGAGGGGGGGGGGGTGAATAGGTTCAAATCCTTTTTATTCTAATGCAGATAATAAACTCTAGTTTTCTGTTGGTTATACTTTTAATACAGCAAACACATCACAGAAATATATCCAATCACAGAGTGCACAGGATTTATAGTGGTTCCCCAAGTATTGGGTGCATCCACTTTCCCCCTTCGCCTATCTAGCAGTGTGCTAGATTCGACCTAACTTCTTCTCTTCACCTCAGATCCTCAGATCTTATAGCTCAGAACCCAATCAAGGTTCCTACAACTCAGAGTGAGTCCACACACCTATAACTTAGGCACACAACCCTACCTCAGCCTTCAATAAGGCCTACACCTCAGAGATAATAATCTCCTACAACTCAGGCTCACAGCCCTACCTCAACCTTCAACAAGGCCTACCACTCAGAGAACTAAATCTCCTACAACTCAGTCTTTATAAATTAGGCTTACATCTCAGATCTTAAAAAGATCCTACAAAAAATAGATTTAAGTTTGTAATTAACCACCACCCAGATAGAGAGAGAAGGGATGGATGGTTTCTTGATCAGTTCTTGGAAAAAACTGATGGCAGAGAACAACCACTCTTAGCTTTCTTCAAATCTTCTTGAATCTGAACTCAGTAGGGTTGAACTCTTATGAAGTTGATCTTCAATCAGCTCCTTTCTTGATATTCAGATCACAGTCTGAATCCTTCTTAGCAGCCTGGTTTAGGAACTGCACTCCAATAGATGGAGCTCTCTCTCTCCAACTTCTTCTTTTTATTCTATATCTGTATCAGTATTTTTCTTCTATCATCAATCTTCTATTTTTTATCTGTTGAAGGAGAATGCCTTTATATAGACTTTCTCCATGGTAACCGGCTGATCCGGTTTCTAACAAACTTCTGACAGCTTTGACAGTTGTAGTAGACCGTTTAGAAATGACAGCTGTCAAGTCATCCAGTCACTTCTTGAACTCTGTCTCTGTCAGCAAAATGTCGAGACTGAACTTCATCATGTGTCGACACAAGTGGACTAAGTGTCAACACAAGCCTTGGTGGTGTCGACACATCTCCTTTGTTGTTGATACTGCTTCTCGACACAGCTTCTGTAGAATGTGTCGACACTGATTCTATGTGTCGACACAAACACTTCTCTTTAACTTCGTTGAATCTCTGCTGTGTGTGTCGACACAAGTCCTGTGTGTCGACACAGTTGATGTCGACAAAGTCTTCAGTGTGTCGACACTGCCTCTTGGTGTCGACACAATTGATGTCGACTAAGTATTCTTGTGTGTCGACACTACCTCTTGGTGTCGACATAGTTGATGTCGACAATACTTCACTGTGTGTCGACACTGCCTTTGCATGTCGACACAGTTTCTTCGAATGTCGACACAGCCTTTCCAAGTGTCGACACAGCTTTTCTCCAGTGTCGACACAGGCCTTCATAAGTGTCGACACAGCTTCTCCTGGTGTCGACACATGGACTTAGAAATTTTTCTGCATTCCTGCATTTACTTAACTTGCACATATAAACTCAAAACAACATCAAATACACCTTGATGCATATCATTGAGTAAACTGAGGCTTCTTCAAATCTGGTACACATTTTCCAATGTACCCAACAATCTCCCCCTATTTGGAGAAGTCATAACCCTTAGTCAATGATATACACCATTCATAACAAATACACATTATGATGTATAACAACATTATATGACATGGTAACTTATAAAACAAAACATGTATAAACAATTATCACAGAATAATAATGCAACCAGAATAAGCATTAATTATTGTTTTGTTTCAACTTTCAAAAGTTTCTTATCAAAAGTTTACATAGATTTCAACACTAAGGATTACAAAGTTGTAAACTCAAGTAAATCTAATCTAAAGCTGGTCTGGCTCCTTGATGACTATGACTTTGCCTGATTGGATCTTGGCCTGTACAGGAGCATCAGTGTCATCAGCTGGCTTCTTGCCCTTTAGATCTTTCTTCTTTTGCTCTTCAGCCCTTATTCTTTGCCTTTCAAAATAATGAAAAGGCTTAGGGAAATATTTGCTAGGCTCCTGAGCATTAGGAGGTAGCTTCCCAAGTTTTGCCTTTCTTCTATACTGAACAATAGCTTCCTGCCTGGCTTCATACTTTTATCATTCTTGCTCAGTGTACCACTTGCCCCTATCATGGGACTTATCCTTTACAGTTTTCCAAGCAGTCAGTATAATGTTCCTGGAGGTTGGACTCCACTGCTCAAAATCAGGCTTCAACTCTGCCTGTTCTCTGAATCTTTTCTTAGATAATAGAGTTTCTTGCTCTTTGTTCAAGACTGCCTCTGGCATGTCTACTTTCTCAATGATAATATTTTGAGCACCTTCTGGAGGGTTGTACATAGACTATACTTCTTGGTGAATCATCTCAAAATCAGCTGGAGGATAAATAACTTGAGCAACTTCAGCTTGATCACCTCCAAAATGAGCAGGGTGTACACCTGACTCAGCCACATTATCATCATCACAGAGGGGTGGATATCCAAGTGTGACTCTAATGCTATTAGAGATCCATTTAGCATGATCAGAGCCAACTTTGACTAACACTCTCTCCCCCTTTATGACTTCTCTGACAACATTATCCCTGAGGTAATCCTTTTGAAATCTGATTTGTTAATCAAGAAAATTAACACCATCTTTATAGAATGCCTTTAACTTCAACAGCTGTCCAGAAATGGTCTTTTGAGATTGCTCAATAGCTATTTTGGCAGCAGCTAGGCCTTCCTATAATTGCTTATCAAACTCTGCTATGGCATTAGGCCTTGCCTCAGTCTGAGCAGTTGCAACATTCTTCAGTTCTGTAACAATCACATTATGTGATGCTGTCATATTATCATTCATTCTAATCTGATTCTCTAGAACATAGCCTTGTTTAAGAGCTATATCATCAACTTGAGTCTTGATTTTCTCTTGATGTGTGGCTAGAAAAACTACAACATTGCCTCCTTTATGGAAACAATCAGTCATCTCCTTCTTATTTTGATTAACTTCAAATCTTATAGATTTAATATCTTGTGCCAAGGAGAGTTGTAGATCTTTGTGGGTCTCATCCATATACTTCTCCATGGCAATCCTTTGTTCATCTAGCTTTTCTTGTAGAAAGACTAATAAGGAGCTATAATCAGCTGTTGGGGCAGATTGTGGAGCAGCAGTTTGTAATGCCTTCTTGTAGCTTTGGCTTCTCCTTTTGAAGACCATTAGCTTCCTATTCTTAGCTCTTGTAGCTTCTTCATCCTCAAATGCTGAGGAACTAGCTATATTAACTTTATCTTTAGGACTAGGAGGCAATACCTGTTCAGTTCTAGGTTGCTCCCCCTGAGTCCCTTGCTGCTCCTCAGTTCTTGTGTTCTCCCCCTGAGACCCTACTTGCTCCCCCCCTCAAGGTTAGCTTGCTCCCCCTCAAAATCTGCTTTCTCCCCCTCAAACTCAGTCTGCCCTAAATCAGGGAACAACTCTTCAAGAGTGAACTCTTGTTGAGTAGGGACTGGAGATACTCTTATCTCTGGAGCATGATCAGTAGTAGATGTATCCTCCATGATAACATCTTGAGCTTGACTGTGTAGTTGAGTTGGCTGGTCAACATCAATCAAAGATTCAGTTAGAATTTCATCCTTATCATTAAGAAGTGATTGATTAACCTCATGTATTACCTCAAGTATAGTTTGTGTAGCAATATCACTTTCCAAGTGTATTGGCTCTTCCTCTACATGAGGCTCCCCCCCGGAGTGTATCCAAGTGGATGGGGCTAGCAGATAATTGCTCCCCCTGCCTCTGTGCATCTTCATTTCTTACTTCTATTACTGGCGACTTTCCAGTATTTTCAGCCTCTTCCTCATTAGAACTGAAAGCTGCTTGCTCCTCTGAACTACTGGAAGGTTCAAGAGCCATTGTGGTTTTCTTCTGCTTCCTCTATGGAGGAGCTTCCTTCTTTGGAGTAGGAATGTCCTTAGTTAATACCCTCTCCCACCTGGAGATGTTCCTGATGTCCATCCTTCTTATGTGATTTATCTTAGTCCCAGCTGACTGTTCCATCACTTCAGGTATTGTTCCAGCTAAATATAAGCTCACAATTCTTCCTAGATTTGGATTCTTCATACTTTCCTTAATCTTTTCAAAAATGACTTCTGACCAATCTGTGTTTAGTCTATAGTTGATTCTGGTCATAAGGCTGAACATATAGGCAGAAATCCTATCATGCCCCCTGGCTTACAGATAATCACTTTTCCTACAACTTCAGACAAGAACTTCCATTGCATATTCATGGCTTTCCTGTTCAAAGCTGAGCCAATCTTCATGGTGGAATCCAGTCCACACCATTGAAGTGCTTCTCTTAGCTTAGATGCGGGTACATCTTCTTCTTCTTGTGTTCTTGGCAGGTGAAGAACTTTCCTTAAACTCTTCTGGGTGATTTTCACCTTTACTCTATGGATTGTGGATCTAATTTTGAGTCCAGTTTGATCTAGGGTAGCAGCACCAAAGAATTCTAGTGTTTCTTTCTTCCAAATCTTAGTTGGTTCAGAAACTAAGAATTTCAGACCATTTTCAGCTATTAGGGTTATTACTCCTGTAATTGCTGATTCCACTCCATCAACTGCGTTCCGAACCAGTTTGTATCCTTCATTGACATTGTCCTCGATCTTTGGCACCATGGTTGTTGAGAGAAATCTGGTGTGAGGGAAGAGAGTTTGTTGACACTAGATTCTGGTCTCAAGAATTTGGAGAGCGTGTCGACAGGGTTTGTTGTTGACCTATTTATACCTTTTTGAACAAAGAAGGTCAAAACGCGCGTCAACAAGCACTGAATGTGTCGAAACTATTGAAAAGTGTCGACACAGACTACTTAAGTCTCGACAATGGTGTTGAATTCTATGTGTCGACATCAATTATGATGTGTCGACACAAATATCCTTAACTGACGACTCAGTGTTTGAGTGTCGACACAGACATCTGCATGTGTCGACGCCACTTTCCTGAAGTGTCGACAACACTTCTCTGTGTCGACACCGTTTTACTGGATATGTCGACACAGTTTTACTTAACCAATTTTGTTAAACTAATCTATGTTCAACATTCCTAATTCAATTTTAAACTTATTGAATTTAGTTTCATCTAGAGGCTTAGTAAACATATCTACAATTTGATAATCTATTTTGACAAATTCTAGTGAGATGTCCTCTTTCTCTACATGTTCTCTAAGAAAATGGTATCTAATTTCTATATGCTTAGTCCTACTATGTGAAACAGGATTATTAACAATAGAAATAGCACTTGTAGAATCACAAAGCAAAGGTGTTATACTTACCTAAATACCATAGTCTTCTAGCTGGTGCTGAATCCACAACAGCTGTGCACAGCAACTTCCTGCTGCCACATATTCAGACTCAGCTGTGGAAATTGCCACACTAGTCTGCTTCTTACTACTCCAAGACACCAATCTTCCTCCTAGAAATTGACAGGTGCCTGTAGTGCTTTTTCTATCTTCTTTGCAACCTGCAAAGTCTGCATCTGAATAAACTGTCAGTAGAAAATCTCCATTCCTAGGGTACCAAAGGCCTAGATTAGGTGTGCCCTTAAGATATCTCAAAATCCTTTTGACAGCAGTAAGATGAGATTCTTTATGGCAGGATTGGTACCTAGCACAGACACATGTAGCATACATGATATCTGGTCTACTAGCAGTCAGATATAAGAGGGAGCCAACTATCCCTCTATACAAAGTTTCATCTATAGGTTTCCCTGCATCATCTTTGCTTAGAGACACACTTGTCCCCATTGGAGTTCTTATGGTAGTGGATGATTTCATACCATACTTCTTAATTAACTCATGGGTGAACTTAGACTGAGATATGGATAAGCCATCTTCAGTCTGTCTTACTTGGAGACCCAAGAAGAACTTAAGTTCTCTCATACTGCTCATTTCAAATTTCTCTTGCATAAGTTTTGCAAACTTTCTACAAAGGTTACTTTCAGTAGAACCAAATATTATGTCATCAACATATATTTGGACTAGGATTATCTTTCCTTTGGATTCCCTAAGGAATAGAGTCTTATCTATTTTCCCCCTTGAGAATTTGTTCTCAATGAGGAAAGTAGACATGGTTTCATACCAGACCTTTGGGGCTTACTTTAACCCATATAAAGCTTTCTTAAGTCTATAAACATAATTAGGTTTGAGAGAATCAACAAAACCTGAGGGCTGCTCTACATAAACTTTTTCTTTTAGATTTCCATTTAGGAATGCTGATTTTACATCCATTTGGAATACCTTGAAGCCTTGATATGCTGCATAAGTAAGGAACATCCTAATTGCTTCCAGTCTTGCTACTGGGGCAAAGGTTTGATCAAAGTCAATACCCTCTTCCTGCCTGTATCCTTTTACAATAAGTCTTGCTTTGTTCTTCACAATGATCTCACTCTCATGCAGTTTGTTCCTAAAGATCCACTTTGTTCCAATGATGTTGTGGTCTTTTGGTTTAGGAACTAACTTCCAGACCTTGCACCTTCTGAACTGATTCAGCTCCTCTTGCATGACATCAATCCAATGTGGGTCTAGAACAGCTTCTTCAAATTTCTTGGGTTCCACTTGAGATAAGAAGCTAGAGCAAAGAACTGTGTTCAGATTCCTGCTCCTTGTTTGCACTCCTTGTCTTGGATCACCAATTATCTGATTTGCTGGATGATCTTTTAAGTGTCTAATAGCTGGAGGTAGTCTATCTTCAGGTTGAACAACTCCAGTCTCTTCATTATTGTTGAAGTATTAGACCGGGCGGCCTCGCGGTCTTGTTTGGCGGTTTCTTGACTGCGCGGTCTATTGGTTTCTTCCCAGCAGGTTCATGTTCTGACTGTTGCTGATTGTAGTCCGAGCGGTCTGGCGGTCTCTCTCAGAAGCCTGGAGATCGGGCGGTCTATCAGTATCCTATTGCGGCCTGTTCTTATCCTGCTGGAGTTGCCAAGCGGTTATCCCATCTGTCTAATCGCGCGGCCTGTACGGTCTCCTTAATTTCTAGTTGCTCAGCCCTGTACATGTTTAGTCCAATATTGTTTGTTTGTACTCTCTCTTATCTCCTCCATTCTATAAAAGGCAGGGCATACCTTTGTAAATGATATCTTTTTTGGATAATAAAATTTCCATTATTCAAATTTCTGTCCGTTTATTAGCCGCGTGTTCGCTACTTTCACATGGTATCAAAGCACTCGGTCCTTTCCACCTGACTCAGCTCTCTCTGCACGTTCGGCTTGTTTCTTCTTTCCACGACCTGTTCTCGTGGCTTGTTTTCTCTTCTGACCGCTGGCTGTTCGCGCGGCTTCTCCCTGTTCGCGTGCCTTTCTTCGGTCTGTTCTCGACCTATTTTCTTGGGTCCTTTGCTTCCTCTTCTCTTCTGTTCGCTCGAACTTTTGCAGTTCGCGCGACCTCTTCCCTGTGCCTTGGTCTGCTTCCTGGCCGCTGGTTTTCTGCCACCGTGCCGCTGCAGCTTCTTCTCTTTAGCCCGTTGCGATTTCGTCCTTGTTCGCTACGGTTTCTTTCTCGTGTCCCGGCCTCCTCCTTAGGTCGTGCGGCTTGCTCTATTTTTCTCTCCACCCGCGGCTTCGCTTCTTTTCGCGTGGTTTCCTGCCTTCTCTATGGCCACTTCCGGTCTCTCCACCCTCGTTATCTCTACCTCCACCACACCTGCTGCTCCTCCTCCTACTTCTTCGGGCAACCTTGGCATGCTTTCTAAGCTTGTTGGCTCCAACTATCCCAATTGGAGCGTTTCTTTCACCTTTCTTCTTCGCTCTCAGCGCAAGCGTCATCACCTCACCGATGACCATCCTCCTCTCAACTCTCCTGTATTTGATGACTAGGATGCGAGTGATGCCCTTGTTCGTACTTGGCTGGCCAACAACCTCTCTGATGAGTGCCTTCCCGTCATTCGTCATGATGAGACGGTCAAGGCCGCCTGGCTTCACCTAGCTGCTCTCTATTCGAAGGGGGGACAGACGTCCCGCATTTATACTCTTTATGCAGACCTCTTCGCCCGCCCCTCCATGTCTCCTGCTGCGGCTTACCAGCAGGTTCAGGCTCTTGGCGCAGAGATCCTACAGAATCACCCCTTCTCCGCGGACTTGGCCGGCCAGCACAAACACTTCCAGGAACTCCTGGTTGTTTGTTATCTTCTATGTCTTCCCGACTCCTATGATATGATCCGCCAACAGATCTTGGGTGAGTCGGAATCCCCTACTTTGGATGCCACCGTGGCTCGCATTGCCGCTGTTACTTCGCTGCTCCAGCGCCCTCTATTGGCCTCCCCTCCTTCCGAGGACTCCTATGCTCATCAGGCTCAGCGGGGGGGGGGGGGGGGGGGGGGGGGGGGTTGACCACTACTGGCAGAAACATCCTCATCTTCGCCATTCCGGTGATGCTTCTTCTTCGCCCTCCGCCTCCTCTCGGCCATCTGCTTCTATGGCCACGACTTCAGGTAGTGCCCACGTCGTTACCCAAGGTAAATGGCTGATTGACTCGGGTGCTACAAATCATATGACTGACAACCCTCATTGCTTCTCTCTCCTCGAAACACATGACCGCCTACCCCCGGTTCGCGTGGCGGATGGTTCACCGTTCCCAGTCCTTGGGACGGGAATGGTTCAAGTCACCCCGTCTGAAAGATATTGTACCTAATCACCTAGAGGGGGGGGTGAATAGATGACTTAAATCTTTTTGACTTTTTAGGCAGAAATCAGATAATTTCACAGAGTTATAACTACATTTGCACAGCAATCATCCAGCAATCACAGCAAAACACATGCACACAGTGAACACCCAGGTTTATAGTGGTTCCCCAAGGTTTGGGTACATCCACTTTCCCCCTTCGCCTATCTAGTAGTGTACTAGATTCGGCCAAACTCCTCCACTATCTCAGATCCTCAGATCTTACACTCAGAACCCCAAAACAGGTTCCTATAGCTCAGGCCCAAGGCCCTACAACTCAGCTTCTTCACAAAACCTACACTCAGCTTCTTCACAAAGCCTACACTCAGCCACCAAGGCCTACACTCAGCCACAACAGGCCTACACTCAGAGATACAAATCTCCTACACTCAGGCACACAGGCCCTACACTCAGCCTTTATAATTACAGGCTTACAAACTCAGATCCCTAAGGATCCTACAAGAAAATATGAATACAAAAATGTAAATTCTACAACTCAGAGACAAGAGAGAAGAGTTGAGAGTTTCTTGATGAGTTCTTGGATGAACTCTGCTGAGATCAATCTGACTTGGCTTTCTTCAAAGCTTCTTGAATGTAGAACACAATAGGATTGATCTCCTCTGCAGTTGATCCTTGATCTCTGCTACTTAAGATTCAGAACAAAGTCTGAACCCTTCTTCACAGCCTGGTTCCAACGGCTGTCTTCTTGGATGGAGCTCTCTCTCTCCAACTTCTTAGATCTTCACTAGATTCTTCAATGAATAGCTAGATCTTCTTTGTATTACTTGATGTGTTGAATCTGTGTAAAATCATTATTTTCTGTTGACAGTATAAGCCTATTTATAGGCCTTCTTCATGGTAACCGGCTGGTCCGGTCCCTAACTGATTTCTGACAACTCTGATAGGTGTAGTAGACCGGCTGGAATGGCAGCTGTCAAGTCATCCAGTCAGTTCTTGAAAAAATCTGTAACTGTCTGAAAGTGTCGAGACTATCTGTCTTTAAGTGTCGACACTTATAGACTAAGTGTCGACACAAGTTGACTAAGTGTCGACACTAGCCTTCAAGGTGTCGACACAACTCTTTGTGTTGTAGAATTCACTTCTCGACACAGCTTCTTCATTATGTGTCGACACTGATATTGAGTGTCGACACAATTCCTTGTATTTCAGTACTTTGTTGAATTCTTGTAAGTGTCGACACAACTCCTTTGTGTCGACACATCTTCATGTGTTGAACTTGTTAAGTGTCGACACATCTTTCTTGGTGTCGACACATGCCTTATGTGTTGATACTTGTTGAGTGTCGACACAGCTCCTTGTGTCGACACATTCTTCTTCTGTTGAGACTCTGGCTGAGTGTCGACATATCTTCTTAGTGTCGACACTTGTACTTAGAATTTTGCTGAACTTTGTTAAGTGTCGACACAGCTCCTTGTGTCGACACTTTCTTCAAGTGTTGAGTCTTCTGCTGAGTGTCGACACATTCTTTCTTGTGTCGACACTTTCTTCAAGTGTTGAGTTTTTTGCTGAGTGTCGACACATTCTTTCTTGTGTCGACACTTATACTTAGACTCTGCTGACTTTTGCTGAGTGTCGACACAGCCTCCAAGTGTCGACACTTTCTGATATATACACAGTTTCACTGGGTGTCGACACAAATGCTAAGTGTCGACACAGCTTCACTGGACTTTTCTTCATTGAGTGTCGACACAGCTCCTTGTGTCGACACTTTCTGTCTGGTGTCGACTCTGCATCCCTGGTGTCGACACAAGTACTCCAAGTGTCGACACTGCTTGCCTGGGTGTCGACACAAGTCTTCTTAAGTGTCGACACTTTGCTCCTGGGTGTCGACACAAGTCTTCTTAAGTGTCGACACTTTGCTCCTGGGTGTCGACACATGGACTTAGAATCTTTTCAGCTTTTCCCTGCAAATACTTAACTTGCACAACTAAACTCAAAACACATCAAATACATTTTGATGTATATCATTGATTAGGGTGAGGCTTCTTCAAATCAGGTACATTAGAACCAATGTGCCCAACAATCTCCCCCTATTTGGAGAAGTCATAACCCTTAGTCAATGATATACACCATACAGAATAAAATCATAGCATGATGTAAAGCAGGATTATACATTCAGGGAAAGTACATAACATGTATTAAATAAACATGCACACAGATATCATCTCAGAACAATTAAGAAATAAATTTATCACACAGCACATTGTTCTAACACTTTGTCAAATTCATTATACAAAAATTTACAGAGTGTTTTAATACAAGTGATTACAACTGTAAACTCAAGATAAATTCTATTCTAATTCTGATCAGCCTCCTTAATCACAATTCCTTTTCCTGACTGAATCTTGGCTTGCATAGGAGCTTCAGCAACTTCAGTATCAGCAGGCTTCTTCCCTTTCAGCTCCTTCTTCTTTAGCTCCTCAGCTTTAATCTTTT
This sequence comes from Platanthera guangdongensis, assembly GCA_039583875.1. Lineage (NCBI taxonomy): Eukaryota > Viridiplantae > Streptophyta > Magnoliopsida > Asparagales > Orchidaceae > Platanthera > Platanthera guangdongensis. Next base: position 52,189,687 of record CM077152.1, read on the forward strand.
GCCTTTCAAAATAATGATATGGCTTGGGAAAGTACTTGCTAGGCTCCTGGGCAGTAGGAGGTAGCTTTCCCATCTTGGCCTTTCTTCTATATTGCACTATAGCTTCTTGCCTTGTCTCATGCTTCCTCCATTCTAGTTCAGAAAACCATTTGTTTCTGTCTTGAATATTATCTTTTGCAGCCTTCCATGCAGTTAAGATAATGTTTCTTGAAGTGGGGCTCCACTGCTCAAAGTCTGGTCTTTGTTCAGCTTGCTCTCTGAACCTCTTTTTAGACAATCTGGCTTCTTGTTCTTTCAGTAAAGCTTCTTGCATAGCCTCAGATACTGGCTGAACAACCTTTTCTATGATGAAATTTTGCTGTCCCCCAGGTGGGCTATACATTGATTGTATATCAGCTTAAACCATATCAAAATCTGGAGGAGGGTAGATGACTTGAGCCACTTCAGGTTGCTCCCCTCCTAGATATGCAGGATGTATCCCAGATTCTGCTACATTGTCATCATCACATAAAGGAGGATAACCAAGAGTAGCTCTGATAGAATTAGAAATCCACTTGGCATGATCAGAGCTGGCTTTGACTAACGCCCTCTCCCCCTTTATGACTTCTCTTTCTATGTGATCTCTTACATCATCTTTTTGAAATCTGACTTAGTTATCCAAATATTTGACTCCATCTTTAAAGAAAGGTTTCAACCTTTGGAGTTTGTCAGTTATCAACTTCTGAGAGTCTTGAATAGCAGTTGTAACAGCAGTTAAGCTCTCTTGCAAGTGCTTATCAAAAGTTTCTTTGGCTGTGGCACTTTCTGCAGACTGTGCAGTGGCTATATTCTTTATCTCACTTACAATTGCATTGTGGGATGCTGTCAAGTTATCATTCATTCTGATTTGATTTTCCAGTACATAGTCTTGTTTTACTTCAAGTTCATCCACTTGAGCTTTTATCTTCTCTTGATGTGTAGTCAAGTACACCACTGCATTCCCTCCTTTGTGGAAGCAGTCAGTCATTTCCTTCTTATTTAGATTCATTTCAATTCTTATAGACTTAATATCCTGGGCCAGATCAAACTGTAAAGACTTGTGCCCCTCATCCACATATGTTTCTATGGCTTTCTTGTGCTCATCCAGCTTAATTTGCATAGCAACCATCAAAGCACTGTAGTCTATAGTTGGTGCTGGCTGTGATATAGGTTGTGGTGCAATAGTTTGCAAGGCCTTTTTGTAATTCTGGCTCCTTATCTTAAATACTTGGAACTTCCTTTTCTTAGCTCTTGCAGCTTCCTCATCTTCAGAAGCTGATGTGCTAGCAATTTCTACCCTCTCCTTAGGGCTAGGAGGTAACTCCTTCTGCACTTCTGGTGCCTTCTCAGGTTCTTGCCTTGCAGGTTCTTCCAGAATTTCCACTGGCTCCCCCTCAATAGGAGCATTCTCCCTCTCAGTAGCAGCACTTCCCTTTTCAAAGTCTGTTTGATCCAGATTGAGGAAAAGATCTTCCATTGTATATTCTTGTGGAGAATGAGCTGGAGAAACTCTTGGCTCATCTACCACTGTATCAGAGACCACTTGAACTGTAACAGATGTGTCCTTCATGACAACATCTAGGGGTTGACTATCAATCTGAGTTTGCTGATTAACATTATTTAAGGAATCAGACAAAACATTATCCTCTATAGGGAAATCTAAAGCATTAATCTCAGTGATTACCTCAAGGATAGTGGTTGTAGCTTGTTCAATTTCCAGTGGAGTTGGCTCTTCCACTACTAGAGGCTCCCCTGGACTGAATCCTGGTGTAAGGGCCTAGCTAGTGGTAGCTCCCCTGCCTCTCAGCAACTTCTTATTGAGCTGGAGGCTTTCCAGCATCTCCAGTGTCTTCTTCATCAGGAGTGAAGATAACTTGTTCTTCTGAACTGCTAGATGAATCCTGAGCCACAGGGGCTATTTTCTTCTTCTTCTTTTGAGGAATTTCCTTCTCAGGTGTTGGCATCTCCTTGGTCAACACTTTATCCCATCTTGAAAAGATTCTCATGTCCATTCTTCTCATGTGGTTGATTTTACTGCCTGCAGCTTGACTTATAACTTCTGGTATACTACCAACCAAGTATAGACTTAAGATCCTACCCAAGTTGGGTTTCTTCAGGCTTTCTTTAATCTTATCAAAGACAATAACAGACCAATCTGTTTTCAATGTGAAGATTATCCTTGTCATAAGATTGAACATATGGGCTGAGACCCTGTCATGCCCTCCAGGCTTACTCAAGATCACTTTTCCAACAATTTCAGATAGAAATTTTCCCTAGCTGTTCATGTCTTTCCTATTGAATACAGAACCAATTTTCATCTTTGAATCCAGGCCACACCATGTTAATGCATCTTTGGTTGTAGAAGCAGTAACTTCTTCTTCTGCCTTAGTTCTTGGTAACTGAAGTACTTTCCTCAAACTTTTTGGTGAGGCCTTTACTTTTTCACCATGAACCCTAGACTTTATCTTGAGTCCAGATTCATCTACTTTAGCTCCATTCAGAAACTCTAGAACTTCCTTCTTCCAAATCTTTGTTGGCTCTGAGACAAGAAATTCTAACTCTGAGTCTGCAACTAGGGTTACTACATCCTTGATTTCCTGTTCTGCTTCGTCAAACGCTTGTCGCACCAGTTCATAGCCTTCGTTCACGTTCTCCTCGAGCTTTGGCGTCATTAGGGTTTGAAGAATTTGAATCAAGAGAAGAGAGGTGTCTACACACAAGTTTGGTCTCGAAACTTTAGTGAGCGTGTCGACAGACAATGGAGAAATCCTATTTATACCTTTCTAAGATTGAAGATGAAAGGGCGGGTTAACTAACTTAAATTGTGTCGACACTGTGGAAAAGTGTCGACACAGACTTATAATGTCTCGACACCTATGTGTCGACACAAGTTTAGTCAACAGAATATATGTGTCGACACTTGTTTATGTGTCGACACCACTCAACTCGACATTTAGTCGAGACTGTACTTAGATAATTCTGAGTAAACTCTAAGTGTCGACACCACCTTGGATGTGTCAACACCTACTTATCATGTGTCGACACTAATTTTCTGAAGTGTCGACACCAACTTCCTAGATGTGTCGACACATTTTCTCTGAAGTGTCGACACCACTTTTCTGTGTCGACACAGATATCTCTGTGTGTCGACACCATTTTACTTAGCCATTTCTATAAACTTATTCTAAGTTTATCATACCTAGTTCAATTTTAAACCTATTGAACTTAGTTTCTTCTAAGGGCTTAGTATACATATCAGCTAGTTGATTATCTGTTCTAACATTTTCCAGTAAAATATCTTCTTTTTCTACATGTTCTCTAAGAAAATGATATTTTATTTCAATATGTTTAGTTCTACTATGGGAAACAGGATTGTTTGCAATTGATATAGCACTAGTAGAATCACAAAATAGTGGTGTTCTACTTACCTGAATTCCATAATCCTCAAGCTGATGTTGTATTCATAGAAGTTGAGCACAACAACTTCCTGCAGCCACATATTCTGATTCTGCAGTGGAGATAGCCACACTTATTTGCTTCTTGCTACTCCATGAAATCAGTCTTCCACCTAGGAATTGACAGGTTCCAGTTGTACTTTTTCTGTCTTCTTTGCAGCCTGCAAAATCTGCATCTGAATAACCTGTTAGATCAAAGTCTCCATTCCTAGGGTACCAAAGGCCTAGATAAGGAGTGCCCTTTAGATATCTCAGTATCCTTTTGACTGCAGTCAAATGAGACTCTTTAGGGCATGCTTGATACCTTACACAGACACATGTAGCATACATGATATCTGGTCTACTTGCAGTCAAATAGAGTAGGGAGCCTACTATCCCTCTATACAAAAACTCATCTATAGGTTTCCCCGCATCATCCTTGCTAAGAGACATACTTGACCCCATAGGAGTCTTCATGGTACTGGATGAATCCATACCATACTTCCTTATGAGTTCTAGGGTGAACTTAGACTGGCATATGGATAAACCATTCTCAGTCTGTCTAACTTGGAGACCCAAGAAGAACTTAAGTTCCCCCATACTACTCATCTCAAATTGTCCTTGCATTAGTTTTGCAAACTTTTTGCAAAGACTACTTTCAGTAGACCCAAATATTATGTCATCTACATATATTTGGACTAGTATTACTTTGCCTCTGGATTCCCTAAGGAATAGAGTCTTGTCTATTTTCCCCCTTGTGAACTTATTCTCAATGAGGAAACTAGACAGAGTTTCATACCAAGCCCTAGGGGCTTGTTTTAACCCATATAATGCTTTCCTAAGTCTATAGACATGATTAGGTTGAGTTGAATCAACAAAACCTGATGGCTGTTCCACATAAACTTCCTCTTTTAGATTACCATTAAGAAAGGCTGACTTAACATCCATTTGGTAAACTTTAAATCCTTGATAGGTTGCATAGGCCAGGATCATTCTTATGGCTTCCAGTCTGGCTACTGGAGCAAAGGTTTGATCAAAGTCAATACCTTCTTCCTGCTTATATCCTTTAGCAACCAATCTTGCTTTGTTCTTAATGATGACTCCATGTTCATCCATCTTGTTCCTAAAGATCCACTTGATCCCAATTATGTTGTGGTCTTTAGGTTTAGGAACAAGTTCCCAGACTTTGCACCTCTTGAACTGATTCAGCTCTTCTTGCATTGCCTCAATCCACTGAGGGTCTAGGATGGCTTCTTCAGACTTCTTTGGCTCAACTTGGGATAGAAAACTGGAGAAGAGTACTGCATTCTGATTTATGCTCCTTGTTTGTACCCCTTGTCTTAGATCACCAATGATTTGATCTGCTGGATGATCTCTAAGATGCCTGTTAGCTGGAGGCATCCTGGCTTCAGGTTGAACTTCTTCAGTTCCTTCATCTTACTGCACTCCTTGGACTTCATCTGCATTAGGTACATGTAGTACTCCACCTGGACAACAGCCATTATCTTTTACTTGCTATCTTGCAGTAGGTCCTTCTTCTATAGTGAGCTTGTCCATCTTCTTAGTCACACCTGTGGAGCTGCAAATACTACTAGACAACTCATTGTTAATAAGTCTAGTTTCATCAAATACTACATGTACTGACTCCTCTACAACTTGAGTAGACAAGTTGTAGACTCTATAAGCCTTACTTTTGTTGTTGTACCCAACAAAAATTCCCTCTTGGGACTTGACAGCAAACTTAGTCAAGTAAGACTTTCCATTGTTAAGTATAAAGCACTTACAACCAAAGATCCTGAAATAGGATAGGTTTGGTTTTTTGCCTTTCACAATCTCATAGGGGGTCTTATTGTGGCTTTTAGTAATGGTAGCCCTATTAATAACATGGCATGCAGTATTAACTGCCTCAGCCTAGAAATATTCTGGTAGAGAAGTGTCACTTAATAGGGTCCTACCAGCCTCAATCAAGATTCTATTTTTCCTCTCAGCAATGCCATTTTGCTGAGGTGTTCTAGGTGAAGAGAACTCTTGAAATATCCCAAATTCTTCACATAGTTTAGTCATACTATCAGACTGAAATTCAGTACCATGGTCACTTCTTATCTTGACCACTGTACTGTCTAGTTCATTCTGAATTTGCTTGACAAAGCTATAGAAGATACTAGGTGTTTCAGATTTCTGTCTAAGGAAGAACACCCAGGAAAACCTTGAGTAGTCATCTACAACTACAAAGGTATAGAACTTCCTACCTAAGCTGTGAACTGGCATAGGACCAAAGAGATCCATATGCAAGAGGTATAAACACCTCACATCATCTATGTTTTCAATGCTACTAAAGGTGGATCTAGTCTGCTTGCCCTTTTGACAAGCTGAACATATTCCATCTTTAACACACTTAACTTGAGGACCATTCCTCACTAACTCTTTGCTAAAGAGTTGGTCAATTGTCTTATAATTTAGATGGGCTAGCCTCTTGTGCCATTTGACACAATGAGAGACTTTCTCATCAGCTACAAGACATACTGGAGAACCATTGTTCTCAACCATAATGTCTAGGAAATAGACATTCCTTTTTCTATAACCTATCAAAATGATCTCTTGATCATTTGACCTCCTGATATGACAACCATCTTTGACAAATGAGATGTCATATCCTACATCACTCAATTGACTTATACTAATAAGGTTATGTTTCAAACCTTTAACATAGGCCACTTGAGTAATAGTTATATGGGAGCTAGAAATGTTACCAAAACCCTTGATGATTCCTTTTTCAGAACCACCAAAGGTGGCTTTAGGACCATCCTTAATTGGTGTGTAGTCCTTTAGCAATCCCCTAGTTCCAGTCATGTGTCTGGAACATCCACTGTCCAAGTACCATATTGGGGCATGGCCACTTGGACTCACCTGCAAAATAGATGAGCGAACCTTAGAACCCAAAGAATTCTTGGGTCCTTGGTACTGGTTAGTTTGCTTCCTAACAAAGCTACCTGCAGGTTTTCCAACAAGCAGTTTGCTACTCACTTTGGCACTTGCATTATGCCAACAGTCCATGGCAAAGTGGCCTACCTTGTCGCAGAACCAACACTCAAACCTATTGTACCTTTGCTTAGGTACATTCTTAGCTGTTTTATCTACAGCTGTCTTGTTGAGAGCTGGGGCTTTGCCCTTGGACTTGGACTGAACAGTCCTAGCTGGTTTAGTAAACCCCAGTCCAGCTTTACCTTTTTGATGAACAAATTCATCAATTAAGGGTAGAATAGACTTTGGTTTAGAAAACCTAGCAACTAAATCTCTCTCCTTCTGAAGACTAATCTCCAGACTCTTGATTTGATCATTCTTGAATGCTATAGTCCCCATCTGAATAACAGTTATGTTTTTCAGTCTGGCTATCTCATTAAGTTTTTGATCAAATAATTTCTCAAAATCAGTTGCAGCAACTTTGAGACTTGCAATCTCCTTAGCCTGACTCTTGGCTAGAGACTTGCTCTTCTTAAAAGCTTGCAACAGAACTTTATATTCATCTATCAATTGATGAATATCCTATTCAGACTCAGATGCACTCTCATCACTTGATGATGATGAATCTGATTCTGAACAAGCACAAGAAATTGAACTGAAAGAACAATTTTGTACCTTACTAGGTCCAGGCTGCTCCTGGATTTTGTCACTTTCTATCAATGCTATTAGTCCTTGGCACTGACTGTCCTCTTGTTCATATATAGAGTTCATGATCTGAATGAACTCTTCTTATTCTTCCTCAGCAAACAATCCTATGTATGCTTCAGCATCTGACTCAGTTTCTGATGAAGAAATGTCTGACAGACTCTTATCCTTTTTGGCAACAAAAGATCTTTCCTTCTTGCCCTTGAATTGAGTCTTTTTCTTATCATTTGACTCCTTCCTTTTCTTTGGATAGTCTGCAATAACATATCATTGTCTATTACAGCAATAACAAACAATTTTTGATAGAGTTGCTTTGCTAGACTTGGTCTTTTTCCTGTCTTTCTTTGATGACTTTTTGTTCTGATAATAGTCATCTTTACCCTGTGAAATAGATGGCTTTGTCCTCCACTGTTTCTTCTTTAAGAACTTCTGAAAGTGTCTTGTAAAGGCAGCAAAGTCCTCATCACTTTCACTGCTTTCAGACTTTCTGCTTGCTGACTCATCTGACTCAGTTTCAGCTACCTTTGGAGGTGGTGAAGGAGACTTACTTCTGTATTTTCTGGTGGCTTCTGTCTTGAATGCCACAGTCCTTTCTTTATGTTCACTTCTTGTAGATTTCTCCTCTTCTTTTCTCACCATCAACTGCATCTCATAGGATAGTAATTTTCCAAACAGTGTTGGTGGAGGGATTTCTGCTAACTTTGCCATTTCCCTAATGGCACAGATCTTGGTGTCCCAATCCTTTGTTAGGGACCTCAAGAACTTATCATTAAGCTCATAATTACTGAACTCTCTGGCATAGGACATTAGCTCATTCACAATCCTATAAAACTTCTTATAGCATTCAGTTATGCTATCAGATCTATCTTGCCTAAAGCTTTCATATTCTTGGTTTAATAAGGACTTTCTGTCCTGCCTCACTTCTTCAGAACCCTCCATGTACACAATAAGAGTATCTCACATCTCCTTAGATGTCTTACAGTGTATCAAATTCTGAAAGGTAGCATCATCTATAACACTCACAATGATATTCTAAGCCCTCTTGTCCATTGTGGCTAGAACTATCTCATCCTTTATCATTTCAGAGAAATCTTTAGGTGTTCTTTGATTAGCATCTAAGACTGAAACCTTCATAGGCACATATGACCCTTCTTTAACTGTGATGTATATCCTATGGTCTGAGGCTTCCATAAACAGTCTCACCCTTTCCTTCCAGATGCCAAATATTTCTTTTCTGCAAATGGGTAGCTTCATGGATCCCAATTCCTTATGATTCTCAGTGGAACCCATGGTTCTTGATTTTCTTGATTCTGTAATGTACTTAGACTGAATCTGCCAACAGGATCTACTCAGACAGTTATGTCCCTTTTTGAGTAACCTGCCTCTGATACCACTTGAAAGATATTGTACCTAATCACCTAGAGGGGGGGGGGGGGGGGGGGGTGGGTGAATAGGTGACTTAAATCTTTTTGACTTTTTAGGCAGAATTCAGATAATTTCACAGAGTTATAACTACATTTGCACAGCAATCATCCAGCAATCACAGCAAAACACATGCACACAGTGAACACCCAGGTTTATAGTGGTTTCCCAAGGTTTGGGTACATCCACTTTCCCCCTTCACCTATCTAGTAGTGTACTAGATTCGGCCAAACTCCTCCACTATCTCAGATCCTCAGATCTTACACTCAGAACCCCAAAACAGGTTCCTACAGCTCAGGCCCAAGGCCTTACAACTCAGCTTCTTCACAAAGCCTACACTCAGCTTCTTCACAAAGCCTACACTCAGCCACCAAAGCCTACACTCAGCCACAACAGGCCTACACTCAGAGATACAAATCTCCTACACTCAGGCACACAGGCCCTACACTTAGCCTTTATAATTACAGGCTTACAAACTCAGATCCCTAAGGATCCTACAAGAAAATATGAATACAAAAATGTAAATTCTATAACTCAGAGACAAGAGAGAAGAGTTGAGAGTTTTTTGATGAGTTCTTGGATGAACTCTGCTGAGATCAATCTGACTTGGCTTTCTTCAAAGCTTCTTGAATGTAGAACACAATAGGATTGATCTCCTCTGCAGTTGATCCTTGATCTTATCTACTTAAGATTCAGAACAAAGTCTGAACCCTTCTTCACAGCCTGGTTCCAACGGTTGTCTTCTTGGATGGAGCTCTCTCTCTCTCCAACTTCTTAGATCTTCACTAGATTCTTCAATGAATAGCTAGATCTTCTTTGTATTACTTGATGTGTTGAATCTGTGTAAAATCATCATTTTCTGTTGACAGTATAAGCATATTTATAGGCCCTCTTCATGGTAACCGGCTGGTCCGGTCCCTAACTGATTTCTGACAACTCTGACAGGTGCAGTAGACCGGCTGGAATGGCAGTTGTCAAGTCATCCAGTCAGTTCTTGAAAAAATCTGTAACTGTCTGAAAGTGTCGAGACTGTCTGTCTTTAAGTGTCGACACTTATAGACTAAGTGTCGACACAAGTTGACTAAGTGTCGACACTAACCTTCAAGGTGTCGACATAACTCCTTGTGTTGTAGAATTCACTTCTTGACACAGCTTCTTCATTATGTGTCGACACTGATATTGAGTGTCGACACAATTCCTTGTATTTCAGTACTTTGTTGAATTCTTGTAAGTGTCGACACAACTTCTTTGTGTCGACACATCTTCATGTGTTGAACTTGTTAAGTGTCGACACATCTTTCTTGGTGTCGACACATGCCTTCTGTGTTGATACTTGCTGAGTGTCGACACAGCTCCTTGTGTCGACACATTCTTCTTCTGTTGAGACTCTGGCTGAGTGTTGACACATCTTCTTAGTGTCGACACTTGTACTTAGAATTTTGCTGAACTTTGCTAAGTGTCGACACAGCTCCTTGTGTCGACACTTTCTTCAAGTGTTGAGTCTTCTACTGAGTGTCGACACATTCTTTCTTGTGTCGACACTTTCTTCATGTGTTGAGTCTTCTGCTGAGTGTCGACACATTCTTTCTTGTGTCGACACTTATACTTAGACTCTGCTGACTTTTGCTGAGTGTCGACACAGCCTCCAAGTGTCGACACTTTCTGATGTAGACACAGTTTCACTGGGTGTCGACACAACTGCTAAGTGTCGACACAGCTTCACTGGACTTTTCTTCATTGAGTGTCGACACAGCTCCTTGTGTCGACACTTTCTGTCTGGTGTCGACTCTGTATCCCTGATGTCGACACAAGTACTCCAAGTGTCGACACTGCTTGCCTGGGTGTCGACACAAGTCTTCTTAAGTGTCGACACTTTGCTCCTGGGTGTCGACACAAGTCTTTTTAAGTGTCAACACTTTGCTCCTGGGTGTCGACACATGGACTTAGAATCTTTTCAGCTTTTCCCTACAAATACTTAACCTGCACAACTAAACTCAAAACACATCAAATACATTTTGATGTATATCATTGAGTAGGGTGAGGCTTCTTCAAATCAGGTACATTAGAACCAATGTACCCAACACCGTCGCTTCGCTTGGAGAACACTCTCTATGTCCCGAAGTTCCCGTGTAATTTATTATCTGTTACTACTTTATGCCGGCAACTTCATTGCTCTGTCTTATTCACTCCCACTTCTTGTTCTTTTCAGGACCCGAGGACCCAGCAGACGATTACTACTGGGACTGAGAGCGGCGGACTATATTTCCTCGACAACGTTTCCGCTCTGTCCGCCCACTCCTCCTCCTCTACAGATCTGATTCAATGGAATCTTCGCCTTGGCTATCCTCCTCCTCGGATTCTTCGCCAGCTTCTGCCCCACTTACCTCCGACCAGTCCTCCGCTCAACTGTGATGCGTGACAGCTTGGCAAACATCATCGCTCCTCCTTCCCGCCGAAGCCAGACCGTGGCTCCTCTCGCCCGTTTGATCTCATTCATTCTGATGTTTGGGGTCCTGCTCCTACCCTTACCGTTGGTCGGGGTAGTTCCTACTTTGTAACTTTTACAGATGATTTTTCTAGATGTACCTGGGTGTATCTATTAAAAGATCGCTCTGAACTCTTTTTTATCTGGCAAACCTTTTATTTGATGATTAAGACACAATTTGGCATTTCTATTAAAGTTTTACGCTCTGATAATGCTAAGGAATATCTTAGTCATGAGTTCTCCTCTTTCTTTTGGCAACATGTTCTTCTTCATCAAACCATCTGTTTTTACACCTCCCAGCAGAATGGGGCGGCGGAGCGTAAAAACCGCCACCTCCTTGATATCGCTCGCACTCTCCTGACGTAGATGCAAGTACCCCGCTCCTACTGGGGCTACGCTATGCTCCTCGCCTGCTATCTCATCAATTGTCTTCCCTCCACGGTTCTCCACTGCCAGACCCCCTTCTCCATTCTCTACCCCCACAAGGAACCTTTTCCTCTCCCTCTCCGTGTCTTTGGATGTACGACATTCGTTCACGCTCCATCCGCTACCCGCGACAAGCTTTCCCCCCGTTCCACCAAGTGTGTCTTTTTGGGGTACTCTAACACTCAAAAAGGCTATTGTTGTTTTGACCCCGTTCTGAGCAAACAATTTGTCTCCGCGGACGTGACATTCTTCGAGAATGCTTCCTACTTCTCTCTTGACTCCTCTCTTCCTCCTGATGTCTCTACTCCACCGCCTCTCTCCGTTCCTTCCACGCCTCTCGACGTCTTCCTTCTTCCCTCCTCTCCTCCTCCGTCTCCTTCTCTGTCCGTCTCACCCCCTACACCTCCCCCTGCTCTCCGCGGCCGTCTCTCTCTAGTCCCGGGCCAGCCTTCTCCACCACGGATGCTCCGGTCGCTGAGGCACCCGTCGACCTGGATCTTTCCATTGCTCTTCACAAAGGGGTACGGGTGTGTACTCAACACCCGCTGGCGGCAGTTGTTTCCTATGATCGGCTATCTCCTTCTCGCAGGTGTTTTGCCTTGGCTATCTCCGCTGCTACTACTCCACGCACCTACCAGGAGGCTCTTGCAATTCCTCACTGGAAATCTGCCATGGATGAAGAGATGACTACTCTTACTGAACGGGGCACCTGGACCCTTGTTCCTCCCCCAGTGGGCACTGATGTGGTTGGTTGTCGCTGGGTCTTTGTTGTGAAGTTTCGCCCTGATGGCTCTGTGGATCGCTATAAGGCCCGGCTGGTGGCCAAAGGCTTCACTCAGACTTACGACATTGATTACTTTGACACTTTCTCTCCGGTTGCTCGCCTCAACACCATCCGGGTTCTTCTCTCTTTGGCTGTTAACCGGGATTGGGCTATTTCCCAGCTTGATGTTAAGAATGCCTTTCTCTATGGCGATATTCAGGAGGACGTCTACATGGAGCAACCTCCTGGGTATGTTGCTCAGGGGGAGACACGCGTCTGTCGTTTGAAGAAGGCCATTTATGGCCTAAAGCAGAGCCCTCGGGCGTGGTTCGACAAGTTCAGTGGTATTGTGGCTACCATCGGCTTTGCAAGGAGTTCGGCCGACCACTCCTTATTCATTCGCAAAACAGACTCGGGACTGGTGGTTTTGGAAGTGTATGTCGATGATATTCTTCTTACTGGCGATGACCAAGCTGGGGTGGACTTGACGAAGAAACACCTCCGTCAACACCTGGTCACGAAGGATATGGGCTCCCCGAAATACTTTTTGGGGATAGAAATCTCTCGGAAGCCTGGCTCGTTGGTTCTCTCCCAACGAAAGTATGCCCTTGATCTTCTACAAGAGGCAGGATTGACAGGTGCCAAACCGGCCCGGTTTCCCATGGCTATTGGAGAAGACAAAACATGGACGTGTTGGGTACATTGGAATAAATGTACCTGATTTGAAGAAGCCTCACCCTACTCAATGATATACATCAAGGTGTATTTGATGTATTTTGAGTTACCTTGTGCAGGTTAAGTAATTGCAGGGAAAGCTTAAAAGTTTCTAAGTCCATGTGTCGACACCTAGAAGAAAAGTGTCGACACTTAAGTAGGCTTGTGTCGACACCCAGAGAAGCTGTGTCGACACTTGGAGTAATTGTGTCGACACCAGGGATGCAGAGTCGACACCAGAAGGAAAGTGTCGACACATACAGGTTGTGTCGACACACAATGAAGAAATGTCCAGAGAAGCTGTGTCGACACTTAGAAGCAGTGTCGACACCCAGAGGAACTTTGTCGACATCAAAAGTGTCGACACTTGGAGGCTGTGTCGACACTCAGCAAAACATCAACAAATTCCAAGTACAAGTGTCGACATAATGAAAAATGTGTCGACACACAGGAAAAGTCTCAACACATGAAGAAAGTGTCGACACTAGGAGGCTGTGTCGACACTCAGCAAATTTCAATAAAGTCTAAGTATAAGTGTCGACACAAAGAAGATGTGTCGACACTCAGCAAAAGTATCAACACAGAAGGCATGTGTCGACACAAGTAGACTAAGTGTCGACACTAGCCTTCATGGTGTCGACACAACTCCTTGTGTTGTAGAAATTACTTCTCGACACTGCTTCTTCAGAATGTGTCGACACTGATATTGTGTGTCGACACAACTCCTTGTTCTTTAATACTTAGTTGAATTCTGCTAAGTGTCGACACAACTCCTTGTGTTGAACTTGTTAAGTGTCGACACATCTTCTTGGTGTCGACACATGCCTTCTGTGTTGATAATTTTGCTGAGTGTCGACACATCTTCTTTGTGTCGACACTTGTACTTAGACTTTATTGAAATTTGCTGAGTGTCGACACAGCCTCCTAGTGTCGACACTTTCTTCATGTGTTGAGACTTTTGCTGTGTGTCGACACATTCTTCATTATGTCGACACTTGTACTTGGACTTTGTTGATGTTTTGCTGAGTGTCGACACAACCTCCAAGTGTCGACACTTTTGATGTCGACAAAGTTCCTCTGGGTATCGACACTGCTTCTAAGTGTCGACACAGCTTCTCTAGACATTTCTTCATTGTGTGTCGACACAACCTGTATGTGTCGACACTTTCCTTCTGGTGTCGACTCTGCATCCCTGGTGTCGACACAATTACTCCAAGTGTCGACACAGCTTCTCTGGGTGTCGACACAAGCCTACTTAAGTGTCGACACTTTTCTTCTAGGTGTCGACACATGGACTTAGAAACTTTTAAGCTTTCCCTGCAATTACTTAACCTGCACAAGGTAACTCAAAATACATCAAATACACCTTGATGTATATCATTGAGTAGGGTGAGGCTTCTTCAAATCAGGTACATTTATTCCAATGTACCCAACAATCTCCCCCTATTTGGATAAGTCATAACCCTTAGTCAATGATATACACCATACATAACAAATTCACAGTATGATGTAAAACAATATTAAATGACAGGGTAAGTACATAAACATGTATAAACAAAACATGTATACACAAATATCTCAGAACATTAATGTAATAAATTTAATATATATCACATTGTTCTAACAAATTCAACATTTTCAATATTCAAAAGTTTACAGAAAGTTGAATGCAACTGATTACACATAGTAAACTTAAGAAAAATTTCTATCTTAAGGCTGCTCAGGCTCCTTGATCATAATGCCCTTTCCTGATTGTATCTTTGCTTGGACAGGAGCTTCAGTATCTTCAGCAGTAGCAGGCTTCTTCCCTTTAAGATCTTTCTTTTTCAATTCTTCAGCCTTGATCTTTTGCCTTTCAAAGTAATGATAAGGCTTTGGGAAGTACTTGCTAGGCTCCTGTGTAGTAGGAGGTAACTTTCTCATCTTAGCCTTTCTTCTGTATTGAACAATAACCACTTGCCTGTTCTCATGTTTCCTCCACTCCAGTTCAGAATACCACTTGTTTCTATCCTGGATATTGTCCTTGGCAGCCTTCCATGCAGTCAAGATGATATTCCTGGAAGTGGGGCTCCATTGTTCAAAATCAGGCATAAGTTCAGCTTGCTCTCTGAATCTTTTCTTAGACAATTGAGTCTCTTGTTCTTTTAATAAGGCCTCTTGTTCTTTCAGAATTGCCTCAGGTACTGGATGAACTATTTTCTCAATGATGACATTCTGATTTCCTTCAGGAGGGCTATACATTGACTGTATATCTTGATGTATCATATCAAAGACTGGTGGAGGGTATATTACTTGAGCCACTTCAGCTTGCTCCCCTCCAAGATATGCAGGATTAATTCCAGACTCTGCAACATTGTCATCATCACATAATGGAGGATATCCAAGGGTGGCTCTGATGGAATTTGAAATCCACTTTGCATGATCAGAGCCTGCTTTGACTAACACCCTCTCCCCCTTTATGACTTCTCTTTCAATGTGATCCCTAAGATCATCTTTCTGAAACCTTATCTGTGCATTCAGATAGTTTACTCCATCTTTGTAGAAAGGTTTCAACCTTTGGAGCATGTCAGTTATAGCCTTTTGAGAGTCCTCAATAGCAGTTTTAACATCACTTAAACTCTCTTGCAGTTGTTTGTCAAATTCTTCTTTGGCAGTGGTCAGGGCTGCATTCTGGGCAATTGTTATATTCTTCAGTTCAGTTACAATGGCATTGTGTGAAGCTGTCAAATTATCATTCATTCTTATCTGATTCTCCAGGACATAGCCTTGCTTTACTCCTAGATCATCAAGTTTTGTCTTTATTTTTTCTTGATGTGTGGCCAGATAGACTACTGCATTTCCTCCTTTATGGAAGCAGTCAGTCATTTTCTTTCTTATTCAGATTCATTTCAAATCTAATTGACTTAATGTCTTGGGTCAGATCAAACTGCAGTGACTTATGCCCTTCATCCATATAAGATTGCAAATCCTGTCTTTGCTCATCCAACTTTATCTGCAATGCTACCATCAGAGAACTATAGTGAGTAGATGGGGCGGGCTGTGGAGCAATGGTCTGCAGTGCCTTTTTATATGTCTGGCTCCTCCTCTTGAAGACTTGAAATTTTCTCTTCTTGGCTCTTGTAGCCTCTTCATCCTCTGAAGCAGATGTGCTGGCTATTTCAACTCTTTCCTTTGGGCTAGGAGGTAAATCCTTCCTAGGTAACTCCTTAGCATGCTGTTGCATCTCAGGTTCTTGTCTTACTGTCTCTTCTTGAGACCTAACTTGCTCCCCCTGAAGATATACCTACTCCCCCTCAACAGCTGCTTTTTCCACTTCAAAGTCAGTCTGTATTAAGTCTGGGAACAGCTCTTCCAGTGTAAACTCTTGTTGAGGTTGACTTGGTGAATCCCTGATCTCAGGAGCAGCTGAGACCTCTTTCTCAGCTACAGATGTGTCCTCCATGACCACATCTTGGGGTTGATTAAGAATCTGAGGTTGCTCAAGTATAGTTTGAGTAGCTAGTTCACTCTCTAGTGGAGTTGGCTCATCCACAAGTAGAGGCTCCCCCTGGATTGAATCCTGGTGGATTGGGCTTGCTGAGGGTAGCTCCCCCTGCCTCTCTGCATCTTCTTGTCTTGCTGGAGATTGTCCAGCATTTCCAGTTTCTTCTTCATCAGGAGTGAACACTACTTGCTCTTCAGAACTACTTGAGGATTCTTGAGACATAGGGGCTGTATTCTTCTTCTTTTTCTGAGGTGTGTCCTTCACTGGAGATAGCAGTTCTTTGGTCAGTACTCTATCCCACCTAGAGAAGATTCTCAAATCCATTCTCCTCATGTGGTTAATCTTAGTTCCAGCTGCTTGGTTCATCACTTCTGGTATACTACCAGCTAGGTATAGACTCAGGATTCTTCCCAAATTGGGTTTATTCATACTCTCTTTTATCTTTTCAAACATAACTGTAGACCAATCAATATCTAGTTTGAATATTATCCTTGTCATGAGACTAAACATATGAGCTGAGATTCTGTCATGGCCTCCAGGCTTGCTCATGATGACTTTGCCCACAATCTCAGATAGAAACTTGCCTTGCATATTCATTCCTTTTCTGTTGAATACAGATTCTATTTTCAGATTTGATTCCAAACCACACCATGTCAATGCTTCTCTAGTCTTAGAAGCAGAGACATCCTCTTCCTTTTTAGTTCTTGGTAGCTGAAGTACCTTCCTCAGACTCTTCTATGTGACCTTGACCCTGGTTCCATGAACTCTGGATTTAATCTTAAATCCAGATTCATCTAGAGTTGCTCCATTTAGAAATTCCAGGACCTCCTTCTTCCATATCTTGATCGGTTCTGATACAAGAAATTCTAACCCAGTCTCTTCTATTAGGGTTATCACGCCTTTGATCTCAGGTTCCGCGTCATTAAATGCGTGTCGCACGAGTTCATATCCTTCATTCACATTCTCTTCTAGCTTGGGCGTCATTAGGGTTTGAAGAAATTTGAATTTAGAGAAGAGAGATATCGACACACAAGTTTGGTCGCGAAACTTTGGTGAGCGTGTCGACAGACAATGGCAAAAACCTATTTATACCTTTCTAGAATCGAAGATGAAAGGGCGCGTCAAAATACTTAAATTGCGTCGACACTGTTGAAAAGTGTCGACACTGACTTATAATATCTCGACAACTATGTGTCGACACAAGTATAGTCGACAGAATATATGTGTCGACACTTGTATATGTGTCGACACCACTCAGCTCGACACTTAGTCGAGACTTTACTAGACTAATTCTGAGTAAAGCCTAAGTGTCGACACCACCTTGGATGTGTCGACACCTACTCTGCATGTATCGACACTAATTCTCTGAAGTGTCGACACTGATTACCTAGATGTGTCGACACCATTTCTCTGAAATGTCGACACCACTTTTATTTGTCGACACAGACAACTCTGTGTGTCGACACCATTTTACTTAGCCAATTTTGAAAACTTATTCTAAGTTTATCATCCCTAATTTAATTTTAAATTTATTGAACTTG
The DNA here is from genome assembly GCA_039583875.1 of Platanthera guangdongensis. Lineage (NCBI taxonomy): Eukaryota > Viridiplantae > Streptophyta > Magnoliopsida > Asparagales > Orchidaceae > Platanthera > Platanthera guangdongensis. Next base: position 52,207,640 of record CM077152.1, read on the forward strand.
GTTTCATCTAAGGGCTTAGTATACATGTCAGCTAGCTGATTATCTGTATTAATATACTCTAGTGAAATATCTCTTTTTTTCCACATGTTCTCTTAGAAAATGGTATTTTATTTCTATGTGCTTAGTCCTACTATGGGAGACAGGATTGTTTGCAATAGAAATAGCACTAGTAGAATCACAAAATAGAGGTGTTCTACTTACTTTTATGCCATAGTCTTCTAGCTGATGTTGAATCCATAGAAGTTGAGCACAACAACTTCCTGCAGCCACATACTCTGATTCTTCTGTGGAGATAGCCACACTTGTTTGTTTCTTGCTACTCCATGATATCAGCCTTCCACCTAGGAATTGATAGGTACCTGTTGTTCTTTTCCTATCTTCCTTGCAGCCTGCAAAATCTGCATCTGAATAACCTGTCAGTTCAAAGTCTCCATTCCTAGGGTACCAAAGGCCTAGATAAGGAGTGCCCTTAAGATATCTCAAAATTCTTTTGACTGCTGTCAAATGAGATTCTTTAGGGCAAGCTTGGTACCTAGCACAGACACATGTAGCATACATGATATCTGGTCTACTTGCAGTCAAATACAATAGGGAGCCAACTATCCATCTATACAAAGTCTCATCTACAGGTTTCCCTGCATCATCTTTGCTAAGAGACATACTTGACCCCATAGGAGTTTTCATGGTACTGGATGATTCCATACCATACTTCCTTATCAATTTTAGGGTGAACTTAGACTGGCATATGGATAAACCATCCTCAGTCTGTCTAACTTGGAGACCCAAGAAGAACTTAAGTTCCCCCATACTGCTCATTTCAAATTCTCCTTGCATAAGTTTTGCAAACTTTTTGCAAAGACCACTTTCTGTAGACCCAAATATGATGTCATCTACATATATTTGGACTAGAATGATCTTGCCTTTGGATTCCCTAAGAAATAGAGTCTTATCTATTTTCCCCCTTGTGAATTTATTCTCAATGAGGAAACTAGACAGGGTTTCATACCAAGCCCTAGGGGCTTGTTTTAACCTATACAAAGCCTTCCTAAGTCTATAGACATAATTAGGTTTGATAGAATCAACAAAACCTGATGGCTGTTCCACATAGACTTCTTCCTTCAGATTTCCATTCAGAAAAGCTGACTTAACATCCATTTGGTATACTTTAAACCCTTGATAGGTTGCATAGGCCAAGAACATCCTTATTGCCTCCAGTCTGGCTACTGGAGCAAAGGTTTGATCAAAGTCAATACCTTCTTCCTGCCTATATCCCTTAGCAACCAGTCTAGCTTTGTTCTTCACAATAACTCCATGTTCATCCATCTTGTTCCTAAAGATCCACTTAGTTCCTATAATGTTGTGGTCCTTGGGTTTAGTAACTAGCTCCCAGACATTGCATCTTTTGAACTGGTTCAGCTCCTCTTGCATTGCCTCAATCCAATGAGGGTCTAGGATGGCTTCTTCAAATTTCTTTGGCTCTACGTGGGATAGAAAGCTGGAGTAGAGTACTGAACTTAGATTTCTGCTCCTTATTTGTACCCCTTGTCTGAGATCACCAATAATTTGATTGGCTGGATGATCTTTTAGATGTCTATATGCTGGAGGTAGCTTGTCTTCAGGTTGTACTCCTTCAGCTTCTTCAACTTGCTGCACTCCTTAGTCTTCTTCTGCATCAGGTGCATATAGTACTCCCACTAGACAGCAGCCACTATCATCCACATGCTGACTTGCAGTAGATCCTTCTTCAATAATAAGCTTTTCCATCTTCTCAGTTACACCTGTGGAGCTGCAAATACTTCTAGACAATTCATTATTAATGAGTCTAGCTTCATCAAACACTACATGTACTGACTCTTCTGCAACTTGAGTAGTCAAGTTGTAGACCCTATAAGCCTTACTGTTGTTGCTGTACCCAACAAAGATCCCCTCTTGGGATTTGGCAGCAAACTTAGTTAAGTAAGACTTACCATTGTTAAGTATATAACATTTACAACCAAAGATCCTGAAATAGGATAGATTTCGTTTTCTGCCTTTCACAATCTCATAGGGGGTCCTATTGTGGCTCTTGGTAATGGTAGCCCTATTAATCACATGACATGCAGTATTAACTGCCTCAGCCCAGAAATATTCAGGGAGAGATGTGTCACTTAATAGGGTTCTACCAGCCTCAATCAAGGTTCTATTTTTCCTTTCAGCAATACCATTTTGCTGAGGTGTTCTTGGTGAAGAAAATTCCTGAAATATCTCAAACTCTTCACATAGCTTTGTCATACTGTCAGACTAGAATTCAGTACCATGATCACTTCTTATTTTGACCACTGTACTGTCTAACTCAGTCTGAATTTGTTTGACAAAACTATAAAAGATACTAGGAGTTTCAGATTTCTGTCTAAGGAAGAACACCCAGGAAAACCTTGAGTAGTCATCTACAACCACAAATGTGTAGACCTTCCTACCTAGGCTGTGAACTGGCATAGGACCAAAGAGATCCATATGCAAGAGGTATAAGCACCTCACAGCATCTTTGTTCTCAATACTATTAAAGGTGGATCTAGTCTGCTTGCCCTTTTGACAAGCTGAGCATATCCAAACCTTTTTACACTTAACTTGAGGACCATTCCTCACTAAATCTTTACAATAGAGTTGACCAATTGTCTTATAGTTAAGATGGGCTAGCCTCTTATGCCATTTGACACAATGAGAGACTTTCTCATCAGCTACAAGACACACAGGAGAAACATTGTTCTCACACATAATGTCTAGACAATAGATATTTCTCTTCCTATAACCTGTCAGAATGATCTTTTGATCATTTGACCTCCTGATATGACAACCATCTTTGACAAATGAGATGTCATATCCTAAATCATTCAGCTGACTTATACTAATGAGGTTGTGTTTCAAACCTTTAACATAAGCCACTTGAGTAATTGTAATAAGGTTGCTAGAAATGTTACCAAAGCCTTTGATGATTCCTTTTTCAGAACCACCAAAGGTGACTTTAGGACCATCCTTGATTGGTGTATAGTCCTTCAGCAATCCCCTAGTTCCAGTCATATGCCTGGAACATCCACTATCCAAGTACCATATTGGGGCATGGCCACTTGGTCTCACCTACAAAACAGATTAGTTAACCTTAGAACCCAAAGAATTCTTGGGTCCTTGGTGCTGGTTAGTTTGCCTCTTAACAAAACTATCTGTAGCTTTTCTAGCAGGCAGATTGCTACTCACTTTGGCACTTGAATTGTGCCAATAGTCTATGGTAAAATGACTTATCTTGTCACAACACCAGCACTCAAATCTGTTGTACCTTTGTTTAGGTACAACCCTGTCTGTTTTGTCTACAGCAGGTTTCTTGTTGAGTACTGGGGCTTTGCCCTTAGACTTGGACTGAACAGTCCTGACAGGTTTAGTAAACCCCAATCTAGTTTTACCTTTTTGAGAAATGAACTCATCTATCAAAGGTAGAACAGACTTTAGTTTAGAAAACCTTGCAACAATATCTCTCTCTTTCTGAAGACTATTCTCCAGATTTCTGATTTGATCATTTTTAAATGTTATAGTCCCCATATGAATAACAGTAATGTGCTTCAGTTTGGCTATTTCATTTAATTTATGATTAATCAACTTGTCAAAATCTGTTGCAGCAACTTTAAGATTAGCAATCTCCTTAGCCTGACTCTTGGACAAGGATTTGCTTTTCTTCAAAGCTTGCAACACTACTCTATATTCATCAATTAATTGATGAATGTCTCCTTCAGATTCAGATCCACTCTCATCACTTGATGATGTATCTGAATCTGACTCAGTACTAGAAATTGAACTAACAGAACAATTTTGTACCTGACTTGGTCCAGGTTGATCCTGGATGTTGTCTCCTTCTGATAAGGCCATCAGTCCCTGACACTAATTGTCCTCATGCTCATATATAGAGTTCATTAACTGGATGAACTCCTCTTCCTCATCTTCAGCAAACAATCCAATATAAGCTTCAGCTTCTGAATCAGTTTCTGAAGAAGACATGTCAGACAGACTTTTGTCCTTCTTAGCAACAAAGGATCTTTCCTTTTTGCCCTTGATTTGAGTCTTCTTCTTATCAGTTGACTCTTTCCTTTTCTCTGGACAGTCAGCAAAAATATGTCCCTGTCTGTTACAACAATAACAAACTATCTTTGAAGATGTAGTTTTACTTGACTTGGGCTTTCTCCTGTCATGTCTCGCCCGCCTCCTTCCACCATCACTTCCTTCCTCGGTCGCCTCCCCGGGGCATCTTCTCCCACTCGCACAGAGACGAGATATTCCTGCGGCGCGAGAGCAGGCACCTGAGGTAGCAGAGTTGAACAATCCCCCTATCGCGAGATCCCTTGCAGCAAGTCCATGATGTCTTTGATTGACGCCATGAACTCTTCCCTTCCAACGAATCCTCTCGGGTTATCCTACACATCTCCGTCTCCTTCTCCGTGACCACCCGTCATGTGGTTGCTCAAGATTCTTCTCTAAGGGCCGCGGTCTATGCTCACCGCAGCAAAAATGTTGGAACTAGCTACCCGATCCAGCCTAGAGTTCGGACCAGAGGTTGCATCCCACACCTACTCCTCTTGAACCATCCTCCCGATGCGAGTCGCAGACCTAGAAACAGACCGAGGGGTCTCAGCTCGGAGGTCCCACCTCTTATCCGGAAGAAACTGAAGTCCTTCCCCTCCCTAGCCAATGCTGAACTAGGTGCCTGTGAGGAAGAAAATAGAAAGGTTCAACAACCTATTCCAGGCACCTTGTCAGTTTATATATAGGCCTCTGGGTTTGATCTACAAATATCCATACTGAACTGACGTGAAATTACCAAAATATCCTGGGTCGGGTCAAGGCTGTTCAGAATGAAATGGAATGTTTAGTGGTCAAAGTGAGAAGTGACCATGTCACAAGATTTCAGTCTAGTGTCATGACAAAGTTCTGTGAAGAACTTGGTATCACCAAGAAATTCTCCTCTCCCAAAATCTCACAATAAAAGGGGGTGGCTGAGAGAAAGAATATGACATTGATTGAGGCTGCTAGGACTTTGCTAAGTGGCTCATTACTACTAGAATATTTCTAGGCTGAGACAGTTAACACTGCATGTCATGTCCTAAATAGGGCCTCCATCACTAAGGTCCATAAAAAAACTCCCTATGAACTCATGAAAGGAATAAAATCAATCATATCCTACTTTAGAATTTTTGGTTGTAAATGTTTCATATTAAATAATGGGAAGTATCACCTAACTAAGTTTGCTAAAAAATACAATGTGGGCATTCTTGTTGGATATAGCTCCCATAGTAGAGCTTATAGGGTATTCAACAAAAAGACCCAAGTAGTAGAAGAATCATTGCATGTTATATTTGATGAGACTATCCTTCTATACAAAGGCCGGTCTAGTGTGCCTAATGATGCAGGTTCTGAGCTCAATATAGAAGATCTATCTATCTATGACAATCCAAGCTCAAGCATGAGTTCATCTCACGTTGAAGTGCTCTGTGAAGAACACGGCTAGACTAATAGCTAAGGGCTATAAACAATATGAAGGGATTGATTTTGATTAAACGTTTATCCCAGTTGTAAGGTTAAAAGCCATTAGGATGTTCTTGGCCTATGTAGCATTCACGGGATTTAAAGTCTACCAGATGGATATCAAGTCTGCGTTCCTAAATGATAATCTTAAGGAAGAGGTGTATGCAGAACATCGCTCAGATTTTGTTCATCCAACTCTTAAATCTCATGTTTATTTTCTTAAGAAAGACTTGTATGGGTTAAAGCAAGCCCCTAAGGCTTGGTATGAAATCATGTAGCTTCCTCATTAAGAACAAATTCTTAAGGGGGAAGATAAATAACACATTATTCCTAAGGGAAACAGAGGGCAAGTGTCTCTTAGTCCAAATTTATGTTGATGACATAATTATTGGGTCTACTGATGACAACATTTGCAAATGGTTTGCCAACCTTATGCAAGGAAAGTTTGAAATGAGCAGTATGAGAGAGCTCAAGTAATTTCTAGGTCTCTAAGTGAAATTGCCTAATGAGGGGATATTCATCTCTCAGACCAAATACACAAGGGAAATTATTAAAAAGTTTGGGATGGAATTAGCCTCCACCATGAAAACTCTCATAGGATCAAATGTATCCATGGACACAGATGAGAAAAGGAAACCTTTTGATGAATCTATATATAGGTGTATCATTGGATCCTTATTATATTTAACTGCTAGTAGACCAGACATTATGTATGTAACATGTGTTTGCGCTAGGTACCAAGCAAGCCCTAAGGAATTTCATTACTCAGCTGCAAAGAGGATTTTGAGATACCTTAAAGGAAACAACATCTTAACCTATGGTGCCCTAGGAACAATGATTTTGAACTAACTGGATTTTTAGATGCAGATTTTGCAGGTTGTAAAGAGGATAAGAAAAGTACAAGTGATACTTATCAATTCCTAGGAAGGAGATTGATTTCCTAGAGCAGTAAGAAGCAGACCAGTGTGGTTATATCCACTGTTGCGTCTGAATACATATCTACAGGGAGTTGTTGTGCATAATTATTATGAATTCAACATCAATTGGAGGACTATAACCTCAAGGTGAGTAAAATCCCCTAGTTTTGTGACTCATATAATGCTACTTCCATTGTTAAGAATCTTGTCTCACGTAGTAGGACTAAACACATAAAAATAAGATATCATTTCATTAGAGAACATGTTGAGAGTGAATATATCTGTCTTGAATTTGTCTCCACTGACAAATAAGTAGCAAATATCTTTATAAAGCCACTGGATGAGGCTAAGTTTAATTCATTTAAAATTATGTTAGGTATGTTAAACATGGAGTAATTTATCCCTCACATATCATTTCTGCTATCAAGTTTCAAATTTATATTATCTGAATATATTCATGTTATTTACCATTAATTGATTCAGATACATAATTATATGATTAGTTAGTAGAACATTATTCTGTTCAATATTTCAATTTCTTTTAGCTACTAGAAAACTCATGTTCAATAGCAAAATAGATTGTCAACCTTAGCTAATATCTCTCACTAAGTGACATTGACTAGCTGAGAACACTAGCTTAGAAATCCAACTGAGAAATTTAGATAAGTAGCCTAACTGAGATGGCTAGCTGAGACAAGCTCAGCTACATCATGGAAGCCGCAGAGAAAATTCTCAGCGGTATATGTTCCTGTCTAAAGATACTGCCGAGACGAGAAGCAATGTTAAAAGATGATCAATCTCAGCTGTTAGATCAACTCTTATGATCAGTCAAATAGTTGGTGCTTCAATACCCATTTAAATCAATTAGATAAATGTGAAATTAAAAGACTATATAAAGCCAATTAAACTAAGAACTTAAACACTAAACTCTAGAATGTTGTCGACAACCTTTCGTCTTTCTTAGCTTCTCAGCGTCTAAGTTCTCTGATCAAATGGCTCCAAAATCAGTTAAGATACTTTACGAAGGGTATAAAGTTATTAGGAATGGATTCCAACATGCTCCTGAGGAGATTAAAAAAGTAATCAGACTATTAGAGGATGTCGGCCTGGAGTTTCTGTTGTCTGTACCAACATCAATTCTGAAAGTTGATGTGTTAGATCTTTATTCCAATGCCAAACTCTCCACATCAATGACTAAAATCAAGAGCAAAGTAGGGAAAGTGAGGATAAAGATAAACCCTAAATGGTTGGACAAAGCCCTAAACCCGCCTTCTATAGTGAGTGAAGGAGAACATGAAGTATCTGCCTAAGACATATAACAAGCCCTGTTGTGGTGTGGATATAATGGAGAAATATATGGCTTATTAAAGAGAAAATGCTTCAACTAGAGAGGCAAACTTCTAACTTATATCATTGGGAAAGCAATCTTGTGTATGTCAGGTTTCCATGATAGCATTTCCATGCCAATGTTTGAAATAATTACAAGAGTAATTCTGCAAACAAAGATTGATTGGGCTCTGATAGTCTTTCAAAGAGTGATTGTTGGACTACATGTTCCCAACTTAGGCAAAATCATGTCCCTGTTTCTGATCAATGCTTACCCAGAGCATTTCAACAAGACTCAAGTAGTAAAAATTCACTATATGAAGAATATGAATGTAAAGACTCTAGAAAGGTTCACCAGAGTTCTACCAAAGAGCCAAGCTGTCCAGACAAAGGACAAGACAAAGACAAAGGGAAATAAAACAGCTTAAGAAAGTTCTTCAGGTTCTAATTTTGAAAGTCAGACTAATGGTAAAGCACGCCTATTTTTGAAAACGATCTATCTTCATTTGAAGAAGAAGACTACGATGTTGAAGATCAAGGAATTCAAGTGGATGACAAAGTCTCTACTCAAGAGGAGTTAGAGAGGTATGTAAGCGAATTTGGAGAAGTTCCAAATGATCTAGACTTAAAAGATGGCCCAGCAGAGGGGGGAGATGAACCAATCACCTGAGAATCTGCAAGGAGAAATTGGCAGGATAATTGATGATCTTCAGGATAGAATTGATCAAATCCTAGATGACTCACAAGTCCTGATTCTTGAAAAGACCAATGCTCTAGTTGAGGGGGGAGCAAGAAGTGCTGATCATTGAGGATAACCTGGAAAATCCTCTTAATCAATTTTTAAACTCGGATGATCAGGTTGAGGGGGTGCTTCACATTGAAGTCTCTACTCAGGGAGAAGAATTGTTTATCTCCCAAGTGGCTGAGACATCCACTCCAGTTGAGTTAGATTGTCAAGAGGACCAAGGGAAAGTACAAATCCTGCTGAGGTTCAACCAAAACAGATGCCCCAACATCTACCTTCTACCAGCAATACAAAGAGCTTAATCATAGCTTCACTCAAAGCTCTACTAGATGAGTAGACAACAATATTGAAAAGGTAAATTGATGAATCTGTTCAAGTACTGAAGGCTGAACTGATGGCAGAAGTGCAAAAAGTTAAAACTGAGATAATAAGTGATCTTAAGTTTTTGAGATATGATACTGCACACATCAACCAGGAAATTACAAGATGGTTTGACCTGACAGCAAGCACTATCAAGCAGAATGTTACCATTCTTAGGTCAATGGATGAAAGCCTGAAGGAGTCTTTCCTTGACTTACATAGTGTGAAAAACTAAGTCACATAGATGAAATCATAAGAGAGGGTGTGGATCATGTAGAAAATTAAGTTTTCTCCACTCAGATAAGGGCGACTAAACTGACCATTGAGAACAAGGACACTATTAAGGCAGATTTGGAAAATGCTTTCCAGAAAGTGTCTGGTAGGCTTGAAGCCAACACTCTCCATTTGGACAATAAAATTAATGAATAAGCCAGAAAGGGGGAGAAGGACAATACAGTGCAAGCCCTTAAGGTTCTTTAGGGAATAAGGGTTGTCTTACACTTACCCCTGCTGGATCCTTAAAGTCCTGAAGACTTTGATTTCCAGGGACAAGCCAGAGTGGCTTAAGATGCTCGGTTGGCTAAGAGAAGAAGAAGAAGAGATGGCCTGATGCTTCATGAGGAGTTTATGGCTAAAAGAAGGGAAGAAATTACTAATGATCCTGATTATGAATACTTGAGTGAAGACTCTGATAACAACATCATAAATGCTTGGAACTATCATGGGCAACTCTTGAAGAATATTAACAGTGTTTATCCTAGTAAGAGTGGATCAAACACTTGGAGAGGAATTCTCTAAGGAAAAGGGTAAGCAAAGAAAACTTGGTACACAGGAACAATCCAAGAAGATGCCCTCCAAATACTTTCTCAATCCATTCTTGTTTTTCAAGAGACAGGACAACAAAGCTAAACAGGCTGAAAGGTTAGCTACTGCACAAGGAGAAGGCTCGGGCTCTACTTCCAAAAAGAGAAGAACTGATACAGCAAGCTAGCTAGTGAACTAACACTCTATGAATTATGCAATTTCTTTTGATTATATTCATAGTTAAAAATGAAATAAATTATGTATCTCATTTGAACTCTTATGATTTAAACTATAGTGCTATCATGATTTATTGTTCACTTTATAGATATGCTTGATAGTTATCTATGATAACAAATATTGGTATATTATAAGGTGTAGTGATTTGTTGTTCACTTACATGTTTTATGTGTTAACATGATTCTATTGATATCTTATTGTCAAAAATTTGGTTTATTGGTTAATGTTACTTAGCATTGTAGGTGTTTTGCCTTCATCAAATAGGGAGAAATTGTTAGGAAGATTGCCCTCAATATTCTAAGATTTGAAGTGGCATCACTACCAATGCTAAGAACATATTGTATTTGATGTATATCCACTTTATGAGCATACATGGTACTTGGTATTTACTCCAAGACATGGTTAAAGTAAATCTTAGCTATACCTCTGAGACATCTTACAGTTCTCAGCTATATCTGTGAGACAATGGTCTATACTGCTGAGAAGAATACAAAAACCACTAAAAGTCATAGATCTTAGCGCCAAGGCAAATATCGCTGAGAATGAAGAATCTTCTCAGTAATAAAATTGAGAAGATTCAAATTAGTCGTTGAATGTCGCAGGTCTCAGCATCAAGTCTAATGCCACATAGAATGAAGTCAATACTCAGTGGTACAACTGACAAGACTCAAATAATGTCGTTGAGCTCGTACATATTGACGAGATCCAATAATGGCAGAAGCGGGAAAAGGATTGTCAGAACATTTCTATTTTGTCCAATACTTTGACAAGACCTTTCCTAGGACTGTTGGAGAAGGTCAAAGTTATAAGAAGACACTTAGGGCGCCTGAAGAAAATGTTGTTGCATAAAAACCTAAATTCAAGAAAGAGATTAACGGTGCTCTAAGTGAAGGAAGATAGTTCTTGCTAAAGGATTTCAAAAGAACAAGCAGAGTCATTTCTCTGACTCAAGATTGATCTTTGTTGTGTATTGTATCCACAATAACTCTGATTTGAAGAACGATCGATTTAAGCTAAGATGAATTGTGATTGTATTTGATATTGCATTTTCAGTTATGTACTTGCAGGCTCACATTGCTAATTACACACCAATGTCAGGTTACAGTGGGTCAGTAAATAGAGGACTATACAATGTAATCCCTCATTGTGAAGGCTAATGTGTTGACTCACATGTAATCTCTCTATTGGGGTGTACTTCTATACCAAGTGCATGAGAAGGATCAAGGAAGAAGAAGAACTTGAATTCAGGAAAACGGAAATTTTACCCAAGTAAAATTCGTCTAGTATTGCAAGGGATATTCATCAAATTCGTCGAGTATACTCATTGATACTTGTCGAATTCGTCGTATATACTTACTAGCACTCGTCAAAATCATCATATGTACTTGTGGTAGAATTTCTGATAAGTTGGAAAAACAGTTAGGTAAAATTCATCGAGTATCATCAAGTATACTCGTCGAATTCGTCGAATGCATCTAACGATACTCGCCGAATTCATCGAATATGCATGACGATACATGCTGAATTCGTCGAATCATCTCGACGCTACTTCTTCGGATTTTATTAAGGCTAATTCATCGACTATCATGGAGTCAAGTGCGTCTATTGCGTCGAGTGCCTCGAGTGCGTCTATTACGTCGAGTGCGTCGAGTGCATAGACAGTTTCGAGTGCGTCGGGTCTGCTAGCCTATACTCGTCGAATTCGTCGAGTATACTAGTTGATACTCGACGAATTTATCGAGTATGTTTTCAGCTTTAGCGTTGAGTGGCTAGCTAGTTTGAGCTGGATTTCTCTAAGTCAAATTCGTCATATATCAATAACTATTCGGCAAGTATACTAGCGATACTCGACAAATATGTCTTGGTCATTTTTTCCGACAATTTTTCAAAATCAGGCTCGGATTGCGGGGGCCATGCACAGTAAATTTTGCATGGTCCCGATTTGGAATTTCCTCTATGGTCGTTTCCTTGATGTTGCCTATAAATACTTAGGGTGGATTTTTTATCAACCATAATCGATCAAATCGTTCAAAATTCCAATCACACAAGTTTGCTAAAACCTACCCGTCGGCACCCGTACGTATCACGATCTTCCTTCCGCTGACGCATAATGTGCTCGATTCGATCTTCTTCGAATAAGACTGGATCTTGGCATTTTGAAGGCTTCTATTCTCCAAGATCTGGTCGATTCAAGATACAAGGTTCAAGTCTTCAAGATTTCTGATTCCACCGTGTTCTCCAAGTGATTGAAGTTTGACCTAAATGAAGAACGACAGATATAAGACTTCAGATCTTGCCAAAGTTAATTTGTATAACTCTTGTATAATTTTCTTTTACATTTGTAGGAGATTGTTTCTCCGAGTTGTAGATCTGTATGTGGATCGAGTGGTAGATCCGTTTGTGGATCGAGTTATAGATGTTCGCAGATCGTTGCTGAATCAAGAATACGAAGCGTTCAAGCAGGGACCAAATGACACCATTGCAGACAGCTTCGATAAATTCTTCAAGATTTTCAATGGTCTCAGAAACTACGACCGCACCTTCACTAATGGTGAATTGAACGACAAATTCCTCAGATCCTTGACAAAGGACTGGGACACTAAATTGGTAGCATTAAGGAGTTTGGGAAGCTACCTGAGATTGACCCTCAAAACCTAATTGGAAAGCTGCTCTCCTACGAGCTTCAAATGAAAACTACAAAGAAGTAGGAGCAAAGCAGCAGGACTTCAAGTAGAGAGAATTCAGTTTCCCTAAAGGCTGAAAGTTCGAGGAAGTCTGAAGCCATGTCACCAGTAAGGACACGTGCTCCAGACACCCCAGAAGACTCTGAGCCAAGCACATTAGGCGCTGAGCTATCTAATGGGGAGTTCTCCCTCATCTCTAAGCAGTTCAAGAAACTGCTCAATAAGAGGAGACAGGTGAAGAATCAGTCATCCTCCACTGACTTCAGAAGATCACGTCATGATGGTGATCGCTCCAAGAAAAGCTACAACAAGGAGGACAACTATAAATCTAAACCAAGTAAACAGTTTTCCTCTGATGTTGTTTGATATTGTTGTAATAAGCCATGATACATGATTGCGGAGTGTCCCTGCAAGAAGAAGGAAGGGTCCAAGAGAGAGGAGAAGAGATCCTTCAAGGGTAAAAGGAAAGAAGAAAAAATCTTCGTCGCCAAGAAGTCTAAGACTCTTAGCAACAGTGACTTGAGTGAGTCAAGTCTAAGACTCCGAGTATCACGGGAAGGTAAACTCGCACACGATCCTCTCTGAGTCGTAAACGTCAACTAGTGGTTAGGAAGACTACTCTTCGGAGGAAGATGAAGTTGACTTGATGGCTCAGCATGATAACCTTTTGAAAGCTTTTGACAAATGCCGAAAGGTAGTAAAAAAACAAGCGAAAGAGATTGTCTCCCTCAAGGCAGTGGAAACAAGTCTGGAGGAGGAACTTGCAAAGTTACTTCCTCTCAGAGATGAAGTCCACTCCTTGAAAGAGGAATTGAAAAGCTCGGCTGAGACATTAAGGCAGAAGGAGAAATACCTAGATAAGCTAGAAGAAAAGCTTGTGGTGGAAAGGAAGCTAGTTGAAAGCTACTTGAAGACAAAGACCGTTCTTCCCAGCATTTTCATAACCAGACCGGACCGGCCGGTCCGACCGGTCGGACCGTGAACTGGCCCCATGTCAGGCCTCTAAAACCGTCCCTGCTCAGAACCGGTAAAACCCGAAAAACCGGCCGGTTGAACCGCCCAACCGTAAACCTGACCGGTTTTCCTATGACCGAGTGGGCCATGGAGCCCAAAAAATAATACCGAAAATGAAGGGGCAGCAGGTTTTGAACCCATACCAATTCGAAATCAAGCAATGAAACAAGCCACTCAGCCACTTGGTCATTGATGAATGTTTTTTAAAATATATTATATACATATAAATTAATACATATTTATAAAAAATAATCTATATAATAAAAACACATGCATATAAATGTATAATTAACAACCAAGCCAGACGTGTGACGGTCATATTTATCAAATATTATGACAAATCCTCTCATTTTTATTCTTTTTTCAATTATATTTTTGCGTACAAACTAAAAATTATGTTATTATTTATTTATTTCATGGCTGGCGAGCCTCACGCGTATATTTGGAAATACACGTTACGCATATTTCCATTATTTCGATATATTATATATATAACGGTTCAACCCTGGTTAAACCGGTTGGACCGGTTCAACCTTGAACCTCTCCCTCCGCCATTTCGATGCCCGGTCCGGTTTTCAAAACCTTGGTTCTTCCTCTCATTGATGAGTTTTTTGCTCCAAAGAAGGGTAGTGGTCTTGGCCACATATTTGAAAAAGGCAAGGCTACTAAGAGAGCCGCCACCAAAGGTAAAGGGAAGGCACCTCAGAGTCAACCCTCTTTTAAGAAGGTTATTTTCCCCCACAAACAAATATGACTCTGAGACGTCCTATGAGCACTTTGCTAGGCCTACCTATGTAGAGCCTAAGAAGAGCTATCAAGGATGGACCCATCCCTGAGACTTTGGGGCCAGTGTTTTCAGAGAACCTTATGAAGAGATTATTCTTAAAGACTATGGTCCTTATGTTCATGGACATAATTATAAGAAAGCACCGAAAGCCAAAACTGTGGTACCCAAGGCAAAGGAGATGGAGAAGCCTTGTATCTGTTGCCATCATGAGGCTTCCACCTCCAAGTATGTTGCCCTTGCTAGACCTTACATTCAAAAGGTAAAGCATGAGTACAAGAGAAGGTACAACATATTCGACTGTTGGTCTTGCGGCAAAATTGGTCATTTTTGCGCAGGTTGTTGGTTTAACCCTACAAATTTTGAAACTCCGTGAGTTAACAGTACGAGACTGACCACTCGTAAAGTTAATGTTCTTAGTGGTGTTAAGCTAGCAGGGAACCAAGGACCCAAATTCATTTGGGTTCCTAATGTAAAATGATTTATGATTGCAGGTATGTCCAAAGGCCAGCAAAAATCCAATCTAGTATTTAGACATTGGATGCTCTCAGTATATAACCGGGACAAGAAGCCTACTGCGAGAATTTATCCCGGTCGAAGACGGTCCAAAGGTCATATTTGGAGGGTCAGACAGGGGAATAACTAAAGGCTACAATATGATTTCCAATGACATAGTTTCTCTCACAGACGTTGCTTATGTTGAAGGATTACAACATAATCTGATAAGCATAAGTCAACTATGTGATAAAGGCTATACCATTGAGTTCTATAAGGATAAGTGTCTGATAAAGTCGTCTGCTAATTTGGAGATGATCTTAACAGGCACTCGAAGTAGAAATATATTTTGTTTAAATTTTCTATATTTAGACAATTCTACATCAGTGTGATTTTTGGCTAAAAGTAGTGCATCTTTTTGTGACCAATGACACAAGAGATTAACACATATTAATTTCAAAACAATAAATATGTTATTTTCTCACAACTTAGTATGTGATGCCCCCAACATTAAGTGCCTTAAAAAGAGTACATGTCACTCATGCCAAATGGGTAAGGAGACAAGGGCTACCTTCAAGGGTATTACTGAAAAAGATTCTTTGAAAAGTTTGTATTTACTTCTTATGTAATTATTCGGTCCCATGCCAATTCACAGGTTAGGAGGTAAAGTATATGCATTGGTAATTGTTGATGACTACTCTCATTTTACTTGGGTGTTCTTTCTGAAACACAAGTCATACACCTTTGATTCTTTCACTAATTTGGTCCGACAAATTCAGAATGAATTGAACTGCTCAATGGTCAAAATAAGAAGTGACCACAGAACAGAATTTGAGTCTGGTGTCATGATAAAATTTTGTGAAAGTCAATGTATCTTTCATGAGTTTTCCTCCCCACGTACTCCACAGCAAAATGGAGTTGTTGAGAGAACGAATATAACCCTCATTGAAGCATTTACAACTATGTTGAACGAAGATTCACTTCCATAGTACTTTTGGGCTGAAGTAGTCATCACAGCTTGCTACATGCAGAACAGAGCTCTAAACAACAAAAACCACTGTATGACTCCCTATGAACTACTAAAGAGCAGAAAATTGACTGTGTCCTACTTTAGAATCTTTCGAAGTAAATGCTTCATACTTAATAAAGGGAAGTATTACCGCACAAAGTTTAGTCAAAAATATTTTGAAGGTATTTTTGTAGGATATAGTAGCCATAGTAAGACATATAAGATTTTTAACAAGAAAACCCTGGTGGTAGAAGAGTCTATTAATGTTGTATTTGATGAGACAAGCATGCTCCAAAGCAGCTCGTCTAGTATTATTGGTGCAGAAGCAGGTACCAGGTTCAAGGAACTAAGCTTGGATGATGTAGTCGAGGAAGAGGCTCCAAACTCAGTCAAGGTCATCGATTCAGGCATAGTGGATGAAGAACAACTAGATGAACCAACCCCGGAATATGCTCCAGATGTTGCAGAACCTGCTGGTGGAAGAGGAAGAAATCTAGTGTTCAGACACCTAAGAGATCACCCAGCTGATCAAATCATTGGAGAGCCAGGCAACGGAGTTAGAATGAGAAGAGGTACAACTAACAAGTTATTGCATCTTAGTTTTCTTTCTCAGGTTGAGCCGAAAAAGTTTGAAGAAGCAAACAAGGATGCCTTTTGGATCATGGCAATGCAAGAGGAGCTCAACCATTTCAAACAATACAAAGTCTGGGAGTTTATGCCCAGACCTAAGGGACCGAATGTGATCGGAACCAAGTGGGTTTTTAGAAACAAGCTGGACGAGAATGACATAATCATACAGAACAAAGTCTGTATTCTAGCTCAAGGATATAGACCAGAAGAAGGGATTGACTTCAACCAGACCTTTGCTCCAATGACCAGGCTCGAGGCGATCAGGTTGTTTCTTGCGTATGCTGCTCTCAAAGGCTTCACAGTCTATCAAATGGATGTGAAGTCAGCATTCCTCAACAGGAATCTGAAAGAGGAAGTATACGTAGTGCAACCTCTAGGTTTTGTCAATTCCATCTTCCCTAAACATTTTTACTTTTTAAGTAAGCCCTCTACGGCTTAAAGCAAGCTCCATGAGCTTGGTATGAGACGTTGTCTAGCTCTTTTCTTGAGAATAAGTTCATAAGAGAAAAGATAGATAAGACATTATTTTTTAGGAAGTAAAAGGTAAAATTCTGCTTGTGCAAATTTATGTCGGCGACTTATATTTGGCTCTACAGAAGACAACCATTGCAAGAAGTTTTCCAAACTTATGCAAGAGAAGTTTGAAATGAGAAGTATGAGATAACTGAAGTATTTCTTAGGACTTTAGGTGAAACAATCTGAAGATGGAATTTTCATCTCTCAAACGAAGTTCACCAAGGAGCTTCTTAAGAAATTTAGAATGGAGAACGCAAACTCGATAAAGACTCCAATGGGTTTAACTATGTCTCTGTACAAGGATGAGAAAGGCAAACTTTTTGATGAAACCAGGTACAAAAACATAATTGGATCCTTGTTCTACCTCACTGCCAGTAGACCCGACATAATGTTTTCAACATGCGTCTGCGGTAGATATCAGGTGAACTCAAAGGAATCTCATTACGTCGCTGCAAAGCGAATTTTATGATACCTTAAGGGTACACTCAATCTTGGCTTATAGTACCTGAGAAGTAATGATGTTGAGCCAATTGTGTTTTCAAATGTTGATTTTGTAGGAAGCAGGGATGACAGAAAAAGCACTTCCAGGGCATGACAATTCCTCAGAAGACAGCTTATTTCATGGAGCAATAAGAAGCAAAATTGTGTGGCAATCTCAACTACCGAGTCAGAGTACATCTCTGTCGATAGTTTTTGAGCACAACTTCTAGGATCAGGAATCAACTCGAAGACTACAACCTAATGTTCAGAGAGATTCTAGTATAGTGTGACTCATCCAGCACTATAGCAATCACACATAATCCAGTTTCTCACAGTCGGACAAAGCACATTGAAGTATGATATCACTTCATCTGGGAGCATGCAGAGAACAAAGATATAGCTCTCAGCTATGTATCGACGGATAAGTAGGTCGCGGATATTTTCACAAAGCCGCTGGACGAGGCAAAGTTCTCATTTTTCAAAATGGAACTAGGAATGCTGAACAAAGACTCATGAAGAAGCCCAAGAAGACAGGAACTCTCTCGGGAAATATTACAAAAGGAAGAAATTTGTCCAAGGAAAATTCATCGAGTATCGGTCAGCAAAAATCGTCGATTTGTCAGATATTCACGAATACACTCGCCGAATCTGATTTTGCATTCAGTGAAACTCATCGAATTTCACTTAGGTCAATCTTTCTTTCTTTATTGGATCTGAAGAGCTGCTTAATATCAGGTACGTGCCTTCCTAGTTCAAATTTAAAATTATATATATATAATTGAGAATTAGGGGCAACTGCACTATACTTCGTTGAAACCAGACTGACAAACTCACTGAACTGTCACTCCAACCCCTTCAGCTCCTGCGAACGTTTCATTATCTCCATCCCGTGGCCCTGCTCCTGTTCTCTTTGATCAAGTCAGAGGTAGCGATTCAACAAAGCTTTCCGATTTCCAGCAACGATTTGCTCCAAAGGCTCAATTTCCAGCAACTGTTTCTCCTGATCCTTCGTGTGTCCTCACTATTTCGTCAGTGATAGTAGTCCTTTCAACCATCATTACAGTCCAGAAATTTTTTGTGTTCCATTCACTGATTCTCCATGGCTCCTCAAACCACCAGTGGGTTGCTAGAGGGTGGAGAGTTGCTTTGAACAGGTTTTGCCTCAGCTTCTGATGAGTTTAGGAATGTAATCCTAATGTTAGAGACAACCAGTCTCTCGTTTATCCTAGAACACCCATGCAAAATTTTGGACAAGCACGTTCTTGCGTACTTCCAGAATGCCAAGCTCTGACATGAAGATACCATCATCAAAAGCAAGGTTCGTAAGACTTCAATTAAAGTGAAGGCCTCTAATCTCACCCGGCTCTTGAGGCTTCCAGCCTGTGAAGAAGCAGATCACCTCGAAGAGGAAGACTTCTCAAGGGCATTGATGTTCTGTGGATTGCCAGGGGCACCAAGGCTGTTAAAAGGAAAAGGATGAATGATGAAGGGAAGATACTATCAGACATTATTGAAAAAGTATTGTTGTGCAAGACTGGTTCACACGACTACCTATCATCAGAGATGTTCAAGATTCTAGTGACAATCATCTGCAGAAAAAAATGAACTGGGGTGCGATGCTTTTTTGAAAAGATCAAGGACAGTATCTGCACTCCCAACTTTGGAAGGATTATAAGCTTGTACTTGAACCAACTGGACAGAGACAAGTTTGATATGACCCAAGGTGTGCTTATCCATCACCTCAAGAAAATTGACTCATCAATACTCTTAAGGTGGGATAGGAGGATTTTGAGGCCAGGAGAGCCCTGGATGTGCCTAAGGAGGAGGAAGAACAAGTTCCTGTGAACAGGATTCTGACTCTAATCCCCAAGGAAACTCCTGAGAGATTGTGTGCAGGAGCGTAGAGGGAGCTAGTTGAAACAGTTCCAGAGATAGAGAATCTTCTGACAGAGGTTGCTAAGATTGCTCAGACTGCTGTTGAGGAAATAGTGCCTGATGAGGCAGAGGTTAATGAAACTGTAGAGGATGATTTGCATGTGGATGACTATGAAATCGATATTGATGAGGTGTTGGTGGTTGCTGATGAGCCCAAAGCTGCTGATAATGTTAATGATGGTTCTAAGAAGGTGTCAGTGGACAACATGATTGTCCCTCTCTCACATATTACTCCTGCTTCAACTTCTGAGGGGGAGGTGACTCAGTCCTCGATATCGGTTGCTACTCAAGTTGACAGGTTTATCCATAATCTTGAGAACAAAGTTGCCAAGGTGACATGTACTCCTCCAGTTATTCCAGAGGAGGTAGTAGATGTTTCTGATGAGGAAGGAGATGCAGAGGAGCATCCTCTTGTATTAACTGCTGAAGAGCTGAAGTTGATTTCTAAAGCTCGATTATCTCCAATCCGTGAAGATCTGCCCTCTCTCCCTAGTATTCCTACTGAAGATGTTCCTAGTTCCTCTGCTGATAGTCCCTTTCTGAAGACATTAGAATCTATGTTGGCAAGACGACAAGCATAATTTGAAGCTGCAATGCAGAAGGTTCTAAATAAGGTCAAGGAAATAGAGAAATATCTTAACAACAGCCTTATAGAAGTTAAAGTCCAGATTGACAAGCTTGGTGCCAAGCTGGATTCGATGTTTATAGAGGGTGGAAAAGCTATCACTCTCAACATGCAAGTGCTCAAGTTTACTTCATAAGTTCTTAATAATGTTGATACAAATGCAAAGACAATGATTGATGCCCACAATAGATCGATGGCTCACTTTGACAGCACTATTCCTTCTTATTCTAATGATGTTATTGAAGAAATCCCAAAGGGGGAGGAGGCTATGGAAGCTAAGATTGATGCAGTTGAAGTTTCCATGTTAGAGAATTTCAAACAGACAAATGACTTGCTATGAAAATTTTGTGTGGCTGCATGGTCAGATATTTAGCTCTCAAGTACATATTGTTTCTGCTCATGTTGACGTTTATCCTGCTGAGGATTACTCTCAACACCAGACAGAGACACATGATCTCTTTCAGGACACTACTGCTGCTGCTGAAGTTCTAGTGGTTGAAGATATTCCTTCTGCTCCAGTCTACAAGAGAAGAAAGTATGGTGAAGGCTCGTCGCTTTAAGATCAGAGCCTGTCAGAGACCTACCAGTCAGAGAAAGAGAAATGGGTGAAGTGTGGAGTCCAACTTCAAGAGGAATTACTCTAGACAACTTCACCCTGGTTGATGTTGGAAATGAAAATAGATGGAACCACTACGATCAAGATGAATGACAAAAGTATGAATTGGCTTCTGCCAAGAGAAGAATACACTTCAGAAATCACAAGAATAATGATTTTGCGCCTCTAGTACCTCCAAAATATTATCTGAAGCACAAGGCTTATTTTGTTAGGCAGCGCCAGATAGGGCTGAGCATATTATTCGAAACTCGAAAGTCGCTCGAAAATCGTTCGAAAATTGAGCCGAATCAGAATCGGCTAAAATTGATTCGACTCAATTTGAGTCGATTTAATTTGACTCGAATCTGATTTCGAGTTGATTTTGAGTCAACCCTAAATCGCTCGAAATATGATTCGAATCAACTCGAATTAATTAAAAAATCATGTATTTATTAATCTATTCTTATTTTAAGATAAAAAACAAAAAAAAATTTAAACCTAAATAAAAAGAATAAAGGCTTTAAGTGTTTCATTTGCTAAATTTATAGGTTGCCAAATTTAATTTTGAGCAAACTATGAATAAAACAAAAAATTGCTCAATTTCAAGCCGACCCGATTCAATTTCGAGCCAACTCGATTCGATTTCAAGCCGACTCGGAATCGAGTCATTTCGAGTCGAGCCGACTCGGCTCGAAATTAATTTCGATTTCGAGCAGAGTTCGAGTCGAAAATTTCGATTTCGAGCCGAGAAAAAATCGCTCGAACTCGACTTGATATCAGCCCTAGCGTCAGAAGAGCCATGACAGGCAGGGTTGATGGGTGTTTATGCGGTTATGGAGTATTTTGTGTGTAGTTGTGGTTGCCCCCCAAACAAAAACTCTTATTGATATATATATATATATATATATATATATATATATATATATATATATATGTATATATGTTTTAAATTTGTTGACTGGAATGTGCACTGTGTTTTTATTTTCGTTAATTCATATATCTTTTCAATTTTATGCTCTATGATTATTATTGTTATACAATTCACCTTAGCTTATAGGATTCTGACTTTTTCAAATAGGGGAAGAATGTTGAATATTGTATCCACAATAACCTTGATTTGAAGATGAGTCCAGTTAAGTTAAGATGAATTGTGATTGTATTTGATATTGCATTTTCAGTTATGTACTTGCAGGCTCATATTGCTAAGTACACACCAATGTCAGGTTATAGCGGGTCAGTAAACACAGGACTATACAATGTAATCACTCATTGTGTAGGTCAATGTGTTGACTCACTTGTAATCTCTCTATTGGGGTGTACTTCTATACCAAGTGCATGAGAAAGATCAAGGAAGAAGAATAACTTGAATTCAAGAAAACGGAAATTTAACCCAAGTAAAATTCGTCGAGTATTGTAAGGGATATTCGTCGAACTCGTCGAGTATACTCATTGATTCTCGTCGAATTCGTTGTATATACTTACTAGCACTCGTCAAATTCACTGTATGTACTTGTGGTAGAATTTCTAATAAGTTTGAAAACAGTTGAGTAAAATTGGTCGAGTATCATCAAGTATACTCGTCAAATTCGTCGAATGTATCTAACGATACATGAAGAGACACGTCGAATTCATCAAATATACATGAAGATACACGTCGAATTCATCAAATCATCGCGACGCTACTTCTCTGGATTTTTTTAAGGCTAATTCGTCGACTATCATGGCGTCGAGTGCATTGACTGCGTCGATGGCGTCGAGTGTGTCGAGTGCGTCGATGGCGTCAATGGCATGGAGTGCGTCGATGGCGTCAATGGCATCGAGTGCGTCGACAGCATCGAGTCTGCTAGCATATACTCGTCGAATTCGTCGAGTATACTAGCTGATACTCAACGAATTCGCCGAGTATGTTTTCAGCTTTGGCGTTGAGTGGCTAGCTAGCTTGAGCTGGATTTCTCTAAGTCAAATTCGTCGTATATCAATAACTATTCGGCGAGTATACTAACGATACTCGACGAATATGACTTAGTCATTTTTTCGACAATTTTTCAAAATCAGACTCGGGTTGCGACGACCATGCACAGTAAATTTCACAAGGTCCCGATTTGGAATTTCCTTTATAGTCGTTTCCTTGATGTTGCCTATTAATACTTAGGGTGGATTTTTCATCAACCCTAATCGAGCAAATAGTTCAAAATTCCAATCGCACAAGTTTCCTAAAACCTACCCGTTGGCACCCATACGTGTAACGATCTTCCTTCCGTCGAGGCAGCTTGTGCTCGATTCGATCTTCTTCTAATACGATTGGATCTTGGCATTCTGAAGGCTTCTATTCTCCTAGATCTAGTTGATTCAAGATACAACATTCAAGTCTTCAAGATTTCCGATTCCACCATGTTCTCCAAGTGATTCAAGTTTGACCTAAACGAAGAACGACGGATAGAAGACTTCAGATCTTGTCAAAGTTAATTTGTATAACTCTTGTATAATTTCTTTTACATTTGTAGGAGATTTTTTCTCCGAGTTGTAGATCCGTTTGTGGATCGAGTGGTAGATCCGTTTGTGGATCGAGTCGTAGATCTGTTTGTGGATCGAGTTGTAGGGGAGGTTGTTCTCCGAGTGGTAGGAGATTTGTGTCCGAGTTGTAGGAGTTGCGGCTTAGAGGTGTAAGATTTGTTGAAATGTGAGAAAGGTGAAGTAGACGAATCTAGCCCTTCATGGTAGATAGGCGAGGTGGGACAGTGGACGTACCCAACACGAGGAACCACTATAGATCACTGTGTTCTGTATGCTTGCATATTTTTAAGTAATTTATATTCTGCAAAAAGACACAGACATCACCTATTCACCCCCTCTAGGTGATTTAGATAGACACTAGATACTTTCAATCTTCTTCCATCTACAATAAGAAGAAGATCAAGTTGGAGCTTGCCCTAACCAATGCAAACCTGAAGATCATTTAATTAGGGTCCAGTGTTAGATCTTGTCATCAAAGTAAGAACAACATAAGGTCTCAATCTTCAAGGTCTAATTATAATATATCACAACTCTCATACAAAGGTTATATGTTAGTGGAACATATAATAATATGTATATGTTGATTCAAATGATGCTTGTGCAAGTCATGCACTACGAGTTCTCGCGACTCGTCACAACTCCTTATATTGATATAGTTTGATCGTTTTTTATTTAGCAAGGTCGCAAACCCTGCGGGCCTCACTGATGTGATTGTCAGTGACAGTGACCGGTATTGCCACTTCTGAATGGGGTCAAACTGCACTACCCATGCCCCAAGGCACGACAGGCGTACTCTTAGATGTGATCAGCATCCTGTGATAACAAAAATCCAGCGATAATGAAAATCTGGCTAACTAGCGGAGGGACCCTGCTGGGAAATAATAATAAATGACCTCCTGGTGTTAACACTCTCCCTAGTGCCTCGAGACGTCAACCTTTTCGTACAAGTACGAACGGTCTATGGGCATGACTGACCCGCCTCAACATTCACATAAAATAGATTACCAATTTGCACCCTATGTCGACATAGTTAGACCGTTTCTCTTCCAACAGGGTAGAAAATCTCGCGGGCCTCACCGATACGGTCGTCGATGACAGTGGCCAATCCTGCCACTTCTGGGTGTATTCGTACTGCACTACCAAGTTCACACGTACATCCTAGTGTACTAGATGTGAGCAACATCCGGCAATAACTGCAATTAGGCAAATCAGTGGAGGAATCCAATGGGGCATAATTATGGTCAAGCTCCCGTGGTACACTTCTCCCTGTTGCCAAGAGTCGTCAACCTTTTCGAACAGTCTATGGGCATGACCGACCCGCCACTTTTTACCGTAAGAAATTTACAAACATTTTAATAAAATAAATAACTGACGGCTTTTGGGTCTGCACCGGCTTGCCCTACTCGACAAGAAATAATTCAAGCAGATGGTCGTCTCACATGTAACATAATCATACCACTTTAATTAACTCTTGACGAGGAGCATAGCGATCGAGGAAGCCAATTACTTGGAAGAATACATCTTCTCCAAATTAACCCTGACAAGTGTTCAATCAAATAAGCCGCTTACCCGAGCGGGACACATAAGCATTAATAAAATTGTAGTAAGAAAGGTGTGGTAAATGAAATATTATTGCGGATAAAGTACATGAATTGAATATACTGGAAAGAACAGCAGTAAATAAATTGTTGAATAGAAATGAATTGCAGTCGGTGGTGGACCCAGAATTTTTAGTTAACCCGGGCACTAATTAACAAATACCGTGACTTTGACAATATCAAAAATTGTATTCTACATCATAATTCTCTACTAGATAATTCTCTTTTATAAAATACAATGTCATTCCAAAATTTTTTTCTCATGCATATGAAAAAAACATCTAATATAAAAAAATAACAGACAAAAAGAATTAAATTTGACTATTATATATATAAACATTCAACTTTACAATTTTATTTATTTCATTCTATCACAAATTTTTAATTATTTTAATTTATATATTTTCTTTACATTTTTCAATTTCTTTTAAAAAACCAAAGCTTCAGTTATTACTTTGCATAAATCCAAAGCTTCAGGCTCCGTTTGGGAGGACTTATTTACATAGGTCAAGCGGTCACGACCGCATGAACCTGGCCTTAATTAAGGTCCGGTTCATGCGATCGTGACTGTTTGACCGGTGAAAATAAGTCCTCCCAAATGGAGCCTCAGTCACTACATTGCCGGAAATAGATGCCTCACCTGCTTCTCCTCCTCTCCAGATCAATCACTTCTTCAAAATCTTTTTGCCCAATCTCTACTTTAAGTACATAATAACCATAATGCTTCTCAGGAAATTCCATTTTGTTCAAGCGCACTTATACATCTTCATATTTAAATAAATGGAGAAAGAGGAGATAGATCATCGGTATTCCTATTTTAAAAAATGGAGAAGGAGGAATAGATATTCCTATTTTAAAATGAAGAAATAGATATTCCTATTAAAAATGGAGATAGAACTCTCCCTCACTCACTGGACTGCTTGAAAGCTGAAGCTGAAGGAGATGTTGATTATCGCTCCAGCTGGATCAATAAACCACACAAAGGAGAACATCTTTGGGGAAGGGGAATACACTCCTCTCACCGGGGAGTTGATGAGAAACAAAGAAAGAGCATGCCAGATGTGCAAGCTGGCGCTGGAAATATGGAGTAGAACAGGACATGACCAAACCTATTTTTTATTTTTAGCACAGCTAGATTGAGACAGATTAATAATATCTTGCATTACTATCTATTTTTTAGCTCTTTGGTACTATCTACTACTAGTCTTTTTTTTCATTTTCAGAATTTACACCTAGGCAAGTGCCCAGGTGTTCCTTCAGTTGGATACGCTAGTGATTGCAGTAATTAAAATACTGAACTAAAATAAGAGCAGTGTTGAAAAGAAGTGAAATAACTGAAATACTGAAGAATAGAAGAAGAAAAGTTCAGTTCTGTAGTTCCATCTCCAGGTTAGAAGGCAAGTTGAGTCCTTTACTCCATTCATAGGAGGCTTCTCCATTCATATAAGACAAATTCTTCTCTTCGTTCATAGGAGGCTAGTTTTGTTCTTCACTCTGTTCATAGGAGGCTTCTCTGTTCATAAGAGGCAAGTTTTATAATTCAGTGACGACTTCTTCATATTTTTACTATATTATCAATGCTTATTATTTTTACCAACAAAGCCAGACTTGTTAAAGTCACTTTTGTTATATTTCACATAAGCATGTCAACTTCAGTTTTGATGAATTATCTTATCAAATCTTAAGATTTTTTATTCATGCTTTAATCCATACTCCTAGCATAATCATATCTAAAATGTCAGAGTTACGTTAATTATGGATTATGCCCAGGATTAAAGAAAAACTCTTATTAATGTAATTTCTCAATCTGCACACAAAATTCCATTTAATTAGTTTACCTTGAATGGAATTTTGAAATTGAGAATATAAACCCAATAAAACAAAAAAGGCTTAAACCCAGGATTTAAAATTTGAGATAGTCATTTGTATAGTTCAACAAATGTGTTTTTTGGAAAACAATATAATTAAGATCAAATGTAGTAAAGACATCATAGTGTCGATATGAGTTATAATAATTGTATAACTTTATTCGAACGACATAATTACTTAAAAGAAATTTGAGCATATTTGTAGGTATATAGTAATCATTAAGGTCCACCACCGCTCTCGTTGCAGTGGTTTGTCCTAAACCATGCTACAACACTTGGTGGGTGAGAGAAGCTTTGGTGAGTACTATTGGTCAAAAGGACTGATTGCACTCTGAGTACCATTGTAATACCAACCTACCGACAGGGGAATCCTACTACACACCACTGCCAAGACACGACGCCGAAGGGACAATGAAGGCATACCCATCTTCATCACCTCCCTTCACTTTCCCATTAACACGCACCAACAGTGTTGTTAAGAGAACAACTTTACACATCAGAGTATGAAAGCATGTTTTCCAGCAGAAGATATTATTAAGGAGTGTTTGTTTGCACTTAGCGGAAGGCATAATATCATGGCGGAAGTTAGTCTTCACAGAAACTCATTAATCAAGACTTGTAGGCGTATCGTCAATATCCTTGCCCTGTTAAGCCATATTATCCAGACTCTATTAAGGCGGGGAATATAAAAGACACTACCTGATAATCTCATACATGTGTTAGCCTATTCGGTGGCATCCTCTTCATCTGGGTTCTATTTGTCTCCCGCACTTATCACCTATTTTAATGACAAGTTATTAGAACCACGTATAAAATCTAATTCATATTATCATCAAAGGATGAAATATAAGGACTTCTATTTGGGTCGAGGCAGTGGTGGATCCAGAGGGGGGCAGGGGGGGCCCGCCCCCCCCCCCAAAGATTTTGAAGTTTATGTAGTTTTAGTTTTTATTAATTATAAAATATAAGTTATGTATATAATATATGTGATGAAATTTATAAATTATAAAATATAAGTTATGTATATAATATAAATATATATATATGTATATATTGTTAATAATTCCTGTGAACTTATTTTCAAATCCAATTTCTCTCTCCTATACAGAAAGAGATCGTCTCTCTCGCTTCTCTCGTCTGAGTCGTCTCCCTCTCCCCTTTCCGCTAGGCCTGGCCGAGAGCCTCTTAGGAAGAGCTCTTTCCTTGATTGGCGATTTGGCGGCCTCCTTCGGCGGAATCAAAGCCGTATTGTGTTGTTTGGCGTGAATCAAGCCAGCTATCGCGGGATTTGGGCGACGTCGGTTGTGCTGGGTTGGGGTAATTCTGAATCAGACTTTACCTTTGGGTTTTCTTCTTTTTCCTTCCATAAATTTCACTGTAAGTTCTCCTCAACTGCACCATTATCAGTTAGACGTTCTTTCTCATTCCGATTTAAAGAACTTGTCAACAATTTTTAAACTTTGTGAGAAATTGGCCGAAACGAAGAAATCAAATACCTAATATCTTGTTGACAAGCTAATTCGGCTTATTTTTACACTTCCAGTCTCAACAGCGACTACAGAACGGCCATTTTCTGCTATGAAGTTTTTTAAAACAAAACTGCGCAACAAAATGGAGGATGAATTTCTGGCAAATTGTATGACTCTCTACATAGAACGAGAAATAACAGAGAAGATCGAGAAAGATGTGCTCATTGATGAATTCTATGAGTTGAAAAAACGGCATGCACAACTAAAATTAGATAACATTATATTGTAATTTTTCTATTATTGTTAATGCTAAAATTTCAAATTAGAAAATTATTTGCTTATTATACTTTGATTCACAATTTTTTGGGCCCCACCTTATTTCGAATCATGGATCCGCCCCTGTCGAGGGAATCTTCCCACGACTACCACCTACGTACTTCATATCAACCTGCATACGGTCTCAGACCCACATAGTTCTATAGTTTCGTACGGGTTGTCTTCGCAAACCGTCCATCATGCAGGTTGCTTCAGAGTGATACTCATCGGCCATTTGATATTCTCCCCAAGGCACATTTCTCAAAGGCACATTTCGATGGTACATTTATCAAAGGCACAATCTATTCTCGAAGGAATCACATCTCGAGGCACATTTATCAAAGACACAATTTATTTCTGAAGGAATCACATCCTAAGGCACATTTATCGAAGGAACAATTTATATTCTTGAAAGAATCACATATCGAGGCATATTTTTTGAAGGCACAATTTATTCCCGAAGGAATCACATCTCGAGGCATATTTTTCGAAGACACAATCTATTCCCAAAAGAATCACATCTTGAGGCACATTTATTGAATACACAATTTATTCCCGAAAGAATACATAATTCCCGTAGTAATTACATTTCGAAGGCACAATTATTGAAGACACTTTCCAAATCCTCGTGGAACGATTCCTATCTTAATAATATAGTTTTTTAAGTGAATACATCATAAAATATGACGCAATAGAAATAAGGTCGTTCAAATAGAAACCTTCATAAGTCAAACAAAATAACGTCAAGATAAATAAAGATTGAGTCAAAGGCTGGAGCCTTATGCCAGTCAATTAAACCTGTAAACCATAATTATAGTTATGTGACTCTAGTAAGCCCCAGTCCCCGGCTCGACTCGACATGCGTCATGGACTCTTGGGTTATAAACCAATTTAATCACAATAATAACTATTCACCCAACAGCTTTATATACGAAAACAAATCTTGTTCTTGAAAACAACCACTTGCCATTCATTGATTTTAAAACAACTCGACAAGTGGCTAAGGTGTAGAATTCATCCACACGCTCTACTTATCAAGAGGGTCGATCAAATTCTGCACAAAAATGGTTGACCTCGATGGAATGTCTCGTCATCAGGTCAACTATAAATTATAGGTGAAGCCAAATAAAGAGGCTATATATCCTTGAACTCGTTTGCTCTGCTCAACTAACGAGAGTGGTGACCAATTTGTGATTATTTAAGTTTAACCTCGAAGGGATGTTCGGTGTGCAAGTCAACTTTTAACTGTAGATAAAACTGAATAATGTGAGTAATTGAGCTGTCCACTCAGCTTTACAAACAAGAGTGGTGGTCAGTTCAGCATTATTTAGGATTGAGCTCGGATGAGTGTTTTGTTTCCCAATCATCTTCAAAATACAAGCAGAATCCAAGCCCAACATCGAACTATTCGTTCTACTCCAAGTGTGGAGGGTAGTTTGACACTAAATAGGGTTGACCCTAAAGGAATGCCTCATCTTCATGTCTACTCTAAATTATGTGTTATACTAAATAACATGCCCAACATCGATATGTCCGTCCTGCTTCACGAGTGGCGGTCAGTTCGGCATTATTAAAGGAAATATTGAAATAAAATCCAATACATCGATCTGTCTGCTCTGCTCCATGAGTGGCGGCCAGTTCGACATTATTACATGCAATATTGAAATAAAAGTCAATACATCGATTGTCATCTTTACTCCACGAGTGCCAGCCAGTTCAGTATTATTTAGAAGTAATACTAAAATAAAAGACAAAACCTCGATCTGTCCACTCTGCTCTACGAGTGGCGACCAGTTCAGTACTATTTTGATGCAGTATTGAAATAAAAACCAAAACTTTGATCTGTCCGCTCTACTCCACGAGTGACGACCAGTTCAGTATTATTTAGATGAAATACTGAAATAAAAAGTCAAAACATCGATCTGTCCCCACTGCTCCACGAGTGGCGGTCAGTTCAATACTATTTAGAGACAATATTGAAATAAAAGTCAAAACCTCGATCTGTGTACTCTATTCCACGAGTGGCGACCAGTTCAGTATTATTTAGAGACATTATTGAAACAAAAACTAAAATCTCGATATGTCCGCTCTGCTATATAAGTGGCGACCAGTTCGGTACTATTTAGAGGTAATATTGAATTAAAAGCCAAAATTTCGATCTGTTCACTCTGATCTATGAGTGGCGGACAATTCGGTATTATTTAGAGGCAATATTGAAATATAAGCTTAATTCTCGATCTGTCTGATCTTCTCCAAGTGCGATGAATAGTTTGGTATTATTTAGAGACAATACTGAAATAAAAGCCTAAATCTCAATCTGTCCACTTTACTCCAAGAGTGGCGGTCAGTTCGGTACTATTTAGATCGACAATAATGAAATAGAAATCAAAATCTCGATTTTTCCACTCTGCTCCACGAGTGACAGACATTTTGATATTATTTAGTGTCAATACTGAAATAAAAGTAAAAACCTTGATTTGTCCGCCCTGCTCTAAGAGTGGCGTCTAGTTCGGTATTATTTAGAGACAATATAGAAATAAAAGCTAAAACCATGATCTGTCTGCTCTGCTCCACGAGTGATAGCCAATTCTGTATTATTTAGAGACAATACTCAAATAAAAGCCAAAACTTTGACTGTCTACTCTACTCCACGAGTAGCGACCAGCTCGGTACTATTTATAAGCAATACTAAAATAAAAGTTAAAATCTCGATCTATCCACTCTGCTTCATGAGTGGCAGCCAGTTAAATATTATTTAGAGGCAATACTGAAATTAAAACCAAAAATCTGGATTTGTCTGCTTTGTTGCATGAATGGCGGATAGATCGATACTATTTGGAGGCAATATTAACATAAACGACAAAACCTTGATCTGTCCGCTCTACTCCACGAATGACAGCCAGTTCAGTATTATTTAGAGGCAATACTGAAATAAAAGTGAAATCCCTATTCTGTTTGCTCTGCTCCACGAGTGGCGGACAATTTGAAACTATTTAGGGCAGACCTAAGAGTGACAAACTATCTCTAGATCAATTACATGTTATTAGCAGAACCGAAGAAAAGCTAGCAATTTTAGTTTAGGGTTGCCCACCTTAATTCACATAATATAAATATTCTCCTACTATAATAAATTACAGGATTTAAATCAAAAAAGATAGTAATCAACCAGGAAAATTATCTAACCTTACCACGGGCTTATAATACCCCCTTAAGTGTTGTCATAAGCTTCTCCAATCCTTTGGAGGTCTTAATTAGCCTCCACTAATTTATTTAACTTATAAACTACCAAATAAATTCCCAAATATAGCATGGTTACTTAAAATTTCCAAAACTTTTTCAGATATTGAGTATAAGCATTATGGACCTTCTCTAATTAATTTAGAATTTTTGCCCACATCAATTTTTTTCTTTTAAAATCATTTAAAAATATCTACTCTTTTCAAAAAATTCTCAAAATTTTCCTGGAGGTAGCCCCTCTCATTACCTACAACTTTGATGTTTAAAGATTTCTTATTTGGGCCCTGGTTTGACCCCAGACAAATCAAGACTTATTCCAACTATTTTTATAAACCAGAATAGCACAGATCTTGGTGCACTAGAATCGGCTGAGATAGAGTCGTAGCACGAAATTTCAGCAGCCCCACAACGGATCCGTTGGCAATCCACTGTGGAGCAGGGCAATCATTGCCCAGATTAACTGTGTCGTTCGATCTTATAAACAAGATCCAACGGCACCTATACCGTGCAGTGGCTGAGATGTGTTGGGCTCTTGCCACCATCGGTCGGCCATCGGGCCGGCGCGCCACCGCACCTGGCTGGTTCATCGGAGGCAGGCGCCTCTCCCGGTGGTTGTTCGGCGGCCTGACGCTGCCGGCGGCCATCGGGAGAAGGTGCACATAGAGCTTGAGCTTTCGGGCACCGCAGGAACTCTGCTCTTCGGTGGTGCCGCCGCCTGAAATGAGAGGGCCCAGGAGCCCTTCATGCAAGAAAATGGAGAGAGGGTGGCGAAGGTGGCGCTGGAGCTTAGGTCCTCTTCTCCGGCTCCGGCAGAGGCGCAAGGTGGTGGGCTAATTTCGAAAAGACCAAGGAGGAGCTCCTGGAACAGGTCTGTCCCTTGAAGCCAGGGGGAGGGGAGGAATTTTTATAGTCAGGTCGAGACCCTCCCCCTCTCTCCTTCTAACCTCCCTCTCTTGGTTAAGGGAGCCATGGTTGGGTTTCCTTAGTCATGGGCAAAAAGTCCGGGCCCGGAAAGCCCGCCCAGGCCCGGCAAAAGCCCGGCTAGGCCCGGCCTCGGAATTGCTCGGCCCGGGCCAAGGTCGGGCTTGGGGCCCTTACCAGGCCTCCATTTTGACATGTTGCCCGGCTCGGGCCGGACCAGGCCAGGCCGGCATAGCCCGGGCGCCGGGCTAGCCTGAGCCCTGCGCCGGGCTAGGGAAATAATCCCGCCAGGCGGGATTTTAATCCCGCCAGGTTAGGGCCAGTCTTTTGAATTCAGGCTTTTGGATTTTGGATTTTGGGCTTCGATGTCTCATATCAGTGCTTGGGAATTGGAGGCCCAACAACGATGGTGAGAGTGGGGGACTTGGGTTAATTGGAGCTTGAGTAGTAGGTTAGAATTCAAAATCACTTATGGGAGGGATTGACCATGGTCGACCACTAGTGGTTCCTGCATGCATGTCAAGGTCATCATGAGTCCAGGTCGTCAAATGTCGAATCAACGTTAATGAGTCAGAGTTGAATTTAAGTGTTCACGTTTTTCGACGTATCGTATTATTGTACGGGCAATATTTTATTTACTCAATCAAACAACATCGTAATTGAACAAAACGAGTTCCATTGCACTCGTGTAGGTCATACGAGTCTAACGCAACTGACAGAAGTCAATTCAGAGCTTGTTTGCTTAATATTTTAAAATGTCATCGTGACGACGCATAACATTACTAAAAATGGTCTTTTTCTCTAAACGAACTATGATCGAACCGAAATGAGTTCTGTTGTACTCGTATCGACCATACAAGACCAATGAAACTACGGAAGTCGATTCGTAGCATGTATGCTCAATATTTTAACACGGCGTCGTCGCGACGCGCAACGTTACTCAAAATGGTCGTTTTCTCCAAACGACCTCGGATCGAGACGAAACGAGTTTTGGTGCACTGGTATTGACTATGTGAGTTCAATGCAACTAACAGTAGTCGATTCGGAGCACGTATGCTCAATATTTTAACATGGCGTCGTTGCAATGTGTAACGTTACTCAAAATGGTCGTTTTCTCCAAACGACCTCAAATCGAGACAAAAAGAGTTCTGGTGCACTCAAATCAACTATACGAGTTCATTTCAATTGACGGAAGTCGATTCGGAGCACGTCTGCTCAACATTCTACGTTGTTATATCTTATACTGTCATTATTTTGTGGTGCAGGTCGAGTCATGGTTCGTTAGGACCTGGTCCAAGCTCCTTCCTGAGTTTAATTGAGCTGGCTAGACCTCGCATTAAAGGTGGGATGTTACACCCCCCTAGCTTAGTTCTTTTCCTTTTTTTTACTCTTTTTGCCCGTGTAAAGGGCGAGACCCAAACTATTGTGCTCTTTTTGCTGAAAAATACATAAAATTATTTCAAGTCCTTCGCTCACTTTTTGCTATATCGTTTTGGATTTTAGCTATTCACCTTGACTTTTTGCGAAACCTGGGTAAACTGTCCCTAATGTACTCACACCCCTCTTATGAAAAGACTTGGTGCCAAAACTGATTCGACGTTCAATTGCCTGCGGGTGTACATAGTTCCTAGCTAGCATCATAAGGGTGAGTCCTTGGCACTTGCACATATCTATGTATTGCGCAGATCGACCCCTCTGTGCGACCATTGTGTCATAGGATAGGCGAGTATGGACCGCTCGTGGGCGGGGCGAGACCGATGTACTCGTCTCTCAACCCTTATTTCACTTTTAATTACGACATCATCCTTATCATGGGGTTGGTCACTCGCAAGGGTTTCCTATCTTGGATTAATCTTTCTTTACCCAAATCACTCTCTCCTCCTTTGCCACCCGAGTGATCAACCTGTCATGAAAGCTCATTCTGCAGAACCTCCGCAGGGGCTCATCTTAGGCATGAGAACTCCTTGCTTTCTTGCCACATGAGTAGTCAACCTGCCATGTCGGCTTGTGAGAGTCCGATCAGCGGAACCTTCTTGGGGGCCTCTCTTAACTGCAAAGACTTTTCTCTACCTCGCCGCTCGAGTGATCAACCTGCTCTGCCGGTTCGTGAAAGCTCGGTCAGTAGAACCTCCTCGGGGGCTCATCTTAGGCAAGAGAACTCCCTGTTTTCTTGTCACCTAAGTAGTCAACTTGCCCTGTTGGCTTATGAGAGTCGGGTCAGCGAAACCTTCTTCGGGGCCTCTCTTAGCTGCGAAGACTCTTGTCTACTTTGCCACCCGAGTGATCAACCTGCTCTGCCGTCTTGTGAAAGCCCGGTCAGCGGAACCTCCTCTACGGCTCTTCTTAAGTAAGAGAACTCTCTACTTTCTTTCCATCTCGAGTAGTCGACCTGCCATGTCGGCTTGCGAGAGCCCAGTCAGCGGAACATTTTTGGGGGGCTCTTTCACCAGATTGCCTCCTTCTTATTCTACCCATAGGTTACCAGGTGCTACGTTCCCCCTCCTAGTCGGGCAGAGCTAGTGCTTATTGTAAGGAGTAATGTTCCAGAGGCGTGATTTTTATTCAACTTTTACGGGAAAAAGTGCTTCAGGTTGTCGCCACTCTAAGTATTACCGAGGGGATCTCCCTCGGCATTTTGGAAGCAATATCTGCCTGACTTCAATGCCTCACTAACTACAAAGGGACCTTCCCAGTTGGGGTGTAGTTTCCTGACAGCTGCTAACCTTCCAATGGCGTCGACCTTTTTGAGAATAAGGCCTCCTTTTGCGAACTGTTTAATCATGATGTTCTTATCGAAGTACTTGGTCATATTGCGTTTGACCTCCTCCTAACGAATCATTGCCAGGTCGCGAAGCTCCTCCACGAGGCCAAGCGAGAGCCACTGCTCTTCCTTTTTTCCACTCTCTACTCCTCATCTTCTTCCCTTGTGGTGACTACTCGCGGGGACATTATCTCAAACTCCACCGGCAACACGGCCTCTGATCCATAAGAAAGTTTAAAAGGGGTTTCCCATGTGGACGTATTAGGTATAGTTTGCAATGCCCAAAGATGGAGGGGAGTTGTTCCACTCAGTTACCTTTCAAGTTATCCACTTTCTTTCTCAACAAGTTTACAATGATTTTATTCACGGCTTCCACCTACCCATTGCTCCTAGGGTTATAGACAAATGCAAAGCGGAGGTTAATGCCCAAGTGGCCACAGAAGCTGGTGACTCCTCATTGGCGAACTGTAGCTTGTTGTCCATGATGATGGCCAGGGTCAATCCATGTCAGCATATGATCTCTCCTCAAATGAAATTTCTTACGACCTGTGAAGTGGTTTTTTCAAGCGCCTAAACCTCCAGCCACTTGGAGAAGTAATCGGTCATGACCAAGAGGAACCTTCTCATCTCGCTGGCCTGGGGGAAGGGCCCACCAGGTCTATTCCCCAAATTATGAAGAACCAAGGTGACGTGATCGTCCTAAATCTTTGCATTGGTAGGAGATGAAGCGATGTGAAGAGCTGACACTTCTAGCACTTCTTTGTGTACTCGATCGCATCCCGGCTAATTGTTGGCCAGAAGTAGCCTTTCCACAACACCCACTTTTCTAAGGTTCGGTTCCTAGAGTAACTATCACACTCCCCAGAGTGAACCTCCTCCAATATTCTAGGGACCTCCTCTTCGGAGACGCATCTTGCCAGGAGTCTTGACAGGGTCTTCTGGTAAAGGTCGCCTTCATGAAGCTAATTAAAGACAGACTTATACCTGAACCGCCTCTTGTCAGGGACCTCATATGGGAACTTTCCTAAAGTCAGAAAAGTGATATATTGGTCCATCCAATAGGGTCTATCTCCATCAGTTCTCCCTTTTCTATGGATGGTCGAAATAGCTCCATCACCGTTCCCCCCATATGAGGGCCATGCTTTGCCAAATAGTCTGCTTGAGTGTTCTCCTCCCTTGGTACGTGTTGGATAGAGAAGGTGCAAAATAAACTGATTAGACCCTTAGATTTTGTACATGTTAGTTCCCATATCTCGAACTCTCATTTGATATAAGATGACACAACCTTTGAGTGTGTCAAAACTTTCACGTCCTGGATCCCCAACTCCTTTGCCAAGCGGAGCCCAGCTATAAGAACCTCATACCCGTCTTGGTTATTGGTGAGAGTGAAGTAGATGCAATTGCTTGCCTGATCTTTATCCTATACGGACTTACTAATACCACTCCCTATCCCCCCACCCCTAGAGTATCTCCATGATACTCTATCCACAAGCATCTCTTAAGCTTCCGGGTCAAGAGATTTGGACTCTTCCACCTCAACTACATACTCTGTCAGGAAGTCAGCCACTGTCTGCACCTTCATTGACAGTCATGGGTCTAAGGATATCTTGAACTTAATCAGCCCCACTGACCACTTTTCCAGCCTCCTTGAATGCTCCACCCCCTCCATGATGTTATGAAGAGGGTGGTCTGTCACCACTTTGATGGAATATACCCGAAAATACAATCACAGCTTCCTAGCTGAGTGATTAGGGCAAATGCCAATTTCTCAAGGATGGGGTACCTGAGCTCCACCTTCCTCAAAACCATGATGACATAGTAGATGTGTAGCTGCTTCATTCCTTCCAATCAGACTAGCACCGAGCTTACCATCTCATCTCCTATTCTGAGATACAGAGCTAGATCCTCCCCTACTCTTGGCCCTTAGAGTTGCGGGTCCTGCGTGAGCTACCTCTTCAATTCTGGCCTCCTCACACTCTCATGATCATTCAAACTTTTGGTTCCCTCACAATGTCTTAAAGAAGGGTAAGCACTTCCCTCCTGCCTGGGAGAGGAATTTGCTTAGCCCCTCCAACTTCCTTGTCAGACACTGGATCTCCTTAGCATTCTTAGGCGACTTCAGTTCTAAGATTGCCTTCATCTTATCGGAGTTAGGGTATACCCATGTCAGGGTGAGGAGGTGACCCAAAAACTTCCCCCTCCCTTCCCCAAAGACACACTTCAAGGGGTTGAGCCACATTTTGAACCTTCTTAGGGTGGAAAAAGTCTCAGCCAAGTCCTGGAGATGAGATTTTACATCCTTGCTTTTCACCATCAAGTCGTCTATGTAGACCTTTAAATTTTTCCCTTTTTGCTCCCTGAGGACTCAATCCATCATCCATTCGTAAGTTGCCCCACATTTCTCAACCTGAAGGGCACTATCTTTTAATAGTAGCATTTTTTTCCTGTGTTGAAGGAAACATCCTTAATATCTGGCTGGTGCATCCAGATCTGGTGGTAACCTTAAAAAGCATCCAATAAAACTCATTACAAGGAAACCAAAAGTTGAAACTATCAGCGCGTCGATTCGAGGTAAGAGATAACAATCTTTGGGTGTGCTTTATTCAATAGGGAGATGTCCACACACATCCTTTATCTCTCATTACTTTTACTCGTCATTACATTATTGGAGACCAATCCTGGATACTAGATCTTCGATACAAATCCTGCCTCCAGCAGCTTTTCTGCCTCCTCTCGAAAGGGCTCTATCAAGGTGGTCGTAATGACCCTCTTCTTCTAGCGGATGGGGCACACTCTTGGATCGATGTTGAGGGGGCAACGCTCCACATAGGTATTGATTCCTGGCATGTCTGCAATACTCCAAGCAAAAACTATCACGTTCTATTAAATTCATTTCTTGACCCTCTCCTGATCCTCCCTACATAGCTTCATACTGACATGCATCCTCTCCAGCCTCCTGTAGGGGTGATGACCTCCTTCATCTCAACCTCTTCCACTACCTCCAACCCGATCATATCCTACTTTGCCTTGCCAACCTCCTCGACCTCCTCGTTCCAATAGATGGTGTTGACAGTCATTACATAACACTATTTGGCCACCCTGGGGCCTCACTTAACCCAAATTTGGACTCCCCCGATGTTGTATTTCAAGCATTGGTGGTAGGAGGAAGATGCACACCAAAAGATACTGATATGGGGCAACCCAAAGATGGTATTTGAAAGAGTGAATAGTTGTGTGAGACCTCTGAGAAATCTCTATAGGGGGTGAATAAAGATTTAAAGATTCTTCTTTAAATAATTTCAGACAGTCAAGGAATTGCAGCGCACATAAAATTCAGACCAGTAGTTATTCACAGCACACCACAACACAACAATGAAGTAAGAAAGAAATAAAAGTACAAAACACAGAAGACACCAAAGATATTGTGGTTCCCCAAAATCTAGGTACATCCACTCTTCTGCCACCTTGGTAGGAATACACTATCTCACTGTCTGAGTCTTTTGATAAGAAGACTCTTAGAAATAACAACTAGATCTTTTGATAAGGAGATATTGAACCACTACTACTGAGTCTTTTGACAAGGAGACTCTCAAAACCACAACCTGAATCCTTTGAAGAGGGATTCTAAAAACTTTTTACTCAATTAGTATAAAGGAGAAGTAGAGAGAAATTGAGAGAGAGAGAGAGAGAATAGTGAAGAATAGTCTTTGGGATGAGTACCTTAGCAAGAATCTGAAGACTATTAGGCACTAAGTGTTTTGATCCTTCAGTATGATGAACCCCTTTTTGATAGAAGATTTTGAGGAGCTATAAACTTTTAATCTGTTGGTCTTTTCTGAATATTCGAGTTGATTATTGGTTTTAGCACTTGCAGAGAAGAAAGAAGAATGAGAGCATGAAGAAGAAGAACAATCACTATAGATTTTTCTGGGTATTAGTTCGTTGTGATCTTCATCCCATTCTCTGACTATATCATCTATAAATAACATTTGAATCATCCCTTTCTTGGTATAATATCTTCAAAAGGAATGATGATTATATTTTTCCAAAAATTCTTCCATCAGTCTCAATATACTCTTCAAAATATTTTTTATAAATCTTCTCCGAATCTGATAGAACAATCTTTTCTTTTAGTATCTCTCCTGATGGTAAGTCTTGTTTGAATAAACTCCATAAACGTTTCTTGTATTAAGCCCGAAACAATTCTCTGAAATTTTCCATTCTTGATTGTACTCGACGTTATGTCGACTTCATGTAAGAGTAATGTCAACTTCTTATTCTGCATAGAGTAAGTCTGTAGTCGAAGTTACGTCATTATTTTATCATGTATGTGTCAACTTCTATCTTGAAGTATTGTCCATTTCAGCAAATGTAGTTGCTCTGAATTCTTGTTGAAGTAACATCGAGATCCAATCAATGTTGCGTCGATTTCTAATCGACGCAAGATTACTTCTTTTGATTTTCTTCATTAATTCAAAGTGCCTAACTCATGTCTTTGACTCTACTAACTTCCTAGGACTTCTATGACCATATTACCTCTCTATATAACATGGGTAATTCAACCTAGGATGTAAAATCACTTTAATATAATTTTAAGTAAAATCATTAGGGTTTTTCCAAACAATCTCTCCCTATTTAGATTAACAAATTTTACAAAGATTTAATGGTGAAATAATTTTTCATAAACATGAATGACACAAATAAATGCAAAAGAACATAAGCATGAATGTCACCAGAATCATAAGCTTCATAATAAATTATATAGGAGAATTGTTGCATAATCTCAGCATGCCTCTTGGTAGCATATAATTTCAATATATAAATACCACAACATTATACCTTAGAATGCATCTTTATTAGAGGAGATTTTCCTTTTTCTTTAAAATTGAATGACTTTCTTGGGTATTAATGTTGGTTGCTTTTCTTGTCTTGTTCTTATTTTCCCCCTGAATTTTTGGATCATTTTCTATCTTACAGGCTACTTACACTGCTTCCCTTGTAATTTCTAGAAGATGAGCTGAGTCATTCACCCCTTGTTTGGGTGATACCCCCTGAACTACAGTTGTAAGGATTTGAACCAGTTGTTTATCAGTCTCCCTTTTAATCAAATCTTCTTTACTCTGGGCCTCATCTTCTTCTAATAGTTCCATGAGTTGGGCTTACTCAAACATCTCTCCCTTCTGAACCTCATGAGCTACTGAGGTTAAAAAAGATTTGGTTATACTAGTGGAAGTCAGCTTTGCTTGAAGTCCTTTAACAAATTCTTTGACTCTATCCAACTAAGTCTCCATGTTCTTAAAGGAAATTGTAAAGTGGGAGGCATGTTCAGCCATTACTATAGTGAGAGATGCAGATGCCTGTCGAATTGCTTGAAGAATAATAGCCTCGAGATATGAGGCAGAAAAAAGGGGCAGTTGAGACACTTGTTCTAACTGGAGAAGAGTGCAGTGATGTCATTAGCTGTAAATTTGAAGTAGGAGCATTATTTTGTTCATGCTCAGTAGGAGTTGGGGTTAGAAGAACAGTTGGGTTGGTAATATGTTTTGTGGAGAATAATATATTTTTCTTAGGTTAGATATTTTCTTGAAGATCAGTAGGTGGGGATGATGGAGGAGTGGTTTCTTTTTGAGACCCAGGTTTGGCAATTTGCCTGGTCCTTTTTGAAAAAAGAGCAATTGACAGTCTCTTCCCTGGGGGGATGTTCACTCCCTTAGATTAACAGACTTGGGGATAGTGATGCTTGAGAAGCTAACTCATGAAAGTCATATATGCAATTTCTTCCCTGGCACCAAGACTCCCATCAAATGCAGTTGGGATTTGGTTATTGCATCATATGCTGAGATTTTACACATTAACACCTTCTCCACAATATCAGTGAGGAACTCATTTTCTTCAGAAAAGGTCTTCTTTAAATGCATTGGATTTTTCTTTAGAAAAGTTCATCTTTTTCAGCACCTCCTTTATTTATGCATTGGAGAGCTCTGCATCTCCTTCTATAGAAGGAAGTTTGAATGTCACTTGAAACAATTCTACGGTAATATGGACATCGGACCCAATTATCTGGCCAGTCATTGTCCCATCTTCATCCATCATTACAGAGTTCATAAGCTCAGAGAGCTATGTAACATACAGTGGACATCTTATGGTAATTAATTTATTCAATCTAGCATTAGTAAAGAGCTGTAGAATTCCTTTGAAGTTCTCTGCCACTGTTTTGAATAATGTTAAATTGATACTGAATCTAGAATTAATCTTTGTTCTTATTGGTGTACCTAGAGAAATACTTGAAAAAGCAAGAGTATACGAGAGCTAGACGGTGCAGAGCTAGGTAGATGAATTTTGAAAGAAAGTTATAACAGAAGTTTGATAAAAATAGACGAAACGTCAAGAATATATTGTCATAAAGTGACGCACTGTAGAGAATTTAGGCACTCACTATATTGTCGACGACACGTCAAGTAGAACTCAACGTTACATTGAGTCTTATTATATCAGCTTAGATGTCGACTCGTCCGTCGATATATGTCGACATTGCATCGAGTATGTTCAAACTCTTTATGATCACTGGCTCTAGACGTTGTGTTGAGTAGAAGTAGATTCTACGTCAACTTGTACACGACATTACGTTGAATATAGACTTAAATATTTTAAGTCTCCTATTGGTTTTTCCCAACAATGTGGTTATGTGAAAGGTGTACTTTGTTCTTGTCATAGTGTGTTTTACTAACATCCATCAAGCATGCCCAGTGCATTGATGAAGTGCTTGTGTTTGATCTCATCATGAGACTTAGTGAAAATATCAGCTCTTTGATCTTTAGTTGACACATATTCTAGAGAGATTTTCCCTTTTTCAACATTATCCCTGAGGAAGTGATGTCTGATCTCTATATACTTTGTCCAGTTGTGTAGTAGTGGATTGGAAGTAATAGATATTGCACTGGAACTGTCACAGTATATTGTGTATTTTGATAAATCCAAGTTGTACTCAAGAACTGATTTTGCATCCACAATAATTATGAGCAACAACTTATACTAGCTATGTACTCAGCCTCAGTTGTAGAAGTTAAGACTAAGGTTTGCTTCTTGCTAAACCAAGAGATTAGTCTAGCACTTAAGAATTGGCAAGTTTCTGAAGTGCTCTTTCTGTCCAATCTACACTCGGCATAGTTAGCATCTGAGTATCCATATATCTCAAATTCTTATTTTGTAGGATACCATAACCCCATTTCAAGTGTACTCTTAAGATACGCTAGAATTCTTTTTACAGAACTTAGACGTGACTCCTTTGGATCAACCAAAAATCTAGCGCACGCACATGTGACAAACATTATATCTGGCCTACTAGCTGTAAGATAGAGAAGAGAGTCAATGATTGCTCTGTAAGTTTTTTGGTCAATGGATTGACAAGACTCATCTCTATCAATAATAGTATTTTTAGTAATGTGTGTTTTCGTTGTGGAGGAATTTTTCATTTCAAACTTTTTGACCAGTTCTTTTCCATACTTAGATTGGGATATGAAAA
Source organism: Platanthera guangdongensis (assembly GCA_039583875.1). Taxonomy (NCBI): domain Eukaryota; kingdom Viridiplantae; phylum Streptophyta; class Magnoliopsida; order Asparagales; family Orchidaceae; genus Platanthera; species Platanthera guangdongensis. The sequence continues at coordinate 52,250,545 of CM077152.1, forward strand.
TACCCTAATCAATTTGCTTAACTTGAAGACTAAGAAAGAAGGATAGTTCCCCATGCTATTCATTTTTGATCTGGACTGCATTAGGTTAGCAAACCTTTTGCAAAGTCCTGGATCTGTGGAGCCAAATATAATATCATCCACATAAATTTGGACAATAAGCAACTGATCTTTGTGATCTCTTATGAAAAGTGTTTTTTCAACTTTTTCTTTTGTGAAAGAGTGTGATAAGAGAAAAGTAGATAGAATCTCATATCAAGCTCTTGGTGCTTATGAAAGTCTTTGATTACAAGGGTAGATAATCACCTACAGGGGGTGAATAGGTTATTGCAGCTTTTTTAAGATTCTTTAAAATCTTCTATAACTGAAGTCCTACTGTGTATACTTAATTCAGCTTTCAAGAACACAATTCTCAGCACAGCAAAACGCAATACACAGCACACCAGATTTTTATAGTGGTTGCCTAATGTATGGGTACATCCACTGTCCCTCTCCGCCTTTCTAATAGAATGTTAGACAAGGCACTTCTCCTAAAAACTATGGCTCCTCAGAGATTACAGCACGATCCCACCGGATCAGTCAGTCTCCACTAAGACTTATAACACTAGCTCACAGCCCTCCACACAGTAATCACCTAACAACCACACACAGGAACAAATGCCCTTTACACAGGCTGGGAGAAACAGCCCCACACTGATCTACATAGGAATCAAATCACAGGACCACGGCCCTAACACAAATCTCACAGATTTTTCTCACATCCTTTATAATTTAGGCTTTACAACAAGATCTCACAGATCTCTCGCACAGCCTAATCAATCTAGGCATCAACCTATATTTTTCATAGATCCACTAATTTTGAAAGAGTTGTTGATTTGACTCAAGAGAAATTATTCTCTGAGTCAATTTCTTCCAAGGCTAAGTAGATCTCAGTCATATCTGCTTCCCAGCAACAAGAATGACAATCTTTGACTATCTGCTGCTTGTGCTGGAAATTCCTCAGGAACTTGATCTTGTTCTTGCTAATGAAGGGGGAAGATTAAGAATGAAAGTCTTCAATCTGCTAACCTTTATTGGCAGGAAATGAATTTCCTTGCCTCTCCTTCTGTCCAGAGAAAACTCTATACAGATATCTTCTTCTTCTTCAACGATCTAGAGAAAGATCTTCAGATTTGGCTCGGCTTGGATCGTGAATCAACTTCAGTTAGGGCTTGCCTAGACTGATTCGTCTTCCTCATAGAGATCCTCTGTTCTTGCTGTAGCAGATGTTGTTTGCACCAGCGAACTCAGAAACCCTTCAGATTTTTCAATTAAAGTTCTTAGTTCTGTAATAATGGCGGATGAAGACGACGAACTCCCGCTTCTCGTTTTCAAAATATTAATCAGAAAAAGCTTGTTTGATCTTGATCTCAGCTGTTATTTATAATCCCATCGATTTGTGGGATGATTGACACGTGTCCCAATTTTAACAGTGGTTAAAACCTCAGCTTAATCAAATTGAGATTCACTGTAGACTGATGACGACATTAATGTCAATTTGCAACATTTAAATAATGATTTAGAAAATCATTAACTTGTTGACTTTGCTGACGTCAGCATCATTCTGGACTTAGCAAAATCAAGCAATATTTCAGAAATCCTCAGTTCGACAAACTCAAAACTCGGTTCGACGAACCCAGGGCTCAGCTTGACGAAATCAAGCATCATTTCAGAAATCTTCAGTTCAACGAACTCAAAACTCAGTTCGACGAACCCAGGGCTCAGCTTGACGAAATCAAGCATCATTTCAGAAATCTTCAGATTGACGAACAGGTGAAAGCTGAGTTCGACGAAATCAAAGCTCAGCTCGTAAGCAATACTTCGATGATTCTGGACTTAGAATTTTTTCAGCTTTGTTGAGTGGCATTGAGTGAATAGGTTGTACTCAACGAATCTGGGCTTAGAAATATTTCAGCTCTGTTAGGCGTTGAGAGCGTTGAGTATATATGTCTAACTCAATGCTTTTTGCCTTGGCCACATTCTTCTGCCCTTTTGCTTAAAAGCGTTGAGAGCGTTGAGTGTATATGCATCACTCGATACTTTTTGCCTTAGCCATATTCTTCAGCTTTCTGCCTGATGGAGTTGAGAGCGTTGAGTGTATAAGCTTCACTCAATGCTTTTATACTTAGCCTGATTTTTTGCAATCTTGCATTCTTGCTGAAGTTTGGCGTTGACAGACTCAGCATGGAGTTGAGTGATGAAGTTTCACTCAACGCTTTTGGACTTAGTCGATTTTTTGTCTTCCACTGCTTAGTCTTTGACATGATATCCTTGACTCAATGATTCTAGCCATATGGTATTGAGTGAGTTGAGCTCATTCAATGCTTGGGGACATAGCCACATTTCTGCCTTTTCAATACTATAAGCTTTGACTGTCAGCCTTCTCTCAGCGCTATTCGTTGTATGGCATTGAGTGAGCTTGCCTCACTCAACGCTTCTGGACTTAGGCATTTTCCTAAATTTCCAGCCTATCACTTTGAGTCCACTTGTCATTATCTCTTGAACTATATGTCCAATCATTGTGACAAAGACCAACCTATATGAATGAACTTAAACATACATCAAATACAACCATGTATATATCATTAACCTGTTTGAGTTTTTTCAAATCTAGGACATTGGGATCAATGGACCCAACAGCTTGCTTGAGACCATATAGTGCTTTATTTAATCTAAAAACATAGGATAGATGAGTTGAATGAACAAAACCTAGAGGTTGTTCAACATAAACCTCTTCTTGTAGGCTTCTATTTATGAAGACACTCTTTACATTCATTTGATATACCTTTATCTTCTTGTAGGCAGCATAGGAAAGAAATAACCTTATTGCCTCTAGTCTGGAAACTAGTGCAAAGGTTTGATTGTAATTTATTTCTTCCTCCTGTCTATACCATTGGGCAACTAGTCTGATCTTGTTCCTAACTATTACCCCATTTGAGTCCATCTTGTTTCTATATACCCTTTTTGTTCCAATTATTGGGTAATTTCTAGGCCTCTACACTAGTGCACATACCATATTCCTTTCAAACTGAGCTAGATCTTTCTGCATAGCAACAATCCAGTGGGGATCATTATTTGCTTCCTCAAACTTCTTTGGTTTATATTGGGAAAGGAAACATTGTAGCATAGCCTCAATTGTAAGTTGATTCTTTATTCTAACACCCAAATTGACATCTCCTATCACTTAGGTTTGGGGTGATCCCTAAGGATAATCCTTCCTTGATCTAATCTTGCTACCCTAAGTGTAGAGATTATCTCTTCTTGTTATTCAGTCATTTCTTCTGCATATTCCTGTTCAGTTGTATGCTCTTGATTTATGATTGTACTGATAATTATATCGGCATGACCTTCATCATCAGAATTAGCCTCAACACCTTTCAGCTTATGATGGCATTTTTTAGATGATTCTTTATTGTTCTTCTCAATGGATAACTTTTCCAACTCAGTAATTCGGGGTACTTATTCCTATAAGATTCCTTTGGTGAGAGTTTTCTCGACCTTGTAAAATACATTAGCTTCATTAAATACTACATGCATAGGCTCTTCTATTTTGTGAGTCCTCTTATTATACCGCATATAGGCCTTACTGGATGATGAATATCCCAAAAATATGTCATCATCAGCTTTCTTGTCAAATTTGGCAAGATGGCTCTTCCTATTGTTAAGAATATAGCAATTTCACCCAAATATCATAAAATAGGAAACTATAGGTAGATTCCCCTTTGGCAGCACATAAGGTGTCTTCCACTTAGTTTTATAAATAAGAATCCTATTCATAATATAGTTGGCAATGTTAATTGCTTCAGTCCATAAGGATTTAGGCAGATTTTACCACACCAATAATGTCCTTCCTGATTCAATTAGGGTTCTATTTTTCCTTTCAATTACCCAATTTTGTTGGGGAGTTCTAGGAGCTGAAAAGCTTTGTCGTATTCCTTCATCCTCATAGAGTCTATAGATTAACTAATTTTCAAACTATGTGTCTTGGTCACTTTTGATCATAAACTCCTAAGTGTTGAATTCAGATTGGATCTGTCTAATGAATCTTGAGATGATCCAAAAGGTGACAAACTTAGCGTTTAAAAAGAACACTTAACTAAATCTAGGAAAATCATCCACAACAACTAAAGTATAGGACTTTTCTCCTAATCCATGAGTAGTGAGTAGACCAAATAAGTTCATATGTAGTAGATACAAAATTATAGGAGAATCATTCTTACTAATTGGTTTGAATGAGGACTTAGTTTGCTTACCAGCTGACAGGCTCTACAAGGATTTAGCTTTATGTACTTACCTTTTGGTAAGCCTCTAACCAGATTATCCTTAGCAAGCTTGGCTATGGTCTTGTGATTAAGGTGACCAAGCCTCCCATACCAAAGCTAATTTTTGTCTATATCAACTTTAAATAGACAGATTTCCTTATTACTTGAGATGAAGTTAACTACGTATACATTGCCCTTTCTAGACCCAGATAGCACAATTGCATATATTCTAGCATTGACAATATGGCATAGGTTGTGGGTGAAAACAACTTTATATTCACCATTACACAGCTGACAAATGCTAATTAGATTATATTTAATCCCTTCAACATAAGCTACTATAGAGAAGGTGATATCTCCACTTTTGATCACACCATAGCCTTTGATATGAACATAATTAGAGTCACCAAAAATTACCTTGGGCCGTTTTTTGCCATGTAGTTTTCCAACAATTATTTGTGCCCCATCGTATGTATGGAGCATCCATTGTCCAAGTACCACAGCTGGTTTGTGGAGGGACAATCTTTTTTCTGATCTTCTTCATTATCTGAGTATGCTCCCAAGGACATCAGACAAGTTTCCTCTATAGCAGCATCATCTTCACTTTTTGAAGATGAACTTGACTCTAAATTAGAGTCACTCGAGGTTTCTGATATGAAACCTCTACATTTCTTCTTGTCCTTCTTGTTGAAGTGTTGTTTCTTATGCTCCCTTTTGTTGGACTTGTCCTTATTTTCTTTAGGACATTCTGGAGCAATATGGTCTGGCTTCTTGTAGGCAAAGCAGATGACCTCCTTATTTAGAGTTTTGTAAAACTTGGGCTTGCTGAAACCCTTTTCTCTTCTCCTTGAGTCCTCTGTCTTCACCCATCTCCTAAACCTTCTTGCCAGGAGATTAAACATCTCCTTTTTTGAGGTTGAAGGTTCTTCGTATACAACTTTCAAGGAAATATACTTCTCTCTAGGGGTAGAGAGTTTGTCATTCACTTCAGACTAATCCCTACTCTTTAATAGGAGTTCATAGGACTTGAGCTTGCCTAACAGAGAATACGTTGTGATTCCTTTATGGCATCTAGACTCTCTGATGGCCCAGATCCTTGAATCCCAAGTGCTTGGGAAGCACATGAGAAGTTTGTCATTAATCTCAATAAGTGAGATCCCCTTGTCTAGACCTTTTAGTTCATTGACTATGACAATGAATCATTCATACATCTCTGTCATTGTCTCTTCTGATTTCTTTTGAAAGTTCTCATACTAAGACATAAGAAGGGATCTCTTATCCATCCTTTCATCTGTGCTACCATCTATAATTCTAGATAGAAGCTCCCAGATTTCCTTACCTGACTAGCAGTCAGCAACCTTCTGAAAAATGTCATCTGACATGGTTGAGACTGGGATATTCATGGCCTTTGCATCCCAGTCCTATACTTTCTTCTCTTCATATGTCCATTGTGATCTTAGCACAGGTTTTGATGTGGTGTTTCCTTCTACATCTTTTTTGTATGGCATGTGTGTTCATATCAAGATAGAATCAAAAATGTCTGCATCAATAGAATTCATGTACAACTTTATTCTGGCTGTCTAGAGTGTGAAATTTTCTATGTTACACACTGGAGGTTTGGTAGATGCAAATCCTTTGAAATTATTTGAAGACAATTTTGAAAATAAATATTTATTTATATGTGTAACTTTGCAATTGTTAAGATTTTTATAATCAAGGTGTTATCCATTATTTGATCAACCTCGCTCTGATACCAATTGAAAGTGTAAACAATTGTGTGAAAGCTTTGAGAATTCTCTAGAGGGGGTTAATAAAGATTTAAAAATTCTTCTTTAAATAAAGTCAGTTAGCTAATGAATTGCAGCACACGCAAAATTCAGGCCATGAGTTATTCACAGCACAATAATTTTAAGACCCCGCAACCTATACCCGGGTCGGGCCGGAGGGGATCTTACTTGCCCAAGACGTCCACTCGGTGCTCCTTAAGGGATATCGACCCACACTACTAAGCACTAGTTGTCTGCCTTGCTTGGCTTGAATCACAACATTCAACTCTCATTGCAGAGTGTTGTGGAAGTATTAACAGAAAGCCACAAAAAATATATATATATATATATAACAATATATATTTAAAAGAGAACGCAAAGGTCGTAGCCACTATTTATGCATGAAACTCGTAGGCTATAAAAGTACTACTACTACGAAATCCCCACTCTTAATCTTGCTCGCTAGTACTCACGTCTCGAAACTCTGGAGACAACAAGGGTACTTCTGCTCGGGTAGTCCTATTATCTGGCATATCGTCCTACAATAGTTGGTCACTACGGTGCTCTATTTTCTATGAATGGTTATTAAAATAACTGTTAGTCACAGATCTAAGTGGAAACAAATCTCCTCCCAGGATTCATATCCTGGGGACGAGCACACGCATCCCCAAAAAAGTAGATAGCCGAAGCAAGAGAAAGTTAGTGCATCATTTCATATATAAGCTAGCAGCAACCATAAAAAAGGAGATACAGCATAGTATAACAAGAATAACAGCAATAATATACATCAGTTATAATTAAAGCTACACTAGCACATCAAGTATTCACAACTTGTAATCATACCGCAGGCATTCAAAGACGCGCACATACCGCAGGCATTCACAGCCGCGCAAAAGACCCTATGTCGACATAGTATGGACCGCTTCTCTTCAAGCAGGGTATCGAGCCTTGCTGATCTCACCATTGTGGCCGCCTGTGACTATATCCAGTCCTACCACTTCTGGGGGTGGTCATATCGCACAGCCCAGGCCCTAATGTACAACCCAGTGTACTCTTAGACGTGAGAGGCATCCGACGATTCAACATTTTAGCTAACCAGCAGAGGAAACCCAATGGGGGAAAAACATAACGGTCGGTCACCCGTGGTGCTCATCTCCATGTTGTCTTGAGTCATCAAACTTCCCGCACCAGAATGAACGGTCTGCGGGAGTGATTGGCCCGCCATAATTCACCATAAGTAATTTACAAGTGTTAAAACCGGAAATCAGCTTCTTGTGGAGTCTGAACCCTCGGGGAAGGGGTGATCGCACACTTATTTGTCTTGCAAGCTTAGCTGACTGAAGACTTAGAACTTGAAACTGACCCAAGGCTCTAGCACAGAGGTCCCACCACACACCCAGAAGATCTTAGAGCGCTTCCCCTCCTTAGTGTGCCCTGAGCTAAGGGCACTTTAGAAAGCACTATAAGACAAGAGTAAGAGAACTGTAAAGCTTGCTTTCTGAGGTACCCCCTTGGCCCTATTTATTGTTTTAAAACCTAGCCTACAAATAGTGTAACTCTGCTATTCTAATTGGTTATATGCAGCCAAAAGTGGTCTGCCAACAGCCAAACTTCACTGTTCTGAATGGCTATTCACAACCCTGTAAGGGCATCCAGGTAATTTTACCTCTGGACCCTACTAGACGAGTGTCTCATGAAGGCGCCACTTGTAATGGCCCGACCCACTTTCTACCAAGTGTTGCTACAGGGTTGCAGCCCATACACCACAACGCCTCTCTGGACTATTTATCAGCACAGTGCCTTGTTGAGGCGGGGCTTCGATCCCAAAACCTACTTCATAAGGTGCCTTAAAACGCAACCCTATCACCAACTGAGCTGCAACCCAATCACCAGCTGAGTTGCAGCTCAGCTGGTGATAGGGTTGTGTTTTAAGGCACCTTATGAAGGAGGTTGTGGGATCTAACCCTTGCCTCAACAACGCGTTGTGCTGATAAATAGGCCAGAGAGGCGTTGGGGTATATGGGTGTTGGGTATTGTATCCACAATTACCTGGATTTGATGAAGCCACCTGTCAAGCTAAGATGAATTCACGATGTATTTGATAAAACCTTTTAAGTTGTGCTTGCAGTTATTCCACGCTAAGTGCACTCCAATGTCAGGGTGCAGTAGGTCAATATACACGGGTCTGCACGACGTAATCCCTCGTTGAGCAGATCAGTGTGTTGGCCTACGTGCACTCTCTCTATTGGAGGGTACTTATTTTCAAGTACAGGGTTGTGATCATGCAAGAGCAAACAAGGAGCAAGGATGGGTCAAAGAGCACATCATGGGTGGAAAGACGAAAAATCGTCAAAGTGTAAATCGAAGAGAATCACCAAGTGATTCTCGCCGAATCGTCGAGAATCATTGGCTGATTCTCGCTGACTCGATCCAGCTACTTCAAAGCGAGCAACTCTGATGCTAAGTAATAATCGACGAGAATCACCAAGTGATTCTCGCCGATTCGGCGAGAATCACCAAGTGATTCTCGCCGAATCGTCGAGAATCACTGGCTGATTCTCGCCGTTTCTTTCCGGCTTTATCAGAGCGTGTCATCAAGTCAAAATCGACGAGAATCACCGTTGATTCTTGCCGAATCGACGAGAATCACCTTCGATTCTCGCCGATTCGACGAGAATCACCTTCGATTCTCGCCGATTTTGCCTTAGACAATTTTCTGGATCCCACTGGACCGGATCAAATGTTAAGGCTCTATTTTGAACCGCTTTTAGGGTTTCTTCTGGTGGGACCCATAACGTTCATAAAAGATTATTTTACTGTATAAATACACGCGTATTTTTGAACAGTGAGGCAGCGAAGAAGATTTGAAAAAGACGAGCCGCGACGTGACCTAGATCGCGATTTCCGCTCCGCCGCCGCCGCCGTCGCCGCTCGAGCAAGTTGATCGCCGGTCTTGATCGTGGTTTCTTCCAGATCTTCCGTCGACAGAAGCTTAGCCAAGCGTAGCGTCTCACGCGTCTAACCAGAGATCCCTTGTCTCTTGATTTGTTGATCGGGAAAACCTTCCCCGTCCGAATCGATCGAGACGACCGATCCTAGTGTGACCGTTGGAAGACCTTGCTTGCTTTGCTACGAAGTTAGAATCTCCAAAGTACAGCAGCCGCACACCGTCGTCGCCGCAGATCCCGAGAACCAAGCCGCCGCCCTTCTTACCGCCGCCAGTTCCGGGGAGATTCTCTCCAAGTGAGATCTAGGGTTGTGGACTCTTCGATTGTCATCGAACGAAGAGGGACACCTTAGTCTCCAAAGTAGTTTGTACTTCTTGTACTTTCTAGTTCATTTTTATTATAAAGGAACGTTGGTTCCTAGTTGTAAGGGTTGGGTGCAACCCGTGTTGTGGGAGTGTTGTCTCCTACGTGTGGAAGGGTTCCTTCCGATAGTGCAAGGATTGGATTTCAATCCTGTTGGTGAAGAGACCGAGTCGTCCCTTGTTGGGAGATAGGTCGAAGGGGGAAAGTGGATGTACCCAAGTCGGGGAACCACTATAAATAGCTTGTGTACTCTATTTGCTATGCTGTTTTATTTTCGTGTGCAGGTACAATTTTAATTCCGCAAAAACGCTGCACGTCACCTATTCCCCCCCCCCCCCCATAGGTGAAGCTGGTTGACACTAGGTGGACTTTCAAGTGGTATCAGAGCGAGGTTACTCATCAAAAAGGTTAACACCTTGAGTAGAATCATGCCACCAGTGTCAGAAGCATGGAGCTGGATCATGAGATCTCTCCACTAAGACTTCCCACATGCACAAAGGAGTATTATCCCGTCTGGAAGATGAGAGTGTCGTATCACTTGGAGGCTATCGATCCTCGAGCATCTTTCATCCTGGAAGAGGGTCCTTTTATTCCTATGAAGACCTCCGGCTCTGGAAAGAATATCCAAGTGCCCAAGTGTATTGCTGAGATGTCGGAGATGGAACTCTCATTATTTAATCTGGACAAGATGATTCGTCAGATTATCATGGATGTCTGGTCTGGACCTTCTCGCTCTAGATTGGAAAAATGTGGGACGGCCAAATCTATGTGGGTAATGATCTCAGAGCTGATGGGGGGATCAAAGAAAGCTGGGTTCTGCCGTCAACTAGAGGATGAAGCCTATGTGGGGGGTCCTCGCCTCTGAAGATGAAGGCAAGGATCAATCGAACAGCATTAGAGCTCCAGTGTCCTTGTCAGAGACTGAAGAAGAAATTGAGGGAAGCAGTTCTGATGAGGATGACACAGTGGTCACTGACTCTAATGACAATAACACTGAAGAGCAGGTAACTTCTTCATCTTGCCCTGTCTCTCTTGAAGTTTCTGAAGACAGGAACTGTTTCCCTTCAGAAAATCCTGATTCTCTGAAGAAAGCCCTTCAGAAAAGCAACCTACTTGTTGAAGAACAAGCTCAGGAGATTGCTCGGCTGAAGATCTTGTTGGTTCTTCAATTGGCATCCAACAAGGTCAAGGACTCTAAAATCTCTGATCTAGAGAGTAGTCTAGAGAATGAGAAAAGGATAGTATCTAACTTTTCCAAGGTTGATGCTATAAAGAGAAAGGAAGAAAATGGGTGGATCTCCCGAATTATCAATTCGTGGAGAAATGGGGAAACGGTATTCCGACCCCCCACTCCAGGCAGGAAGGGTATTCATCATGCCTTCAGGTATGATCACAGGAACAATCATGGTCACTGCAAGGGTGATCTATCCTCATGTGGAGACACCCATAGTGCAAGGGCTGTCATGGCCACCCATAAGAGAATACCTAAGGCTCATTCTGAGCCCTTTGTATTCTCGGCCACTGCCCCAACTCGGCATGAATCTGCTGGTATCAGCTCTCTGAACGCTTCTCACCACCCGAGGACACAGGAAAGGGAGGTTAGAAGTCATGCAGTAAGTTCCCATGGGGCCTCAGGAAGGGGGCTGCCTGAAAGGAAGGCACCACCTCTCAGGCCTCATGACGCTCGCTACATGCATTCCTTCCACCCTTCCACGTGTCACAGTGGAAGAGGCAATTTTGGGAGCAGATCCAGGTCTATCCCGTTTGGACCTAGGCTCATGACTACCTCAGTCACTAGATCTGGTCAGAAGCGGAGATACAACATTCACACGTGCTGGTGTTGTGGCAAGGTGGGACACTTTGCCATAGACTGTTGGCACAACCCCTTTGTGTCAAGGGCAAGGGCCTATCCACATCTTCTGGGCAGAGGTAGTCTTCCTGACAGGATTTCTGAAGGAAGGCAGTCGAGTGTTTATGCTAACAAGAACCTAGGACCCAATATATATTTGGTTCCTAAGGTAAAGTAACTCTCTTTTGCAGGGCAGTCTAGGTTCCCGTAAATATAATGGGAACTAGACAGTAGATGTTTCAAGACTGAATTGGAACAAGCATCTGGAATAACAGAAGTGATATGTACATGGGCATACTCACATTGAGCACCTGGTATGTTTTAACCAGAGGGGCTAAATGATAACTCTCATAATCCCAGGTACTTTTGATCAGCCCCAAGACTTGAGTCATATTGTATCGACATTTATATATATATACATATATACACATATATGAGTATACACCTAAGGATAGGTTAAAGCGGTAAACATAAACCTTAGACACATCAATGAAGATTTATCGGAAATTCCACTGGTAGATTCGAGAACTAACATCTACAGGCGTAAATCAGTTCACTGAAAACTAACGAAGATACGTCATTGAAAATCTTGACATCAAGAAATGTATGGAAAAGCACGGTTCAAACCCTAAATATATTGGCTTTAAGAAATATATATATATTTAGAAGATTTTTAAATTGACTTGACATCAGAAGACTTCGAAAATGCTGCATGCCTCTTAACCTGAAGATTCCTATTAAAGAAACCCTTCGATATCGACTTAGACAAATTCCCACCGATCTTTAGCAAAGGGATCCCGTTAAAACCCGTTAAAACCCTGTTAAAACCTGTCGTTAATGCAAAGGAATCCCGCCGACCCTTCATTTCCGCAGGAAACTTCCCGAAGGACACTCGCCGAAGGAAACTCGCTGAAACGCCGAAGGAATCTCGTCGACTCTTCCCCTTCCGTCGACCACCGCAGGAATCCCGCTTCTTTCGTCGACAACCGCAGGAATCCCGCCTCTTCCCCTTCCGACGACAACCGCAGGCAACTCTCCGGTTCTTCCATCGACAACCGCGGGCAACTCGCCGTTTCTTCCGTCGACAACCGTAAGCAACTCTCTGTTTACTCACAGCAGAAAAGAGAATCGCGATCTTCTTCCGGTTTCCCGCCGTTTCCGTCGATTCTCACCTTCTACGCTCTTGGGTAACCACTTTCTCACCCTTATAGTGACTTACTGTTAGTGTAGCTTCCCTCTTGATTCCTGATTAGGCGTAGTCTTAGGATTTCAGTCTTGCAATGGCTCCAAGGACAACCGCCGGCCTGGTCACTGGTTGTGAGTTAGTTCGAACAGGGTTCTCACATGCTTCTGATGAATTCAGAAACATTATTATCATGCTTGAAGAGGCGGGACTCTCATTCATACTGGAGCACCCCTGTAAAATCTTGGATAAGGAAGTGATGGAGTTCTTCGCAACTGCCAAACTCCGGAATGACGACTCTCTCATCAAGAGCAAGGTTGCAGGGGCAAAGATCAAGATGTCTGCAAGCAAGCTGACCCACTACTTGCAGCTCACTAGCTCTGCGCATGAGGATTATCTGGAGGAACAGGATAAAACCAGGACACTATTATTCTGTGGACTCGCTCGAGGAACTAGATCGATAAAGCGAAAGGATATGAATAGGAGGGGAAACTTCTGTCAGACATCATTGGAAAAGTACTTATATGCAAGCCGGGCTCTCATGACCACATCTCTGCGGACATGTTCAAGATCCTTGTGGCAATTGTCTGCAGAAAAGGATTCAACTGGGGGGCATTGCTTTTTGAGAAGATAAAGGACACTCTCAGATCTCCTAACTTTGGCCGAATCATCAGTCTATATCTCAATCAGTTAAACGGAGATAAGTATGACATGAGTAAAGGCGTTCCTCTACATTACTTGAAGAAAATGGACTCGAGTGTCTTTGACAGATGGGAGAGACGCATTGGGCAGGCTGCCGTAGTAGAACAACAAGAAGTATCTCCAGCCGAGGACGGAACTGTGGCTGATTCCTTAGTAATCCCCAGTGAAATTCCTGATGGACTGACTGCAGGAATTGAGGGGGAGCCTCTACCCGCTCATGCTAATATCGTATCTGACATCTCTTAGATAGCCAGAGATGCAGTGGCGGATATACCAGAAGAAAGTGAAGCTGTGATGGAGAATGAGGCGGCCCTGACCGTGCATGATCAAGGAGCCGAAGCTAATGTAGAGGAAAATGATGAGGGAAGTTTGAAAGATGATGCTGATGAGAATGATCTCATGGGTGATGAAGATGAGGAAGAAGGCAATGAGGGATAGGAAGCATTGAAGACTCAGGATATCACTGAATTTCCATCTGACAAGCACACTCCTGAGATCGTTCCTGAGAACATTGGTGCAACAGTGGAGGGGGAGTCCTCTCAGCAGAGACTGCTTAGTACTTCCGAGAAATCTACAGAGGCAGCAAGTATTCCCCCCTTAGAGACTGTGCTCGTGTCCAGCTCTACAAGTGCATCTGCTGAAGAGCAAGGCCAAGGAGTGCCTCAGGATCATCCACTACGAGCTGATCTAGCTAATCACACCGTAAATGTTATTCAAGGTATCGTGGATGAGCTCAAAGCATCTTTTGAGAAAGCTCAAAATGAAATGTTAAAAAGAATTAAGGAATCTGAGAATCTCATGCTCAAGAACGTGGTCGAGATCAATCACAAACTGGACGTGATGGAAAAGAAGTTTGAAGACAAGTATACAGCGGTCGGCCAAGCTGTAACTCTTCTTATGGACGGATTGAAAAAGAACACTGATACTCTCGCCGTAGTGAATCAGAATGCTCATGTCGTAGCAAGTAACATTTAAAAGTTTGATGGTAATATGGTAACTCTTAACAGCAATCAACAAGCCTTGATTACTGAGTTCTCCAAGACTACTAAGCACATTGATGAGTCCCTGCATTCTTATGCAAACTCCATTGCAGTCGAAGCCAAAAAGGGGGAGAAAGAATATAAAGCTAAGATGGTCGAGCTTCGAGAAATCATGATCAAAAATTTTGAGCAATCAAACATATATGTTTATGACAGTTGCTGATGGATGCTCAAACAAGCGTTAGGCGCTAACATCCCTGAAAATCCTGAGGGTGCTCCTGCTCCTGAAGATAATATTGCGGCTGATGAGGGAGCCAATGCTGAGGAAGCTCCTTTAAGTAAAGATGATGCTCATAGGGCTGCTAGGGCCACCTCCAAGGCAAAACTGATGGCAATGTTTGACCAAGGAGCCCTAGCAAAAGCCAGGGACAAGAGAAAATCTCAAGAGGGGACATCCAAGGAAACACAAGCTGAAAAGAGAATCAGATTGAAGGAGGAGGAAGTAAGAAACGAAAAGTGGAGTCCGGTATCAAAGAGTATCATCTTGGACACATTCTGGCTACAAGAACAGGGAGAAATCAATCGGAACGACGTATACAGCCAGCATGAGTGGGAGCTGCACAAGACGTATGAAGCTAAATGGAACATCTTCTTCAGGACCAACACTGCGGCAGATAAAGCTCCTCCACCCAGATACTATCCAAAGCCCAAGGAGTATGTTGAGAGGCAAAGAAAGAAGTTTTTGGCTCAGAAACATAAGGATGACCTAGCCAAAAATTAATAGACAGAAATTTATAGCTTGTCATTGTCTCATGAACACTTTTATCGTTTCTCTTTGTTATATGAACAATCCTGATTATATATATATATATATATATATATATATATATATATATATATATATATATATATATATATATATGAATTTATGATTGACTCAAGACTTGATCTGTTTGCCTCTATTTCCTTGTGTCGTATCTTTAAATTATATATGATGTATATATTATCTGGATGGTGGTATTCATCTTAGCTAGTGGGATTTTGGCTTCGTCAAATAGGGAGAGATTGTTGGGTATTGTATCCACAATTACCTGGATTTGACGAAGCCACCTGTCAAGCTAAGATGAATTCACGATGTATTTGATAAAACCTTTTAAGTTGTGCTTGCAGTTATTCCACGCTAAGTGCACTCCAATGTCTGGGTGCAGTAGGTCAATATACACGGGTCTGCACGACGTAATCCCTCGTTGAGCAGATCAGTGTGTTGGCCTACGTGCACTCTCTCTATTGGAGGGTACTTATTTTCAAGTACAGGGTTGTGATCATGCAAGAGCAGACAAGGAGCAAGGATGGGTCAAAGAGCACATCATGGGTGGAAAGACGAAAAATCGTCTAAGTGTAAATCGACGAGAATCACCAAGTGATTCTCGCCGATTCGGCGAGAATCACTAGTGATTCTCGCCGAATCGTCGAGAATCATTGGCTGATTCTCGCCGACTCGATCCAGCTACTTCAAAGCGAGCAACTCTGATGCTAAGTAATAATCGATGAGAATCAACAAGTGATTCTCGCCGATTCGGCGAGAATCACTAGTGATTCTCGCCGAATCGTCGAGAATCACTGGCTGATTCTCGTCGTTTCTTTCCGGCTTTATCAGAGCGTATCATCAAGTCAAAATCGACGAGAATCACCGTTGATTCTCGCCGAATCGACGAGAATCGCCTTCGATTCTCGCCGATTCGACGAGAATCACCTTCGATTCTCGCCGATTTTGCCTTAGACAATTTTCTGGATCCCACTAGACCGGATCAAATGTTAAGGCTCTATTTTGAACCGCTTTTAGGGTTTATTATGGTGGGACCCATAACGGTCATAAAAGAGTATTTTACTGTATAAATACACGCGTATTTTTGAACAGTGAGGCAGCGAAGAAGATTTGAAAACGACGAGCCGCGACGTAACCTAGATCGCGATTTTCGCTCCGCCGCCGCAGCCGTCGCCGCTCGAGCAAGTTGATCGCCGGTCTTGATCGTGGTTTCTTCCAGATCTTCCGTCGACAGAAGCTTAGCCAAGCGTAGCGTCTCACGCGTCTAACCAGAGATCCCTTGTCTCTTGATTTGTTGATCGGGAAAACCTTCCCCGTCCGAATCGATCGAGACGACCGATCCTAGTGTGATCGTTGGAAGACCTTGCTTGCTTTGCTACGAAGTTAGAATCTCCAAAGTACAGCAGCCACACACCGTCGTCGCCGACGATCCCGAGAACCAAGCCGCCGCCCTTCTTGCCGCCGCCGGTTCCGGGGAGATTCTCTCCAAGTGAGGTCTAGGGTTGTGGACTCTTCGATTGTCATCGAACGAAGAGGGACACCTTAGTCTCCAAAGTAGTTTGTACTTCTTGTAATTTCTAGTTCATTTTTATTGTAAAGGAATGTTGGTTCCTAGTTGTAAGAGTTGGGTGCAACCCGTGTTGTTGGAGTGTTGTCTCTTACGTGTGGAAGAGTTCCTTCCTATAGTGCAAGGATTGGATTTCAATCCTGTTGGTGAAGAGACCGAGTCATCCCTTGTTGGGAGATAGGTCGAAGGGGGAAAGTGGATGTACCCAAGTCGGGGAACCACTATAAATAGCTTGTGTACTCTATTTGCTGTGCTGTTTTATTTTTGTGTGCAGGTACAATTTTAATTCCGCAAAAATGATGCACGTCACCTATTCCCCCCCCCCCCATAGGTGAAGCTGGTTGACACTAGGTGGACTTTCAGCTTGTGTTTCCTTGAGGTTGTGGGATCTAAGCCTTGCCTCAACAACGCGTTGTGCTGATAAATAGGCCAGAGAGGTGTTGGGGTATATGGGTTGCAGCCCTGTAGCAGCGCTTGGTAGAAAGTGGGTCGGGTCATTACAAAAAAGTGCAGCTCAATTGGTGATATGGTTGCGGTTTAAGGCACCTTATGAAGGAGGTTGTGGGATCGAAGCCCCGCCTCAACAACGCACTGTGCTGATAAACAGGCTAGAGAGGCGTTGGGGTGTATGGGCTGCAGCCCTATAGCGGCGCTTGCTAGAATATGGGTCAGGCCGTTACACCACTCGCATAAAGGGGCGAGTGCTGGGGTAAGCTAGGCACTCGCCTTTGTAGCACCCCATTATGGGTAAATGCGAGATCTAAGACCACTCGCCTCACTCAATGCCAAGGAACTAAAGGCATCGACAGAGCTCGTCTCACTCAACGCCAAGGAACTGAAGGCGTTGACAGCACTCGCCTCACTCAATGCTAAGGAATTGAAACGTTGACAACACTCGCCTCACTCAACGCCAAGGAACTGAAGGCGTTGACAACACTCGCCTAACTCAATGCCAAAGAACTGAAGGCATTTACAGTACTTGCATCACTCAACACCACGGAACTGAAGGAGTCAACAAAGCACGCCTCACTCAACACCTAAGAGCAGAAGGCGTCGACATGTCTCGCTTCACTCAACTCCTAAGAGCAGAAGGCGTCGATTGGTCTCACTTCACTCAATGCCTAAGAGAAGAAGGCGTTGACATGTCCTGCTTCACTCGATGCCTAAGGAACTAGCTCGCGCGGCCTGCTCGGCGAACACTAGAAGGGTCTCGCTTCAGGTCTCGAGCACTCTTGCTCTTGGAGATCCCGCAAAGCACTGATCCTGGATGGGGGACCCACTCATCGAATACGGGGTTGTACACAATCCCCGCTCTTTGTGAGCTTCTGCGATGTTCGAAAAGAATCATCCAACCTCAGGTATTTGATGATTGCATGCTGACATGAAAGGAAATCTTTTGTGGGCCCCTCCATGGTTTTATAAATATCCAACCGTGGGCAAACGGACTTTGCCCTACCCTTTTCCTGATGATCTTTCCCCCAACCTAATGTTGTTTTCGAAGGAAGCCCAAGATCGCTGCAACACTGCCCGAGCCGAGACTAAAACTTTGATGGGCTCATTCGCCCCTTGGCTCGCCCGAAAAGCCCCGAGCAGTTCTGTTGGGTACATTGGTTCTAATGTACCTGATTTGAAGAAACCTCACCCAACTCAATGATGTACATCAAAATGTATTTGATGTGTTTTGAGTTTACTTGTGCAGGTTAAGTATTTACAGGAAAGAAGAAAAAGTTTCTAAGTCCATGTGTCGACACCCAGAAGAAAAGTGTCGACACTTCAGAAGACTTGTGTCGACACCCAGGCAAGCAGTGTCGACACTTGGAGTCATTGTGTCGACACCAAGGATGCTGA
Organism: Platanthera guangdongensis; assembly: GCA_039583875.1. Taxonomy (NCBI): domain Eukaryota; kingdom Viridiplantae; phylum Streptophyta; class Magnoliopsida; order Asparagales; family Orchidaceae; genus Platanthera; species Platanthera guangdongensis. The sequence continues at coordinate 52,268,875 of CM077152.1, forward strand.
GTCGACACCAAACAAAAAGTGTTGACACAAGAAGCTGTGTCGACACTCAGTGAAGAAAAGTGCAGTGAAGCAGTGTCGACACTTAACAGCAGTGTCGACACCTAGAAGAACTGTGTCTACATAAGAATGTGTCGACACAAGGAGTTGTGTCGACACTCAGCAAAAATCAGCAGAGACTAAGTATAAGTGTCGACACCTAGAACAATGTGTCGACACTCAACTGAAGAGTCAACACTTGAAGAAAGTGTCGACACAATAAAGAATGTGTCGACACTCAACTGAAGAGTCAACACTTGAAGAAAGTGTCGACACAAGAAAGAATGTGTCGACACTCAACTGAAGACTCAACACTTGAAGAAAGTGTCGACACAAGGAGCTGTGTCGACACTTAGCAAAGATTAGCAAAGTTCAAGAATATTCTAAGTACAAGTGTCGACACTAAGGGGATGTGTCGACACTCAGCTGAAGTCTCGACAGAAGAAGAATGTGTCGACACGAGGAGCTGTGTCGACACTCAACAAGTATCAACACTGAAGACATGTGTCGACACCAAGAAGCAGTGTCGACACTTAACAGATTCAACACATGAAGATGTGTCGACACAAAGGAGATGTGTCGACACTTAGAAGAATTCAGCAAAATACTGAAGTACAAGGACTTGTGTCGACACACATTATCAGTGTCGACACATGAAGAAGAAGTAGTGTCGAGATATTAAATCTACAACACAAGGAGTTGTGTTGACACCTTGTAGGCTAGTGTCGACACTTAGACAACTTGTGTCGACACTTGGTCTATAAGTGTCGACACTTAAAGACAGAAAGTCTCGACACTTGCAGACAGTTACAGAATTTTCAAGAATTGACTGGATGACTTGACAGCTGCCATTCCAGCCGGTCTACTGCACCTGTCAGAGTTGTCAGAAGTCAGTTATGAACCGGACCAGCCGGTTACCATGAAGAAGGCCTATAAATAGTCTTATGCTGTCTACAGAAGGTTGTTGAAGTTGTTGATTAAACACAAGTACAAGTAATCAATATACAAAGAAGATCTAGCTATTCCTTGAAGAATCTAGTGAAGATCTAAGAAGTTGGAGAGAGAGAGCTCCATCCAAGAAATCAGCCATTGGAACCAGGCTGAGAAGAAGGGTTCAGATTTATTCTGAATCTTAAGTAGCAGAGATAAAGGATCAACTGCAGAGGAATCAGTCTTATTGTGTTCTACATTCAAGAACCTTTGAAGAAAGCCAAGTAAGATTGATTCCAGCTGAGTTCTTCCAAGAACTCATCAAGAAACTCACAACTCTCCTCTCTTGTCTCTGAGTTGCTGAGTTAACATTATTGTATTCATATTTTCTTGTAGGATCCTTTGGATCTGAGTCTTGTAAGCCTGTAATTATAAAGGCTAAGTGTAGGAGATTTAAATCTCTGAGTGTAGGCCTTGGTGGCTGCGTGTAGGCCTTGGTGGCTGAGTGTAGGCCTTGGTGGCTGAGTGTAGGCCTTTGTGGCTGAGTGTAGGCTTTGTGAAGAAGCTGAGTTGTAGGGCCTTGGGCCTGAGGTGTAGGAGCTTGTTTTGGGTTCTGAGATAGTGGAGGAGTTTGGCCTAATCTAGTACACTGCTAGATAGGCGAAGGGGGAAAGTGGATGTACCCAAACCTTGGGGAACCACTATAAAACTGTGTGTCTACTGTGTTCTGTGATATTCTGTGATAGCTGTGTGATTGCTGTGATAAAGTAGCTAGAATTCTGTGTTAGATTCTGTATTCTGCCATAAAAAGTTAAAAAGATTCAAGTCACCTATTCACCCCCCCCCCCCTCTAGGTGATTAGGTACAATATCTTTCAAGTGGTATCAGAGCCAGGTTACTCAAAAGAGGACATAACTGTCTGAGTAGATCCTGTTGGCAGATTCAGTTTAAGTCAATTACAGAATCAAGAACATCAAGAACCATGGGTTCCACTGAAAATCACAAGGAATTGGGATCCATGAAGCTACCCATATGTAGAAAAGAGATCTTTGGTATCTGGAAGGAAAGGGTGAGACTTTTTATGGAAGCCTCAGACCCTAGTATTTATATCACAGTAAAAGAAGGGCCATATGTGCCCATGAAGGTGTCAGTCTTAGATGCAAATCAAAGGACACCTAAAGATTTCTCTGAAATGACAAAGGATGAAATTGTTCTAGCCACTATAGATAAGAGGGCTCAGAACATAATAGTGAGTACCATAGATGATGCAACTTTTTAGAATCTGATACACTGTAAGACAGCTAAAGAGATGTGGGATACTCTTATTGTGTATATGGAGGGTTCTGAAGAAGTTAGGCAAGACAGAAAATCCTTACTAGACCAAGAATATGAAAGTTTTAGACAAGGAAAAGCTGATAGCATAACTGAATGCTATAAGAAGTTCTACAGTATTGTGAATGAACTCATGTCCTATGGCAGAGAGTTCAGTAATTATGAACTCAATGATAAGTTTCTAAGGTCCCTCACAAAATATTGGGACACCAAGATCTGTGCCATTAGGGAAATGGCAAAGTTGGGAGAAATTCCTCCACCAACACTATTTGGCAAACTGTTGTCCTATGAAATGCAGTTAATGGTGAGGAAAGAAGAGGAGAAATCAACAAGAAGTGAACACAAAAAAAGAACAGTTGCCTTCAAATCAGAAGCCCCCAGAAAGTATAGGAGTAAGTCACCAACTCCACCTCCTAAAGTTGCTGAAACAGAATCAGATGAGTCAGTAAGTATAAAGTCTGAAAGCAGTGAAAGTGATGAGGACTTTGCTGCCTTTACAAGACATTTCCAGAAGTTCTTAAAGAAGAAACAGTGGAGGACAAGGACATCTACTTCACAGGGTAAAGAAGACTATCATCAGAATAAGAAGTCTTCAAAGAAGGATAGGAAAAAGACCAAGTCTAGCAAAGCAACACTATCAAAAATTGTATGTTATTGCTGTAATAGACAGGGCCATGTTATTGCAGATTGTCCAGAAAAAAGGAAGGAGTCTATTGACAAGAAAAGGACTCTATACAAGGGCAAGAAGTAAAAGTCACTTGTTGCCAAGAAGGACAAGAGCCTGTCAGATATTTCTTCATCAGAAACTGAGTCAGATGCTGAGGCATATATAGGACTGTTTGCTGAGGAAGAAGAAGAAGAGTTCATACAGATTATGAATTCTATATATGAACAAGAGGACAGTCAGTGCCAAGGACTAATGGCATTGACAGAAAGTGACAAAATCCTAGAGCAGCCAGGACCTAGTAAGGTACAACATTGTTCTTCTAGTTCAATTTCTTGTGCCAGTACAGAATCAGATTCATCATCATCAAGTGATGAGAGTGTATCTGAGTCTGAAGAGGATATTCATCAATTGATAGATGAATATAAAGTTCTGTTGCAAGCTTATAAGAAGAGCAAGACCCTAGCCAAAAGTCAGGCAAAGGAAATTGCAAATCTCAAAGCTGCTGCAACTGATTTTGAGAAAATGTTTGATCAAAAACTTAATGAGATAGCCAGACTGAAACACATAACAGTGATTCAGATGGGGACTATAACATATAAGAATGATCAAATCAAGAGTCTGGAGATTAATCTTCAGAAGGAGAAAGATCTTGTTGCTAGGTTTTCTAAACCTAAGTCAGTTCTGCCTTTAATTGATGAATTTGTTCATCACGAAGGTAAAGCTGAACTGGGATTTACTAGACCTGCAAGGACTGTTCAGTCCAAGTTCAAGTCCAAAGGCAAAGCCCCAACTCTCAACAAGTCTGCTGTAGATAAAACAGCAAAGATAGTACCTAAGCAAAGGTACAATAAGTTTGAGTGTTGGTGCTGTGGCAAGGTGGGCCACTTTGCAATGGACTGTTGGCACAATGCTAGTGTCAAAGTGTGTAGCAAACTGCCTGTAGGAAAGCCTGCAGGTAGCTTTGTCAGGATGCAAACTAACAAGTACCAAGGACCCAAGAATTCTTTGGGTTCTAAGGTTCACTAATCTGTTTTGCAGGTGAGTCCAAGTGGCCATGCCCTAATATGGTACTTGGACAGTGGATGTTCCAGACATATGACTAGAACTAGGGGACTACTAAGGGACTACACACCTATCAAAGATGGTCCAAAAGTCACCTTTGGTGGTTCTGAAAAAGGAATCATCAAAGGGTTTGGTAATATTTCGAGTAACTTAGTTACCATTACTCAAGTGGCTTATGTTAAAGGGTTGAAACACAACCTTATCAGTATAAGTCAATTAAGTGATGTAGGATATGACATCTCATTTGTTAAGGATGGTTGTCATATCAAGAGGTCAAATGATCAAGAGATCATTTTGACTGGTTATAGAAAGAGGAATGTCTACTGTCTAGACATTATGGTTGAGAACAATGGTTCTCAAGTATGTTTTGTAGCTGATGAGACAGTCTCTCATTGTGTTAAATGGCACAAGAGGCTAGCTCATCTAAACTACAAGACAATTGGTAAACTCTTTAGCAAAGAGTTGGTGAGGAATGGTCCTCAAGTTAAGTGTATTAAAGATGGTATTTGCTCAGCTTGTCAAAAGGGCAAGCAGACAAGATCCACCTTTAGAAGCATAGAAAACAAAGATGTTGTGAGGTGTTTATACCTCTTGCATATGGATCTCTTTGGTCCAATGCCAGTTCACAGCCTAGGTAGGAAGGTCTATACCTTTGTAGTTGTAGATGACTACTCAAGGTTTTCCTGGGTGTTCTTCTTAAGACAGAAATCTTAAACACCTAGTGTCTTCTATAGCTTTATCAAACAAATTCAGAATGAACTAGACAGTATAGTGGTCAAAATAAGAAGTGACCATGGTACTGAATTTCAGTCTGATAGTATGACAATACTATGTGAAGACTTTGGGATATTTCAAGAGTTTTCTTCACCAAGAACACCTCAGCAAAATGGCATTGCTGAGAGAAAGAATAGAACCTTGATCGAGGCAAGTAGGACCCTATTAAGTGATACATCACTACCAGAATATTTCTGGGCTGAAGCAGTTAATACTGCATGCCATGTTATTAATAGGGTTACCATTACTAAAGGCCTCAACAAGACCCCCTATGAGGTTGTGAAAGGCAGAAAACCAAACCTATCCTATTTCAGGATCTTTGGTTGTAAGTGTTTCATACTTAACAATGGGAAGTCTTACTTGACTAAGTTTGCTGCCAAGTCCCAAGAGGGAATTTTTGTTGGGTACATCAACAACAGTAAGGCTTATAGAGTCTACAACTTGTCTACACAAGTTGTAGAGGAGTCAGTACATGTAGTCTTTGATGAATCTAAACTTATTAACAATGAGTTTTCTAGTAGTATTTGCAGCTCCTCAGGTATTACTAAGAAGATGGACAAGCTCACAATAGAAGAAGGACCTACTGCAAGACAGCAGGTAGAAGACAGTGGCTGTGGTCCAGGGGGAGTACTACATGTACCAAATGCAGATGAAGTTCAAGGAGTACTGCAAGATGATGAAACTGAAGAGGTTCAACCAGAAGTCAGGATGCCTACAGCCAATATGCATCTTATAGATCATCCAGTTGAGCAAATCATTGGTGATCAAAGACAAGGGGTACAAACAAGGAGCAGAAATCTGAATGCAGCAATCTTCTCCAGCTTTCTATCCCAAGTTGAACCAAATAAGTTTGAAGAAGCCATCCTAGACCCTCACTGGATTGAGGCAATGCAAGAAGAATTGAATCAGTTCAAGAGGTGCAAGGTCTGGGAGCTTGTTCCTAAACCTAAAGACCACAATATAATTGGAACCAAGTGGATCTATAGGAACAAGATGGATGAACAAGGAGTCATCATTAAGAACAAAGCAAGATTGGTTGCTAAAGGATATAGGCAGGAAGAAGGTATTGACTTTGATCAACTCAATGATGTACATCAAAATGTATTTGATGTGTTTTGAGTTTACTTGTGCAGGTAAGTATTTACAGGAAAGAAGAAAAAGTTTCTAAGTCCATGTGTCGACACCCAGAAGAAAAGTGTCGACACTTCAGAAGACTTGTGTCGACACCCAGGCAAGTAGTGTCGACACTTGGAGTCATTGTGTCGACACCAGGGATGCTGAGTCGACACCAGACAGAAAGTGTTGACACAAGGAGCTGTGTCGACACTCAGTGAAGAAAAGTGCAGTGAAGCAGTGTCGACACTTAACAGCAGTGTCGACACCTAGAAGAACTGTGTCTACATAAGAATGTGTCGACACAAGGAGCTGTGTCGACACTCAGCAAAAATCAGCAGAGACTAAGTATAAGTGTCGACACCTAGAACAATGTGTCGACACACAGCAGAAGAGTCAACACTTGAAGAAAGTGTCGACACAAGAAAGAATGTGTCGACACTCAACTGAAGAGTCAACACTTGAAGAAAGTGTCGACACAAGAAAGAATGTGTCGACACTCAACTGAAGACTCAACACTTGAAGAAAGTGTCGACACAAGGAGCTGTGTCGACACTTAGCAAAGATTAGCAAAGTTCAAGAATATTCTAAGTACAAGTGTCGACGCTAAGGGGATGTGTTGACACTCAGCTGAAGTCTCGACAGAAGAAGAATGTGTCAACACAAGGAGCTGCATCGACACTCAACAAGTATCAACACTGAAGACATGTGTCGACACCAAGAAGCAGTGTCGACACTTAACAGATTCAACACATGAAGATGTGTCGACACAAAGGAAATGTGTCGACACTTAGAAGAATTCAGCAAAATACTGAAGTACAAGGACTTGTGTCGACACACATTATCAGTGTCGATACATGAAGAAGAAGTAGTGTCGAGATATTAAATCTACAACACAAGGAGTTGTATCGACACCTTGTAGGCTAGTGTCGACACTTAGACAACTTGTGTCGACACTTGGTCTATAAGTGTCGACACTTAAAGACAGAAAGTCTCGACACTTGCAGACAGTTACAGAATTTTCAAGAATTGACTGGATGACTTGACAGCTGCCATTCCATCCGGTCTACTGCACCTGTCAGAGTTGTCAGAAGTCAGTTATGAACCGGACCAGCCGGTTACCATGAAGAAGGCCTATAAATAGGCTTATGCTGTCTACAGAAGGTTGTTGAAGTTGTTGATTAAACACAAGTACAAGTGATCAATATACAAAAAAGATCTAGCTATTCCTTGAAGAATCTAGTGAAGATCTAAGAAGTTGGAGAGAGAGAGCTCCATCCAAGAAATCAGCCATTGGAACCAGGCTGAGAAGAAGGGTTCAGATTTATTCTGAATCTTAAGTAGCAGAGATCAAGGATCAACTGTAGAGGAATCAGTCTTATTGTGTTCTACATTCAAGAAGCTTTGAAGAAAGCCAAGTCAGATTGATTCCAGCTGAGTTCTTCCAAGAACTCATCAAGAAACTCACAACTCTCCTCTCTTGTCTCTGAGTTGCTGAGTTAACATTATTGTATTCATATTTTCTTGTAGGATCCTTTGGATCTGAGTCTTGTAAGCCTGTAATTATAAAGGCTGAGTGTAGGAGATTTAAATCTCTGAGTGTAGGCCTTGGTGGCTGAGTGTAGGCCTTGGTGGCTGAGTGTAGGCCTTGGTGGCTGAGTGTAGGCCTTTGTGGCTGAGTGTAGGCTTTGTGAAGAAGTTGAGTTGTAGGGCCTTGGGCCTGAGGTGTAGGAGCCTATTTTGGGTTCTGAGATAGTGGAGGAGTTTGGCCGAATCTAGTACACTGCTAGATAGGCAAAGGGGGAAAGTGGATGTACCCAAACTTTGGGGAACCACTATAAAACTGTGTGTCTACTGTGTTCTGTGATATTCTGTGATAGCTGTGTGATTGCTGTGATAAAGTAGCTAGAATTCTGTGTTAGATTCTGTATTCTGCCATAAAAAGTTAAAAAGATTCAAGTCACCTATTCACCCCCCCCCCTCTAGGTGATTAGGTACAATATCTTTCAAGTTCCCCAAAAATGAAGAAGGCCAAGATGGTCAGGTGTGACCTGACCGGGGATGAGTCCATCTTACAGACTCCATCCCACTCCACTCGCCCACAGATCCCGCTGAAGGGGAAGTAAACTGGGGAGTCGAGTGCAGCCCCGCACTCACTTGAGGCTGGAAATGACGAGATGCCCTCGAGATCACCTCTCCTTACAAACCTAAAGATCTCCCATGGGCTAATGGTAATTCCCCTTCTATCCATTCGCTTTCTATCAGTTTGCTTACCCTTGATTGTTGCAGCTATTACCTTTGGGACCACGGGACGTGGTGTTATAATGCCCAAATCCCCTACTTGACTGGCGCCTTTGGATCCTGCCTCGGGCCAACTTCCTCCAGCGGATGTCGCGCCCAACCTCACTGCTCAGGATGACGTTCCCACTGCTGAGCTGATAGTTCTGCGCCACGGGCTCGTGAAGGCGCATATCTCCTTCGACACTCCCTTCGAGGGGCGGCCCAGCACTTCTCGCCGGCACTCGGGTAAGGAGATGGACTCTGGGCCAGGTAACCAATCGCACTCTCCCTCTAAAAGGAAAGAGTATCACGCGCATCTAACACAATCTATTGCAGGTTACTAAGAGATCTCGTCGATTGATGTCGACATTGACGAGGAGGATTTCTCGCCTCCCCACTCGCCTGACTCGATCGCCACATTTCTAGGCAATCCAAAAGATGTTGAGGCGCTGAAGCGGCCTACGGAGGAGATTTTGTGGAAGCACGCCTTGATGTTGTGCAAGCTCTACAACCAAGTTTGCAAGAACCACAAGTCCATCGAGGAGCGGATGCTCTACCTGGAAAACAATTTCGTGCAACTAATTGTTGAGCTGGGGGAAGATACTGGTGGCGGGAGGGACTTCCCTGGAATCCACGTCATGCGAGCAGAAGATCAACTGCGCCTTGCCCAGCAGAAGTTGCAGACCATCCGCGCGTTGCAGTATTCGCGCATGATCCCTAGGGTGGGAAGGGGAGGCCGAGTATGGTGGTAATGGCCCCAAATGGGCCTACCGGCTCTCACCTTTCTGCCCTCTTCTTTTTATCTTTGTGATAATTTGGTTCTGGGCCAAATGCTAATGGATGAATGATTGTATTGTTATTCTCTTTTTTTCCTTCGCTTGACCGTTCTCGCAATTTATTCTCTGTGTTCTCGAACATGTTTTGTTTCTGAACTTATTTTTAAGGCTGCAACATTCAACTTTATTTTGTTGGCGAGTGAGGGAGTGCGAGATCTTTGCGGGGTTTTAGGTGAGATCCGGGGAATTGTCTATCCGCACTTTTCCCTGCCTGGATCTTTTCCCGCCCAAGATTTTCTATAAATAGACCCCTCACCTATCGCATTAACCACTGCCTTTAAGATCTTCCAGCACTTTTCACTGCTTTTCCTTCCTTTGCACTCGTACTTCTGCGCTTTCCCAATTCTCGTGATATGACAGGGGATGTCGACGGTAGGACCAAAGGCGCACCCGCATTCGCCGACTATCCCTTCATGAATTGCAACTAGTCTGAGGAAGGGTACGAGTCGCTCAACAACCTCTACATCTCGTCGGGTTTCACCGCGTGACACACATGGAAGGATGAATCAATCAACCATTTCTCGCCTTACAAACTCGTCATCCCTGCAGAACACTTCGAGGTGGGATTGCGCCTACCTATCTGGTCAAAAGTCCTCCAGGCCCTGCGCTACTTCGGAGTAATTCCCACGCAGCTCAACTCCAACTCCATCGCCTTTCTAGTAACATTCGTTTGCTACTTGCGGGAGGAGCGTATGGATTTCAGCCTTCCCGTCTTCTGCAATCTATTCAACTTCTGTGCCAAGAGGGACTGGATCACGTTCTTCTCCGACAACAAACTCAAGGCCAAGGGTCTCCCCAACAAAAACCATCACTGGATTCAGAAATTTGTTTTCATCTCAGGTGATTTTGTCAACCTTCCCCACTCGCCAATCCAGCAGGAAGAATCAACCTACCGCCCTTCATCTCTCAGCGGCCATGAGTCAAAGATTCATTAGTTCCTTTTCGAAAAGGATTTTGACATCCCCTACCCGAGGAGGAATGTCGACTCGCTCCTTCGCGTACTCGTCGGGGAAGGTAGTTCTCTCCATTTATCACTTCTTTAAGAAAAACAAAAATTTGTTAACTTATGACGCATGTGAAGGGGCGCGAGATCTTCCCATCAACCAACCCTTTGCGAGCAATGCAGTATTTGCTGCAGAGAAGGAACGCGCAAAGGCTGCCGCCACGGCTTGCAGGAGCGAGCCGAAGTCGCTGATGAAATCAAGCAGCCAGAAGCTGAAGCCCGAGACACTTCCTCCACCGCCTCCTAAGAAGCCCATAATTGCTGATCCCATCAAAGGCAAGGAGGTCGTCTCCGTCCCTTCCGTGAGTATCTCGATTGCCGATGAGACTGCCTGGAAGGAGATCGGGGGGACCTCGACGGAGACAGAGAAACCGGAGCCCAGAGGACAAAGAAATTTTGGCCTGGGAGAGAAGTATCTGGATGACGATGGCGAGCCCCTGTTGTTCTGGGACCGGGAATTCAACATGACCCATGTCTCCACCATCCTCCCATCCTGGCAGGAGGGCGAAACTGTCTCCTGTCAGGCCTACTCGCTGGCCTTTGGGCTATATGGGCGAGACAACTCCGCCTACTACGATGATGCCCTTATGCAATCTCTTGCCTATGAGAGTTCGCAGGCTCAACTTTGCGCCATCGAGCTTGATACCATGACGGCTCGCCGTGGCATCCACCTATCGCGAGAGATGTTGGATGTCAGTGCCGCGTGATCCGTTCTATCCAAGGAAGTGGCAACCCTAAGGGGAAACTCATCGTTGTCGAGAACGATCTAGCTGTGCGAGTGGGCGGAGTGGTAAGCTGTCTCCCATCCTATTCATTCATTGAACGTCTTTCTCACTTTAACATTGATTGTTTTGCAGGATGTCGCGACTGTTGCCGCAAAGGACGTACGCATAGCCCGACTCGAGGAGGAGAATAGGAGGTTGAAGGCCCGGAACCAGTAGTGGATCAGCTCACTAATTCCCCCTCCCCCAGCCGAGAAGAAAGCACTATTATATACGTAACACGAGCTGGAGCTGATGATGCAGGAAAATGTCATCTCGGCAATAAGGCACTCACTCCAGACGATAAAGAGAGCTAGATTCCTTAAGGCTGAGGGCGAGAATGTGACCGCCGAGATCCTGGTTCCGGAGCTTTTCCTCCCCATTCCCGATCCTGAGGATAACGCTGATGATTTCACCGGCGAGAGTGAGCATTCGGCATCATCGTCTTGAAATTCTCGCGATATATTTTGTATTTATTTTTTTTTTTCTTTTTAGACTTGACCCTCCTTTTGCTATATGTAACAGTTGACATGAATGAAAATGATTAACCTCCTTGAAATTTTTTTATCTCCTTTTTCTTTTTTTTGATCTTGAATGCCCTATTATGCAAAAACATACTATACTCGCACTTCAGCTTAGGTGGCCCATGGTCGAGACATCTCGCAAGACCGTAGATCAACCTCTCATTATATCAACCCATAGGTTTGATTCTACTACTTCGACATATAGAACTAGGTCTCGTGTCGCTCTCTCCATATTAGCTTGTGCGTGCTGATAACATTCACCTCAGGTTTTGTTGTTTTTTAGGATAAAGCATTGTGATGTTCTCGCCTCATAGGCTCACGCGCGCTTCGAACGTTGCTTGCGAGATCCACCCCCAGGCACCCGCATTCGCTTGCAACCTCTGCATTGGTCGTGGTACTCGCCCCAAACTTATCCTTGAGTGTCTGCCCTGTCAATTGGCGAGATCCCTGACGGCAAGATCTCCTTGAAGCCTTGTATTTTTCTCCAAATTTCCCTAAACTCCAAGCCTCATTGACTGGAAAGAGCAGCTCGGGACTTTGCTCCAGAGCAACTATAACATCCACTGAGAGCCCCTGCCCTGCTAGCTAGGTGAAATCCTGACATCGAGAGCGGCTCATGACTTAGCTCCGGAGCAATAACAACGTCCATTGAGGGCCCCTGCCATGCCAGCTAGGTGAAAGCCTAACAGCCAGAGTAGCTCGGGACTTTGCTCTGGAGAAACAACAACGTCCGTCGAGGTCCCCTGCCCTGCCAGCTAGGTGAAAGCCTAATAGCAGGAGCGGCTCAGGACTTAGCTCCAGAGTAACAACAATGTCCACCGATGGCCCCTGCCCTACCTGCTTGGTGAAATCATGATAGCAGGAGCGGCTCTCGAGTGACATCCAGCCATGCCAGCTAGTTGGAGCCTGGCAGTGGGATCTGCTCGGGATCTAGGAGACTCTCGAGTGAAATCCAGCCCTGCCAGCTAGTGGGAGGCTAGCAGTGGGATCTTCTCGGGATCTAGGAGACTCTCGAGTGACATCCAGCCCTGCCAGCTAGTGGGAGCCTGGCAGTGGTATCTGCTCGGGGTCTGGGAGACTCTCTCGAGTGACATCCAGCCCTGCCAGCTAGTAGGAGTCTGGTAGTGGGATCTGCTTACGGTCTACTGGGTGAACTCTTCACCCATTCACATGAACCATTGCAGAAGAAAATTGGAATATCAAGAAGCTTCATATTAGAAGAAAGATGTTACATACACGATTTAAGGATAGAAATGCTTCAGTTCATCACCACTCCAGGTGTGACTTAGGGTCTCGCCCCATTCTGGAGGCGATACCCCCTGACTTCAACGCCTCCTTAATGATAAAAGGACCCTCCCACTTTGGATTGACCTTTCTCACGGCAATTGACCTACCTGCAGCATCCAAATTTTTCAACACCAAGTCCCCTTCCGCAAACTGCCTGATTCTAACATGTTGTCAAAGAACTTGGTCATCCACCGTTTGATTTCTTCTTGCCTGACCACGGCCACATCTCGAAGTTCCTTAGTCAGGTCCAAGGAGAGTCACAGCTCATCCTCATTCTCAACCCTCCATTCTTATCTGCCTTCCTCTACTTACACCACATGTGGTGTCCGGACCTCGAATTCGATTGCGACCATAGCTTTGCAACTGTGGGAGAGTTTGAAGGGGGTCTCCCCCGTGGCTGTATTGGGAGTGGTCCTCGGGCCCAGAGGACTGAAGGAAGTTATTCCACCCAACTTCCCTTCAGGTTCTCAACCTTCTTCTTCAGCAAGTTCACAATGATCTTGTTTGCCGCCTCCACCTGCTCGTTACTCCTGGGGTGGTGGACCGACGTGAACTAGAGATTTATCCTGAGCTGATCGCAAAAGCTGATAAACTCTGCGCTAGCAAACTGCGGCTCATTGTTGGGTATTGCATCCACAATAACTCAGATTTGTATGAAGTCACTATTGAAATAAAATGAATTAAGTTTGTATTTGATGCTCTTTCTAGTTGAGTGTTTGCAGGATACAATTGTCAAGTGTAGACCAACGTCAGTCTACAATGAGTCACTGAACATAAGACCATACAATGTAATCCCTCATTGTATGATCCATGGTGTTGACTCATATGTATCCTCTCTATTGGGACACACTTCCTTTTCAATCACTAAGGGAATGGGAGAAAAGTTGGATGTTGAATATAATAAAGAAATCATGTTTTCAGATTTTCAGAAAAATTCTCAAAGTGTTTTTCTCTAGTACAATGTTTTGTACTCGAGAAGGACTAAAGCTTGTTCTCGAGTGAGACTTGTCTTGATTTCGAGTTGCAGAAGCAGTTCTCGAGAAATCTTAATGCTATTCTCGAGAAGGCCTTATGTACTCGAGTACTTCATGACACTTCTTCTCGAGTTACTTCTTCTCCTGACAAAATTTTTATAAGTCTTTTTCTCGAGAAGACTAAGTTTATTCTCGAGAAGACTATGCTTAATTCTCGAGATGCAGAAGATTTTTCTCGAGACCTAGACTATTTTTCTCGAGAGCCAGACATATGTTCTCAAGAATACTTATTTGTTCTCGAGTACCAGATTGATCTTTCTCGAGAACTAAAATTCATTTTTCTCGAGTACTTCTTTTATTCTCGAGATTGTTGATTTTCACCTCCACATTTTTTTCTAAGTCCTTTTTCTCGAGATCTTCATTATTGTTCTCGAAAACAAAATTTATTTTTCTCGAGACCTTCATTATTATTCTCGAGAATAGAACTTATTTTTCTCGAGTACAATCATTCTTCTCGAGAACGGCTGTACTGTTTCTGAAATTTTTCTCAAATCTAGTCAGACGGATTTTCAAATGTAATTAGCACGTGATTGGTCCACGTGGCTATCATTTATTGTGATTATGACCGTTAGAAAAGTCATATAAAAGGTCTTATCATAATCGACCAACCCTAGAAGAAGCCATAAGAAGAAATTCAAAGTATTCTGAATCGGAAATTCACATTCTAAATCGAGAACCGTCGCCATTGTTCATCGTCATTCTTGTTGATACGCTTTCAATCTAGAGATTCAGAGCAAGTGATTCAAAGATCAAGATATTCTACAATCAACATATTCTCTCCTTGATCTTGCTGAGTCCTGAATCTTCAGATCCAACGATCTAGCCGAGTCTTCTTCAAATTAATTCTGACAGAGCCTCAAAGTTCAAGGAAGAAGAAAGGCTGAAGTTTCAGATCTGAGAAATTACTATTTGTATTTCTTTATATTCATTTTATTCTTGTAGGAGATTCTTCTCCGAGTGTAGAAGTTTTGTTCTCCGAGTTATTTATAGGAAGTTTTCTCTTCCGAGTGTAGATTTTTTTTTTTGGATCGGGTTGTAGGAACTTTGTTCCGAGTGGTAGGATTGTTTTCAATCCGAGATTAGTGGAGTAGCCGAGTCTAGTGCATTGTTAGATCAGTGAGGTGGAAAGTAGATGTACCCAAGGTTGGGGAACCACTATATCTTTTGCTATCGTCTGTGAATGCTTGGTTATTTTTTTGTGCATCACTCGCTAAATTTTTATTCCGCAAAAAGACGCACAACTTACCTATTCACCCCCCTCCCCCCCCCCCCCCCCTCTAGGTGATATAGGTAGACAACTTAAATATTTTTAATTGGTATCAGAGGGAGGTTATTCACAAAAAGGTTAACACCTTGAACAGATCTGCCCCAAATTATCTTTTGAGTTATACAAGTATGAACAAAGCCAAGAATTTTGCTAAGCTTCCTTTATGCACAAAGACCAACTTTCTCATGTGTAAAGAAAGGATTAATTTTTTTATGGAAGCAGTGGATCCAAGGATCTTCATGATTGTTGCAGAAGGTCTTTATATTCCTATGACTGTCTCCATTATTGATCCTACCAAGAAAGTTCCTAAGAAGTTAATGGATCTTGATAAGGATGAGATTGCACGTGTCTCTTTAGACAAGAAAGCCAAAAATATCATCGTAAGTGCAGTCGATGATTCTATGCTGCAGAACCTGATTCACTGCCAATTCGCCAAGGAAATGTGGTAGTCTCTTATCATATTGATGGAAGGTACTGAAGAGGTTAGGGATGACAGAAGATCCCTACTGAATCAAAAATATGAAGCATTCTGATAAGGTCCCAAGGATTCAATTGCAGATGCCTTTGAAAGCTTCTTCAAGATTGTTAACAGCCTAAGAATATATGGTCGGGTCTTCACTAATGGAGAGTTGAATGATAAGTTTCTGAGGTCCCTGACTAAGGAATGGGACAATAAAGTCTGTGCTATCCGGGAGTTTGGTAAGTTGGCAGAGACTGACCCTCGGAATCTCTTCAGAAAGCTTATGTCCTATGAGCTGCAAATCAATTCAAGAAAAACTGAAGAAGAGAAGAGTCGGTCTTCATCCAAGGAGAAGTTTGTTGCACTGAAGGTAGACAGCTCAAGGAAATCCAAAGCTGCATCACTTGCTCCTTCACAGGAAGATAGTGAAGATGAAGTTTCAGAGCCAAGTACCTCAGGCTCAGAGCTATCTGAAGGAGAGTTTTCTCTTCTTTCAAGGCAGTTCAAGAAATTCTTGACCAAGAAGAAATAATGGAGAAGCAAAGATGCCTCATACAGAAGATCACATCATGATGGTGATCGACACAAGAAAGGTTCAAGTAGCCAAGACAGGTATCATTCTAAACAGAACAAACATATTTCTTCTGACATTGTCTGTTATTGTTGCAATAAGCCAGGACACGTCATTGTTGATTGCCCTCACAAGTAGAAGGAGGGTAGGAAATGAGAGGAGAAGAAATCTTCTTATAATAAGAAGAGAACTGAAAGAAACCTAGTAGCCAAGAAGGGCAAGACTCTCAGCGACTCTAACTCATCTGAGTCAAGTGAAGAAGAGGAATCCTACTTCGGGCTAATGGCACAAACAGATCATGAAGAAGAACCTCAGTACACTGGGAAGGTAAATTCCCATACTCCTCTTTCTGAATCAGATGCTTCTGATCATGATCATGAGGACTGCTCTTCTGATGATGAGTCTGAACTCATGGCCCAATATAAAGAGTTAATCAAGACTTACGACAAATGTCAAAAAGTCATGAAAACTCAAGATAAGGAGATTAAATCTCTCAAGGCTGAAGAAAGCACTCTGAGAGAGGAAGTCGCCAAGATGAACTCACTCAGAGAGAACTTCAATGCTGCTATTGAAGAGTATAATAAGGCTCTCGAGCACCTAGATCTGAAAGAGAAGAACACCAAAGAATTGGAAGAATAACTTGCTGCGGAAAAGAAACTTGTTGAAAGCTTCTCCAAGCCCAAGACTGTCCTTCCTTTTGTTGCTGAATTATCAGCTCTGGCCAAAGGTGCTGGCTTAGGCCATGTTAATACTCCTAGTAAATCCTCTAGGAGAAATAAGGCTCAACGGAAGAATAAGGTGGCCAAGAAGGCTTTGGCCAAGGAGAAAGGGAAAGCTCCTCAAGATCAGACCTCATTCAAAAAGGTCATCTTTACAACAAACGAGTTTGATCTTGATTCGTCCTACAGTCACTTTGTTAGGCCTACTTATGAAGAGCCCAAGTCTCGGTACCAAGGATGGACCCGTCCCTGGAACTTTGGCGAAAGTGTCTTCAAGACACCTTATGAGGAGATTACTCTTCAGAGCTATGGCCCTTATAATCATGATCATAACATCATGAAAGCACCAAAAGTAAAACCCATTGTGGAAAAGCTTCTTAAGGAGAAGAAGCCATGTGAATGCCATCACCATGAAGCTTCTACCTCCAAGACTGCTGCCCCTGCTAGACCACACTATCAAAAGGTCAAGTAGGAGAGATTTAGGCAAAGATACAACATGTTTGACTGTTGGTGCTACGGCAAAGCTGGTCACTTTGTCATTGATTGCTGGTTTAACCACAGAAATTATGTTACTCCTCAAGTTAACAATGTGAGAAAGACCGCTCATAATGTTAATATACGTAGGGGAAGTATGCTAACTAGAGACCAAGGACCCAAACGAGTTTGGGTTCCTAAGGCAAAATGATCTGTGATTGCAGGTATGTCCAAAGGCCACCAAAACTCATATTTGGTACTTGGATAGTGGATGCTCTCGGCATATGACCGGGACTAGAAGTCTACTCCAAAATTATTCTCCAGTCATGAACGGGCCAAAAGTCATCTTTGGAAGTTCTGACAGAGGAATTACTAAAGGCTATGGTATTGTTAGAAACGAACAAAAAATAAACCGGAAGTGGTTTAATAGAAACTTTATTATTCCAAAAAGGTATCTATTATAAAGGTATGACCTCCCTTATATATAATGGAGGAGAGAAGAGAGAATACAAATAATAGATGTGGGACTAAAAATTACAGGACACGAGCGAACTATACAGAAACAAACCGCATAAGTCGCGCGGTTAGACAGAAGGGCTAACCGCTCGGCTACTACCAGAGAGAGATAGCCATGGGAGACCACTAGACCGCCCGGTCTCCAAGTCGCCAGAGACAAACCGCTAGACCTCTTGGACCTCAGACAGCAACACACAGTAACCAAACCGCTGAAGGGAAACAGTAAAACTACGCGGTCATCAACCCGCCATGCCAGACTGCCAGACCTCCCAGTCACCAACTTCAACACTCCCCCTCAAGCTGGAGCATATATATCGATCATGCCCAGCTTGTTACAAATCTGAAGAAACGAGGAGGATACTGGCTTGGTGAAGATGTCAGCCAGCTCTTTATCAGAAGTGACAAAGGGAGTGCAAATTTGTTCCTTCAAAATCTCTTCACGAATGAAATGACAGTCGACTTCAATGTGCTTGGTTCTTTCATGGAAGACCGGATTTTTTGAGATGTATATGGCAGACTTGTTGTCACAGAACATAGATAGAGGATGATTGTAGACCTCTCCTAAATCCAGCAGGAGAGCCCGTAGCCATTTTAACTCATAAGTGGTCGATGTCATACTCTGATACTCTGCTTCAGCACTGGACCTGGAAATAACAGACTGCTTCTTGCTCTTCCAGCTTACCAGATTTCCCCCAACAAAGGTGCAGAAACCGGAGGTAGACTTGCGATCCCCTTTGTCATCAGCGTAACTCGCATCTGAGTAGGCTTCAACCCTCAGATGACCATTATTCTGAAAGAGTAATCCTTTCCTAGGCGCTGCTTTGACATATTCCAAGATCCGCAAGGCGGACTGTAGATGGCACTCCCTAGGTGCTTGCATGAATTGACTCTCCTTGCCCACAGCATAGGAAATGTCGGGCCTAGTCACTGTGAGATATATGAGCTTACCAACTAGACGCCTATACCGCGTAGTATCTGAAAGAAGAGGCGAATCATCTGTCCAGGTTTTGTCTTCTCCAATTGCCATGGGGCATCGGGCAGGTTTGGTTCTAGTCAATCCTGCTTCTTTTAATAGATCAAGGGCATACTTGCGCTAGGAGAGGACTATGGAGTTGGGCTTCCGAGAGATTTCGATCCCCAAAAAGTACTTCGGAGAGCCCATATCTTTCGTGACCAGATGTTGACGAAGATGCCGCTTTGTCAAGGCTACCCCTTCCTGATCATCGCCAGTGAAAAGAATATCATCGACGTACACAGCAAGAACCACCAGTCCCAAGGAGGTTTTGCGAATAAATAGCGAGTGATCAGCAGAGCTGCGCGCAAAACCAATGGCCGCCACGATGTCGTTGAACTTGTCAAACCAAGCGCGAGGGCTCTGCTTGAGGCCATAGATTGCCTTCTTCAGCCGACATACTCGTGTCTCCCCCTAAGTAACATACCCAGGAGGTTGCTCCATGTATACGGCCTCCTGAAGATCACCATAAAGGAAGGCATTCTTTACATCCAGCTGGGAAATCGTCCAATCTCGGTTGACAGCCACAGAGAGAAGGACCCGTATGGTGCTGAGACGAGCAACGGGAGAGAAGGTATCAAAATAATAAATATCATAGGTCTGAGTGAATCCTTTAGCAACCAGGCGGGCTTTGTAGCGATCCACATGGCCATCGGGGAGGAATTTCACCACAAAAACCCAGCGACAGCCCACAACATCCGTTCCAACAGGAGGAGGAACAAGAGTCCAGGTACCCCATTCAGTGAGGGTAGCAATCTCGTCATCCATTGCAGCCTTCCAATGCAGAAGGGTAAGAGCTTCCTGATAAGAATGAGGGGTGGAAGTAGAAGAGATAGCCAGAGCAAAGTCCCTGCGAGAAGGCGTTAGACGAGCATAGGAAACAACAGCAGCAAGAGGATGCTGGGTACAAGCCCGAACCCCTTTGCGAAGGGCAATGGGAAGGTCCAGGTCAGCAGGTACCGCAGTATCCGGAGCATCCGTGGTGGAGAAAGCTGGCCTAGGAGAAGAGAGCAACGACAGCGAAGAGGAGGAAGGTGGAGGAGAAGGAGCGGGGGAAAATGGGGGAGATAGTGGAGGGGGCGGAATAGTAGCAAGAGTGGAGGGAATAGGGGGTTGGTGGTAGAAGGAGCGGGGGTGTGTTGAGGATTAGCAGGAGGAGAGGAAGAAGCGGAAGAGAAGTAAGATGCATTTTCAAAAAAGGTAACATTCGCAGAGACAAATTGTTTGTGGGTTACGGGGTCAAAGCAACAATAACCCTTCTGAGTGGGAGAGTACCCCAGAAAGATACATTTGGTGGACCGAGGGGAGAGTTTGTCGCGGGTGGTAGAGGGAGCATGCACAAAGGCTGTGCAGTCAAAGATGCGTAGAGGAAGAGGAAAGGGTTATTTGCCCGGATAGAGAATGGAGAAAGGAGTTTGACCATGGAGAACGGTGGAGGGAATGTGATTGATGAGAACAGCATAGCCCCAGTAGGAGCGAGGGACATGCATTTGCGTAAGCAGAGTGCGAGCGACATCAAGGAGGTGACGGTTTTTGCGTTCCGCCACGCCATTTTGTTGGGAAGAGTAAATGCAACTTGTTTGATGAATAATCTCATGTTGCGTACAGAAAGAGGAAAAGGCCTGACTAAGATATTCTTTGGCATTATCCGAGCGTGAGATTTTAAAGGAAACTTCAAACTGAGTATGAATTGAATGATAAAAGGATATCCATACATCAAAAAGTTCAGAACGGTCTCATAAGAGATAGACCTAAGTACAACGAGAAAAGTCATCAATGAACGTAACAAAGTAAGAACTACCACGCCCAACGGTAAGGGTAGGAGCAGGACTCCAGATGTCAGAGTGAACGAGATCAAACAGACGGGTAGATCCACGATCTTGCTTTGGTGGAAAGGAAGAGCGGTGATGCTTGCCAAGTTGACATGCGTCACAATTAAGAGGAGGATGTTGGGAAGGGAGGTGGGGGAGAAGTTGGCGAAGAAGGCGAGGGGGGCATGACCAAGGTGAAGATGTCATTGGAGAAGATTTGTAGAGGAGGAGGAGAAGGTAGATAGAGCAGAGACGTTGTCGAGGAAGTAGAGGCCGCTGCTCTCAGTCCCAGTAGCAATCGTCCGTTGGGAGGCCGGCTCCTGAAAAGAACAAGAGGTAGGAGTGAATGTGACGGAGCACTGTTGCTGCTTGCATAAATATGTAACCGATAATAAATTGCAAGGAAACTGGGGCACATAGAGGGTATCGGCAAGGCAGAGAGACGGAGTGACTTGAACCATGCCCGTCCCATTGACCGGGGAGGAAGAACCATCCGCAACTATGACAGGGGGCAACCGATCATGTGTGTCGAGATGAGAGAAACAATGAGGATTGCCTGTCATATGAGCTGTAGCACCAGAATCGATCAACCAGCTTCCACAAGTAACAGTGTGGGCACTACCAGAAGAGGTGACCACCAAGGCGGACAGCTTGGAGGTGGAAGTCATTGAAGAGAAACGAAGAGAGCACGGGAAGCAGCGGCGACAACAACAAGCCGCAAGCCGGGCGAACAGAAGCAGGCCGCGCGGCTAGGAAGGCAGCATGCAGGAGAAAACAGGTCGGGCGGTAATAGAGAGGCCGCAACGACTAGGAAGCATCAGCGGCAAGAAGCAAACAGGTCGCGGTGACTTAATGACAGGGCACGGCAAAGAAGAGCAGCTAGAGAAGAGAGGCAAGGAGAAACAAGCCGAGAGAACAGGGCAGCGGCCAGAAGACAAGGCAAGCCGCGAAGACAGGTCGCGGAAAGTAGAAACAAGCCGCGAGAAACAGAGAGCGCGCACAATCAGGAGGAAAAGACCGTTCCCTCTGATAGCATGTTAAAAACGAACAAAAAACAAACCGGAAGTAGTTTAATAGAAACTTTATTATTCCAAAAAGGTATCTATTACAAAGGTATGACCTCTCTTATATAGAATAGAGGAGAGAAGAGAGAATACAAATAATAGATGTGGGACTAAAAATTTACAGGACACGAGTAGACTATACAGACACAAACCGCACAAGCCGCGCAGTTAGACATAAGGGCTAACCGCTCGGCTACTACCAGAGAGAGAGATCGCCATGGGAGACCGCTAGACCGCCCAGTTTCCAAGTCTCCAGAGACAAACCGCTAGACCGCTTGGACCTCAGACAGCAACACACAGCAACCAAACCGCTGAAGGGAAACAGTAAAATCGCGCGGTCATCAACCCGCCATGCCAGACCTCCAGACCGCCCGGTCACCAACTTCACAGGTATGATTACGAATGGTAGTGTATCCTTCTCAGATGTGGCTTATGTTGAAGGATTGGAACACAATCTCATAAGCATAAGCCAGCTCTGCGATAAATGATACATAGTAGAAATTCATGCATACAAATGCTTGATAAAATAGGTAGATAATTTGGAAACAATTCTATCAGGCACTTGTAGTAGAAATATATTTTGTTTAAATTTTATTTGCATAGACTCTTCTACGTTAGTGTGCTTTTTGGATAAATATAGTGCGTCTCTTGGTGACCAATGGCACAAGAGACTAGCACATATTAATTTCAAAATTATTAATAAATTATTTTTTCTTAATTTAGTACGTGATGCCCCAAATGTCAAGTGCGCTAAAGATAGAGCTTATCATGCATGTGTAAAAGGCAAGCAAATAAGGGCTATCTTTAAAAGCATTATTAACAAAGACTCTAATAAATGTTTACATCTACTTCATATGAACTTATTTGGTCCACTGCAAGTTAGAGGTTTTGAGGTAAGGATTATACATTGATTATTTTTGATGATTACTCGCGCTTTGCGTGGGTGTTCTTTCTAAAACACAAGTTAAATACTTTTGATATCTGTATTAATTTTGTCAGGCAGATCCAGAATGAATACAACTATTCTGTAGTCAAAATCAAAAGTGACAATGGAACAGAGTTCAAGTTTGTGGCCATGACAGAATTCTGTGAAATCCTAGGTATCTTTCATGAGTTTTCCTCTCCTCGTACTCCTCAACAGAACGGAGTAGTTGAGAGAAGGAATAGAACACTCATAGAGGCCTGCAGGACCATGTTGAGTGATGGCTCACTACCAGAATATTTCTGGGCTAAAGCCGTCAACATTGCATGCCACGTGCAAAATTGAGCACTCATAACCAAAAACCATTATATGACACCTTACGAACTACTAAAGGGCAGGAAGCCGACTATTTCATACTTTAGAATCTTTGGTTGTAAGTGCTTCGTCCTTAACAATGGCAAGTATCACACTACTAAATTTAGTGAAAAGAACATTGAAGGTATTTTTGTAGGGTATAGTAGCCATAATAAGGCATATAGGATTTTAATAAGAAAACCGTAGTTGTAGAAGAATCTATTCATAATGTATTTGATGAGACGAGATTGCAGCAAGGCAGCTCTTCTAGTGTGTTTATTGAACATACAGGTTCAAAGATAAAAGAATTAAACTTGCATGAGCCAACTGAAGAGAAAGATCAAAAGTTCATCAAAATCACCACTCCAACCCCAATTGGAGAGGTTGATGACTGTTGGATCCCTAGTTTGATTTGGGGTAGGTTCACTAAGTTAGTATCTTATGACCCAACATGTATAACCAGGGTCATGTATGAGTCTTAGAGTATAGGCCAAGTCCTTAGAGTCAACACTACATGGACAAGCCGTCAACAGACTGCATAAAGACTCAAGACTTAGAGAAATTTCAGAAACTAAGAAAATGAGTTTGACGTTCGTCGAACTCAGGTCGACGAAAGTCGTCCTCATCTCGACGAACTCAGAGACAATTCTTTGAGCTGAGCTCGACGAACTTGGTACTCAGGTCGACGAATTATGGACACTTTACTCAACATTTTAAGTCCAGAATTTCTCTGAACTCCAATCGACAAACTTAGTTCTCGGGTTGACGATCTATGGGTATTCTTCTTCAACAACTTATTCTAGAAACAACTGAGAATTCTAAGTCTAGGATCATACTCCAGTCGACGAATTCACCTTCTCAGCTCGACGAACTTAGACAACATTCCTGGCAAGATTTATCTAGCAGTTAAAGGTTCTCAGCTCGACGAATCCAATTCTCAGTTTGACGAATTCTGGAAACTCTACTTTAATACTTCATTCCAGAAACTTCTAAAAAATTATAAGTCCAGAAATACTTTAATGAACTCCAGTCGACGAACTTAGGGTATCAGCTCGACGAACTTCATGCACAGAATTGGCAAGGTTCTGGAGAAAGTAGTTGTCTGTTCTGCGGTCGATGATCTTGGATCTCAGCTCGACGAACAACCATTATCTGGTCGATGAACTTGACATCACAGCTCGACGAACTTTGGACCCAGATCGACGAATTCTGTGAAGAACCAGACTTAGTTATTTTCATCCATCTGTCCTTATTCTATGACAAGAATTCCTGAGTAATCAATGCTAAAATATTCTCTGAATATTACCGTTAGAAGCAAGCATTGATTATGGTCTTCATCAGGATTATTGGTTGCCGTTTTTCAATGGGACAGTTGGGGAAATCATTCAATGCAAAATATTCTCCAGGCCGTCAGTAATGAATGCAGAAGAATTTCAAATTTCAAAAGGAAGATAATATGAAAAATACAAAAAAGGATTTTCCATCTCTTTCTTGGACAGACAGTCAGTTTGTTAATCAAGAATCAAGAATCTTCTGATGCTCTCTCTCGACAATTCTCTGAGACAAAAAGAAATAAAAAGCTGATACAAAAAAAATAAGCCCTAACCAGAGAAAGAACATCAAGCCGAAGAAGAAGAAGAACAGTCAATCCAAATCAAGTGTCTTCTTCTGTCTTCTACCAGGACTCTTCAAAGGACAACAAATCTTCTATCTGTCAAGAAGTTCCTAGAGTTCATCTATTTAAAGCAACAGTTTGAAGGCCTATCACCATGAAGCAAAGCTCCATCTTTCCTAACCCATTCAATATCTCAGGGGGAGCCTTTGCTAACATCAAATCCACAAAAGTCTTCTCAGTTGTTTTGAGAAAGAGAAGACATAATCAATCTCTCATCCCCCACTGTATAAAGGGTTCTTAACTCCCTTCAAAAGTTATTCCTGGTTGCAAGTCACCTGACCAAAAGACTTGAGGTTTGGTTTTTGAGCACCTGATCAAAAGCTCATTGGTGTCAGGTACCTGATCAAAAATCTAAGTGGATTCCTATCAGGGTGGTAGAAGAGTGGATGTACCCAGGTTGGGGAACCACTATAAATTCTTGTGTTGTCTGGTTGTTGTTTTCTTTTGTTTCTTGTTGTGTATGTGCTATTTAGGATTGTTATGTTTATGTTTAATTAGTTTACACTCTGCACTTTTTCATTTTTAACAAAAATTGTAAAGCTATCAAGGATACTCTACCCCCCCCCCCCCCCCCCTCTAGAGTATTCCAGATCTAACCCCTCACTTTCAATTGGTATTAGAGCCTGTATTCCCTTGGTTGTACAAGTTAACCCTTGAACTAAAGATCATGTGTTAGATCTGTCTTTTCATTTCTATTAGATATTCACACATAGCATGACATGGAACAAAGACTATGCACCAGTTTGCAACCTAAATAGGTTTGCCATCTAGAAGGCAAGAATCAAGTCATATATGAACTCTATTGATGAGGATATTTTCAATTTCATTATGACAGGTCCTCCTCAACCATCTGCCTCCACCTCTACAGCAACATCCAGCAACAATGTAGTTCCACCACCTGAGTGGACTGAGGCCCAGAAGAAGGAAAAAATTGCTGATGCCAAGGCCATGAATATTCTGGCCCAAACAATGTCAGATGACATTTTTCAAAAAGTGGCTGAATGCACATCAGCCAAAGCCATCTGGGATTCCCTCAATCAAATGGTGGCTGGATCTGCTGATGAAAGAAAGGATAGAAGATCCAATCTCATATCCCAATATGAGAATTTCAAGAAGGAGGAAGATGAATCAGTAGCAGACATGTACAATAGGTTGAGCTCAATCATCAATGAGCTGAAAACCTTGAACAAGGACATCACCCTCACAGAGGTGAATGATAAAATCCTTATGTGCTTCCCAAGCTCATGGGATTCAAGGATCTGGCCCATCAATGAGGCCAGGAGCCTGAATGAGATTTCCACTGAATCTCGTTTAGAAAAGTTTAAGTCTTATGAGCAGCTTATCAAATCCAGAGAAACAGCTGAGCAAAGAACACCTCCACCAGCAAGAAAGGAGCACAGCATTGCATTCAAAGCTGCTGAGGAGACAGAGACTCCAACAATGAATGAAGAACTTATGTCTATCTTTGTCAAGAGATTCTACAAGATGGCAAGGAAAGACTTCAGAAGAAAGTCATCCAGACAGTATGACAAGTCAAGGTATGACAAAACCCCCACTAAATAAGTGGTGTGCTTTGGCTACAGGAAACCTGGACACTTCCTCTCAGAGTGTCCAGAGACTCAGAAGAATGAGAAAAGAAGAGAGAAGGATACAAGAAGACATTAAAATAGCAGACCTTCCTCTAGCAGACAGAAGAATAAGGAGAAAGGCTTTACAAGTATATCAAATTCAGCTAGACAAAAGAGCCCATGAGAGAAATTTCAAAACTTGTGAAGAAGTTGGGAAGTTTAAAGAAGATGTAATCTGCACCCTCTCACTAGAAGTCAAAAAGGGGGAGGATAAAGTGAAAGAACAACTAGAAAAACAAACTGAAACTATGAAAAATTAGTGGGATGACAAACTGAAAGAGATCCAGACTTCGGTACTTAAAGAAGTTAAAAGCACAAAACTATATACATATGACACTACCATATGGATGTATAATCAACTGTTTCCTGAACTGGCAATGGATCCTTCTATACCTCTTCTTGCACATTTGGATGTAAACAGGTCAACATTCTCGCCTCCTCCAGAATACTTTGAAGGACCTCCTCCTGACTACTTTGAAGGACCTCCTCCTGAGAACTATGAAGAGGTCTGGGAATCAGAACAAGCTAGCATACCTCCTCAACCTCCAGAAATTCAGAAATCCAAAAGAAAGAAATATGGGGATGGAGCCTCAACAAGTATATTAACTCCCCATCTTGATGTTGAAAGGAAAAGACATCAAGAATTTACTGAAGTATGGAGTCCAACATTCAAATCTCTTATTTTTGACACTCTCAAGCTGGTAGTTGATTTCAATGAAGACAGGAACTTACATTACAGCTCTCATGGATGGGAGTTATATGAAAAGTCTCTTACCAAAAGTAGGATATATGATAGAGAATATGGGAGGAACAATCCCAAGACTCCTCTCAGACCTCCAAAGTATTTTCCTAAACCATACAGCTACCAGAAGAGACAATAGGAAAAGCTAGAAAGATAGCAACAACAATAGGATCAATAGAAATTGAAGATGTTCTAATAGTTCTCATTTTTGAAATTGTGGAATTGAACTTTCTCTTGAACAAATGTCTATTAATATGAACCTTTAGTTTTGTTGATCTATTTTTTCTCTATTATAGCTCTTATACTATTTATTATGGTTTATAGTTTCTTTACTTATTTATCTTGATATAATTCACCTTAGTGTAGAGGGTTCTGACTTTTACAAATAGGGGAAGATTGTTGGGTATTGCATCCACAATAACCTAGATTTGTATGAAGTCATTCTTGAACTAAGATGAATTAAGTTTGTATTTGATGCTCTTTTTAGTTGAGTATTTGCAGGATACAATTGCCAAGTGTTGACCAATATCAGTCTATAATGAGTCACCAAATATAGGACCATATAATGCAATCCATCATTGTGTGATCCATGGTGTTTACTCATGTGCAGCCTCTCTATTGGGACACGCTTCCTTTTCAAGCACTAAGGGAATGGGAGAAAAGTTGGATGTTGAATATAATAAAGAAATCATGTTTTCAGATTTTAAGAAAAATTCTCTAAGTGTTTTTCTCGAGTATTATGTTTTGTACTCGAGAAGGACTAAAGCTTGTTCTCTAGTGAGACTTATCTTGATTTCGAGTTGCAGAAGCAGTTCTCGAGAAATCTTAATGCCGTTCTCGAGAAGGTCTTATGTACTCGAGTACTTCATGACACTTCTTCTCGAGTTACTTCTTCTCCTGACAGAATTTTTATAAGTCTTTTTTCTCGAGAAGACTAAGTTTATTCTCAAGAATACTATGCTTAATTCTCGAGATGTAGAAGATTTTTCTCGAGACCTAGACTATTTTTCTCGAGAGCCAGACATTTGTTCTCGAGTACCAGATTGATCCTTCTCGAGAACTAAAATTCATTTTTCTCGAGTACTTCTTTTATTCTCGATATTGTTGATTTTCACCTCCACATTTTTTTCTAATTCCTTTTTCTCTAGATCTTCATTATTGTTCTCGAGAACAAAAGTTATTTTTCTCGAGACCTTCAATATTGTTCTCGAGAACAGAACTTCTTTTTCTCGAGTACAAGCATTCTTCTCGAGAACGGTTGTACTGTTTCTGAAATTTTTCTTAAGTCCAGTCAGACGGATTTTCAAATATAATTACCACGTGATTGGTCCACGTGGCTATCATTTATTATGATTATGACCGTTAGGCAAGTCATATAAAAGGTCTTATCATAATCTACCAAACCTAAAAGAAGCCGTAAGAAGAAATTCTAAGTATTTTGAATTGGAAATTCACTATCTAAATCAAGAGCCGTCGCCGCTATTTATCGTCATTCCTGTCGATAAGCTTTCGATCCAAAGATTCAGAGCAAGTGATTCAAAGATCAAGATATTCTACAATCGACAGATTCTCTCCTTGATCTTGCTGAGTCCTGAATCTTTAGATCCAGAGATCTAGCCGAGTCTTCTTCAAATTAATTCTGACAGAGCCTCAAAGTTCAATGAAGAATAAAGGCTGAAGTTTTCAGATCTGAGAAATTACTGTTTGTATTTCTTTATATTCATTTTATTCTTGTAGGAGATTCTTCTCCGAGTGCAGGAACTTTGTTCTCCGAGTTATTTGTCGGAAGTTTTCTCTTCCGGGTGTAGATCTTATTTTTGGGATCGAGTTGTAGGAACTTTGTTTTGAGTGGTAGGATTGTTTTCTATCCAAGATTAGTGGAGTGGCCGAGTCTAGTGCATTGCTAGATCGGTGAGGTGGAAAGTGGATGTACCCAATGTTGGGGAACCACTATAACTCTTGGTGTCGTCTGTGAATGCTTAGTTATTTTTCTGTGCATCGCTGGCTAAATTTTTATTCCACAAAAAGACGCACAACTCACCTATTCACCCCCCCCCCCCCCTCTAGGTGATTTAGGTAGACAACTTAAACATTTTCACCCATTGTCTGTGACAATGGCCTGAGTCAACCCATGCCTGCAAATAATCTCCCTCCATACGAAGTTTTGGATCACCTGGGAGGTCACCTTGGCTAGTGCCTTAACCTCCAACCACTTAGAGAAATAATCTATCATCACCAATAAGAACCTCCTCTGCCCACTGGCCTGGGGGAAGGGCCCTACCAGGTCCATTCCCCAAATGGCAAAGGGCCAGGGCACAGTGATGCTCCCTAGTCCTTAATATGGTAGTAGTTGGATCGGGGTGAACAGTTGGCACTTCTGGTACTTTTTTGCAAATTCGGCAGCATCCTGACCCATGGTTGGCCAAAAATACCCTTGCCTCCCTATCCTCCCCTCCAAGGTCCTACTCCCTGAGTGACTCCCACATTCCCCATCATGAACTTCTTCCAATATCCTCTGGACCCCCCTCCGCCTCGGCCACACAACATGTTAGGAGTCCTGAGAGGGTCTTGTGATACAACTTCCCGTAGCGCATAAGATAGTATGTTGTCTTGTGCTTGAAACACTTCTTGTCCAGGCCTTCCGGGAAATCACCTATGGACAAGAAGGCGGCAAAGGGTTCTATCCACAAAGGGCGCCGGTCTACCTCCATCAGCTCTCCTTCTTCGATAGAGGGGCGAAAAAGGTCGATGATGGTTCCCCCCACCCGGGGTCCATGCTTGGCAAATTGTTATATCTCCACATTCTCCTCCCACGGCACGTGTTTGATGGAGAATGTTTGGAACATGCTGATGATCCCTTTCACCATTGTCAGGTACTGTTGGAGAGTGGGCTCCCTTGCCTCTAACTCGTCGTTAATCTAAGAGGACACCACCATGGAGTCTGTTAGTACCTTCATGTCTTGTACCCCTAGCTCCTGGGCCAGTCGCAGCCCTGTGATCACCGCCTCATACTCTACTTGGTTGTTAGTGATGGGAAAATGAATGACCACGGTCTGTTATATCAATATCCCTTGTGAAATCTCCAAGATCACCCCTATCCCCAAGGAGTGCCTCCCCGACGCGCTATCCACCTTCACCCTCCAAGGAACTGGATGAGTGAGCTCGGCCTCCACTACCTCGACCATATAATCAGCCAGGAAGTCGGCCATCGCTTGAGCCTTGATCGAGAGGTGAGTAACAAAAGCTATATCAAATTCACTCAGCTCCACCGACCACTTTGCCAACCTTCCTGAGTGATCCACCCCCTCAAAGATATTATAAAGGGGGTGGTCAGTCACCACCCGAATAGAGTGTGCGTGGAAGTATGGTCAGAGCCTCTGAGCTGAGATAACTAGGGCAAAAGCCAACTTATCTAAAATCGGGTATCGGAGCTCTGCCTTCCTCAAGACCCTGCTCACGTAGTAGATGGGTAGTTGTTTCTTCCCCTCTTCCCAAACTACAACGTAACTCAAGGCCTTGGCCCCAACCCCAAGGTACAGGGACAAATCTTCCCCCTCCTTTGGCCCCTAGATAAGTGGATCCTGGGTTAACTGCCTCTTCAAGGTTTGGAAGGCTACCTCACAGTCCTCAGACCAGTTAAACTTTTGTCCCCCTATCAACGCTTTGAAGAAATGTGAGGACTTCTCTCCAGCCTGGGAGACGAACCTTGTAACGCCCCAAAAATTGTGTGCGAGTCGGTCGCGAAAAAGGGTTTTTGGTGCCTGTATAGGGGTACACGGCCTAGGACACGGGCGTGTCCAAGGCCGTGTCTGGCTGGTGATTTTTGGTCGTTTTCACCCCGAGAAGGACACGGCCAGGAACACGGCCGGATGACACGGGCATGTCATCCGACACGGGCTTGTGCCAACCCGTGTCCCTACCCGTGTGCAGTTGGGTCATGTCTGTTGTCATGGCGGTTATGCGAGACACGCCCCCGAACACGGGCATGGAGAGGAAGCAGACACTGGCGTGTCAGGTGAGACACGGGCGTGTCTTGGCCCGTGTGCATCTCTCAGTTCGACGATCGTGCCTGGATCGAGGCACACGGCCTGGGACACGGTCGTGTGTCAAGCCGTGTTCGGCCCAGGTCTGGAGAATTTTGTGCAGATCTGAGCCGTTTGTTTTCTTTAATTAAGATCTGACGGCCCAGATGAGGTCCTGCTCTGTTAAGGCCGGGAATAGGAGGTTAATCCCTAATTTTCTCTCCAAAGCTTTCTCCTTCCAAGGTGAGAGAGAAGAGGAAGAATAAGGAGGTTTCCGGCCGCCGGCGGAGCACCGTAGCATCGTTTCAAAGTCTGAGAGCGGATCCGTGGAGGGAAGGTCGTTGCGAAGAGTTCTGTCCGCGTAGTTTTTCCATGGCGCCAAAACGGACTATAAGGGTAACGATTCTCAACTTGAGCGTTTGAAGCTCTTTCTTTCTGCATAGGGAATCCTGCTCCCGCGAGTGTGCGGTGCGTGCGTGGTGTTCCTTGGGGTTTATGTGAATAGTTCCCCTTGTGTTGCATATAGAGTCCGGAATCGTAAGTACGGGCATAGGCATTGTGTGTGAAGCCTACCCGGATGTGTACCGTCTGGATTGGTGATGTTGCATTTGCTATGTTTTGTCGGGGAAGACTCCGTGCTTTGGGTTTTTCGGGTTTCTACGCGGTAGAATGCAGCAGGGATCCTTGGGGGTTAGCTTCAAGGCGCACCCAAAAAACTGAGCGGAAACGTGTTCTGCTAACTTGGCGGTCTGGGAACCGGCCTTGATCATAACTGGGTTATGAGTTTGTTTGGAAAATTTTGGGATCCGAGAGAAGCTTGGCCCGCGCGTAGGACTTAAATTGTACATGTGGCGTGAGCAACGGGCAAGTGGAATTGGACCTAGGCTATGTGGAATGGTGCGAGAAATCCAAAGACGGGCACTGGCCGTTGGCATAGTTGGGATCCTTAGACTAGATAGGGTCAGAAAGGCTAAAATGCTCACTTGGTTGCCATCTTTGGGGTGGTGGTGAAGACAACGATATGTCAGGATTCATAATTAATGTGCCCTGAGTGCACGGGGTGTTTGGCCGTGCGAGCCTACACCTGTGGCGTAGTATAGTTGCGCTTTATTATTTTATTGGGCTAATGTTATGTAGGGAAAGAGCACCGCCGTCCCGAGTTAGGGGCGGGGTCGTTATAATTTGGTCGGTTCTTAGCTGACCGTTGCTTTGTTTGCCACCGTGCGGTGGAATTGTGCTTGCAGGTGCTGCGGAGCCGAGTACCAAATAGCGGGCTGCAACCCATGTTGTTGTGCTGGCCCTTGAAGGTCGTAGAATAGTTGTTTTTATATTGTCATGTGTGGCCGGCCTTCGAGCCGATGTATGTAAAACACTATTTTGTTAAGTGAACAGTTGTAAGGCCATAAGGTCATGCACCTTTTTAGTGTATTTGGGTTTCATTCCTGTAGTCGTAGTTGTGGGCATTCATATTTATTGGAATTAAGTTTGGGTTCTTTCAATTTTAAAAACTTCCGCTAGAATGCTCTGTGTAGGACGAGTAGTCTTAATTGGATGGTTTGAATATTCATTTTGTAATCCTTCCGACTGTCTGTGGTATATGGCGTCGGGTTTCAGCTGGACCTTCTGTTATATGCCATGTGACGGATGGGGGTGTTACAATTTGGTATCAGACTTCTGGTTACGGTCAGGCTTAAATGAATTCGTGGGTGAATTCTTTTAAGGCGTGGTGAGTACATGTGTGCGTCATCGTTATAACATCAAAAAGAACCCATGAATGTCCACTTAGGAATGAAAAATACACTTGTTTATAGGAACCTGCGTGTTCCTATAGTTGCTTTTTGCAATTTTGTTTTGTCACTTATTGGTATTTTGTACGACTATAGGTGACCGGGAGTGGCGCAGAGCCGACAGAACGTCTGGTTTCTGAGGATTATATTGCACCCAGCGTCGTGCTTGAGACCCCTCCATCGTTTGAAACCATAAGAAGAATGGTTGAAGTGGTGCTCACTGTGACTAGTGCACAACAGGAAAGCAATGTGCAACCTTTTGTTCCTGAGCTAAATTCAATGTCAGGTGGTGTGTTGGATCAAAGGACTTTAAGAAGGCCAGCAGGCCAGCAATTGAACATGTCCTTATTGCAGGGTACGCACTCAGTCGATGAGTATTTGCAGGCGTTCCTTTTCATAAGCCACTACCCATGCTTTGAATTGGAGAACGAACAGTCTATAGTTGATAGATTCTATAATGGGCTGCGTGGTGAGCTGCGAATCCTACTGCTAGGACCAAAACTATTGGGATTCCGAGCCTTGGTAGAGTCGGCCAGATCTTTGGAAGTGGAAATGGGAAAAATTCACCAGATACCAGTAAGTAGGGTATCGAACTCTGCAAGTCCTACGAGGGGTGCATCTCGCAGAACGCTGAAGAAAAAGGTTAGATCATCGACTAGCAAGGTTACTTACAACTGTCATACTTGTGGCAAGAAAGGGCACTTTGCCCGAGAATGTTGGGATGGTGCTCAGAAGATTAAGGAAGCTATGTCAGGAGCAGGTGAGGACTCTAGTACTAAGAAACCACAGTTCAAAGGGTCAAGTTCAAAGTCGGGTGTCTGCAGATGGAATAAGAAGCTGAAGACTTCGAACTCAGCCCCTCCGTCTGGTGTGTTGGGGTCAACCACAAGTTGAGTCCCAGGAGCTTGTTATATCTGCAGAAAAGTGGGGCATTTTGCCCGTAGCTGTTGGAACTGACGTTTTATGTCCCAGAGGAAGTCTGAAGTGTATAGCCTGGGTCAGCAAGAGGCCAGAAAGCACGCGGTCGTGGTGACAGGTAAGGTTTAAAATTTTAGCATTTAGCTTTAGACACTTATTGCATTTGTGCATGTTAGCCTAGAACCACTTGTGCTAAGCTTTGTTCTGAATTTCGTTTATCCGGCGGGAGCACCGTTCGTTAAAGGGGGCTTCGCGTCTCTGTTTGCCCAAAAGAATTATATTGCGTGTCAGAGTACATCTTACGATGGCAAAAGACATAATGGTTGTGTTGTTGCCTAGTAGTGCTCAATGCGTGCGGATAGGGTCTACGTAGTGAAGATTCGGATTGGAGATCGGGGGTTTGGTTTGCGAGCGTTGATTCTACCGTTAGTGGAGTTCGACGTAATATTCGGTATGGATTGGCTCTCGGAGCAAGGTGCATGCATTGATTGCAACCGTAAGGAAGTTAAGTTGAGTCAAAACACTGATCGGGAGACGACTTTCGCGGGCATGAAGGGGTCGGGTAAGATCTTGACGTCGGCCCTTCAGGTGATCAAGGCAGCTCGGTCTGGGGCAGAGCTGTTTGTCACATTAGTGCAGACTTCGATGCATAAGCCAAGACTTGACAGTATACCTGTTGTGTCCGAGTATCCCGATATGTTCCCAGATGATCTCCCAGGAGCCCCTCCTCAGCGGGAGATTGATTTTACCATTGAGCTGGTACCGGGTGCCAAACCGGTGTCACGCTCTCCTTATCGGATAACGCTAAGAGAGATGGCAGAGTTGCAGGTGCAACTGTAAGAGTTGCTAGATCAAGGTTATGTGCGTCCAAGTTCGTCGCCTTGGAGCGCACCAGTTCTCTTTGTCAAGAAGAAAGATGGGAGCTTGCGGCTTTGTATCCATTATCGGGAATTGAAAAAACTTACGGAGAAGAACAAATATCCAATCCCGAGGATTGATGATCTGTTTGATCAGTTGGTTGGATCAACAGTATATTCGAAGTTAGATTTGAAGTCCGGTTACTATCAGTTGAGGATAAGGGAGAGCGACATCCCAAAGACAGCATTCAGTACGCGGTTTGGGCATTACGAGTTCACGGTCATGTCGTTTGGGTTGACGAATGCGCCATCCGTGTTTATGAATCTAATGAATAGGACGTTCAGAGAATACCTGGATCATTTCGTGATAGTATTTATCGATGATATACTGGTGTATTTGCGGTGCGAGGAGGATCACTACAAGCATTTACACATGGTGTTGGAGACATTGAGGAAAAGTCAGTTTTATGCAAAGTTCTCCAAGTGTGAATTCTGGTTATCCTCGATAGCGTTCCTTGGTCATGTTGTCGGTGGAGAAGGAATAGTTGTGGATCCGGCGAAGATAGTGGCGATACGGGAGTGGCCTACTTTGACTACGGTGGTAGAGGTCCGGAGTTTTCTGGGGCTTGCTGGCTACTACAGGCGCTTCGTAGAGAACTTCTCGCAGATAACACTACCACTCACGACGTTGACAAGAAAGGATCAGAAGTTTGTGTGGTCTCCGGAGTGCGAACATGCTTTTGAAGAGTTGAAGAGGTGGTTGACCACGGCGCCTATTTTATGTTCGCCAAGTGGAACCGAAGAGTTCGAGATTTATAGTGATGCTTCGGGCAGTGGTTTGGACTATGTTCTACTACAGCATGGGAGAGTGATAGCTTATGGTTCACGACAACTGAAGGTTCACGAGAGGAATTATCCGGTCCATGACTTAGAGTTAGCGGCCGTGATATTTGCTCTAAAGCTTTGGAGGCACTATCTGTACGGTGTGAAGGTCGATATTTACACCGATCATAAGAGTTTGAAGTACCTGTTGGACCAAAAGGATCTGAACATGAGGCAGCGTAGGTGGATGGAGTTCTTAGGGGACTACACCTTCAAGATACATTATGTGCCTGGGAAGGGAAATGCAGTGGCGGATGCATTGAGTCGTAAGATTCCCGCACAAGCCAACTGGTTATCGGTACATGATGGGAGATTGGTCCAAGAGTTGGAGGCATTGGAGATATCTTGTGTCGATAAGCAGTCTAGTACCGAGGAGAAACTGTTTTGGACAGAGGTGCAGTGTGACCTAGCGGATAGAGTTTGGCGGGCTTTGGTTCAGGATAACAGCATGAAGCAGATCTTGGATGAATCTTTGGATGGGTCAAATTCCCAGTTGGTGGTTGAAGATGGGTTGCTAAGGAAGGACGGTCGTCTATGCGTTCCAAGTGCGGATAATATTCGGGAGGAGTTGATGTATTAGGCTCATCATACCAAGTACCCAATCCACCCGGTAAGCACGAAGATGTATAGAGACATGAAGAAATTATTCTGGTGATCGGGTTTGAAGAAAGACGTAGCACTTTATGTGGCCAAGTGCCGTACATGTGCATTGGTGAAGCCGGAATGCCAGAAACCCGGAGGTTTCTTAAAATCCCTTCCTATCCCAGAATGAAAATTTGATGACATATCTATGGATTTTGTGCACGGTTTGCCGAGGTCGCAGAAGGGAAACGACGCCATTTGGGTGGTCGTAGATAGGTTGACAAAGGTGTCG
This sequence comes from Platanthera guangdongensis, assembly GCA_039583875.1. Lineage (NCBI taxonomy): Eukaryota > Viridiplantae > Streptophyta > Magnoliopsida > Asparagales > Orchidaceae > Platanthera > Platanthera guangdongensis. Next base: position 52,305,069 of record CM077152.1, read on the forward strand.
CACTTTATCCCGGTCAGGAAGGAAGATCCGGTGGAAAAGTTAGCCAAACTCTATGTGGAGAATATTGTACGATTGCATTGTGTGCCCCGCAGTATTGTTAGTCATCGTGATGGACGCTTCACGTCGAATGACTGGAGGTTGGTGCATGGTCTGTTGGGTACTAAGCTAAAGTTCAGCACAGCCTTTCACCCGCACACAGATGGCCAAACCGAGAGAGTCAACAGGACTATGGAGGACATGTTTCGCATGTGCGTCCTAGATTTCGGGAAGAATTAGGAGGATCACTTGTACATGGTGGAGTTTGCGTACAACAACAGCTTTCAGGCAAGTATTGGAATAGCGCCTTTCGAAGCCTTATACGGGAGGAAGTGTCGTACGCCGTTGTCTTGGTTGGAGGCAGGCGAATCGAAGTTGTATAAACGTCAAGCGGTGGAAGACGCCACTTCAATGATACGGACAATTCAGTAAAGGCTGAAGATTGCTCAGGATAGACAGTCAAAGTATTACAACGCCAAACATAGAAATGTGGAGTTCAACGTTGGTGATATGGTATATCTAAAAATCAAGCCGTTCAAGGGTGTATCGCGGGTTCGATGCTTGAAGAAGCTGAGTCTGAGATACCTTGGACCATTTGAAATCCTGGAGCGTGTTGGCAAGGCGGCGTATAGGTTGAAGCTGTCAACGGAGTTGAGTGGGCTGCATGACGTGTTCCACGTATCGGTGTTGCGTAAGGCAGTGCAAGAGCCTTCGCAGATCGTTGCGGACAATCAGGTACCGGTTGATTATGAGTTAACAACAAGGGTCAGGCCAGTACGAATTGAAGATGTCGCAGTCAAACGACTCCACAACAAGGAGGTCCGAATGGTTAAAGTCCGTTGGGATAATTGCGGACGTGAGGAGCTTTCTTGGAAGCGAGAGCAAGCTATGTTGGAGGAATACCCCGAGTTGTTCCACTCAGGTATCAGTTAGATTTTGTGTACCTTTGTTTAATTTCGGGACGAAATTCCTTAAGTGGGGGAGATTTGTAACGCCCCGAAAATTGTGTGCGAGTCGGTCGCGAAAAAGGATTTTTGGTGCCTGTATATGGGTACATGGCCTAGGACACGGGCGTGTCCAAGGCCGTGTCTGGCTGGTGATTTTTGGTCGTTTTCATCCCGAGAAGGACACGGCCAGGAACACGGCCGGATGACACGGGCGTGTCATCCGACACGGGCGTGTGCCAACCCTTGTCCCTACACATGTGCATTTGGGTCGTGTCCGTTGCCGTGGCGGTTATGCGTGACACGCCCCCGAACACGGGCGTGGTGAGGAACCAGACACGGGCGTGTCAGGTGAGACACGGACGTGTCTTGGCCCGTGTGCGTCTCTCAGTTCGACGATCGTGCCTGGATCGAGGCACACGGCCTGGGACACGGCCGTGTGCCAAGCCGTGTTTGGCCCAGGTCTGGAGAATTTTGTGCAGATCTGAGCCGTTCGTTTTCTTTAATTAAGATCTAATGGCCCAGATGAGGTCTTGCTCTGTTAAGGCCGAGAATAGGAGGTTAATCCATCATTTTCTCTCCAAAGCTTTCTCCTTCCAAGGTGAGAGAGAAGAGGAAGAAGAAGGAGGTTTCCGGCCGCCGGCGGAGCACCGTTTCGAAGTCTGAGAGCGGATCTGTGGAAGGAAGGTCGTTGCGAAGAGTTCTGTCCGTGTAGTTTTTCCATGGCGCCAAAACGGACTACAAGGGTAACGATTCTCAACTTGAGCGTTTGAAGCTCTTTCTTTCTGCATAGGGAAGCCCGCTCCCGCGAGTGTGTGGTGCGTGCGTGGTGTTCCTTGGGGTTGATGTGAATAGTTCCCCTTGTGTTGCATATAGAGTCCGGAATCGTAAGTATGGGCATAGGCATTGTGTGTGAAGCCTACCCGGACGTGTACCGTCTGGATCGGTGATGTTGCATTTGCTATGTTTTGCCGGGGAAGACTCCATGTTTTGGGTTTTTCGGGTTTCTACGCGGTAGGTTGCAGCAGGGATCCTTGGGGGTTAGCTTCAAGGCGCACCCGGAAAACTGAGCGGAAACGTGTTCTGCTAACTTGGCGGTCTGGGAACCAGCCTTGATCATAACTGGGTTATGAGTTTGTTTGGAAAATTTTTGGATCCGAGAGAAGCTTGGCCCGCGCGTAGGACTTAAATTGTATATGCGGCGTGAGCAACGGGCAAGTGGAATTGGACCTAGGCTATGTGGAACGGTGCGAGAAATCCGAAGACGGGCACTGGCCGTTGGCATAGTCGGGAGCCTTAGACTAGATAGGGTCAGAAAGTCTAAAATGCTCACTTGGTTGCCATCTTTGGGGTGGTGGTGAAGACACTGATATGTCAGGATTCACCGTTAATGTGCCCTGAGTGCACGGGGTGTTTGGTCGTGCGAGCCTACACCTGTGGCGTAGTATAGTTGCGCTTTATTATTTTTTTTGGCTAATATTATGCAGGGAAAGAGCACCGCCATCCCGAGTTAGGGGCGGGGTCGTTATAATTTGGTCGGCTTTTAGCTGACAGTTGCTTTGTTTGCCACCTTGCGGTGGAATTGTGCTTGCAGGTGCTGTGGAGCCGAGTACCAAATAGCGGGTTGGAGCCCATGTTGCTGTGCTGGCCCTTGAAGGCCGTAGAATAGTTGTTTTTATATTGTCATGTGTGGCCGGCCTTCGAGCCGATGTATGTAAAACACTATTTTGGTAAGGGAACAGTTGTAAGGTCATAAGGTCATGTACCTTTTTAGTGTATTTGGGTTTCATTCATGTAGTCGTAGTTGTGGGCATTCATATTTATTGGAATTAAGTTTGGGTTCTTTCAATTTTAAAAACTTCCGCTAGAATGCTCTATGTAGGACGAGTAGTCTTAATTGGATGGTTTGAATATTCATTTGGTAATCCTTCCGACTGTCTGTGGTATATGGCATCGGTTTCCAGCTGGACCTTCTATTATATGTCATGTGACGGATGGGGGTGTTACAAACCTGCTCTGCCCTACAAGCTTCCCTGTAAGGCGCTGGACTTCCTTGGCGTTCTGAGGCGACCCCAACTCCATGATAGCCCTAACCTTGTCAGGGTTGGGCTCCACTCCTGCGGGAGTGAGGAGGTGGCCAGGGAACTTGCCCCTGCTCGCCCCGAAGACACACTTCAAGGGGTTCAGCCTCATTTTATGTTTCCACAAGGTGTCAATGGTCTCTTCCAGGTCCTGGAGGTGAGATTCAACATCCCGACGTTTGATTATGAGATCATCCATGTACACCTCCAGGTTCCTTCCCCTCTGCTCTCGGAAGACCCGGTACATCATCCTCTGATACATTGCCCCTCCATTTTTTTATCCTAAAGGGCATCATTTTATAGCAGTAGCACCCATCCCCGGTGATGAAGGAGACATCTTTTATATCTGGCGAGTGCGTATTGATTTGATGATAACCTGAAAAAGCATCTACTAAACTCATTAGAGATAACCCGATGGTTGAGTCAACCAATGCGTCGATCTGAGACAAGGGGTAATAATCCTTAGGACATGATTTATTCCAAAAGAGAGAAATCTACACACATCCTCCATCGACCGCCTCCTTTTTTTAACCATTACAACATTGGAGACACATCCTGGATACTGGATCTCTAAAATGAAACCGGCCTTGAGGAGCTTACTCACCTCCTCTCGGATGGTCTCGGTCATCTGGTCCGCGGTAGACCTCTTCTTTTGTTGGATGGGGCGGGCCTCTAGATCCATGTTGAGGTGGTGGCATGCAACATCTACATCAATCCTTGGCATGTCTGTCGCGCTCCATGTGAAGATGTCGATGTTCTTTTGGATGCACTTCAGCATCCTCCCTTGATTCTCTGGGCTCAGCCCCCCACTGACGTGCATCTTCTCTACCCTTCCTTACCAGGTGAGAACCTCTATCTCCACTACCTCGTCAGTGGCCTCCAGCCGGGACTGGTCTCCCTACGGCCCCCTCGCCTGGGCCAAGAACTTCCTCCTCGGCCTCCTCCGCGGCCATCACCTCGTCCTGCTCCTCCAGCACCTCCTCTGCCACTTCCACATGGGCTCAGACCTCTTCCTCCTCTACCTTCATACCCTTAGATTCTCCCGCGGCCTCTTGGCCAGACATCTCCTCTATCCTCTGCTCCATCTCCTCGACTTCTCCTTGCCAGGAGATGGAGTTGATTGCGGTCACATAACACTCCATCGCTACCTTGGGGTCTCCCCGAACCCGGACCTGGATGGCCTAAGCATTGAACTTGAGGCATTGGTAGAAGGAGGATGACACACAACTGAAGGCATTGATGAGGGGATATCCAAATATGGCGTTGTAGCTGTTGGGGGCATCCATGATGATGAACCATCAATTTTTGGACTGGCCCCCCCAAGGTAACATGGAGCCCTACTCCTCCTTCTACCTCCTTCCTCTCTCTAGAGAACCTGAACAGAGGCCCATCCGAGGCAAACATCCTCGTGGACTCCACCTTCATCGCGTCGAACGTCTTCTTGAAGAAGACGTTTATCGAGCTCCTGTTGTCAATGAGGATCCGAGAGACGGTAAAATTTTTAACTGCGGTTTGGATCACCAGCACATCGCAAAATGGATCCTCATGATTTGGCATGTCCTTCCTCGTGGAGGTAATCTTCTCATCTGGGGGTAGAGTTCGAGACGTCAAAGCAATGCTCCAGCGGTACATGGTATGGAAACTCTCCTTGCAGATGACTTTAACTCCCCCCCCCCCACCACGTGGATCACCCTGATCCCTCCTCGGCCCCCTACATTGACCTTATCCTCTCACTTGTCCTCCCCTCCGGGCAGGATCTCTTCAATACGCACCTCCCGACGAGCCTATTACTGCAGTTGCTCCCTGGTTCCCCCTCAACTCATGGAACTTCAGGCACATGGTCATCGCATGGCCCTCCTCCTGATGGAAATCACAGTAAGGCAGCTCCACCCTGCCTTCCTTCCTTTTCCTCTGACCTCTCCTCCACCTTAGGGCTATCTCCATAGCCTGATGTTGATCGGGGAGAGGATGTCTCTGGCCCTGTCTCCAACCTAGAGGGTTGAACTGACCCTGCCCTCCTTGGCGGTTATCCCCTCCGTGGAAACCTCGCCTCTGGTCTTGGTCGTGCCACTCCTGCTGCCACCAGCCTAGCTGATTGTTCAGCTCCTGGCGGCCCCATCTTGGCTGCTGATGTTGCAGCTCCCTCTGCCTAGGCTCGGCCCTCCTGGCCTCCTGCCCCTTTCCACCTCCTGTCTCCCTCTCCTTTGTGGACCACTTGGCCAACTTCCTGGCAAAATCTGGGTTCAAAGAATCCCCGTTGACTTCCCTCGCTGCTCTCACCATCAACTCCTCAAAGGAGAGAGGAGGGACCCTCTTCAACTCCATTCTGAAGAACTCCTGCTGTAACCCCAGGGTGAAGGCCACCATGAGGGTGTGCCTTGGCATCTCCTGAACCTGGAGGCCCTCCTCTTGGAACCTGTCCATATAGATCCCCAGAGTCTCGTTCACCCCCTACTTGATGAGGAACAGGGACTCCGACTCCCTCTTCCTCTTCTTGGAAGTGGTGAACCTCAGCAAGAACCCTCGGCGCGGGTCCTCGAAGCAGTAGATGGAGCTAGACGGAAGCTGATGGAACTAATCTCTCGCCTTCTCCTTAAGGGTGATGGCAAAGAGCATGCACTTGAATGCATCTTATATCTGTTGGATCGAAACTACATCCTCGATCCACTGGATGTGTTGAATCGGGTCATCCCTCCCGGTGTAGTAGGACATTTCCGGCTCGCGGAACCCCTCCGGAACTGGGGCAGAAACGACCAGCTCACTGAAAGTGCTCCCGCCACTCGCCGGGTGAGTCGGGCAGTCTCGCGCCTCCATCTCGTTGGGCCTTCCCGCATCCACCGAGCCAGGGAACAAGACTCGCCCTGGGAGATCTCGCTCGGGGAGATCTCGTCTACTACCTTCTGTCGCTGCTTCCTTCCTAGGCTGCCGAATAGAAGTGTTCTCACCTAGGATTGGGGTTGTGGCTACCGGGACTGAGGGTCTCGAGCACTCGCCGCGAGCAGTGAGTGTGAAAGTTATGAGGTTATACATCTCTTGCCAGAAATCCTCAAACATGCCGAGAGTGGCGAGAGGGGGAGGGGGTGGCAAGTCGGCTTTGACTCTAGCACGGAGGTCCCACCACACACATGGAGGATCTTAGAGAACTTCCTCTCCTTAGCCTGTGTTGAGCCAAGGGCACCTCAGAAAGCGCTATAAGACAAGAGTAAGAGAACTGAAAAGCTTGCTTTCTGAGGTACCCCCTTGGGCCTATTTATAGTTTTTTAAAACCTGGCTTGCAAATAGCGTAACTCCGCTATTCTGAATGGTTATATGCAGCCAAAAGCAGTCTGCCAATAGCCAAATTTCGTTATTTTGAATAGCTATTCACATCCATGCAAGGGCATCCAGGTAATTTTACCTCTGGACCCTACTGGACGAGTGCCCCATGAAGGCGCTACTCACCTAAAGGTGCAAGTACTGGGGTAAGACATGCACTTGACTCTATGGCATCCCATTATGGGTAAATGCGAGACCTAAGTCCACTCTCCTCACTCAATGCCAAGGAATTGAAGGCGTCGATAGAGCGCGCCTCACTCAACGCCAAGGAACTGAAGGCGTTGACAGAACTTGCCTCAATCAACACCAAGGAACTGAAGGCGTTGACAGCACTAGCCTCACTAAATGTCAAGGAACTAAAAGCATTGAGAGCACTCGCATCATTCAATGCCAAGAAACTATAGGCATTGACAACACTCGCCTCACTCAATGCCAAGGAACTGAAGGCGTCGACAGACCGCGCCTCACTCAATGTCTAAGAGCAGAAGGCGTCAACAGGTCTCGCTTCACTCAACGCCTAAGAGCAGAAGGCGTCAATAGGTCTCGCTTCACTTAACGCCTAAGAGCAGAAGGCGTCGACAGGTCCCGCTTCACTTGATGCCTAAGTAACTGGCTCGCGTGTCCTGCTCGACGAACACTGGAAGGGTCTCACTTCAGGTCTCAAGCCCTCTTGCTCCTGGAGATCCCATAAAGCACTGATCTTGGAGGGGGACCCACTCATCGAATACGGGATTGTACAACAAGCAATCAAATCAATCAATTTTGCTAGCATGCACCGTGTCTGCAGCGGCCTGCCCTACTATGCTTTAAATAATTTGTGCAATAGGATTCAGCTCAACTTTTGACAATGAGCATGAGAGCACTTTATTTGGGGCTAATCTTGGAGGAATACCTCAACTCCCGTTATCCTCAACTAAAGCTCGCCCTATCAGATAACTGTTCGTCAGAGCAGGACTCGTGCTCAAATAGTAAATTACAGGAATAAGAGTACGGAAATAAAAGTTTTTGATAACATAAGCTGCATAAGTGAAGTGCTGAAATGAAATGAGACCAGTACGTAACTGGAGTAGTACTGAACTGAAAGAACTGAACTAAAAGTAAGTACTAAAAGGAACTGGAGCAGTACGAGACTAGAATAGTACTTAAATGAAAGAACTGAACTGAAAGTAAATACTTGAAGGAACTAGACTAGTGCGAGACTGGAATAGTACTTAAATGAAAGAACTGAACTGAAAGTAAATAAACTGGACCAGTACAAGACTGAAGTACTGAAAAGAAATAACTGAACTGTAATAAATAAAGGAACTGGACCAGTGCAAGACTGAAATAAATCATAAAGAAAATGGTTAGTAGTCCAATCACTCCATTCAAGAGGTTTCAGTTCAATCTCCATTCTCAGGAGGCATGTTCAGTTCCATCTCAGTTTTTAGAAGCCTTCTTGGGGTTTCACCCATTATTAAGATCCGATAATAATTCAGTTGTACTTTTTAAATTCACGGCTTAATTGTATCAGGGGGCTTATTTAGGAGTTACATCTTTATTATTCGTCGAGAATAATTAGCAACTCAATTACTCGTACTTTCATCTTCTGAGTCTGCCCGAATTACCCGAGAGTCTTTTTAAAATGAGACACTCGACGGTTTCGCTGAACCTCGGACCACTCAGAGCTTGGACACTTGCCTCGATTACTCTCGTCAATAAAATAATTAGACTTATTATTCAATTTACAACGGTGATCGTGCGCTCAAATTTTTATTTTCTCGGAAATTGAGCGCATCAATTTCCGAGCACGACTCTATGCTCCAAGAAATCAGAAAAAAACTTCAATTTTTATCTCAAGATTCTCAAATTTTAATACAACCTTTAGGGGGGGCCTAAAATGAGCCTGGTAATTTTTCCAAAAAATTTCGAGCAATTTTGGGTCTTTAATTTGGTCAAATAAAAATTATTAAGGCTTTTAAAAATACTAAAATAATTCCAAAAAAATCTCAAACTTTTTGTGGAGGAAGCCCTCATCAAGGGAAATAATTTTTATGTTCAACACTTTTTCCCTAGGATCCTATATTTTTTCTGAAAAGTCTACAAAGTTTTTGTTAAGAATAACGGTCTACATATAGCCAGATCAAATCGAAATCCACGACTGAGATTGAGCCACACATCGCTTTTCCTCCTTCTGACCAAACAATAGATCATGCTCGGATCTGCTGTGGGGGTGCTAATGCTGAGGCAGGGGCGGGAATCCCAGGATATCACCGTCATCTTATATCATTGCTGAGATCGGACGGAAGCTACATCTCCCCGGCGATGGAGAGGGTGGCTACCTCTGCTATCACGGGCCAGTGATGAGTCCGCATTTTACACTGATTTTTGGACTCATCTGGGCTAGTTTTATCATCGTAGCACTACACTTGAGAGTCGTTATTGCTTATTTGTGCTTATGTACCTTTTTCACGATTAAGTGCACTGTATGCCCGCTTCTGTGTGCTTTCTTTATTTCCAGTTTATTGTTATTATTTAGCCCTATCTCGGGGATGTGGTGTGCATGTTCTGGTGGCTTTTCTGCCCCTTCTGCTGGTACCGGGGTCGTGTGCGTGTTCCGGGATGATTGTGAAACAGGAATACTGCGCACGATCAGGGGATCTACTGCGCACGACCACTGGTCGTGCACCCCCGATCGTGCGCACTACTCTACGTTTTCAACTGAATCAGCCTGGGTAAGCGCACGACCACTGGACTTACTGCGCACGACCACTGGTCGTGTGCCACCGTTCGTGCGCATTACACCCCCTTTTTCATAACCCTGTCTCGGTAATCGCACGAGCACTGGCCATAGTGCGCACGACCACTGGTCGTGCGCCCCTGCTCGTGCGCGTATATGCTGATGCTTCTTGTCCAGGTTGCAGGTTTATTTGGAAAAGCCGCACGATCATCGACCTACAGTGCGCACGACCACTGGTCGTGCGCCACTGAGCGTGCGCACTGCTTCTGCTGCCTCAGTATAAAAGGCCCTGCTCCGCGTTTTAGGTCAATGCTTGCCATTTGCTGTGATCGGAGAGTGCGCGGGAATCCCCTTTTCATTTCTCCAGCTGCTCCATCACTTCCACCTTCGCCGGGAAGCCATTTCCACTTACTCCGAAGCTTTCCAACACTCCGGCGAAGCCCTCGGCCATTGATGACTTCAACTCCAAGCTTTCCTGCAGAGTTGGTGAAGTAGATAACCTAGAGAACGGACTTAAAGGCCTTCGAGGTGACAGATCGTTGGTACCGGAAGCCTCCTCGGACTGAGCCCGGAAGCGGATTGACAACTCGCTACTCCAGCCACGACCCGCGGTGGATCTTCATTCTCTTTTGGTTTACTCCTCTTCCCCTTCCTCTGTGTTATGAATGTTTTGAGCAGTGTAATGAACATTTCCATCCCAAGTTTACTTTCTGGTTAATGGAATGTTAGTTTCTTTATGCTTGTGAGTTCTGTCTGTGAATGCGCCTCACTCACCCCACATCCACTTCACTCTTGTGCCTTGTCCGATTGCAATTCACACAAGAACGCTGCAATCCATTAGTTTCCCTTCCACTCGCCCAACTGAAGTTCGGCATAGCGGCCGACAAACCCATTTCACCTTGCGAAGCGGTGCCGTCGACCCGCATAGCTTTTACTAGTTCAGTAGATCAAACATCCACAATCTCCCGAGTCCGCTATTTTCTTTTTGTTCTATTTTTAACTCTCATAACGATATTCTCATTACTGTTGCCGTTCTACGCTAATTGCATTCCTCAAGAGACCGACACTTGGGGATTTACTCCTAAAACTTTATTACTTGTGTGACCGGTGCGCTTGTCGTATTACACGCATCAAGTTTTTGGCGCCGTTGCCGGGGAATGCAACTGTAAAGCGACTCCAGATGACTGAGAATTTCGTGATACGAGTTGTTTTGTTGTTTTTGATCCCTTTTCTCTTGTGTTGTTATTCCGTCAGATGGAATTGTTAGTTTTATTCGCAGAATCTATGCCAAGTAGTGGTATCCCTTATATTTGAAATCGCTACAATGTGGGCCAATTTCAATATCAATTGCCGTCATTGTGGAGACATCTCTCATGCTAGCGACAGATGCCCTCAGAAGTATAGTAGCCAGGAAATTTATGAATCGACATATCGTCGACATAAGCCGGTTAGCTACCAACCTGCGGAGCCATTGCCGCACTACTTTTATTCAGCTTCAGCACTCGTTGCACCGCCAAAGCCGGCTAAGAAGTGCCTTTTTTGTCGAAGCTGGGATCATGCATTGAAGGATTGTGTCGCGTACCTAGCTGAGCTAGCGGTGGATGACGAGCCGGATTTTCGGATTGTTTTCACTTCAACCTTGGGCAGCACCCCTTCCGTATCGGGGTATGTACCAGTGTCATCTCTATGTTATGGAGAAGACATCCCAGGTATGTGCACCAATACATGTGCTTATCCCCATTCCGACACTGCTACTTATACTCCTGAAGTGCATACTTCACCTAGCATAGAATCTTTTAGTTGTGAAGAGCCAGCGCTCAACGTCCTACCAAGCTTCGTATCTTCACCTTCCTCTTTGCATAGCATTATTTCTTCTTCTGACAGTGCTGTTGAGATTGAATTGCAGGTGGAAATTAGCATTTACCGCGTTCTGTTAGATCCAGTCGAGAAGGACGACTCCGTGGCAGAGGTTGTGACCTCCATCCCATGTGAGGATGCTCGAGGCATGGACGAGGCAGATGCAGCTTCAGAACATTCCTGCACTAGCTTAGACAGCTGTTTGGAAGCATCCACAATTCCGCCGACGGGGGATGACTCCGGGATCATCCCCAAGATCGAGGTCTGTTTATGTTATTCTTCTAGTTTATTTCTTGACCCTGCTCTCGTGTCTACTCCCATGCAGGACCACATTGTGGAATTGGTCCAATCAGTACAAGGGCCTGTAATTCGGCCTCGGACTTATTGTAACCAGATGCAGATAGAGTTGGAGCCGATGAGCTTCCCAAGTTACTTTCTGCCCATGCCTGAAACTTTCGATAGGTATATGTATCCAGGTATTGGGGCATATGTTCTATCTCCGTTCTGGTACCCGCTACCGCAGCGTGACCATGAACCTCTGCGCGTGCGTTGTCGGCGCTCTTCTTCTTCCGATTCCTCTTGGTCCGCTGCGCGTGCGTTGTCGGCTCTCTTCTTCTCCTGATTCCTCTTCGGTGGTTCGTCTCTCTCTCCTCCGGTAGGATCCCTCAACTTCTTATCTCCCTTCCTTACTTTGTTGTACTGGAACCTAGACGCCGCCCTATAGTCAAGGCCTATCAGAGATCCGGTCGTGCTTCATCAAGTCCTGCACAGATTTTGGGAAGAATGGGAACTTTTGCTAAGGCAGAGCATACTCAACGCTATAATTCCCTGAAGGACAAGCCATTCCTCTCTCAGCGTCTTGTTGACTGGAACGAGCTGCGTTCCATTGGGGATGACGGTGCATTAGCAGAGGCCGTGCTCATTCTCTACTCTTTCGATTGTTGGAGCAAGTTATTCGAGTGCGACGAGCTTGGCTTCCGGGAATTGACTTTGGAATTCCTTTCGACATTCACTTGGGAGACAACGGCGGACAACCAGTTTCTCCCCACTTGTTCCTTTCGGATTATGGGCAATGTCTTTACGGTCACACTGCCCGAGCTTGCCATCCATGCAGGTGTCTATTCTGAGGCAGAGGCATCCCAGATTAATTTCCCCGCATTATGCATTGATTTTCCCGAGGGTGTTACTCTGCGATCCACTTGGCATTCTCTAACAGGAGGGCATGAGGAGTATGTAGCCCACCGTGCCAAGTCAACAAAAATTGTCTCCCCCGCTCTCAGGTTTATGCAGCATTTGCTTAGTCATTCACTCACTGCTAGGGCCCTGAGCAAGAATGTGGTCGGGTGGCAGGATTTGATCTCCTTATCTAGCATGCAGCAGCAGTACCCCCTCCATTTGGGGTATATGCTGGCCTATTTCTTCCACCATGAGGCCACTTATGGTCTCGCGGGCGCGATCGGGGGTGCTTACTACATTACCCGCATTGCCAAAAGTTTGGGAGTTTGGAGCCAGCTACCTCCGATGGTGCAGGTCACTGCCCCATCCATGATCTCCAGGGCGAACCTGGTGAGTTGCCATTTGCTACGTGTGGTAGGGAGAAAAGGTGGCCGACAGTTTATTGTCTGCATGCCTGGTGATGCGCCTGCGGGTCGAGATGACGGGGAAGATGAAGGAGAGCCGGGTGAATCTTCCGCTATGGGTAGGCGGAGTGCAGGAGTGCCACCGCAGCAGGGTCAACAACAACTGAGGCCGCCCATAAAGCATGAGGGGCAATCTAGCCGCCCGTCCAGCTCAGTTCAAGAGAGGGGTGTCCCATATTTATCCGAGCGCCTTGATGATCTGGAAGCTTCCCAGTTTTGGATGCATGATTTTATTTATCAACAAGCAGTGCGAGGCGGGATGAACATTCAACCACCGCCCACTCGCGTCGCCCCATCAGCACCTGGTCCACGTCCGTCGCCCATCGAGATTCACGATAGTGATAGTGAGGGGGAGTGAGTGGAACTCACCTCAGAGCTAGTCTACCACGCCTTCTGTTTCTTTTCTTTTGTTTTTATTTTCTGAGCAAGACAGCTACTATATTTTTGTGAGCGCCCATCTGGGAGCCGAATGTTGTCTTTTCTCTTTTTTATGTATCGAACTCTCTATTTGAACTGCTAATACAGGTATTTGGTCCACCTTATGGACGGTAAACAAAAGGGCTTTCGGGAGACAACCCAAGTTGGACCGTGCGGTCCTATGCTGTATTTTGAGTTCTGTTTATTTCTTTATATATATATCTGTGTCCAGATTTTGTTTGGCTTGCCTCCTTTAATCGCAGGTGCAGGAATATTTGAGGCGCGGCAACTTGGCCGCACTTGGACATCTCATTGCCCGACTGGTATGCTCAATTTTGAGCATAGGTACTTCCTACCCTAGCTATTTCTCCTAGTTGGAATGTTTATTTTTATTTGTTGTCAACTTTAAGTCTGGGGGGTAGTCTGCCTGTGGTCACTACACCGCACCTTCTGTTGCATTCCAGTTTCTTATTTCTTATTTCTTGTTTCTTTTTTGTTGCACACACTAAATCACCCACACGAGTGCACTCTTACCCACGCGCACAACCCGAGTTAAATTTATTGCTTTTGGGTAAACTTTAAAATAGTGGTACTGGCTTCGGATTTCAGGATTGAGTCTTTCGAAACTCATGCAGTGCTCCTAATCGAATACTCATGGTTTGTGTAGAGTTAGGATAGAACTATTTTTTCTTTATGCTCGTAGAATTATTCTTTTCTGCTCACGTCAATATTATTTGTACTGCTCAAAATCTGAATCTGGGATAATCACACGATAGTGTAGGAATGTGCATAGCCGCCACTAGACTCGTATTGCTCGAGTCGGGGGGACGGATCATCTTTCTCGGTGGCTAAGTACTTGCCCTAAGCTACTCTCGAAGCATTAGTGCACGGTTAGTTAAGTGTGAGCATGACGTAGGCCTTATTTTTGGCTAGTTTGAGTCTTGTTTAGCCCTTCCTACCTGTTAACCATTGCATGCCAAATTTGTGCCTACCCTTCCTTTGATCCAGCTCCACTCACTTTCATCAAGGCCTGAAGCTAAACCCACCTTCGCAATCAAATGCTTGAGCTGATTTGTAATGTTTGTTTTGCCGAGGTTGTGCTTAGTGGACATTGTTTTGGGGGTGCTGATTCTATTCCCGTTTTGATTGCTTCGTTTGGGGATTGTTAGCGCAGAAAAGAAAACAACAATTTATGAAAATAAAAAGCGGATTCGCGCAATCGAAAAAAAAACAAATATTTATGTGAAAGAATTGCTTTGAGATTTCGATCCCCATCCTCTTTATTGAATTTGGTCGGGTTCAGCCGTGTTCACACCCGGATTTCAAGCTAAGTCTGGGGGCGTGTGCCCCATTCTTTTCTAAGTGGCTGTTTTGGTTTGGGTTGTTTTCGCTCGCTTTGGTTGCATAGAGCCTTCATGTTTATCTTTGACCTCCAAGCCGTTGCCTAAGCCCCATTTCCTCCTACAAGTCCTACTGATTCACGCTTGAGTCTAACCCGCGTTGTGGAGAGAGTGTGAACGTGCAAGTGTATGGTCCCCGACATTGGTGGATTCCTTTGGAGGTGATCCTGAGTCCCGAACTTTGGCAATGCTCACCTTAGTGGCCTGCCTACTTTCTTCCTGCACATGATCGCACGATTCTCCAGAATTCTAATTTTGAGCAATTATAATATTTATTTACGTCTGTCGAATAGTTTAAACTACGTTGTATAATTAAAAATTTTTTCTATTATATCTTCTATACTCATGATATATTTGATTTCTCGTCTTACTTCTTTTTGAAATTGCTGAGCGACTTAGCTATTTTCGAGTCCATGGAGTGATGATTTGCTCGGGACGTGCAAATGGTTAAGTCTGGGGGTGTGATGAGTCCGCATTTTACACTGATTTTTGGACTCATCTGGGCTAGTTTTATCGTCGTAGCACTACACTTGAGAGTCGTTATTGCTTATTTGTGCTTATGTACCTTTTTCACGATTAAGTGCACTGTATGCCCGCTTCTGTGTGCTTTCTTTGTTTCCAGTTTGTTGTTATTATTTAGCCCTATCTCGGGGATATGGTGTGCACGTTCTGGTGGCTTTTCTGCCCCTTCTGCTGGTACCAGGGTCGTGTGCGTGTTCTGGGATGATTGTGAAACAGGAATACTGCGCACGATCAGGGGATCTACTGCGCACGACCACTGGTCGTGCACCCCCGATCGTGCGCACTACTCTACGTTTTCAACTGAATCAGCCTGGGTAAGCGCACGACCACTGGACTTACTGCGCACGACCACTGGTCGTGCGCCACCGTTCGTGCGCATTACACCCCCTTTTTCATAACCCTGTCTCGGTAATCGCACGAGCACTGGCCATAGTGCGCACGACCACTGGTCGTGCTCCACTGCTCGTGCGCGTATATGCTGATGCTTCTTGTCCAGGTTGCAGGTTTATTTGGAAAAGCCGCACGATCATCGACCTACAGTGCGCACGACCACTGGTCGTGTGCCACTAAGCATGCGCACTGCTTCTGCTGCCTCCGTATAAAAGGCCCTGCTCCGCGTTTTAGGTCAACGCCTGCCATTTGCTGCGATCGGAGAGTGCGCGGGAATCCCCTTTTCACTTCTCCAGCTGCTCCATCACTTCCACCTTCGCCGGGAAGCCATTTCCACTTACTCTGAAGCTTTCCAACACTCCGGCGAAGCCCTCGGCCATTGATGACTTCAACTCCAAGCTTTCCTGCAGAGTTGGTGAAGTAGATAACCTAGAGAACGGACTTAAAGGCCTTCGAGGTGACAGATCGTTGGTACCGGAAGCCTCCTCGGACTGAGCCCGGAAGCGGATTGACAACTCGCTACTCCAGCCACGACCCGCGGTGGATCTTCATTCTCTTTTGGTTTACTCCTCTTCCCCTTCCTCTGTGTTATGAATGTTTTGAGCAGTGTAATGAACATTTCCATCCCAAGTTTACTTTCTGGTTAATGGAATGTTAGTTTCTTTATGCTTGTGAGTTCTGTCTGTGAATGCGCCTCACTCACCCCACATCCACTTCACTCCTGTGCCTTGTCCGATTGCAATCCACACAAGAACGCTGCAATCCATTAGTTTCCCTTCCACTCGCCCAACTGAAGTTCGGCATAGCGGCCGACAAACCCATTTCACCTTGCGAAGCGGTGCCGTCGACCCGCATAGCTTTTACTAGTTCAGTAGATCAAACATCCACAATCTCCTGAGTCCGCTATTTTCTTTTTGTTCTATTTTTAACTCTCATAACGATATTCTCATTACTGTTGACGTTCTACGCTAATTGCATTCCTCAAGAGACCGACACTTGGGGATTTACTCCCAAAACTTTATTACTTGTGCGACCGGTGCGCTTGCTGTATTACACGCATCAAGTTTTTGGCGCCGTTGCCGGGGAATGTAACTGTAAAGCGACTCCAGATGACTGAGAATTTCGTGATACGAGTTGTTTTGTTGTTTTTGATCCCTTTTCTCTTGTATTGTTATTCCGTCAGATGGAATTGTTAGTTTTATTCGCAGAATCTATGCCAAGTAGTTGTATCCCTTATATTTGAAATCGCTACAATGTGGGCCAATTTCAATATGAATTGACGTCATTGTGGAGACATCTCTCATGCTAGCGACAGATGCCCTCAGAAGTATAGTAGCCAGGAAATTTATGAATCGACATATCGTCGACATAAGCCGGTTAGCTACCGACCTGCGGAGCCATTGCCGCACTACTTTTATTCAGCTTCAGCACCCGTTGCACCGCCAAAGCCGGCTAAGAAGTGCCTTTTTTGTCGAAGCTGGGATCATGCATTGAATGATTGCGCCGCGTACCTAGCTGAGCTAGCGGTGGATGACGAGCCGGATTTTCGGATTGTTTCCACTTCAACCTTGGGCAGCACCCCTTCCGTATCGGGGTATGTACCAGTGTCATCTCTATGTTATGGAGAAGACATCCCAGGTATGTGCACCAATACATGTGCTTATCCCCATTCCGACACTGCTATTTATACTCCTGAAGTGCATACTTCACCTAGCATAGAATCTTTTAGTTGTGAAGAGCCAGCGCTCAACGTCCTACCAAGCTTCGTATCTTCACCTTCCTCTTTGCATAGCATTATTTCTTCTTCTGACAGTGCTGTTGAGATTGAATCGCAGGTGGAAATTAGCATTTACCGCGTTCTGTTAGATGCAGTCGAGAAGGACGACTCCGTGGCAGAGGTTGTGACCTCCATCCCATGTGAAGATGCTCGAGGCATGGACGAGGCAGATGTAGCTTCAGAACATTCCTGCACTAGCTTAAACAGCTGTTTGGAAGTATCCACAATTCCGCCGACGGGGGATGACTCCGGGATCATCCCCAAGATCGAGGTATGTTTATGTTATTCTTCTAGTTTATTTCTTGACCCTGCTCTCGTGTCTACTCCCATGCAGGACCACATTGTGGAATTGGTCCAATCAGTACAAGGGCCTGTAATTCGGCCTCGGACTTATTGTAACCAGATGCAGATAGAGTTGGAGCCGATAAGCTTCCCAAGTTACTTTCTGCCCATGCCTGAAACTTCCGATAGGTATATGTATCCAGGTATTGGGGCTTATGTTCTATCTCCGTTCCCGTACCCGCTACCGCAGCGTGACCATGAACCTCTGCGCGTGCGTTGTCGGCGCTCTTCTTCTTCCGATTCCTCTTGGTCCGCTGCGCGTGCGTTGTCGGCGCTCTTCTTCTTCCGATTCCTCTTCGGTGGTTCGTCTCTCTCTCCTCCGGTGGGATACCTCAACTTCTTATCTCCCTTCCTTACTTTGCTGTAATGGAACCTAGACGCCGCCCTATAGTCACGGCCTATCAGAGATCCGGTCGTGCTTCAGCAAGTCCTGCACAGATTTTGGGAAGAATGGGAACTTTTGCTAAGGCAGAGCATACTCAACGCTATAATTCCCTGAAGGACAAGTCATTCCTCTCTCAGCGGCTTGTTGACTGGAACGAGCTGCGTTCCATTGGGGATGATGGTGCATTAGCAGAGGCCGTGCTCATTCTCTACTCTTTCGATTGTTGGAGCAAGTTATTCGAGTGCGACGAGCTTGGCTTCCGGGAATTGACTTTGGAATTCCTTTCAACATTCACTTGGGAGACAACGGCGGACAACCAGTTTCTCCCCACTTGTTCCTTTCGGATTATGGGCAATGTCTTTACGGTCACACTGCCCGAGCTTGCCATCCATGCAGGTGTCTATTCTGAGGCAGAGGCATCCCAGATTAATTTCCCCGCATTGTGCATTGATTTTCCCGAGGGTGTTACTCCGCGATCCACTTGGCATTCTCTAACAGGAGGGCATGAGGAGTATGTATCCCACCGTGCCAAGTCAACAAAAATTGTCTCCCCCGCTCTCAGGTTTATGCAGCATTTGCTTAGTCATTCACTCACTGCTAGGGCCCTGAGCAAGAATGTGGTCGGGTGGCAGGATTTGATCTTCTTATCTAGCATGCAGCAGCAGTACCCCCTCCATTTGGGGTATATGCTGGCCTATTTCTTCCACCACGAGGCCACTTATGGTCTCGTGGGCGCGATCGGGGGTGCTTACTACATTACCCGCATTGCCAAAAGTTTGGGAGTTTGGAGCCAGCTACCTCCGATGGTGCAGGTCACTGCCCCATCCATGATCTCCAGGGCGAACCTGGTGAGTTGCCATTTGCTACGTGTGGTGGGGAGAAAAGGTGGCCGACAGTTTATTGTCCGCATGCCTGGTGATGCGCCTGCGGGTCGAGATGACGGGGAAGATGAAGGAGAGTCGGGTGAATCTTCCGCTATGGGTAGGCGGAGTGCAGGAGTGCCACCGCAGCAGGGTCAACAACAACTGAGGCCGCCCATAAAGCATGAGGGGCAATCTAGCCGCCCGTCCAGCTCAGTTCAAGAGAGGGGTGTCCCATATTTATCCGAGCGCCTTGATGATCTGGAAGCTTCCCAGTTTTGGATGCAGGATTTTATTTATCAACAAGCAGTGCGAGGCGGGATGAACATTCAACCACCGCCCACTCGTGTCGCCCCATCATCACCTGGTCCACGTCCGTCGCCCATCGAGATTCACGACAGTGATAGTGAGGGGGAGTGAGTGGAACTCACCTCAGAGCTAGTCTACCACGCCTTCTGTTTCTTTTCTTTTGTTTTTATTTTCTGAGCAAGACAGCTACTATATTTTTGTGAGCGCCCATCTGGGAGCCGACTATTGTCTTTTCTTTTTTTTATGTATCGAACTCTCTATTTGAACTGCTAATACAGGTATTTGGTCCACCTTATGGACGGTAAACAAAAGGGCTTTCGGGAGACAACCCAAGTTGGACTGTGCGGTCCTATGCTGTATTTTGAGTTCTGTTTATTTCTTTATATATATATCTGTGTCCAGATTTTGTTTGGCTTGCCTCCTTTAATCGCAGGTGCAGGAATATTTGAGGCGCGGCAACTTGGCCGCACTTGGACATCTCATTGCCCGACTGGTATGATCAATTTTGAGCATAGGTACTTCCTACCCTAGCTATTTCTCCTAGTTGGAATGTTTATTTTTATTCGTTGTAACTTTAAGTCTGGGGGGGTAGTCTGCCTGTGGTCACTACACCGCACCTTCTGTTGCATTCCAGTTTCTTATTTCTTATTTCTTGTTTCTTTTTGGTTGCACACACTGAATCACCCACACAAGTACACTCTTACCCACGCGCACAACCCGAGTTAAATTTATTGCTTTTGTGTAAACTTTAAAATAGTGGTACTGGCTTCGGATTTCAAGATTGAGTCGTTCGAAACTCATGCAGTGCTCCTAATCGAATACTCATGGTTTGTGTAGAGTTAGGATAGAACTAATTTTTCTTTATGCTCGTAGAATTATTCTTTTCTGCTCACGTCAATATTATTTGTACTGCTCAAAATCTGAATCTGGGATAATCACACGATAGTGTAGGAATGTGCGTAGCTGCCACTAGACTCGTATTGCTCGAGTCGGGGGGACGGGTCATCTTTCTCGGTGGCTAAGTACTTGCCCTAAGCTACTCTCGAAGCATTAGTGCACGGTTAGTTAAGTGTGAGCATGACGTAGGCCTTCTTTTTGGCTAGTTTGAGCCTTGTTTAGCCCTTCCTACCTGTTAACCATTGCATGCCAAATTTGTGCCTACCCTTCCTTTGATCCAGCTCCACTCACTTTCACCAAGGCCTGAAGCTAAACCCACCTTCACAATCAAATGCTTGAGCTGATTTGTAATTTCTGTTTTGCCGAGGTTGTGCTTAGTGGACATTATTTTGGGGGTGCTGATTCTATTCCCGTTTTGATTGCTTCGTTTGGGGATTGCTAGCGCAGAAAAGAAAACAACAATTTATGAAAATAAAAAGCTGATTCGCGCAATCGAAAAAAAAACAAATATTTATGTGAAAGAATTGCTTTGAGATTTTGATCCCCATCCTCTTTATTGAATTTGGTCGGGTTCAGCCGTGTTCACACCCTTATTTCAAGCTAAGTCTGGGGGCGTGTGCCCCATTCTTTTCTAAGTGGCTGTTTTGGTTTGGGTTGTTTTCGCTCGCTTTGGTTGCATAGAGCCTTCATGTTTATCTTTGACCTCCAAGCCGTTGCCTAAGCCCCATTTCCTCCTACAAGTCCTACTGATTCACGCTTGAGTCTAACCCGCGCTGTGGAGAGAGTGTGAACGTGCAAGCGTATGGTCCCCGACATTGGTGGATTCCTTTGGAGGTGATCCTGAGTCCCGAACTTTGGCAATGCTCACCTTAGTGGCCTGCCTACTTTCTTCCTGCACATGATCGAACGATTCTCCAGAATTCTAATTTTGAGCAATTACAATATTTATTTACGTCTGTCGAATAGTTTAAACTACGTTGTATAATTAAAAAGTTTTTCTATTATATCTTCTATACTCATGATATATTTGATTTCTCGTCTTACTTCTTTTTGAAATTGCTGAGCCACTTAGCTATTTTCGAGTCCATGGAGTGATGATTTGCTCGGGACGTGCAAATGGTTAAGTCTGGGGGTGTGATGAGTCCGCATTTTACACTGATTTTTGGACTCATCTGGGCTAGTTTTATCGTCGTAGCACTACACTTGAGAGCCGTTATTGCTTATTTGTGCTTATGTACCTTTTTCACGATTAAGTGCAATGTATGCCCGCTTCTGTGTGCTTTCTTTGTTTCCAGTTTGTTGTTATTATTTAGCCCTATCTCGGGGATGTGGTGTGCACGTTCTGGTGGCTTTTCTGCCCCTTCTGCTGGTACCGGGGTCGTGTGTGTGTTCTGGGATGATTGTGAAACAGGAATACTGCGCACGATCAGGGGATCTACTGCGCACGACCACTGGTCGTGCACCCCCGATCGTGCGCACTACTCTACGTTTTCAACTGAATCAGCCTGGGTAAGCGCACGACCACTGGACTTACTTCGCACGACCACTGGTCGTGCGCCACCATTCGTGCGCATTACACCCCCTTTTTCATAACCCTGTCTCGGTAATCGCACGAGCACTGGCCATAGTGCGCACGACCACTGGTCGTGCTCCACTGCTCGTGCGCGTATATGTTGATGCTTCTTGTCGAGGTTGCAGGTTTATTTGGAAAAGTCGCACGATCATCGACCTACAGTGCGCACGACCACTGGTCGTGCGCCACTGAGCGTGCGCACTGCTTCTGCTGCCTCCGTATAAAAGGCCATGCTCTGCGTTTTAGGTCAACGCCTGCCATTTGCTGCGATCGGAGAGTGCGTGGGAATCCCCTTTTCACTTCTCCAGCTGCTCCATCACTTCCACCTTCGCCGGGAAGCCATTTCCACTTACTCCGAAGCTTTCCAACACTCCGGCGAAACCCTCGGACATTAATGACTTCAACTCCAAGCTTTCCTGCAGAGTTGGTGAAGTAGATAACCTAGAGAACGGACTTAAAGGCCTTCGAGGTGACAGATAGTTGGTACCGGAAGCCTCCTCGGACTGAGCCCGGAAGCGGATTGACAACTCGCTACTCCGGCCACGACCCGCGGTGGATCTTCATTCTCTTTTGGTTTACTCCTCTTCCCCTTCCTCTGTGTTATGAATGTTTTGAGCGGTGTAATGAACATTTCCATCCCAAGTTTACTTTCTGGTTAATGGAATGTTAGTTTCTTTATGCTTGTGAGTTCTGTCTGTGAATGCGCCTCACTCACCCCACATCCACTTCACTCATGTGCCTTGTCCGATTGCAATCCACACAAGAACGCTGCAATCCATTAGTTTCCCTTCCACTCGCCCAACTGAAGTTCGGCATAGCGGCCGACAAACCCATTTCATCTTGCGAAGCGGTGCCGTCGACCCGCATAGCTTTTACTAGTTCAGTAGATCAAACATCCACAATCTCCCGAGTCCGTTATTTTCTTTTTGTTCTATTTTTAACTCTCATAACGATATTCTCATTACTGTTGACGTTCTACGCTAATTGCATTCCTCAAGAGACCGACACTTGGGGATTTACTCCCAAAACTTTATTACTTGTGCGACCGGTGCACTTGCCGTATTACACGCATCAGCTAGCAGCTGCTAGACACTGACGCTACCCCCGATCAACTCGCCTGGGGCCGACGACCTCCTGGGCGGTGGTCCGGCGGCCTGACACTGTCGGCCACCACCGGAATTCTAAAACCGAGAGCAGGGTGGCGGGTTGCTCTTCTCCCAGCAACACCGCACCACCCCGCCTCCTCGGTGGCTATTCGGACACGACACTACCCCTGGTAGGCGCGCTATGGGTTGGGCCCTTCTCCGGTGGTGGCCCGGTGGCCTAGCGCCGTCGGCCGCCGCCGTAGAAAAATAAAGTGCATAAGTCTCTTTTACGGGTGCCATCAGAATCGTATTTTCCGGCGGCACCACTGCCCTCCACTGTCAGGGGTGGGCACCTCTGTAGGTGTAGCTTCACCCCAGGGCTTCTACCGGTGTCGGGCGGCATTCCTCCTGCACGGCCGGACCCCAAGCCTAGAGATTGGCTCAGGTAGAATAGGTGGCGCTCCGGCGGGCAGAGGGGCATGCAAAACGTCTAGAAGATGAGGAAGGGAGAGGGGAGAAGTTTACGCCTTCTATGAAGGAGCTCGGGAGGGGCCTGGCTGAGATGCCATTAGAGGTAGCAGAGGAGGAGAGCTTGGGTTGGCTTTTCCAGTGAGCTGGAGCTCTTGCAAAGGGGTGAGGAGTCTCACCAAAGTTGGGTGAAGGTGAGCATAGGGTGTAACGCCCCGAAACTCAAAGGAGCAAAGGGGGATGTTTTGGGCCAATTTGAGTTCTGGCTGTAGGCACACGGCCTGGGACACGGGCGTGTCCCAGGGCGTGTCAAGCCTGTGTCGACACTAAGGCGCGAAGTCGACACTTTGGTCTCGACATTGTGTCGAGACTGGGCACACGGCCTGCGACACGGGCGTGTCGCAGGGCGTGTCGACCCGTATCGACACTTAGCCGTGAAGTCGACACAGTGCTTCGACGTTGTGTCGAGACATGGCACACGGCCTGCGACACGGGCGTGTCGCAGGGCGTGTCAACCCGTGTCGACACTCGTCCCGCAAAGTCGACACTTTGGTGTCGACAATGTGTCGAGACATGGCACACGGCCTACGACACGGGCGTGTCGCAGGGCGTGTCGACCCGTGTCGACACTTAGCCGCGAAGTGTTGAGACCGTGTACACGGCCTGGAGCCCAGGCGTGTCAAGGTGACACGGGCAAGGACACGGGCGTGTCCTAGAACCCGTGCAGTGCTCGGGTTGAAAACGGGGAAAAATCATGGGGTACACGGCCGGCTACACGGCCGTGTCAGGTGGAACACGGGCGTGTCAGCTCGAACACGGGCGTGTTCGATACCCGTGTGAGGTTCCAGGTGATTCGATTTTGACGGCGAATGAGGCACACGGCCCTGGACACGGGCGTGTGCCAGGGCGTGTTCGGTCCAGATTGGGAATTTCAGCCCCGAATCGAAGCCGTTCATTTCTTTGACTGAAGATCCAACGGCTGGGGGTTGTTCCTGAAGGGATATACCCGGGTTTTGACTTAGAAAACCCTCACTTTTTCCACTTATCCTCTTTCTAAATCCTTGGAGAAAGGAGAGCTAAGGCAAGAAGAAGAAGAGCTAGATCCGCCATTGGAGGAGCTTCGGAGCTCCGAATCGCAAGCCGACTCCGGATCCATGGAGGCAACGCAAGTGCGGTGATTTCCATCCGATTACTTTTCAATGGCGCCAAAGAGGACCGCAAGGGTAACGATCCTCATCTTGAGC
Source organism: Platanthera guangdongensis (assembly GCA_039583875.1). Taxonomy (NCBI): domain Eukaryota; kingdom Viridiplantae; phylum Streptophyta; class Magnoliopsida; order Asparagales; family Orchidaceae; genus Platanthera; species Platanthera guangdongensis. The sequence goes on from CM077152.1 coordinate 52,329,330, forward strand.
ATGAGTCGCTCTCTTTCTTAGCATAGGAAGCCCGCTCTCGCGAGTTTGCGGAGAGTTGGAGGCGTTCCTTCGGGTAGATATGTGAAGTCCCCGTTGTTTAGAGTCCGTATGCGAGAACGGACATAGGCATGATGTGTGAAGCCTACCCGGACATGTTGGTCTGGATCGGTGATGTTGCATTACATAAGGCCGGAGAAGACTCCGTGCTATTGGTTGTTTTCGGGTTTTCTACGCGGTAGATTACAGCAGGGAGCCTTGGGGACTAACCCAAAGGTGCACCCGGAAAACTGGGCGGACACGAGGTCTTGCCAACTTGGTGGCCTGAGAGCCATCTTGAACATAACGGGGTTATGTGACTTGTGTTAGAATGGGACTCGGTGAAAGTTTGACCCGCGCATATGGCTTAAATTGTCGTTGCGATGTAAGCACGGGTTAGATGGAGCCGTACCCGCTCTATGTCGTTTGGGTTAGAGAGACTTAAATTTACATGGCACTCGCCGTTGGCATAGATGTGAGTCTTCGGCGGTCAATGGCTTAAATTGACGTGACCCAGGCCAGGAAGACAAATTGCTCATAGGTTTGGCCGTCTAAGTGGCGGTGGTGAGTCCGGAATGTTGGTGGCTTAAATTGACGCGACATAGACCGGTTCACCGAGAATGTGCCCTGAGTGCACGGGGCGTGTGGTCGTGCGAGCCAACGCCTGTGATGAAATGGCTATGGTTTTTATGTTGCTCGCTTATGCTAATGAAATGCAGGGAAGGAGCATCGCCGCCCCGAGTTGGGGGCGGGATCGTTATAATTTGGTCAGCATTGCTGACCGTTGCCTTGTTTTGCCACCGTGCGGTGGTTTGTTGCTTGCAGGTGCAGCTGGACCAAGCGGTCAATAGCGGGCTAAAGCCCTTTTTGCGAAGCCGGCCCTCGAAGGCCCGAATGGAAATGTTTATTGCTTTATTCATGTATGACCGGCCTGCGTGCCGTGGTTTGTAAATCATGTAACAGTCAAGTGAAACTTTTTGTAAGGCCTTAAGGCTTGTTTTGAGTATTTTGTAATAACATTCCTATTTTCGTATTAGTGGACATTCATGCTCTTATGCTGGGTTCTTGTTTTACAACTCTTTTAAACTGCTTCCGCTAGAATGCTCTGTGTAGGACGTTGAGATTGGTTGGATGGTTTCCATACGTAACCACCCGGTCTGTCTGTGGTATATGGCATCGGGCCCCGGCCGGACCTACTGCTATATGCTATGCGACGGATAGGGGGTGTTACATATGGGCATGGTATTTTTATAGCCGGGGATGGGCCTCCCCCTTCCCTCTTCTCGGTATGGGACTAAAGCCCTCTAGGGAGGCTTGGAGGAGTCTCCTCCACCTATCCAGCCAGGTGGCCTGCATCCATGGGGTTGGTACATCCATGTGGCAAGATCAAGAGAGAGGAGGAAGCTTAGTGTGGTTATCTTTGGGTTTGGGCTCAAGGAAGGGGAAAGAAAAGAGTGTTTGAGCCTCATCTTGGCCCATGGCCTATTTTGATTCCTGACTTGATGGCCATGAAGAAGGCTGTGCTCCTCTTTAAGGGAAAATTTCCAAAAAAAAAGACTTTTAGGTGGGTGACAAAAGTCAACCATATGGTGGGTCCCCCCATGCTGCTCAAATTCAAGGTTGGTCCAAGTGAATGGCGGTCGGGTCAAAGTTGGGGTGTCGTATCACAATTGGTGTGCACACGCTTTTTGGTGCACGAATGCGCTCGATTTGACCACGGATTGACCACCCGTCATCGAAACTGACCGTGACAAACTCTATTGACTTAGTATTGACCATACGAATCCAATGCCACTGATCGGGGTCGAATCGGAGTTCGTTTGCTAAATATCCAAAATCTGTGCATCGCAGTGCGCTAAAACGGTCAAAACGCTCATATTCGTCGATAGACTTCGGGTTGTAACGCAACAAGTTTCGATGCGTTCGTATCGATTATATGAAGTTATAGAAACTGACAGAACTCAAATCAGAGTCTTCTAGTTTGACATTCAAAATCTTGTCTTCGCGACGTTCTACGTGGAACGTTCATATCCATCATATGACCTCAGAGTTCAACGGAACGAGTTCTGACGCACTTGTATTGACTATACGAGGCCACAGGAACTGACAGAACTAAAATCGGAGTTCTCTAGCTCTATACCCTGCCTAGGGTTGCCTCCTACCAGGTCATAGGTAGAGATCCGGGTCACTTTTATTAGGCCCACTAGGGTTCTGGTGGCCCAATAGAAGTCGGGGTGTTACATCAATAAAGTAAGTAATAAAGAAAAATGCAAAATACAGAAGACACCAAAGCTATAGTGGTTCCCCAAAATCAAGATATATCCACTCTTCTACCACCTTGGTAGGATACACTATCATGGTGCATAAGTCCTTTGATAAGGAGACTCTTAGAACCAACAATTAGATCTTTTGATAAGAAGATCTTGAACCACTACTACTGAGTCTTTTGATAAGGAGACACTCAGAGCCACAGCCTAAATTCTTTAAAAAGGTATTCTAAAAACTTTGTACTCAATTAGTGCAAAAGATAAGTAGAGAGAAATTGAGAGAGTGTATAGTGAAGAATAGTCTTCTTGATGAGTCCTCTCAACAAGAATCTGAGGATTGTTAGGTAATAAGTGTTTTGATCATTCAATATGATGAATCCCTTTTTGATAGAAGATTTGGAGGGGTTATAAGCTTTGGATCTGGTGGTCTTCTCTGAATATTCAAGTTGATTGTTGGTTTCAGCACTTGTAGAGAAGAAAGAAGATTAAGAGGATGAAGAAGAAGAACATTCTGTTATAGCTTTTTTCTGAGTATTAGTTCATTATGATATTCATCCCATTCTCTGACTATATCATCTCCGAAAAACATTTGAATTATCCTTTTCTTGGTATAATATCTTCAGATGGAATGATGATTATATTTTTTCCAAAATTTCTTCCATCAATCTCAATATATTCTTCAAAATCTTTCTATAGTATCTTCTTTGAATATGATAGAGAAATCTTTCCTTTGGTATCTCTCACAATGGTAAGAATTATATGAATAAATTCCATGGAAGTTCCTTGAATTAAGCCTGAGATAATTCTCTGAAAATTTCCATTCTCGATTGTACTTGACGCTACGTCGACTCCATGTCAGAGTAACGTCGACTTCTTCCTTCTGTATAAAATAAGTCCGTAGTAGAAGTTACGTCGATATCAGTTGGGAATATTTCCCTTCAATGTTTCTTGAATTTGAAGAGGCATCACCTTTGATGCTAAGTGCATAATGTATTTGATAGAACTTCTACTTTACTCATGGTACAGGTTTAAGTTGTTCTAAAAACATGTTTAGAACAGATCTGGACATTGTTGTATCTATCTCAGCTATTCTGGAGAAATTCGCTGAGAAGACTATCTGGTCTCAGCAGAACCGTTGAGACTTAGCTAATAGCAGTTGAGACAGCAGCATGTCCCAGCCCTACTGTGAAAGTAGAGTGCTCTCAGCGAAATTGCTGAGATGCAGTGAATCTATTGCTGAGACAGAAGCCAGTCTCAGCTAAACCGTTGAGACAATTTTGAATATAGACGTTGAGATAGCACGGACCATTTTTGGCAGAAACCTAATAAAGCAAAATAGCTTTATCCATTCTTGGCCACGAAAGGTCAAATCAATCCAAGAGCCGTTGCAGATTGATGGAGCCTATATAAAGCATCTTCTAGGTCAACAAAGAAAAGGATCGTGTGCATGCTAGTGCCAAGTTGTTGTTGTCGCTACTAAGTGCTGCAAAGTACTGGAAGTGCCAATGGCCTTGTGCTTCGAGAAGTTGTTCTCAGATCTAAGGAGAACAGGTTGGGTCCATCAAGGATCATTGGTTAATCTTCTTCATTCTACAAGGAGATGGGAGATCAAGGAGTTAAGGCACAAGCTGAAGAATAATATTTCAAGCCCTGCTCCAAAACAGTTCTCAGTTGTTTTATTTCAACAAAAGACCAAATCTGAAGGTTTATATCTTTCATTGTCTTCTATTGTAATCTAGACAAACAATCTCGTAAGAACATTTTGTTCTGAGTTATAGGGTATGTGTGCCCGAGTGTAGAGCATGGTGCCTGAGTGTAGGGCCTATGTGCCTGAGTATAGGGTTGTCCTCCCAGTCTGAGTTGTAGGGCTTCTTGATAGGCCTGAGGTAGGTGACCTGGAGGATCACTAGGCTTTAGGAGTATAGCTTACTCTGATTTGTAGGGCAGTGGCCTGATGTAGGGTGATGGTGCGGCCCCTCCTCCACCGTTTGAAGACGATGCTGACGATGCTGCTGATGATCCGGTTGATAAGGCCATACGACTCAAGGACGTGAGGCGGCACGATGACGCTAACGGAAGGCTACGCTACAACCTCCGCCCGCGACGTGCTACCGCCACGGCAACGCATTAGCTTTATTTATTTCCTTTTCGTGCACTCTATTTTATATTTGGAATATAAAATTATCATATGCTTATGTGATAATTTTATATTCATTGCATGTGTTGTTATTTTTTCATTTTGAACTATTTTTAGTATTGGTGTGCAATTAGCCATTCGGATGGATGAGATTAAATCTCCATCATGAAGGGCTAAGGCTTGTTTGTAACTCCTATTTAAAGGAGGCTATCATGAAGAGTTAAAGCATTGGAAAAAGAAACCCTAAATCCCCCTTGAGGAGTTTCGGCCACCATGGAGAGAATCCTATAGTCGCCCCCCCTTGGTGTGAAGCCAAACCTTGCCTCCTCCATCCCCGTTCGGTGCGACTCTGGCGTGGCTTCTATCGGTGCGACTCCGTGGAAGAAGGAAGCAGACCCATCGGTGTGAAACTGGTGGATCCGTGGAGAGAGTGATTCTCCCACAGTTATCTTGTGTGAAACGCTTTCCGGTTGGGTAATCTCTTTCCGCGTCCTTGTGTGATTCTTCTCCCTAGTTGTGGTGGATTTTCGCAAATCGTTTTCTCCGGATCTTTAAATTAATCGCTGCAAGTTTTGAAACGAAAACGCCGTTGCAAGGCTTTTTATTTCCGGATCGGGTGGATCCTATTTGCCTGAGCGGATCTTGGCCTATAGCCTTGGTCTTGCTCTCAAAAAGGAGTGGCAACCTTTGTGTTTTCTTGGGGAATATTCCGACTCAAATTTCCGATCGTTGTTTTCGAGTCGACCATTCCTCCCTTGTTGTTTGTGCTGCGTTTTGTGACGAGGAACTATTGTGGGCGATAGGTGCTGTGTAGGTGCGGTAGATCTACGACGTGTAGAGCGGAGATAGAGCGTTAGATCCATGGAGATCTCCGATCTGACATCCCTACATCAATTTGGTATCAGAGGCGGTCGTTGCAACTTTCACGTTGCAAACATCCTCTCTGCGTTCCTTGTTGGAGATCGGATCGTTAGAAAATCAAAAAAAATCAAAACAATTATTTTCTGTAGTCTGCCAATAGCGGGCTGAAATCTTTATTTTTCAGCAAAATTTCAAAAAAAAAAAATTAACGATCTACGTGTTATTCACATTGGGAATATATAAAAATATCTTATTTTCAATATAGCTACAGCCCTAGGAAAATTCATCTTGCCCGGGGCCTCCCAAACCTGAATGCGCACTAAGCTAGGAACGGAGTACGCAACCCCGTCTACGTCTAGGATGGCTGCGAACGAGCATGGTGATCCCAACACCGAGGCTATAGCGGGTCTTCGTGCCGAAATGGCTGAGCTTAGGAACATCTTAGCCCTGATCCTACAAAATCAGGAAAGGCCACCCCCACCTCCCGTTAATGCTGGGCAGCCCAACCGGCACCAACCGAACTTTGACTCGGATTCTGGGGGAAACTCTCCCCGTGTGCCCCCTCGAGAACCCCGCCCCGAGCGAGGCTTTGATATCACGAGGGCCATCAAGATAAATGCCCCCACCTATGATGGCATGGGAGATCCCTAGATCTTCCTCCATTTGGCTATAGACATGGAGTGTTATTTCGAATGGCACAACCTCACGGACCCCCAAAAGGTTCAGGTTGCCAGGATGAAATTAACGGGGCGTGCAAAAACTTATTGGCTGAATGAAGAACGTAGGTTAGGAGTTGGGCATGGGGTCCCACTCATTGGATGGGCTGTGATGAAGAACCTGCTGACCGATCAGTACGTTCCCGCGTACCATCGGACTCAGATGTTCGATGAGCTTGCCACCCTTCGGCAAGGCTCAATGTCTGTTGCTGAATATATTGGAGAACTTAAGGACCGTATGGTACGATGTGACCTTTGAGAGCTCCCCGAAGTCACTTTATCTAGATTTCGAAAGGGACTTCACCCCGACATTCAGCGAAAACTCTTGCGTTACGGTCATACGGACTTGAATATGACTTTCAATGCCGCCTTGGACATTGAAAAGCACCTAGCATCTAAGGCTCACTCCCGTTATTCTAGTACGAATAATAAGTCCACCCCTGGGGCTTCTTCTTCCACATACCCTGATAAGGGAAAGTTCAAAACTACCGAGTCGAAGTCAATCGTGATCACCGCTAGGAACTCCAAGAACACTGCGAGTGAGCGTGTCCCTATCGGGAAGGTTAGCAAGGCTAACACCACTTGTTACTCTTGCGGCATTCAAGGCCACTATGCCTACGAATGCCCAACAAAGACAAAAACACTAGCCTTATTAGAGTCAACTACCGACCCTGATGATTACGTATACGAGGCCGCAGAGGAGAGTGAACCCGAAGGAGTCCCTAGTGACTTAGAGGACGATCACCCCCTTATGGTGATGCATTGTATCTTGACCACTCCGCGTCCACTAGATGATTGGAAGAGGACGAGCATATTTTCTCTGATTTTTAAGAGTGGCGAGAAGCTTTGCAAGCTGATTATTGATAGTGGTAGCTGCGTGAGTGTCGTATCTGAGAATGCCGTTGCACGTATGTCCTTGGTCACAGAACCGCACCCGACTCCATATCAGGTCGTTTGGATCAACAAGCACTCTGTACCCGTTACCAAACGATGCCTGGTCCCACTCTCATTCAAATCCTACATTGATGAGGTGTGGTGTGATGTCCTTCCGATGGACGCTTGTCATGTGTTGTTAGGCCGCCCTTGGCTATACGACCGTGATGTTACACATTTTGGTAGAGCCAATACTTATGAATTCAAATTCAATGGCAAAACCATCACTTTGAGGTCGACCACCCCAAAGGAGCTTGTAGTCTTGGCTAAGGACACCACTATTCCGGTAGAACGGAAAATGTTGAATCTAGTTGGTAGGAAAGAGTTTGAGAGGGATTCGTTCTTTGATGGAATCATGTATGCGCTAGTCCTCTTAAGTGTGAAGCCCGATTCTAGCATTTTGGATGAGTTACCTAGTGAGTTACGGGTACTGTTGGAGGAGTATAAGGACGTGTACCCGGATGAGTTGCCGCCCACATTACCCCGCTTAGGAATATCCAGCATGCGATAGATCTCATCCCGGGGTCTTCCTTGCCAAATCAGCCCCATTACCGACTCCACCCCACAACTCACCTGGAGTTGCAGTCTCAGATAGAGGGTTTGCTAGCGAAGGGTTTTATTAGGACTAGTATGAGTCCATGTGTTGTACCAGCCCTACTTGCCCCAAAGAAGGATGGTACATGGAGGATGTGCGTTGATAGCCGGGCTATCAACAAAATCACAATTAAGTATAGGTTCTCCATTCCCCGCCTAGATGATTTGTTGGATGTCTTGTCTGGAGCCACCGTATTCTCCAAATTAGATCTTCGGAGTGGCTATCACCAGATTAGGATACGAGAGGGCGATGAGTGGAAGACGGCGTTTAAGTCGAAGGATGGTCTGTACGAATGGCTTGTGATGCCCTTTGGGTTTTCCAATGCCCCTAGTACCTTCTCCCGGATGATGACACATGTCTTTCAGCCATTCATGGGAAAGTTCGTTGTCGTCTACTTTGACGATATTCTGATTTATAGCACCTCTACTACCGAGCACATCTCCCATATGAGAGTGATCCTTTCCACCCTGCGGAAGGAGTCGTTATTTCTCAACCTTAAGAAATGCACTTTCTATGTCTCGGAGGTAGAGTTCTTAGGCTATATAGTCGGCTCTGAGGGTATCTGAGTCGATCCGGGCAAGGTTCAGGTCATTAAGGACTGGCCCGTGCCAACCACCCTACGTGAGGTGCGTAGTTTTCATGGGTTAGCCACGTTTTATCGTCTCTTCATACGAGACTTCAGTAGTATTATGGCGCCTATCACGGACTGTATGAAGAAGGGAGAGTTTACGTGGACGAAGTCCGCCACCCATGCTTTTGAACGAATCAAGGAGCTTATGACTGAGGCACCTGTCTTACGTCTACCTGACTTTGCTAAAGTCTTTGAGCTCACATGCGATGCGTCTGGGGTAGGGATTGGAGGTGTCTTGAGCCAGGAGAGCCATCCCGTTAGTTATTTTAGCGAGAAGTTGTCTGGCCCTAAGCTGAACTACTCAAATTACGATAGGGAATTTTATGCTGTAGTCCGATGTCTACACCATTGGAGGCACTATCTCCTCTCCAAGGAGTTTGTGATCCTCTCCGATCATGAGGCTTTACGTTTCATCAACGGCCAGCATAAGATCAGCCCACGTCACGCTAAGTGGGTCGCTTTCTTACAAGGTTGCACGTTTAATCTCAAGCACCTTAAGGGAGCTGATAACCGAGTCGCAGACGCCCTTAGTCGTCTTACTCTTTTACTCACCTCTATGGAAGTACATGTTGTAGGGTTTGAGCGTATTAAGGATGAGTACGCCACGTGTCCTGACTTCCAGGACTTCTATCTTTCTACCCAGGATAGCTCCCCCACGACGATATCTGCCTACGTCATCAAGGACGGTTACCTGTTTAGGAACGGGAAACTATGTATTCCACAGTCATCGTTACGCCTACATATCATATGGGAGTTGCATAGCGGAGGGTTGAGTGGCCACTTCGGTAGAGATAAGACCATTACGTTAGTCGAGGACAAATTCTATTGGCCAAAACTTAAGGTTATGGTGGGACAGGTAGTGAGTAGCTGTCGCACGTGCCAGGTGTCTAAGGGTAGTAAAACAAACGTAGGATTATATACACTGTTGCATATTCCCTCCATGCCTTGGGTAGACGTTAGTATGGATTTTGTATTAGGCCTCCCCGTTACCCTACGCCATCACGACTCCATTTTTGTAGTTGTGGATAGGTTTTCAAAGATGGCTTATTTCATCCCGTGCAGTAGGACGAATGATGCGTCTCACGTCACTAAACTTTATTTTAAAGAAGTCGTTAGTCACCGTGGAGTGCCAAAGACCATAGTATCGGATAGGGACATAAAATTCACTAGTTATTTTTGGAAGACTCTTTGGATATTAATGGAAACGAAATTATTGTTTTCCTCTGCCTATCATCCCCAAACTGATGGGCAGACGGAAGTGGTTAATCGGAGCTTAGGAAATTTGTTACGATGCCTTGTGAGTGATCACAAGAGCACTTGGGATCTTCTCCTTCCCCATGCCCAGTTAGCCTATAATAATTCCAAGAATAGGTCTACGGGTCTGTCTCCGAATGAGATTGTCCACGGGTATAAGGCTCCTGTGTCGCTTGACTTGGTGTCGTTGCCCCCAACGTACAAGGCAAGTCAGTTTGCACAATCCTTCGCCCAGCACATCCATGATTTACACGCACGTATACGGGCCACCTTGACTACGCAATACGAATCTTATCAAGCGCACGCTAATTTACATAGAAGAGTATCAGACTTCAAAATTGGCGATCTAGTTTTAGTCTGTTTGGTTCCCGAACGCTTGCCAACTGGCACCGTTAAAAAGTTAGCACCAAAGCGCGCCGGCCCTTTTCGGATTATTAAGAAGTTAGGTGACAACGCTTTCGTTTTGTACTTGCCTGCTGATTGGGGTATCTCCCCCATTTTTAATGTTTCGGATTTAACGATGTTTGTGTCACCACCACAAGAGTTGATTTCTTTGTCGACTTCTTCTCCCACTGAAAATTCTCATGGGTTGGGGAGTGGTAGTACGGATGATCTCTCTCTTTCGGTCCCCACAGGTATATCATCGGATGGTAAGTTGCCTTCTTTCCTGCCTACTGCTAATATGTTCCCCAGGTTTCCACGGATGTTTTCCACTCCAGAGATGATACTTGATGCTGAGCCTGTTACCACTGCTGATGGCGACACGCACCACTTTCTCATCCGTTGGCGTGATCGGCCCCCTTCGGATGACTCTTGGGTACTCGAGACGGAGCTGCAGAGTTTGGATGCCGCTCTCCTTTACCGCTATCGCTTGTACCACGCAACGGAGATGCGTGCATTTGAGCGGGGAAGGATTGATGGCGCGGCCCCTCCTCCACCGTTTGAAGACGATGCTGACGATGCTGCTGATGATCCGGTTGATAAGGCCATACGACTCAAGGACGTGAGGCGGCACGATGACGCTAACGGAAGGCTGCGCTATAACCTCCGCCCGTAACGTGCTACCGCCACGGCAACGCATTAGCTTTATTTATTTCCTTTTCGTGCACTCTATTTTATATTTGGAATATAAAATTATCCTATGCTTATGTGATAATTTTATATTCATTGCATGTGTTGTTATTTTTTCATTTTGAACTATTTTTAGTATTGGTGTGCAATTAGCCATTCGGATGGATGAGATTAAATCTCCATCATGAAGGGCTAAGGCTTGTTTGTAACTCCTATTTAAAGGAGGCTATCATGAAGAGTTAAAGCATTGGAAAAAGAAACCCTAAATCCCCCTTGAGGAATTTCGGCCACCATGGAGAGAATCCTATAGCCCCCCCCCCCCCCCCCCCTGGTGTGAAGCCAAACCTTGCCTCCTCCATCCCCGTTCGGTGCGACTCCGGCGTGGCTTCTATCGGTGTGACTCCGTGGAAGAAGGAAGCAGCCCCATTCGGTGTGAAACCGGTGGATCCGTGGAGAGAGTGATTCTCCCACAGTTATCTTGTGTGAAACGCTTTCTGGTTGGGTAATCTCTTTCCTCGTCCTTGTGTGATTCTTCTCCCTAGTTGTGGTGGATTTTCGCAAATCGTTTTCTCCGGATCTTTAAATTAACCGCTGCAAGTTTTGAAATGAAAACGCCATTGCAAGGCTTTTTATTTCCGGATCGGGTGGATCCTATTTGCCTGAGCGGATCTTGGCCTATAGCCTTGGTCTTGCTCTCAAAAAGGAGTGGCAACCTTTGTGTTTTCTTGGGGAATATTCCGACTCAAATTTCCGATCGTTGTTTTCGAGTCGACCATTCCTCCCTTGTTGTTTGTGCTGTGTTTTGTGACGAGGAACTATTGTGGACGATAGGTGTTGTGTAGGTGCGGTAGATCTACGATGTGTAGAGCGGAGATAGAGCGTTAGATCCGTGGAGATCTCCGATCCGACATCCCTACATCATAGGGTTTGGAGGAAACCTGAGAGATCCTGAGGGATCTGTGTTGTGAGCTCTTTGAGCTGAGTTCGGAGAAGGTTGCTTTGTCTAATACATTGTTAGAAAGGTGGTGAGGGAAGGTGGATATACCGTACCTTGGGGAACTACTGTAAAATTTCAGTGTGCTTTCTGTAATGTTTAACTGAGACTAAACGGTAGAGTAAAAAAGAAAAATAATACAAATAACCTATTCACCCCCCCCCCAGGTGATTTAGACGACAACCCAATTAACTATTAGTATCATATCGATGGATCTGTCGACTTCTATCTTGAAGTAGCGTCAATTCCAGCATATGTAGTTGCTCTGAATTCTTGTCAAATGTCGAGATCTGGTCGACGTTGTGTCGATTTCTAATCGATGCAAAATTACTTCTCTTGATTTTTCTTCTTTAATTCAGAGTGCCTAACTCATATCCTTAACTCTATTAACTTCCTAGGACTTCTAAAAACATATTACACTCTTTATACAACATGGGTAATTCAACATAGGATGTAAAATCACCTTAATATAATTTGTTAAGTTAAATCATCAGGATTTTTCCTAGCAACATTGTAGCTGCTTAGGGCGTCCATGATGATGAAGCGATAGTTCTTGGATGTTCCCCCTAGGGTTATGAGGCACTCGGCTCCTCTCTCCACTTCTTTACTCTCTTTAGAGAACCCGACTATACAACCCGTATTCGTCGAGGATGGACCCTACCACAGCCAGGTCAGCATAAGTCAAGGTCAACAAGTCAAGACAGGAGTCAAAGGCAGTATACAAGATCGCGGAAGGCCTGGGCGAGTATAAGCGAGCTCCCGTCGCATACTCGCCAGGTAGGCGACTAGCCGAACTACTCGCCCAGCCAGTGTGAGTTCCTATGGAAGTCGCCTAGTCGCCAGGGGGTGGGTATAAATATGACCCCCCCCCCCCCTTGGATTTGCCTATAAATATGACCCCAGGGGTACGAGGTGAGGCACCTGGAAATCCTCGGCAGGATACTCGCGCGCTTCATTTTCGAGATACTAGCTGAGCCTTTGGATTCATTTTCCTTAGAGAGCAACTCGCGACCGTGCGACTTTATCAGCTAGCTTCCCTCATACCCAGTTCGGCCATCTTTGGTTGAGAAGGGGTTACTCCTTTCGAGCATCCGGGTACGTGGTGGGACCTTCCTGCCGCAATATCTGGGGTTATGTTTGACCTGATTCTTCACCCTAGTCACCCTAGCCGTCTGATCTAACTTCTAGACCGGTAACCTTAGGCGGCATTGGTCTGAATTCGAGGTTAGGAATTTTTCTGGCTTCAACACTTGGTGCGGTGAGTGTGGATCGCAGCCAAGGAGGAAAGTTTGGAGGTTGAGTGAGATGGCAGCTGGTGGCGAGCAAGGAGAGTTGGTCGGCAACTCGGCAATAGGAGGAGACGTCGCGCGAGGTGGCGAGTTTGTAATAGTGGCCACATTTGAAGAGTTCGCGAAGAGGATCGAGCAAACCATCCTCGTCGGGTTCTCTCAGCGCCCCGAGGTCACGGCGACTTCTCCCCATCGCCTGACACCGCTGGAAGATGAAGCACTGCCAAGGCGAGCTGGAAAGGAGCCCGCTTGGGCAAGCAAAGAGCGACCGATGCAATCGCGACTTTATCCGGCAAGCAGCCAGGGGGATCATTTTTGGGATCCAATGTCGTCGGCAAGATGCAGAGATACTCGGCACTACAGTGAGTATGACGTCTCCAGCGAGGATGAAACTCGTCATCGCCAGGGAGGGAGGAGCCCCTTCTATGACGAGATCCTCGCCACCCCAGTTCCAGAAGGGTTCAGGGAACCCATTCTCACCTACTACCCCGGCAGAGATGACGCTGTCAGACACCTCCAGTGGTTTGAATACGTCATCTTCATCCGCAACATGTCCGACGCCTTCAAGTGTAGGTTCTTCTCCATCGCCCTCAAGGGGAATGCAAGGGATTGGTTCCATAAACTATCGGTAGGATCCGTGTACTACTTCTCAGATCTACGTCGGGGTCTCATGGCGAGGTTCGTGACATCGAAGAAGAGAAAGAAGGAAGCGACGGACCTCTTCAAAATCGTTCAAGGGCAGCACGAGAGTTTAGGTCACTACATCAATCGCTTCTAGGAGGAGATTTTGGAGGTGGAAGAGGTGGACAGCTTTACCCTGATGGTGGCCCTGAAGTTCGGGTTGAAGCAAGGATTGTTCAGTCTGGAGATGGGATCTAATCCACTGAGATCTTTCGAAGATATAATAGAGAAGGCAAACACTTTTGTTTGGGGGGAGTAGAAGAACAAGGACTTCCTGGCAAGGCTGGATGGGGAAGTTGTAACGGAGAGTGGTAGAGTAGGACCTTTGGGTTCGAAGGCAATGAGGATGCCGGAAAGACGAGAGGAGAGGAAAGAAGAGAGAAGGAGAGAGGAGAGGAGAAAGAGGGAGGAACCCAGAAGGGTTGAAGAGAGGAGGCAGGAGAGGCCTCGAAGAAAGGAAGAGAGGAGGCCAGCGGACGCTCGAGAAGGAGGAAGGGGGGAAAGACCATTCCAGTATCCTGAGAATCGCCCCCAGTGGAGACCAGCAAGGCAGCACTACCAGGAGGAAAGGAGGAACAGTAACCGAACAGAGGGAGGCCGAGGAGGAGGAAGAAGGGAGACGATGTCCATCGCTGGCCAAGATAACAAACGGCGCTGGAGGGAGCAGCAGGCGATGCGTCAGGAGGTGGAGATTCCCCTCTACTGCGATATTCATCGGGTAGAGGGGCACGGGACCTTGGCTTGCCCCGAGTTCTGGGAAGCAAGGAGGAGGCTGGAGGCGGGAGCGGCAGAAAGAGAGCAGCAGAGGCAGGAGGCTGCGGTAGGGCAGGTGGCATTCCAAGCTCCAGTGAGGAGGAGGAATGAGGACCGAGTCGACCTGGGAGGTCGCGGGGAAGTGATACATGGCCCGGGATGTGGGCATGTAGGCGTGATCAATGGAGGGTCCAGGCTTGGAGCTTCCTGCAAGGGGAGTCTCCACCAGATCTATCGGAAGAACGTCGCCTCGACGTCGCAGACCCCGCCGTCATTGGAGGAGATCACGTTCTCGAAGGAGGACATGCTAGGGAAGGAGAATCCGTTCCATGATGCCTTGGTCATTCAAGCCGCCATTGAAGACTTCACCGTCGACCGAATCCTCGCGGACAACGGTAGCTGGGTGAATGTCATCTTCAAGAGAAAAGCGTCCCGGGTCCAGGCTGCTGATGGGCCGCTCTTTGGCTTCTCAGGAGAGAAGAAAGAGGTGGAGGGAGCAGTGGAGCTACTAGTTACACTCGGCGGGACGTCTATCCGATGTCGCTTCATCATCGTCGACGCGTCGAGTGGGTACAATGCCATCTTCGGACGGCCCCTCATCTGATGGGTTTCTCTATGAGGATGGCACAACGCTTGTGCACGCAGCGGAAAGGTAAAACATCAAGAAAACCCAAAAGAGATGGGATCGGGCCATGGTAGTTGAATCAAGAAGTTAACACACAACTATGCAAAAATTACCTCGGTGGCGTTGAGTCACAACTCAACGGAGATGCTCCAAGTTTTATATTCCTGCTGGTGGCGAGTTCTACGTGGAATAATGTCCACGTCTCTGCAGAAATCCACACGAGCGGGAGAACACCGAACTTTCCGTCGCACGGAAGATCGGGAAGGAGAAAGACCGCACCTTGCTTTCCCACGGACTACTAGGTCCGCGCCAGGGATTGCAACACCAGCGACGATCGCCGGAGAGAAGGAAGTCGACGGAGCGAGCACGGCGGCGGCGGATCACTTCCGTCGGCGGCGGGATTCGGGATAGGCGGAACGAACGGAAAGGCGGAACGCTTCCGTCAGCTTCGATTCGATCAGCACGCACAGAACAGATCTTTTTCCCCGAAAACCCTAAGTGTCCTTTTATACCAAAGGCATAAATAGACTTAGGAATATCGCTATCCACAGACCACCCAGAAAAATAGGGTTCCAGAATCGGCGAGTATCAGTCGGCGAGAATCGGCGAGAATCACCTAGCAGATTCGGTGAGACTCAGTCGGCGAGAATCAGTTAGGATCGGCGAGAATCAGTCGGCGAGAATCACAATCGGCGAGAATCACAATCGGCGAGAATCACCCGGATCGGCGAGAATCAGAGTACAATACACGACGATTCACGCCGATCGTGGGTCGACGATCCACGTCGATCGGCGAGAATCAGAGTACCCATTCTCGACGATTCTCGTCGATCGGCGAGAATCAGAGTGACGATTCTCGTCAATCGGTGGGAATCAGAGTACCAATCCTCGACAATTGTTGTCGACCCTCGGTCGACTATTCTTACCAGTCCTTCAAGGCAACATTTGCCCAACCCGATGATCCTTTAAGGCAACACTTTGCCCATAACCCCATTAAGGTCGGTGATTGGTAACCTTTACCAACACAGTCAATCATCCAACTTCTCCACATCTCTTATGTGCGACCTTGCAGGCTCATATCGCGTTGGCAGTGAGATTACATGTTTGACCACTTCCAGATCACCATGGTAACTCCAACAGACTCCCACTTGATCTTGAAAGTATCAAACCAAAAACCTCACAAACAATGAGCGGCATCTAGCAATGCATCATTGCTCCCCAAGCAATAAGAGTTTATAACTCATAAGCCTTTATGACCAATGTACCAGCGTTGTCTTTGTCCCTTTGTCCCTTACATCCGGAAAGAACTAGAGGCATGGACTGTGTCACCCTCGTAATAGCTCAATCCAAGTTTCTTGATCTAGGACGGACTTCCAGAGAATGGTGAGTCCAATATCACATATTGACTCAACCAAGCATGACCATGCATTTCTCAGTCCAGTTCCATCAAGGGGCCCATGGATGCAACTCCTGTCATACAGGAGGACAAATCTCATATCTGCTCACACACAAACACCCAAATGATTCGTAACATGCCCAACAACCACCCTTATCATCAACCTTTCTCAAGGAAGACTTTAGATGGCATCAAAGCACGTTCTTCCTCACTTGATGAATGCTATGACTTCAGGTCAAAGGACCACAACACCATTGTCAATTGAGACCTACTCGTGATACGATTGGATGACAATCCACAGAGTAGTCTCAGGTTGGGTCTGTCCAGTACAACTTGTTCACTAACAAGTACCCACGTGATAACTTGATATCACAATATCATGACCTGTGAGAACCGGTCATCAGTCAACGCACGTGCTAGCCTTCATGTACCATCATCACCCTTAGTTTCTATGATGATACTTGACCAGGGACCTTTAAGAATGAAGCTTCAAATAAATCATAGGCTCTCACATTCAAGTCACGTACTTGATGTCCCATGGAAGCGAACATTCTAAGGGTATCTATTATGTTAACATTTAACTATCATATAGAAAAACTCATAATAAGAGAACTTGCCATTAATTATAAGAGAAAACTAGGTACACTGTTCATCATATGAACAAATAGCCAACAAAATACATGTTTACATACAATCCACAAGATTCTCACTAGAGTTGATCGTTTAGGTATCGTATACCCATCGATCTAGTATGACCATCATGCTTTCTCTGCACGAGAGGCTTTGTCAGTGGATCCGCAATATTCTCCTCAGTCGGCACTCTACAAATGTTCACATCTCCTCGTTCGACAATCTCACGAATAAGATGAAACCGCCGAAGTATGTGCTTGGAGCGCTGATGGGATCTAGGTTCCTTAGATTGTGCAATTGCACCATTGTTATCACAGTAGAGAACTACGGGACCAACAATGCTAGGAACTACATCAAGCTCGTCGATGAATTTCCTAATCCATACAGCCTCCTTCACCGCATTAGCTGTGGCGATATACTCGGCCTCTGTTGTAGAATCAGCAACTGTCTCTTGCTTGGAACTCTTCCAGCTCACAGCTCCTCCATTCAGGCAAAACACAAAACCTGACTGAGACTTGGAGTCATCTCTATCAGTTTGGAAGCTAGCATCCGTGTAACCACTTACAACGAGCTCTTCCTCTCCACCATACACCAAGAACACATCCTTAGTCCTTCTCAAGTACTTTAGGACATTCTTGACTGCAATCCAGTGACACTCACCGGGATCTGATTGATACCTGCTAGTCATGCTCAAAGCAAAGGAGATGTCGGGTCGAGTACATAGCATCACGTACATGATTGATCCAATTGCCGAAGCATATGGAATCAACTTCATGCGGTCCTTATCTTCACAAGACTTTGGACACTAGTCCTTAGAGAGATTCACACCATGAGACATGGACAAAAATCCTTTCTTGGACTCAAGCATGTTGAACCGCTTCAACACCTTTTCGATGTACGTACTCTGGGTCAAACCCAGCAACTTCTTCGATCTATCTCTATAGATCTTAATACCGAGTATATAAGTCGCTTCACCCAAATCCTTCATTGAAAAGCAGTTCCTTAGGTTGTTCTTAACAACTTTCAGGGTAGGAATGTTATTCTCAATCAACAGTATGTCATCTGCATACAATATCAGGAAGACAACAATGCTCCCACTGATTCGCTTGTAAACACAAGGCTCATCTTCATTCTTGATGAAACCAAACTCTTTGATTTTCTCATCAAAACGAAGATTCCAACTTCGAGAGGCCTGTTTCAGTCCATAGATGGACTTATTCAGCTTGCATATTTTAGTGGCTTCATCTGGGGATACAAAACCCTCGGGTTGTGTCATATACACTTCCTCAAGGAGGTTTCCATTAAGGAAAGCCGTTTTGACATCCATCTGTCAGATCTCGTAGTCATAATACGCAGCAACAGCAAGCAATATCCTTATGGACTTTACTATGGCAATAGGGGAAAAGGTCTCATCATAGTCAATACCATGAATTTGCTTGAAACCCTTAGCCACCAGTCGCCCTTTGAATGTCTGTACATTCCCATCCATGTCGGTCTTCTTCTTGAAGACCCACTTGCACCCTATGGGTCGTACCCCTTCAGGTGGTTCCACCAAGTTCCAAACTTGGTTTGCATACATGGAGTCCATTTCGGATTTTATAGCCTCAAGCCATTTGTCAGAGTCCGGTCCATTCATAGCCTCTTGGTAGGTTGCTGGTTCATCATCATGATCCATGAGCAACACATTACCTATTTGAGACACGAGAAATCCATATCTCTCTGGCTCAAACCTCGGTCTACTAGATCTACGTAGGACTTGTGCTCCCTGAGCAGGTTCTCTAGCTACAACATCTTGTAGTCCTGTCTCAGAATCCAATTCCGGTTCATACACTACATGTGGTTCTTGAACTTCTTCAAGCTCTACCTTTTCAGTCTTTCTTGATAAGAACTCTTTCTCCAAGAAG
The DNA here is from genome assembly GCA_039583875.1 of Platanthera guangdongensis. Classification (NCBI taxonomy): domain Eukaryota; kingdom Viridiplantae; phylum Streptophyta; class Magnoliopsida; order Asparagales; family Orchidaceae; genus Platanthera; species Platanthera guangdongensis. The sequence continues at coordinate 52,348,103 of CM077152.1, forward strand.
ACACCAGTCCTTGCGACAAACACTTTGCCCTCAGACGGTAGGTAAAAGTAATACCCTTTCGTTTACTTAGGATATCCCACCAGATAACATTTATCCGATTTGGGTTCTAGCTTGTCAGGCATTTGACGTCTCACGTATGCCTCACAGCCCCAAATTTTAATGAACGACATACTGGGACGCTTCCCAGTCCATATCTCATATGGTGTCTTCAAAACCGTTTTCGTTGGAGCGCGATTCAATGTCATTGCAGCAGTCTCTAAAGCAAATCCCCAAAAGGAAACAGGTAAGTCTGCATGACTCATCATCGAACGTACCATGTCTAACAGTGTACGATTTCTCCTCTCATACACACCATTATGTTGTGGTGTTCTAGGTGGAGTGAGCTGTGATACAATACCACACTCTTTCAGATGATCACGGAACTCATGACTCAGGTATTCGCCACCTCGATCAGATCGGAGTGCTTTAACCCTTTTACCCAACTGGTTTTCTACTTCATTCTTGAACTCTTTGAACTTTTCAAAGGTCTCGGATTTGCACTTCATAAGATACACGTATCCGTATCTACTGAAATCATCAGTAAATGTAACAAAGTAGAAATACCCACATCTAGCCATGGAACTCATGGGTCCGCATACATCACTATGTACAACACCCAAGAGATCCTCAGCCCTCTCAGTATAACCAGTGAAAGGAGCTTTAGTCATCTTGCCTAACAAACAAGATTCGCATCGCTCAAATGATTCATAATCAAATGAGTCCAAAAGTCCATCTCTATGGAGCTTGGATATGCACTTCTCGTTGATATGGCACAAATGACAATGCCAGAGAAAAGTAAGGTTCGAGTCATTTGTTCTTAGTCTTTTATTATTTTCAACATTACGGATCAGATGGTCCAAGTTCAAAACATAAAGACCATTAAACAATTGGGCTACAGCATAACAAACATCATTCTTAAATATAGAACAGCAGTTGTTCTTAATTATAAAAGAAAATCCAGTCATGTCCAAGCATGAAATAGATATAATGTTTCTAGTTATGGCCGGAACAAAATAACAATTATCTAGTTCTATTACAAGCCCACTGGGCAAAGAAAGACGGTAAACCCCTACGGCTACAGCAGCAACTCTTGCTCCATTGCCGATGCGGAGGTCCACCTCCCCTTTACTTAGCAATCTTCTCCTTCCCAGTTCCTGCACATTTGTACAAATGTGAGAACCACATCCGGTATCCAATACCCAAGATGAAGAATCAGAAAGGTTTATCTCTATAACGTGAATATTTGAAGCGGAAGTCATACCTCCCTTCATTTTCTGCAGACCTTCAATATACGAAGGACAGTTCCTCCGCCAATGACCAGCCTTGCCACAGTGGTGGCATTTCCCTTCCTTCACCATGCTTTTCTTTTTCATCAGTGCAGAAGACTTGGGCTCAAGATATGACTTAGGTCCCACCTTCGTCTTCTTAGAGCCCTTGGCCTTGCCCTTGCCCTTATGCACCATCAGTATGGGGCTGGCAGGCTTGGCCTTCTTCATATTGATTTCATCAGTTCTCAACATGCCTAGGAGTTCGGGCAGTGTCTTGTCTATTTCATTCATGTTGTAGTTCAAGACGAACTGCTCATAACTATCCGGCAACGATTGCAGGATCAGATCTGTGGCCAACTCTTGACCAAGAGGAAAACCCAGCCTTTCAAGGTTCTCTATATACCCAATCATCTTGAGTACGTGAGTCCCTACTGAGTCTCGAACTCCCATCTTGCACTGAAACAACGCTTTTGTGACGTCGAACCTCTCTTGACGAGCCTGCCCTTGAAACATTTTCTTGAGATGCTCGTCAATCTCCTTGCACCCCATGCTCTCATGTTGCTTCTGAAGCTCAGAGTTCATAGTGGCAAGCATAAGGCATTCGACATCTAAAGCATCATCAGTATACTTCTTATAAGTATCCTTCTCAGCATGGGAAGAGTTCCCGGTCGGCACCTCGGGGGCTTCTTCTTCCAAGACATAGAGCTTTCGCTCTTGCCTGAGAACAATTCTCAGGTTCCTGTACCAGTCCATGTAATTTGTCCCACTGAGCTTATCCTTCTCAAGGATGGCTCTCAGAGACAAAGTGGAGTGTGAAACACTTGCCATGGAATTCTACAAAAATTTATGCAGAATAAAATCAGTACCAAAATTTCAAATACAATTTATTTTAATTTGGACTTCAATTAAAACACTCCCACTATTTTATTCGAAATGATAGCCCTCACTAACAATTCGGAGAGTTCATACGAGCTACTCTCTTAGTGGACAAGATCCGTATTTCACCAACACAATGAGTCAGCTTTGGCCTTCCTCTCACGATGCGGTTATTTAGGTAGGCAATGCTTGCCAATTGCATCCTCATGCAATTCTTGTATGGTTGGTGAATAACTCCTTACTCGCATCCATCATATGGTGCATGCCAACCCTATGCCTCTAGGCACTCAACCTTTGAGGTCACCTAGTTAAGCTGGACCCGATGTCGACAGTGGGATATCACAATTATCCGCTCGCACCCTTACCAAGATAGATTAATGCACCTTGCTTTGGCAAGCCCACACTTCATCGATCGAGGCAGGAAGAGTGTCATCCATCGGAAGGCATCCTAACACTTAATATTTGATGAAGGGATTTTAATTATAGGTTAACAATTAACCAAGATCAACATTTGATCAATGTGCACATCCAAAGAAAAACAATATATCTAAAACCACATGCATCCCTTATGTGCACAACCTGATACCATCAACATTTGATAGAAGGAAGGGCTAAATCTGAACATCCGGAAACTTCCAAATCCTCAGATTTACATGCACTGGACAAAAAAAAGCAAAGACAACTCAACTTAAAGCAGTAGACAAGCTCATCTCTCTATGTTGGATTCAAAATTCAAAACAAAATCGAGGGATGGTTACTACTAAAGAGACTACAATTTCTAACAATTAGAAATTCCCACGCAATCCCAGACGTTCTTGGCGGGGTACCAGGACTAAATCTAGACATTTAGAACACTTCTAAATCCCTAGCTTTACACGCACTGGGATAACAAAACTTCCAAAACAACAATCTTGCCCGTAACCTCCCTCTGATACCACTGATGGGTTTCTCTATGAGGATGGCACAACGCTTGTGCACGCAGCGGAAAGGTAAAACATCAAGAAAACCCAAAAGAGATGGGATCGTGTCATGGTAGTTGAATCAAGAAGTTAACACACAACTATGCAAAAATTACCTCGGTGGCGTTGAGTCACAACTCAACGGAGATGCTCCAAGTTTTGTATTCCTGCTGGTGGCGAGTTCTACGTGGAATAATGTCCACGTCTCTGTAGAAATCAACACGAGCGGGAGAACACCGAACTTTCCGTCGCACGGAAGATCGGGAAGGAGAAAGACCGCACCTTGCTTTCCCATGGACTGCTAGGTCCGCGCCAGGGATTGCAACACCAGCGACGATCACCGGAGAGAAGGAAGTCGACGGAGCGAGCACGGCGGCGGCGGATCACTTCCGTCGGCGGCGGGATTCGGGATAGGCGGAACGAACGGAAAGGCGGAACGCTTCCATCGGCTTCGATTCGATCAGCACGCACAGAACAGATCTTTTTCCCCGAAAACCCTAAGTGTCCTTTTATACCAAAGGCATAAATAGACTTAGGAATATCGCTATCCGCAGACCACCCAGAAAAATAGGGTTCCAGAATCGGCGAGTATCAGACGGTGAGAATCGGCGAGAATCACCTAGCAGATTCGGCGAGACTCAGTCGGCGAGAATCAGTTAGGATCGGCGAGAATCAGTCGGCGAGAATCACAATCGGCGAGAATCACAATCGGCGAGAATCACCCGGATCGGCAAGAATCAGAGTACAATACTCGACGATTCACGCCGATCGTGGGTCGACGATCCACGTCGATCGGCGAGAATCAGAGTACCAATTCTCGACGATTCTTGTCGATCGGCGAGAATTAGAGTGACGATTCTCATCGATCGGCGGGAATCAGAGTACCAATCCTCGACGATTGTTGTCGACCCTCGGTCGACTATTCTTACCAGTCCTTCAAGGCAACTTTTGCCCAACCCGATGATCCTTTAAGGCAACACTTTGCCCATAACCTCATTAAGGTCGGTGATTGGTAACCTTTACCAACACAGTCAATCATCCAACTTCTCCACATCTCTTATGTGCGACCCTGCAGGCTCATATCGCGTTGGCAGTGAGATTACATGTTTGACCACTTCCAGATCACCATGGTAACTCCAACAGAGGCCCCTCATCAACTACTTCAGGGTCGTTCCATCATCTTACCATCAGTGCCTGAAGTACTGTCATGGAGATGTTCAGATCAGGATCAGGGGAGATCCCAAGGCCTCCAGGGAATGCTACATGAATGTCGTTAGCACCATCAACTGGATGGGTGACGCAGAGAAGCTGGAGGAGATGCTGGAGAAGGAGAATGGACTGTGTGTTGTGGAAAAGGTGGAGGTGATAGAGTTGATCTCTCGAGAAGGAGAGTCGGGACTGCTGAAGGTTGGAGGATCGCTGCCGCTAGGAGTGAAGATAGAGATGGTTGCTTTCCTGTAGGACAACGTTGACATCTTTGCATGGAGAGCTGCCGAGATGTCAGGAGTTGACGCTAATGTTGCCTGCCATCGCCTCAACCTGGATCCCGCGGTGGCTCCTGTTCGTCAGAAGCAGAGGAAGAGCGTCGCCATGCTGGCCGAGCCGATTAGGGAGGAGGTAGAGAAGCTGCTGGAGGCGGGTTTTGTCTCGGAGATCCAGCATCCAGGCTGGGTCTCCAATGTTGTAATGGTGAAGAAGCCCGGAGGGGGCTGGCACCTTTGTATCGATTTTTCAATATTGAATAAAGCTTGCCCGAAGGATTACTACCCATTGCCTCAAATCGACGTGCTGGTTGATTCCGCCATCGAGTTTCCTGTGATGAGTTTTCTTGATGCTTTTTCAGGGTATCACCAAATCCGGATGCATCCCCCCTACTGCCGGGACGTCTCTTTCATAACCAGTGGTGGCTGCTATAGCTACAAGATGATGCCCTTCGGGCTTAACAATGCAGGCGTGACTTACCAGAGAATGATGAATCAAATCTTCAAGGAGCAGAAGGGGAGGAACTTGGAGGTTTATGTGGATGACCTCCTCGTTAAGAGTAAGAGTGTCGCGGAACACATAACGGATCTGGTGGAGACCTTCGCTACTCTGAGGAAGTACAAGATGTGACTCAACCCGGCCAAGTGCTTCTTCGGTACAGGAAGAGGGAAGTTTCTAGGTCATCTCCTCACTCCCAGGGGGTGGAACCTAATCCGAACAAGTTAAAGGCCATTCTGGAGATGGCGTCACCAAGGGATCCCAAGGAAGTTCAAAAGCTGACTGGAAGACTGGCAGGCCTCAGTCGTTTCTTATCCAAGGCAGGGGAGAAGTGCTCGCCATTCTTCAAGACTCTTCGGGGGAATCAAAAGTTCGAGTGGATGGCGGAGTGTGAGGAGGCCTTCGGAAAGCTCAAGCAACAGCTAACCCAAGCTCCTCTCCTCCAAGTCCTGCGGGGTAATGAAGATCTCTTTCTTTATCTGGGAGTCGGGGCGGAAGCAGTTAGTTCAGTGTTGGTCTGGGAGGAAGGCAAGAGGTAGCTCCATGTATATTATGTTAGTAGAGTGTTGCGGCAGGCGGAAGAGAGATACCCTATTTTGGAGAAGCTAGTGTTTGTGTTGGTGGTTTCGGCTCGTAGGCTCCGTCCGTATTTTCAAGCTCACTCCATCAGGGTCGTCTCCGATCATCCTCTACGGAGTATCCTGGATGGAGTGGAGCACTCGAGCAAGCTGGCAAAGTGGGCGGTAAAGCTTAGCGAGTTCAATATTTCTTACTTTCCAAGGGTGGCAATCAAGGCGCAGGCGGTGGCGGATTTCCTTGCCGACTTCTCTGCCGGGGTAGAAGGAGAGGAAGGCTCTTCTAGCACAGTCTCCTGGAAGATACTCGTGGATGGGGCTTCGGCCAGATATTTCGTGGGAGCCGGAGTCGTGCTCGTAAGCCATCAGGGAACCAGGATCGAGCAAGCAGTCGAGATCCTCTTCCCAGTTACCAACAATCAGGCGGAGTACGAAGCCATGGTAGCTGGCTTGCGTCTCGCCAAGGAGCTAGCAATCAGAGATATCAGAGCCTTCACCGACTCGATGGTAGTCGTGTCCCAGATCAGAGGCGAATTCGAGGTGAACGATCCGATTTTGCAACGGTACTTGATCAAAGTGAAAGGTCTGATCGGGGGGTTTCAATATTTCTTCGTCGAGCACGTACCCCGAGCAGAGAATTCAGAAGCTGACTACCTTGCCAAATACAGTCCCCGGGCTGGGGGAACCGTGACGGAACTTTTCCGACCATCCATCGAGGAAGGGGAGATGATGGGGATCGAGCAGAGGGCATCCTGGAGGGATCCGTTTGTTTCTTTCTTGACAACAGGTCGGATTCCTGCCAGTGAAGGAGACCAGAGGAAGTTTCGTTATAAATCCGCATACTATCTGCTTCAAGAAGGAGAGCTCTACCGCAAGACCATCTCAGGTCCTCTGGCTCGGTGCCTGTCAGAGATTGAAGTACCTCGTATCCTGGAGGAGATTCATTCAGGAGAGTGCGGAAGTCATTCAGGGACTCGCACTCTGGAACAAAGAATTCTAAGGCATGGGTGTTTCTTGCCCACCATTAGGAAGGATGCAGAAGCCTTCTCCAAAAAGTGTCTCCAGTGCCAACTCTTCGCGCCTCTTCAACTACAACCAGCTCAACATCTTTGCTCGATCACTACTCCATGGCCCTTCGCCATCTGGGGGATGTACTTGATCGGCCCTTTTCCTCAGGTCAACAGACAAAGAAAGTTTGTGCTTGTCATGATCGATTATTTCTCCAAGTGGATAGAGGCAAAGGCTCTGGCCAAGGCCACTTCGTAGATTGTAAAGAACTTCATTAGGGGAGAAATTGCATGCAGGTTTAGGATTCCTCTCGCCATCGTCACCGACAATGGGTCGCAATTTGCTAGCTTGGAGTTAGAGGACTTCTGCAAGCAGCTGGGGACGGATCTTTGATTCTCCTCTATGCATCATCCTCGCAGCAATGGACAAGTGCAAGTCGCCAACAAGTTGATCGTTAACCTCCTAAAGAAGAAAGTCACCAACTTGAAAGGCAATTGGCCAGAGCAGCTCCCCTCGGTTTTATGGGCCCTGAGAACAACTCCAAACTCGGCTACGGGGGAAACTCCCTTCAAGTTGTCCCACGGGTCCGAGGCACTCATCCCAGTGGAGTTCGAGGTTCGGAGCCCGAGAGTCATAGCAGCTGTAGATGGCAGCGAAGAATGGCGCTTGGAGAATGAAGACGCTCAAAGACTCTCTCTGGATTTCGTAGAAGAGCTTCGTGACTTGGACTCCATCCGCCAAGAGGAGAACAAGCGGCGCATGGCAAAGCACTTCGACAAAAACGTCCGCCTAAAGCATTTCCTTGTGGGGGATCTAGTTATGAAGAAGGTGGACACCGCAGGAAGAGGAGCAACAGTTGGCAAGTTATATCCAAATTAGGAAGGTCCCTTCATTGTCCAGGAAGCCTTGGCCACCGGAGGCTATTATCTCCAGGATCAGGTTGGAGAGAAGCTGGGAGGTACTTGGAGCGGGCATGACCTGAAAAGATTCTACCCCTAGCGATTCATGTTGAACTTGTACTTATACATGCTTTCACATATATTCAATGGCAACTGTTTGGCTTCTGTTTATTCTTCTTTTGTCTCAAGTTTTCTGAGAGCTCAAGGTTCTACTCCAAGATCGATCCGAGAAGCCGACCGTCAACTTGTTCCCCCTGGATAGTCCAGTTTGGACGATGGGATGATGCCTCGGGATATAAGCATCCTTGTAAGACTGGACCCCCGCACGGACGGCCGAGATCAGCTCCCCCTTGCATGTCGGCCTAGCTACCCCTGATTACATCTCTCCTCAGACTGGAGGAACTAGCTGGAACAGGTTTGGACTCCAACCTCTTGGATTTGAGTAAGGATCAACCTTGCTAAGTGTAAAAGTAGAGAACACGCAGCTAACAAACAGACCTAAATTTGAATAATTGAAAGTTTATTATCCAAAAAATATATCATTTACAAAGGTATGACCTCCCTTTTATAGAATGGAGGAGATATGAGAGAGTACAAACAAACAATGTGGGACTAAAAATGTACAGGGCTGAGCGACTAGAAATAAAGGAGACCGCACAGGCCGCGCGGTTAGACAGATGGACTAACCGCTCGGCAACTCCAGCAGGAAGAGAACAGGCCGCAATAGGAGACCGATAGACCGCCCAGTCTCCATGCTACTGAGTGAGACCGCCAGACCGCCTGGACTACAAACAGCAACAGTCTGAATATGAACCTGCTGGAAAGGAACTGCTAGACCGCGCAGTCAATAACCCGCCAGACAAGACCGCAAGGCCGCCCGGTCTAATGCTTCAACACTCCCCCTCAAGCTGGAGCATAGATATCAATCATGCCCGGCTTGTCACAAATGTGGAAGAAGGAAGTAGAGACCGGTTTTGTGAAGATATCTGCCAATTCTTTGTCAGAGGTGACAAACAGAGTACAAATATGTTTCTTCAAAACCTCCTCCCGAATGAAGTGGCAGTCAACCTCTATATACTTTGCTATCTCATGGAAGACCGGATTTTTGGATATATATATATAGCGGCCTTGTTGTCACAGAACATAGGAAGTGGATAGTCATATACCTCTCCTAGGTCAAGCATGAGACCCCGCAACCACTTTAACTCACACGTGGTTGACGCCATACTTCGGTATTCGGCTTCTACACTGGATCTGGAGACAACAGACTGTTTCTTGCTCTTCCAAGTCACAAGATTTCCTCCAACAAAAGTACAAAAACCTGATGTGGATTTACGATCGCCTTTATCATCCTCATAGCTTGAATCTGAGTAGGCTTCAACCCTCAGATGACCATTCTTCTGAAAGATTAGCCCTTTGCCCGGTGCTGCTTTAACATACTATAAAATCTTCAAGGCAGACTGAAGATGGCACTCCCTGGGAGCTTGCATAAACTGACTGACCTTGCCTACAGCATTGGAGATGTCGGGTCTGGTCACCGTGAGATAGATGAGTTTGTCCACCAAACGTCTGTACCTTGTGACATTAGATAGAAGAGGCAAGTCATCCGTCCATGTTTTGTCTTCTCCAATAGCCATGGGAAACCGAGCCGGTATGGCACCTGTCAATCCTGCCTCTTGTATAAGATCAAGGGAATACTTTCGTTGGGAGAGAACCAACGAGTCAAGCTTCCGAGAGATTTCTATCCCCAAAAGGTATTTCGGGGATCCCATATCCTTCATGACCAGGTGTTGACGGAGGTGTTTCTTCGTCAAGTCCACCCCAGCTTGGTCATCGCTAGTAAGAAGAATATCATCCATATACACTGCCAAAACCACCAGTCCCGAGACCGTTTTGCGAATAAATAAGGAGTGATCGGCTGAACTCCTTGCAAAGTCGATGGTAGCCACAATACCACTTAACTTGTCGAACCACGCCCGAGGGCTCTGCTTTAGGCCATAAATGGCCTTCTTCAACTGGCATACTCGTGTCTCCCCCTAAACAACATACCTAGGAGGTTGCTCCATGTAGACGTCCTCCTGAAGATCTCCATAGAGAAAGGCATTCTTGACATCAAGCTGGGAAATAGAACAATCCATGTTAACAGCCACAGAGAGAAGAACTCGGATGGTGCTGAGGCGAGCAACCGGAGAGAAAGTATCAAAGTAATCAATGTCGTAAGTCTGAGTGGAGCCTTTGGCCACCAGCCGGGCCTTGTAGCGATCCACAGTGTCGTCGGGGCGAAATTTCACAACAAATACCCAGCGATAGCCAACGACATCAGTACCCACTGGTGGAGGAAAAAGGGTCCAGGTACCCCTTTCAGTAAGAGTAGCCATCTCGTAATCCATGGCAGATTTCCAATGAGGAATAGCAAGAGCCTCCTGGTAGGTGCGAAGAGTAGTATCAGCGGAGATAGCCAAGGCAAAACACCTGCGAGAAGGAGAAAGCCGCTCATAGGAAACAACTGCCGCAAGCGGGTGTTGAGTACACGCCCGCACCCCTTTGCGAAGAGCAATGGGAAGATCCAGGTCGACGCGTGCCTTAGCAACCGGAGCGTCCGTGGCGGAGAAGGCTGGCCCGGGACTAGAGAGACGGCCGCGGAGAAGAGGGAGGAGGAGTAGGGGTGAGACGGACAGAGAAGGAGACGGAGGAGGAGAGGAGGGAAGAGGGGAGACGTCGACAGGCATGGAAGGAATGGAGAGAGGCGGTGGAGAAGCAGAGATATTAGGAGGAAGAGGGAAGTCAAGAGAGAAGTAGGATGCATTCTCGAAGAATGTCACGTCTGCGGAGACAAATTGTTTGCGCAGAACGGGGTCAAAACAGTAATAGCCTTTTTGAGTGGTAGAGTACCCCCAAAAAGACACACTTGGTGGAACGGGGGGAAAGCTTATCGCGGGTAGCGGACGGAGCGTGAACAAAGGCCGTACACCCAAAGACACGGAGAGGGAGAAGAAAAGGTTCCTTGCAGGGGTATAGAATGGGGAAGGGGGTCTGGCCGTGGAGAACCGTGGTGGGAAGACGGTTGATGAGATAGCAGGCGAGGAGCACAGCGTAGCCCCAGTAGGAGCGGGGCATTTGCATCTGCGTCATGAGAGTGCAAGCGACATCCAGGAGGTGATGGTTTTTACGCTCCGCCACCCCATTCTGCTGGGAGGTGTAAACACAGGTGGTTTGATGAAGAAGACCATGTTGCCGAAAGAAAGAGGAGAACTCATGACTAAGATACTCCTTAGTATTATCAGAGCGAAAAACTTTAATAGAAATGTCAAATTGAGTTTTAATCATAAAATAGAAAGATTGCCAGATAGAAAAGAGTTTAGAGTGATCTTTTAACAGATACACCCAGGTACATCTAGAAAAATCATCTATAAAAGTTACAAAGTAGGAACTACCACGACCAACGGTGAGGGTAGGAGCAGGACCCCAGACATCAGAATGAATGAGATCAAACGGGCGAGAGGAGCCACGGCCTTGCTTTGGTGGGAAGGAGGAGCGATGATGTTTGCCAAGCTGACACGCATCACAGTTGAGCGGAGAACTGGTCGGAGGTAAGTGTGGCAGAAGCTGTCGAAGAATCCGAGGAGGAGGATGTCCAAGGCGAAGATGTCATTGAAGCAGATCTGTAGAGGAGGAGGAGTAGGCGGACAGAGCGGAAACGTTGTCGAGGAAGTAGAGGCCGCCGCTCTCAGTCCCAGTAACAATCATCTGCTGGGTCCTCGGGTCCTGAAAAGAACAAGTAGTGGGAGTGAATAAGACGGAGCACTGAAGTTGCCAGCATAAAGTAGTAACAGATAATAAATTGCACGGGAACTTCGGGACATAAAGAGTGTCCTCCAAGCGAAGCGATGGGGTGACTTGAACCATGCCCGTTCCAAGAACTGGGGACGGTGAACCATCCGACATACGAACCGGGGACAGCCGGTCATGCGTTTCAAGGAGAGAGAAGCAATGAGGGTTTCCAGTCATATGATTTGTAGCACCCGAGTCAATCAGCCATTTACCTTGGGTAACGACATGGGCACTACCTGAAGTCGTGACCACAGAGGCAGACGGCCGAGAGGAGGCGGAGGTCGAGGAAGGAGTATCACCGGAAGGGCGAAGATGAGGTTGTTTCAGCCAGCAGCGGTCAACAGAATGGCCGCTACGACCACAGTGAGAGCAGAGGAACCTAGACGAACTACGTCCGCCTGAGTGGCTGCGACTACTAGAGCCCCCCCCCCCCCCCCCGCTGAGCCTGGTGAGCATAGGAGTCCTGGGAAGGGGGGAGGTCAAGGCCGCTGGAGCAGTGAAGTAACAGCAGCAATGCGAGCTGCGGTGGCATCCAAAGTAGGAGATTCCGCCTCACCCAAGATCTGCTGGTAGATCATATCATAGGAATCGGGAAGACAGAGAAGATAACAAACAACCAGGAGTTCTTGGAAGTGTTTGTGCTGATCGGTCAAGTCTGCGGAGAAGGGGCGATTCTGGAGGATCTCTGCGCCAAGAGACTGAACCTGCTGATAAGCCGCAGCGGGAGACATGGAAGGGCGGGCGAAGAGGTCTGCATAAAGAGTATAAATGCGGGACGTCTGGCCCCCCTTCGAATAGAGAGCAGTTAGGTGAAGCCAAGCGGCCTTGACCGTCTCATCATGGAGAATGACGGGAAGGCACTCATCAGAGCGGTTGTTGGCTAGCCAAGTGCGGACAAGGGCATCACTCGCATCCCAGTCATCAAATTGAGGAGAGTTAAGAGGAGGAGGGTCATCGGTGAGGTGATGACGCTTGTGCTGAGAGCGAAGAAGAAAGGTGAAAGAAACGCTCCAATCGGGATAGTTGGAGCCAACAAGTTTATAAAGTGTGCCAAGGTTGCCCGAAGGAGTAGGAGGAGGAGGAGCTGTAGGAGTGGTGAAGATAATGGGGGTGGAGAGACCGGAAGTAGTGGCCATAGAGAAGGCAGGAAACCGTGCGAGAAGAAGAGAAGCCGCGGGGAGAGAAAAAAAAAGGAGACCAAGCCGCACGACCTAAGGAGGAGGCCGGGACACGAGAAAGAAACCACAACGAACAAGGACGAAACCGCAGCGGGCTATAGAGAAGAAGCTGCAGTGGCACGGTGGCAAAACACCAGCGGCTAGGAAGTACACCAAGGCACAGGGAAAGTGGTCGCGCGAACTGAAAGAGGCCGAGCGAACAGAAGAGAAGAGGAGGCAAGGGACCCAAGAGAACAGTCCGAAGAAAGTCACGCGAACAGGGAGAAGTCGCGCGAACAGGGCAGCGGACAGAAGAGAAAACAAGCCGCGAGAGCAGATAGAGCTCAGTCAGGAGGAAAGGACCGAGTCCTGTGATACCATGTAAAAGTAGAGAACACGCAGCTAACAAACAGCCCTAAATTTGAATAATTGAAAGTTTATTATCCAAAAAAGATATTATTTACAAAGGTATGACCTCCCTTTTATAGAATGGAGGAGATATGATAGAGTACAAACAAACAATGTGGGACTAAAAATGTACAGGGCTGAGCGGCTAGAAATAAAGGAGACCGCACAGGCCGCGCGGTTAGACAGATGGACTAACCGCTCGGCAACTCCAGCAGGAAGAGAACAGGCCGCAATAGGAGACCGATAGACCGCCCGGTCTCCAGGCTACTGAGTGAGACCGCCATACCGCTCGAACTACAAACAGCAACAGTCTGAATATGAACCTGCTGGAAAGGAACCGCTAGACCGCGCAGTCAACAACCCGCCAGACAAGACCGCAAGGCCGCCCGGTCTAATGCTTCAACACCAAGCTCTCCTTTCGGGAAACGGCCCTTCAATTATTTTTCAAAGGCAGGATAACTAGCCAAAGAGCCAAGATAGGCCCAAGGGAATATGTTAGTCGCGAGTTCGTCCTGGAGGACCCTCGGAAGAACATTACCCCTCGCTCGTACGTTTATGCCCGTGGCCAGGTGGCAGAGCTGAGAATGATTTCCACGGTTGGATTGGGAAACATGCCTTCGACCTGTTTCTCCTAGATGGCCCAGTTAGGACGATGGGACGATGCCTCGGGATGTAAGCGCCCTTGTAAGACCGGACCCCTGTAATGACAGTCGAGATCAGCTCCCCCCTTGCATGTCGGCCTAGCTACCCCCGATTGCATCTCTCCTCTGACTGGAGGAACTGTCAGGAACAGGGTTGGACGCCAACCTCCCAACCCGACCTCGGCAAGATCATCGCTTTCTTTTCAATTTCTTCATCGTCAAAAATACTGATGCACGTCATTCATTATCAACCTCTTAAAGCAGCAGGGGAAAACGACTCCAATATATCAAGTCCTCGAGTGGCAGGTCGTCGTAAGTCCAAGTCCTTGCACGAGCTCCTCTCCTGCATATTAGCCAAGGACCTCCTAGAGTGAGATCGAGTTCCTCGTTGGAGTGATGTTGTAGTCCGAGATCTCTGTATGAGCTCCTCTCCTGCAGACCAACTACTTACCTCCCCGAGTCGACTTACACCACTCTAATTGAACAATGCTCCTGAGAGCTGTTGACTCCAATATATCAAGTCCTCGAGTGGTGGGTCGTCGTAAGTCCAAGTCCCTGCACGAGCTCCTCTCCTGTATATTGGCCAAGGAACTTCTCGAGTGAGATCGAGTTCCTCGTTGCAGTGATGTCGTAGTCCGAGATCTCTGTACAAGCTCCTCTCCTGCAGACTGACTCCTTGCCTCCCCGAGTCGACTTACACCACTCTAGTTGAGCAAGGCTCCTGAGAGCTGTCGACTCCAATATATCAAGTCCTCGAGTGGCAGGTCGCCATGAGTCTAAGTCACTGCACGAGCTCCTCTCCTGCATATTGGCCAAGGACCTCCTCGAGTGAGATCGAGTTTCTCGTTGGAGTGATGTCGTAGTCCAAGATCTCTGTACGAGCTCCTCTCCTGCAGACCGACTACTTGCCTCCCCGATTCGACTTACACCACTCCAGTTGAGCAAGGCTCCGGAGAGCTATCGACTCCAACATATCAAGTCCTCGAGTGGCAGGTCGCCGTAAGTCTAATTCCCTGCACGAGCTCCTCTCATGCATATTGGCCAAGGACCTCCTCGAGTGAGATCAAGTTCCTCGTTGGAGTGATGTCGTAGTCTGAGATCTCTGTACGAGTTCCTCTCCTGCAGACCGACTACTTGCCTCCCCGAGTCGACTAGTTCCCACCCCCAATTGAGCTTGGCTCCTGCAGGGTGTCGACCGATTACCACCTCGAGTTGAGCTCGGCTCCTACTGGGTGTCGACTACTCCCAACCACAAATCAGGCTCAGCTCCTCACAAGATGTCGGTTTTGGTGACCAAATAAGTAAGTTGTGCAGGTGCGAGCAGAATTGGGCGAGCATGCGAGCAAGTATCGGTGAGTATGCGAGTATCACATAACAAATGTGTGAGCATGACATGGCGAGTACATGCGCAGAATATAGGCGAGTAGCGGGATGAGAGTTGATGGAACGACTACGATCGCGCAAGCAATGGCAAAATGATTATGGTTGGTATCGACGTGCTAGTAAAGCGTCGCGAGCACTCGTTCTCCCCAAGCCTATGAGCCTAGCGAGTATCATCAGCAAACAAACATGAAAGAAGAAAACGACAGCATGGTAATTTAAACATGTATATATATATTTCTTTCAAAAATGTTACAAGTTACAAAAGTTGTCTATTACAAAAAATGTCGCTAACTGCCTTGTGCGAGTATGACAAATATCGGCGAGCAACTAGGACTCATCGTCACCAGTATCAGGCTGATATTCCTCATCTCCAATGTCGGCATCCTCCTCTTCCTCGCCGCTCTCCTTGCTCTCCTCCTCGCCGCTGCCATAGATGCTGCTGCTACCGATGCCGTTGTTGGAGCCCGACGACGATGAAGGAATGCGATCTGGCGAGGTTGTATCCTCGGCGAGCAGCTCGGGGATAAGCTAGTCCATAGTAAACTGCTTCTCCCCCTCGTCAAATTTTCCGATGATCCTCAACCACGCGAGCACAACATGCACGGGCTATCTCGTGGCGGACTAACGACCTCTTCTCCCAAAGAACGCGATATCTCTTGATTGCATAATGAGGGTCGTCCTTCGGTCGTGGCTGAGGAGCAGAAGAACTCGCGCCGGCTTTTAGAATAGCTAGGAGAGATTCCATCTCGGCTACGCGGATTTGGGCTGCCTCCAGGTCAACCTGCGATTTGGCGAGTTTCGCCTCGTACGTAGAAAGTTTCTTGGCGGTTTCTATCTCGGCAGCCTGCGACAAAGAATAGAGAATCAGCAAAAAGAATCCAAGGCCGACAACGTCAATGTCACGTGCAGGAAGCGACTTACCTCATCATCTCGCCAGCGGGCGGACTCTATGCCGAGATCAATCGCCTTCTTGTTGACAATCTTCAAGGCCTTGGTCGTCTCCAGTAGTTTCCTCGTCGCGAAGTGGTTCAGTTCGACGGCTCGCACGAGCGAGCAAGATGCCTGCTGGGAGATTTCCTCCTCGCTGAGGTCCAGCATCAACTCAGCATCGCCCCGCCCATACAGTGCATGGAGGACGGCAAAGGCCTCCCCCTTGTCCTCCCAGTCCGCCGACCAGGAGGGGAGGTTGGTGCTCAGCATCACCAGGTGTTCGTCCGCCGACCATGTCACCAGCGGGCGACCATAGGCGTCAACCGCCCCTCGCCCCAAATTGAAGTTGGGGTGGAAGTGGGGAAGTCGAGCATCAAGCGGCGGTGATTCTTGGTCGTTAGGTTGCGGCGACGACACCTTCGCCTTTGTGGTCGCGGGGCCCAGCAACCTGGCCTTCCCCTTCCCCTTGGCAAGCATTTTCCTCTCGCTGACATCAGCCGGCGGGTTGGTCTCATGCAGTGAGGTGGCGAATTCCTTTGCCGGAGGGAGCGGTTTCTCAGGGAGCTCGCACGGCACTGTAAAATGTCGAGCGATATCAATTTTAAGCTGCGGCTAGGGAAGCGAGTATGCAAACTATGATCCTCGCACAAAACTTACCCTCCTTGGAATGTATCTCCAGCAAGGTGTTGACATTTAGTCACCAAAAGATGACATCGAACCAGCGACCTCGGAATGATTCGACAAGCTGCTCGTGGACGCCCTCCAATATCGGCGGGAGGAAGGCAAAATCGGCAGGTTGGTGCGGCCTCCCCAGGATGCCCGTGAAGTCGCCTTCGACGATGACTAGCAGCTGGCTCCAGCGATGGACCTTATTCGCCGTCCCCACCAGAGTGCAAATGTGGCTACTGAAGTTGACCACGCCCTCAGCAGTCGCGGCAAAGGCGAAGATCTTGCGGATGACGGATAGGTCGAAGGCGACCCTCTCCTCGCGCAAGTAGCAGAGTAACCTCATGATGATCGCGACGCCATTGAGGTTGATCTGCGCTGGGACGATGTCGAAGTAATGCAGGATCTCGCAATACTCCTGGCACAATGGAAGTCGCAGGCCGGCGTCGAAGTGGCGAAGGGGGAGGACCAGCGCGCCCTCTATGTATGTGTTTAGTCGCTCGCTGCGACTCGGGAGCCTGGCCGAGTATCCCTCAGGCAAGAGTCTCTCCCTGAAATTCTCTAAGTCCCGCTCTACTGTGATCGATTTTTTGAAAGCCGCGTCCGCGAAGTTGGCGTCAAGGGCTTGGCGGCAAGCACTGGCGTCATCTCCCACCATTTTTCGAGTATGACGAGCTGAAAAATATTGGCGAGATGAAGAAGAGAGAAAGGCGAGGAAGAAAGAAAGGTCTAAGCGTGCGAGCTGGGAAAGATACTCGCGAGCTAGGGGTTGAAAAGCACAACAGCGTACTTATGTCCTACCTACCCCCTCTATTTATAGGCGCCCGGGGGGGTATATCTTCATTATGGTGAATATCGGCCCAAGTAGCGCTCTAAGCGAGCAAATGGATTCCGTCGCATAGGTCGCACGGCGCAGATGAAGCATGTTGCAACGATGATCGAAACCTACAGAACAAACCCGACACATCACAGACAGGATATCGCGAAGACAACAACAAAGCAGAGAATATGAATAAAGTGTGAGATGTAAAACTCGCTTATTACAATCAATAATTGTTCGCAGGTCGCACTCGGCGAGCTTCAAATAAAAGAAAGAAAAATTCTAAGGCCTAGGTCTCTCTGGAGGGTGGGGATGTCACCCAGCCCAACCCATCTCGCGCGCCCGCCGAAAGTGCTCCGTCGTCAGCGCCATCGCGTCATTGCCAAGCCGCAATTGCTCCTCCATCCCCGTCAACCGGACAACGAAGCCCATACTCGTGCAAATACGGGCCAGCTCGTCGAGAACAAGCTGGAGGCGATGGTTGTTAATCGCCAGCTGGCGATCATTCTCCTTCATCATGTGGAAACGGGCTTCATAGCTCTCCAGAGTATTCCGGAGCTCTTCCATCTTTGATATCCGCACTTCCAGGGATGATATTCGCCGATGAGGTTCGCAGATCGCCAGCTGGTCGAACTTGCTCTCCAGCTCCATGTAGGCGCGAGCAGTGGCGTGGTGATATTAGCTGCCCGACAACCCAATGGCGTTGATGAAGGCCGCCCCTGGAGTCGTCGGCCGATATGTCAGAAAAAAGAAAGTCTCCCGATCAGGAATAGGATATTTTAGTCACCAGGTGCAACATCAGTGTCGGCACTTACCGCGACGAGGAGACCTAGATCGGCGAGGAGGAGATCTGCGAGCTGGGTCATCTCGCCTATCAGAAGAGGTCCCACCAGCATGCTCGGCCACCTTACCACACCCATGACCACCATTGCCAGGATCTCCCACTCACGGCGGGAAGTAGCTCGTCTACGGCTTAACCAGCTTACCGACCACAGACTGTGATTAAGGAGGCAAGGGCAGCGATGAACTCACCGGTTGCTGAGGGTTCTTCAGCGGAGGAGGCGGAGGAAATTGTGTTGTGGCAACTTGGGAAGGCGCAACAAGAGGCGGTGGCAGCGGCAAAGATGCAGTTACCGATGGGATGGTTGCGACATTCGGAAGAGGCGGTGGCGGGGACAGCGTAGAACTCGCCACGGGCAGCATAAAATTCACTGCAGGCAGCGCGGAACTCGTCGCGGGCAGCGCGAAACTTGCCGCGGGCAGCGCAGAATTCTTCGCGGGCAGTGCACACTCTCGCGCGAAGACGGACGGGGTCTTACTCGCCGGAAGATCCTTGCTCATCGGCGTGACCTTCTTTGGCAAAAGATCCTTCGGTAATGGATCCTTGGTCTCCGGGGTCACCTTCCTTGGCGGAGGATTCTTCAGCGATGGTTCCTTACTCGCTGCAGTAACCGAGGCCTTAGGTGTCCTCTTGGCGTCTGTAAAAGTAGCGAACATGCAGTTAACAAAAGGACAGAAGTTTTGAATAATTGAAATTTTATTATCCAAAAAAGATGATCTTTACAAAGGTATGACCTCCCTTTTATAGAATGGAGGAGATAGGAGAGAGTACAAACAAACAATGTGGGACTAAAAATTTACAGGGCTGAGCGGCTAGAAATTAAAGAGACCGCACAGGCCGCGCGGTTAGACAAATGGGCTAACCGCTCGGCAACTCCAGCAGCAAGAGAACATGCCGCAATAGGAGGCCGGTAGACCGCCCGGTCTCCAAACTTCTTAGATAGACCGCCAGACCGCTCAGACTACAAACAGCAACAGTCAGAACACGAACCTGCTGGAATGGAACCGCTTGACCGCGCGGTCAACAAACCGCCTGACTAGACCTCCAGGCTGCCCGGTCTAACACTTCAACACTCCCCCTCAAGCTGGAGCATAGATATCAATCATGCCCAGCTTGTCACAAATGTGGAAGAAGTAGAGACCAGTTTTGTGAAGATATCCGCCAATTCTTTGTCAGAGGTGACAAACGGAGTACAAATCTGTTTCTTCAAAATCTCCTCCCGAACGAAGTGGCAGTCAACCTCTATATGCTTTGTTCTCTCATAGAAGACCGGATTTTTGGATATGTATATAGCGGCCTTGTTATCGCAGAACATAGGAAGAGGATAGTCATAGACCTCTCATAGGTCAAACATGAGAGCCCACAACCACTTTAACTCACACGTGGTTGACGCTATACTCCGGTATTCGGTTTCTGCACGGGATCTGGAGACAACAGACAGTTTCTTGCTCTTCCAACGCACAAGATTTTGTCCAACAAAAGTACAAAAACCTGATGTGGATTTACGATCGCCTTTATCATCCGCATAACTTGAATCTGAGTAGGCTTCAACCCTCAGATGGCCATTCCTCTGAAAGATTAGCTCTTTGTCTGGTGCTACTTTGACATACTCTAAAATCTTCAAGGCAGACTGAAGATGGCACTCCCTGGGAGCTTGCATAAACTGACTGACCTTGCCTACAGCATAGGAGATGTCGGGTCTGGTCAACGTGAGATAGATGAGTTTGCCCACCAAACGTCTGTACCTTGTGACATCAGATAGAAGAGGCGAGTCATCCGTCCACGTTTTGTCTTCTCCAATAGCCATGGGAAACCGGGCCGGTTTGGCACCTGTCAACCCTGCCTCTTGTAGAAGATCAAGGGCATACTTCCGTTGGGAGAGAACCAACGAGTCCAGCTTCCGAGAAATTTCTATCCCCAAAAAGTATTTTGGGGATCCCATATCCTTTGTGACCAGGTGTTGACGGAGGTGTTTCTTCGTCAAGTCCACCCCAGCTTGGTCATCGCTAGTAAGAAGAATATCATCCACATATACTGACAGAACCACCAGTCCCGAGACCGTTTTGAGAATGAATAAGGAGTGATCGGCCGAACTCCTTGCAAAGCCGATGGTAGCCACAATACCACTGAACTTGTCGAACCATGCTCGAGGGCTCTGTTTTAGGCCATAAATGGCCTTCTTCAAACGGCATACGCGTGTCGCCCCCTGAGCAACATACCCAGGAGGTTGCTCCATGTAGACATCCTCCTGAAGATCTCCATAGAGAAAGGCATTCTTGACATCAAGTTGGGAAATAGGCCAATCTCTGTTAACAGCCACAGAGAGAAGAACCCGGATGGTGCTGAGGCGAGCAACCGGAGAGAAGGTGTCAAAGTAATCAATGTCGTAAGTTTGAGTGAAGCCTTTGGCCACCAGCCGGGCCTTGTAGCGATCCACAGTGCCGTCGGGGCGAAATTTCACAACGAAAACCCAGCGACAGCCAACCACATCAGTACCCACTGGTGGAGGAACAAGGGTCCAGGTACCCCTTTCAGTAAGAGTAGTCATCTCTTCATCCATGGCAGACTTCCAATGAGGAATAGCAAGGGCCTCCTGGTAGGTGCGGGGAGTGGTAGCAGCGGAGATAGCCAAGGCAAAACACCTGCGAGAAGGAGAAAGCCGATCATAGGAAACAACTGCGGCAAGCGGGTGTTGAGTACACGCCCGCACCCCTTTGCGAAGATCAATGGGAAGATACAGGTCGACGGGTGCCTCAGCGACCGGAGCGTCCGTGGCGGAGAAGGCTGGCCCGGGACTAGAGAGACGGTGGCGGAGAAGAGGGTGGAGGGATAGGGGGTGAGACGGACAGAGAAGGAGACGGAGGAGGAGATGAGGGAAGAGTGGAGACATCGAGAGGCGGGGAAGGAACGGAGAGAGGCGGTGGAGAAGCAGAGACAACAGGAGGAAGAGAGGAGTCAAGAGAGAAGTAGGATGCATTCTCGAAGAATGTCACGTCCGCGGAGACATATTGTTTGCGCAGAACGGGGTCAAAACAGCAATAGCCTTTTTGAGTGGTAGAGTACCCCAAAAAGACACACTTGGTGGAACGGGGGGAAAGCTTGTCGCGGGTAGCGGAGGGCGCGTGAACAAAAGCCATACACCCAAAGACATGGAGAGGGAGAGGAAAGGGTTCCTTGCGGGGGTATAGAATGGAGAAGGGGGTCTGGCTGTGGATAACCATGGAGGGAAGACGATTGATGAGATATCAGGCGAGGAACACAGCGCAGCCCCAGTAGGAGCGGGGTACTTGCATCTGCGTCATGAGAGTGCGAGCGGCATCAAGGAGGTGTCGGTTCTTACGCTCCACCACCCCATTCTGCTGGGAGGTGTAAACACATGTGGTTTGATGAAGGAGACCATGTTGCCGAAAGAAAGAGGAGAACTCATGACTACGATATTCCTTAGCATTATCAGAGCGTAAAACTTTAATAGAAATGCCAAATTGAGTCTTAATCATGAAATAAAAGGATTGCCAGATAGAAAAGAGTTCAGAGCGATCTTTTAATAGATACACTCATATACATCTAGAAAAATCATCTATAAAAGTTACAAAGTAGGAACTACCCCGACCAACGGTGAGGGTAGGAGCAGGACCCCAGACATCAGAATGAATGAGATCAAACAGGCGAGAGGAGTCATGGCCCTGCTTCGGTGGGAAGGAGGAGCGATGATGTTTGCCAAGCTGACACGCATCACAGTTGAGCGGAGGACTGGACGGAGGTAAGTGGGGCAGAAGCTGTCGTAGAATCCGAGGAGGAGGATGTCCAAGGCGAAGATGCCATTGAAGCAGATCTGTAGAGGAGGAGTAGGCGGACAGAGCGGAAACGTTGTCGAGGAAATAGAGTCTGCCGCTCTCAGTCCCACTAGCAATCATCTGCTGGGTCCTAGGGTCCTGAAAAGAATAAGAAGTGGGAGTGAATAAGACAGAGCACTGAAGTTGTCGGCATAAAGTAGTAACGGATAATAAATTGCACGGGAACTTCGGGACATAGAGAGTGTCCTCCAAGCGAAGCGACGGGGTAACTTGAACCATGCATGTCCCAAGCACTAGGGACGGTGAACCATCCGCCACACAAACTAGGGGTAGGCGATCATGCGTTTCAAAGAGAGAGAGAGAAGCAATGAGGGTTGCCAGTCATATGATTTGTAGCACCCGAGTCAATCAGCCATTTACCTTGGGTAACGACGTGGGCACTACCTGAAGTCGTGGCCACAGAGGCAGACGGCCGAGAGGAGGCAGAGGTCGAGGAAGGAGAATCACCGAAAGGGCGAAGATGAGGATGTTTCTGCCAGCAGCGGTCAACAGAATGGCTGGTACGACCACAGTGAGAGCAGAGGAACTTGGACGAACCACGCCCGCCTGAGTGGCTGTGGCCACTAGGACCCCACCCCCCCCCCCCCCCCCCTCGCTGTGCCTGGTGAGCATAGGAGTCCTGGGAAGGAGGAGAGGCCAACAGAAGCCGCTGGAGTAGAGAAGTAACAGCGGCAATGCGAGCCGCGGTGGCATCCAAGGTAGGTGATTATGCCTCACCCAAGATCTGCTGGCGGATCATATCATAAGAATCGGGAAGACGGAGAAGGTAACAAACAACCAGGAGTTCCTGGAAGTGTTTGTGCTGGTCGGCCAAGTCCGCGGAGAAGGGGCGATTCTGTAGGATCTCTGCGCCAAGAGCCTGAACCTGCTGATAAGCCGCAGCAGGAGACATGGAGGGGCGGGCGAAGAGGTCCGCATAAAGAGTATAAATGCGGGACGTCTGGCCCCCATTCGAATAGAGAGCAGCTAGGTGAAGCCAGGCGGCCTTGACCGTCTCATCATGGCGAATGACAGGAAGGCACTCATCAGAGAGGCTGTTGGCCAGCCAAGTGCGGACAAGGGCATCACTCGCATCTCAGTCATCAAACTCAGGAGAGTTAAGAGGAGGAGGGTCATCGGTGAGGTGATGACGCTTACGCTGAGTGTTGAAGCCAAAATTTGACTCCGACAAATGTTCGCAAAATAGGGGTGTAGCCGACACCTACTTGGCCCAAGCTCCGACCTCCGACTGGTCGTGAAGGACTATAAAACTGGCCCAAAGCCGCAGTAGGGAGGTCCCACCGCTTACCCGGAAGGTCACTGAGAGCTTCCACTCCAAATCCAAAAGTTGGGCTTGGAGTTCCTCAGAAGACGCAGGAAACAATGCCAACAATTCCCTGGGAGTGCAAAAAGTCCCCTTCTGAAGAACCCCTATGGGCTTATTTATAGATTTCGGAAACTGAACTGCCGATAACAAAACGATACTGGTCTGAAATTACCGGGATACCCCTAGCTGGGTCTGCCAACAGCCAAACATCGCTGTTCTGAGGAGCTATACGCAGACCACTAAGGGTAAGAGGGTAAAAATACCCGGGGTAGAAGAGTAAAAACCACTGTTGACATGGAAATATAAAAATGGTCCCTTCTCGCCCTAGCGAGTGGAAAAGTACATGTCGGCGAGATGGACCCCACTGCCAGTCTCGCCAGCGCCCTTTACTATGAGGTATTCTCGCCGCTGGAGGCCTTCTCGCCTCTGGAGGCCCTCACGCCGCTGGAGGTCTTCTCGCCCCCCAAATGGGGCACCTTACTCACTGAAGAGACAATCGTCTCGCCTCTTGCGAGTGGGCCCCTGGTCTCATTCGCCTGCTTCGACTTATTTGTTCCTTGAGGGCTTCTTGTGAGCCCGAGGTTGTACACAATGTCTGCTCTTTTCAATATTATTCTAAGCTCGAAAAGAATGTCCAACCGAGGCTCATTATTTAAGGCACATTAAAAAACGTATTTATGAGGAATCTTTTATGAGGCCCCCACCGGGGCCTATAAATATAGGATTCCTGCTCCGCACACCGGGCGTCCTACTTTGCACATCCTTCCTCCCCAGTCTTGAATCCTTCGTCATGACGCACAGCCAGAGCTTTCGTGAACGTCTCGCACTGGTGCGAGAGCAGCACAAGGCCAACGTGGCCTCTTTTACTTCTTCATTAGTTCGCCCTCTCCCCCCATCGTCTCGCCTAAAAAAGATGAAGGCCGGTGGTCCGTCGTCTGCCGCAGGAGATCTGTCTCGCGCCGCCTTGGAAACCGTCCCCACTCCTCATGCATCTTCCAAGGAGAAAGAGGTGGGTACTTGCTTCTACCGCTGTCATTTCTGCAATCGTGTGCTCTCTTTTGTTGACTAGTGTTTTTCTAGGGAGCTCTCGTGGTTTTGCAGCACCCGGAGAACCCGCGAGATGGTTTTGCCGCCCACCATGAGGAGTACGACTCGCAGCCCTCTTCTACTCCCCCAACTACTCCCAGCGAGAGGAGGGACGACCCCACCCAGGCCGCCGAGACCTCTCGCCTTCCTGGTAAGAGACCTTCCCTCGCCCTTTTGAATCCTCTTCGCTATTCTCACACCCTTCTGCGAGTGCCTCTTCCAACCTGCCTCTGCACCCCTTGCGCAGATTCTCGGGCCAACTCGCCTGTTGAGGAGCAACCAAAAAGACTCTCCGTCTCACCTCCTCCTGTAGATTGGATTGAAGATTATCTGGGTGACCCTTCGAATCCAGCGGAAATGAAGCGCAAGACAGCTGAGCTTTTTCGGAAGCACGCACGCATCATCCATTCCTTGGCGCAGGATAAGAAGGCCGCGGAGAGGCGCATCGAATGGCTGGAGAATGAATGTGCTCGCCTATCCTCTGAAGCTAATGCCGAGCTAGATGTCGATGGCACCAACCCTGAAGCCATCATTAATGAGACTGATATGCAGCTCCGTCTAGCGCGCCATGGTCTTGAGTCCATTCGCGCCTTCCACTCGCGAAGTAGACCTCCCTGCGCGGGAGCTCGCGGTGGTCGCTGGCAATGTCACCCGTATTGAAGGAAGTCCGTCTCGCCCTCTCTTTTCTTCTGTTTTGGAATGTTGTAATAATAGCAGTCTTGTAGCGTCGTCTCGCCAAATCATGAAGAAACTGGGTGCCCGCTGTACGCGGGATGATCTCTGAATACACATTTTTACTGCTGGTTTTTTATTCCCTTTCTAATTTATATTCTTTTTGATTATATTATATATATTCTTTTTTGATTGTGATGGGTCGCGCCGACTCTTCCCCTCCCCTTGTATTTTTCCCGCCCATCAATCATTGCTCTGTATCCGTTATAAATATGCCTGGCCCGAGATCAGATAGATACCGCACTTTTCACTCCTGCTGCTACCCAAGCTCTTGCCTCTCTGATTCTTTCGTCTCGTCGATCGCTCTCGCTCTTCTCTCTCTCTTCTCTCGCCAATTTCTTCTTTTCCTTCGTCTCGCCGAAGCTCGTCTTGCCGCAGAGGATGGGTAAGAAGAAGGTTGAGGAAGGTGAGGGGCGCAGTCGCTGTGGGAAGAGGTTCACCGATCACGACTTTCCGCTTGGCCGGCTCCCTCAAGAAGATTATCATAGGTTTGCCCGCGAGTACCTGGGGGATGGTGTCGAGTCGCGTCCCCCCAAAGTCAGCGAGTGCATCAATACCTACTACCCGGGGGAACTCGCCTTCCCCGTCTCGCATTTTGAGGCGGGGTTGCGGCTGCCCCTTTGGCCTGAGGTAAAACAGGTCTTCAAATATTTTGGTGTCGTCCTGGCGCAGTTCGACCCTAACGCCATCTCGGTGTTGTCGCTTTCGCCTGCTATATGCGCCGGGAGCGCATCGAATTCAGCTTGACGGCCTTCCGCAAGCTCTTTATCTACCACGCCAACGCCGATGGCGTCTCGTACTTTACTGGGCAGGGGCTAAAAGTGTGCGAGATGCCCAATAAGAACCACCACTGGCTCACTCGATTTGTCTTCAGCCGGGGAGATCGCGCTGATTTCGGCGGCATCCCTCTTGCGCCGGTGTCTCCGCCAGAGAGCTTCTACGCCACCCCACAAGTCAGTGGCCCAGAGAAGCTGCTGTGTGAATACCTAGTCGGCAAGAACTTCGAGGTCACTTCTTGCGGCGAGGTCTCGACTCGCTTCCCCCAGTGCTCCCTGGTGAAGGTATTCTCATTCTTTCGTTCTCGCGTCTCGCTATTTGTCGTCTCGCTGCTTAATAACCCTTGCTTGACTTTAGGTGAGCGAATCATTCCAGCCCTCCCCCCTTACAAGAGCAATATCCATCCAGCGAAGGGTCTTGATCTCGCCAACGTTGCGGCAGAGGCGGCGAGAGAGTCCTTGGCGCCCATCCTGTCGAAGAGGCCCACAGGCGACACGGCCCCCTCTCGCTCCAGCCCTCCCAAGAAAAAGATGAAAAAGGTCGTAGTCATCTCTAAGGAAAAGAAGAAAGCTCCCCAAGGGAGCCCTATTTCTGTAGGGGAATCTCCATCGCCCCTTTCGCCTAACCACCAGGCCGTCTCGCCTACTCGTGGGACGGTACTCCCTGATCAACCAGTCGCCGCCTCCAACCTGCCTGCTACGGCGTCCAACCCGCAAGCTGCTGTTCCTGATCAGGCGGCTGCCACTTCCTCTCGCGAAGGCTACTCCTCTAGCCGTCCCGCCCCCTCCTCCCATATGAATTATAACCTGGGTCCCGTGGTTCATGATGCCATCGGCGACCCAGTTCTTCTGTGGGGGCGGGATGCCAACCGCGTGTCCATCTCCACTCTCCTTCCTTCTTGGAAGGAGCAAGAGGTCCCCACCAGCCACGCCTTCGCCGTAGGGTACGGCCTCTATGGCGGCCTTGACGTTGTCTTGCCTGAAAACGAGTCTACCAAGGATCTCGTGCTAAAGACTTCCCACCATCAAATGCGGGCCTTGGAGTTCTCGCACCGCTCCTCTCGCCGCCTTATTTATATCAACTCAAAATGGAAAGCAAGCGAGGAGAACCTGGAGGCGGAGCGGGAGAAGTCCACCGGGCTAGCGAAAAGGCTATCTGATGCTGAGTCCCTCCTCGCGAAGGACCAAGGCGGTGTGGTAAGCTTTAAGACTTTTTCCTTTGGTTTCTTTTTTCTTTTTCAATCATTATTGGCTAACTACTGGGTCGTCTCGCAGGATGCCGAGACGGCGGAACAATTGCGCTCGCGCGCGGCGGCTTTGAAGGAGGAGGTCCGGGTATTGAAAGCTGAGAATGCGCGTCTTCAGGCTGACGTCGCGTCGTCGTCTCGCCGCGAGCCCTTCCGGACGCCCCCGCCACATTACTCTCCTGAGGAAGTCGAGGAGCAGTGCCGAGACGCTGGCGTTCGGGCGGCAGAGCTGGTGCTGCAAATGATGAAGGATTTGGGGGTTGTAAAAGACGATTCTGAAACCGTGACTGCTCGCGACTTGGTCCCCGAACTCTATAGCGAGGAGAGCGATGATTCTTCATCTGGCGAGGAGGACTGACGTGCCGATTCCAAGATTTAGAATCACTCTCTCCTCCACCTTTCATTGTTGTAAAACTTTAAATCACATTTTTGTGGTATCTGTCAAGTAACGAGCAAATGCTCATTTTTGTCCTGTCTCTATTTTTTGTTCTTTATTTTGTGAAGTTAATCCTTGGCTTGTCCCGGCCTGCAAGACGGTGCTACCCCTCCGTCTCGCCGCCTCGCCCTTTCTGTATCGTCTTTTTCTCTGATTTACGTGAGACGACTCCTTGATGCGCTCACACCCGCGAGACGGTGCGATACCTTGTCTCACGGGTGTCCCCTCGCAAATGGCTAGACGATCCTCGAGATCGCCCGCTGCGAGTGTCACCACTCGCCTTACTCTTCCCCCTTTTGCCTTAGTTTAATTTTTGCTCCCTAGGGCTAAGCTGAGATGTTAAGGTGTAATGTTGCTTTTAAGAAGACTTTCCACACTAGTCTGCCAAAGTGAAATTACTGCCCTGCCAGCTTGATGCAAGCCTGAGCGGCGGGTCTACCTGGGGCCTAGCCGAGCTCGGGGTGCCGATGAAGATACTTCAAACCAAACCTATCCCCCACAGGCGAGCCTTCGGACCTACCAGCTAGATGAGAGCCTGCACAGCGGGTCTACCTGGGGCCGAGCCGAGCTCGGGGTGCCTATGAAGATACCTCAAACCAAACCTATCCCTCACAGGCGAGCCTTCGGACCTGCCAGCTAGATGAGAGCCTGCGCAGCGGGTCTACCTGGGGCCGAGCCGAGCTCGGAGTGTCGATGAAGATACCTCAAACCAAACCTATCCCCCACAGGCGAGCCTTCGGACCTGCCAGCTAGATGGGAGCCTGCGCAGCGGTTCTACCTGGGGCCAAGCCGAGCTCGGGGTGCCGATGAAGATACCTCAAACCAAACTTATCCCCCACAGGCGAGCCTTCGGACCTGCCAGCTAGATGGGAGTCTGCACAGTGGGTCTACCTGGGGCCGAGCCGAGCTCGGGGTGCCGATGATGATACCTCAAACCAAATCTATCCCCCACAGGCGAGCCTTCGGACCTGCCAGCTAGATGAGAGCCTGCGCAGCGGGTCTACCTGGGGTCGAGCCGAGCTCGGGGTGCCGATGAAGATACCTCAAACCAAACCTATCCCCCACAGGCGAGCCTTCAGACCTGCCAGCTAGATGGGAGCCTGCGTAGCGGGTCTACCTGGGGCCGAGCCGAGCTCGAGGTGCCGATGAAGATACCTCAAACCAAATCTATCCCCAACAGGAGAGCCTTCGGACCTTCCAGCTAGATGGGAGCCTGCGCAGTGGGTCTACCTGGGGCCGAGCCGAGCTCGGGGTGCCGATGAAGATACCTCAAACCAAACCTATCCCCCACAGGCGAGCCTTCGGACCTGCCAGCTAGATGAGAGCCTGCGCAGCGGGTCTACCTGGGGCCGAGCCGAGCTCGGGGTGCGGATGAAGATACCTCAAACCAAACCTATCCCCCACAGGCGAGCCTTCGGACCTGTCATCTAGATGGGAGCCTGCGCAGTGGGTATACCTGGGGCCGAGCCGAGCTCGGGGTGCCGATGAAGATACCTCAAACCAAACCTATCCCCCACAGGCGAGCCTTCGTACCTGCCAGCTAGATGGGAGCCTACGCAGCGGGTCTACCTGGGGCCAAGCCGAGCTCGGGATGCCGATGAAGATACCTCAAACCAAACCTATCCCCCATAGGCGAGCCTTCGGACCTGCCAGCTAGATGAGAGCCTGCGCAGCGGGTCTACCTGGGGCCGAGCCGAGCTCGGGGTGTCGATGAAGATACCTCAAACCAAACCTATCCCCCACAGGCGAGCCTTCGGACCTGCCAGCTAGATGAGAGCCTGCGCAGCGGGTCTACCTGGGGCCGAGCCGAGCTCGGGGTGCCGATGACGATACCTCAATCCTGCCATTAGGACTTCATAATAGACAATAAACAAG
Organism: Platanthera guangdongensis; assembly: GCA_039583875.1. Classification (NCBI taxonomy): domain Eukaryota; kingdom Viridiplantae; phylum Streptophyta; class Magnoliopsida; order Asparagales; family Orchidaceae; genus Platanthera; species Platanthera guangdongensis. The sequence goes on from CM077152.1 coordinate 52,377,696, forward strand.
AGATAATTTGGGAAATATCATATTGACCTTGCTTTGAGTACATATCTACCGCTCTCCCTTTTCATGGGTAGAAGCGTTTTAAGTCATCCCCACTCCAAGAGTGGCTCAAGGTCCTACCCTCCGCATCTTGGAGGTAGTAGCCTCCTGCTCTCAACACTCTCTCTACAATATAAGGTCCCTCCCAGTTTGGATTGAGTTTTCCCACCGGAGCAGACCTTCCTGCCGCATCAACCTTCTTTAGTACCAGATCTCCCTCTGGGAATTGCTTTATCCTGATATGCTTGTTGAAGTGTTTTGCCATTCGACGCTTGATCTCTTCTTGTCTGATGGCTGCCACATCTCGCAGCTCCTCTGCCAGGTCTAGTGAGAGACGTAGGCCTTCTTCATTTTCCATCCTCCACGCCTCATCCCCATCACCTGCAGCCGCAACTCGTGGGGATTGGACCTCGAACTCCACGGGTAGCACTGCCTCACATCCATGGGAAAGCTTGAAGGGAGTCTCGCCGGTGGCTGTGTTCGGGGTTGTTCTCAAAGCCCACAGGACCGAGGGGAGCTGCTCTACCCAATTCCCTCTTAAATTCTCCAGCTTCTTTTTTAGCAGGTTTACGATAATCTTGTTTGCCGCCTCCACCTGACTGTTGCTCCTGGGGTGGTGGACGGAGGCAAACCTGAGGTCGATACCCAGCTGAGTGCAGAAGCTGATGAACTCTTCACTAGCAAACTGAGGACTGTTATCCGTGACGATGGCTTGAGGCAACCCGTGCCTGCAGATGATCTCCCCCCAGACAAAGTTCCTGATGACTTGGGATGTCACCTTTGCTAGCGCCTTAACCTCCAGCCACTTAGAGAAGTAATCTATCATAACCAGGAGGAACCTTCTTTGTCCACTAGCTTGAGGGAAAGGCCCAACTAAATCCATCCCCCAAATGGAGAAAGGCCATGGTGTTGTGATACTTCGGAGCCTTTGAGCCGACAAGAGCTGGAGAGGGGCGTAGAGCTGGCATTTTCTGCATTTCCTTGCAAACTCTGTCGCGTCCTTCCTCAGGGTGGGCCAGAAGTACCCATGTCTGACCACCCTTGCTTCCAACGTCCTCCCTCCGGAATGACTGCCACATTCCCCGGAGTGCACTTCCTCCAAAACGTATCTGGTCTCCTCCTCTATCACGCATCGAGCTAGGAGACCCGAAAGCATCCTCCGGTGCAATCCTCCTTCATGCATGAGATAATGAGCTGCCTTATGCCGGAAGTTTCTTGTCTCCTTGATCCCCTCAGGGAGGGTTCCTATTAAGAAGAAGGTAACAAAGGGATCCACCCACGAGGGTCGCCGATCGACCTCCATTAGCTCCCCCTCTTCGATCGCCGGATGGAATAAATCAGTCAGGGTACCCCCTCCCCAAGGTCCGAACTTAGCCAATCGATCGGCAGCAGCACTCTCTTCTCTGGGGACGTGCTGAATGGAGAACGTCTGGAACCCCCCGATGATTGCCCTCACCTTGGACAAATACTTCACAAGGGTGGGCTCCCGAGCTTCGAACTCTCCTCGAATATGAGATGCCACTACCAATGAATCCGTGAAAACCTCAACATCCTTAATCTCGAGCTCCTTTGCCAAGCGAAGGCCGGCTATCACTGTCTCGTATTCTGCTTGGTTGTTGGTTGTGGGGAAATACAAAGCGACCGCTTGTTCTATGGTCACCCCTTGAGGACTTGTCAGTACCACACCCTCCCCGAGGGAGTGCTTTACCGAGGCCCCGTCAACAGTCATCTTCCATGCTTCTTGTGGCCGCGACTCCTCGGCCCCGACTTCTGCGACGTAGTCTGCCAAGAAGTCGGCCACTTCATGTGCCTTAATGGAGAGCCTTAGTACGAACGAAATGTTGAACTCACTCAACTCGATATACCACTTGGACAGCCTACCCGAGTGCTCCACTCCTTCGAAAATCTTACGGAGAGGATGGTTCGTCACCACCCTGATCAAATGTGTTAAAATTCAACAAACCGCAGACGCCCCCTTGGATACCCTGTTGAAAACTCAACAAACTGAAGGAGAATACACCCACTTATAATGTTGAAAGTTTTCCCGGATCGTGGAGTTAGTAGGGGTTATCTCAACAAAGCAGTAATAACCAGCAACACATGCAGCACAAGCTTCTTTATTGATCAAGAGCAAACTTCTTTACAAGGCGAGACATACATGGCGAGACATGCTTCACCAAAACCCAACACCGGGAGAGCAGAGACAGTTACAAAGACAAGAACAAAAAAAAGCCGCGCGGACTCAATCAACAAGCCGCCGACCTACTGCTGTTGAGTCCGCTCAGTCCGCCAGGTCCCCAGACCGCAACCCAAGCCGCGCGGACTCACCCCTTATTCCAATGCTTAGCTCTTCACCGCCGATCTGGATGCCGCCAGACCGCACAAGCTGCGTCACCGAATGGAACAGTCCGCCTGAAGCAGGCGACTTCCTGAACCCCGAACCAAGTCGCCAAAGAGAAGACCGCCTGGTCGCTATCCGCGACCTGCTGTTTACCGCCTGTTGCTTAACCGCAGAGTCCGCACTGTCCCTGACCGCAATCAGAGCCAAGTCCTGGCTTTCCAGCACTATCCGCACAACCTGCACAGCACAACCGGGTCAACTCTCAATCCGCGCGGACACAAGGTCCAGACCGCAGCAACTTACGCGAGCTCAATTACTGTTCACTTACTTCGGTCTAGGTTCCACCGTTCCTGATGTGACATGGGTCCTATTTATAGGCACGATGATGAGTATGGTCACCGCCCTAGCCGATAGGATCACCGCCACAACCCGCAGCTAGAACAAGTGTGTCCGCCAGCCCGCGGACACACAATCCAGTTCGCCGCTCCTGTGCAGATAGCCAGTCCGCCCCAGCTTCTCCAAGGCCGGACTCCAATATCCAGCCCGCCTTGCCGCCAGAGGCCAAGCCAGGACCACCACAGCCAGACTCCACAACAGCCGTGTCTGCCATTCTGCGGACAAGGCATCAGCCCGCAAAACCCGAGCCCGCAGCCTCGCCATCTAGGCACCTGCCGGACTCAGCGGACACCCGGCTACCGTCCGCATATCCCAAGTCCATTACCTCATTGCCAAGGCACCTCCGAACTTAGCGGACACGCCAATCCAGTCCGCAACAGCAGACTCCAGTCCGCAACTCCTGAGTCCATTACCTCGTCACAAGGCTAAACCGGACTCAGCGGACTCCAGCTCCAGTCTGCACGCTCCTGCACAAGCAATTCTCCAGTCCGCATTTCCCCAAGCTAGCAAACAAGGCAACTGCACTTCTACTACGCTTGACGGACTGAGAAACCAGCCCACGCTCCACTGCGCGATCTCCCCGGACTGAGCCATCCTGGACTTGGTTCAGTTCCCACCAAGTCCAGTCCGCTGGCCACAAGGGCCAGTCCGCACTTACTGGCGGACACTGGATCTAGCCCGCCATACCGGGCGACCTCCAGTTTCTGTCCGCGCTGACCGGCGTTCTCCGCGGCTTCCACTTGCCGCTTCACTAGAGCAAGACCAAGGCAACTGCCAAACCGGTCTGCCGAGCTCCAGTTCTTCAGTCCGCTTCATGCCGGACTCCGCGAATAGCATTCCTATCTGCCCGGTTACTTCCTGGGAGTCAACCGCCTGCTGAGCATACAATGGCCTGTCAGACCGCCGCTGCTGTCCGCGTAGTCCGCGCGAACAGACCGCCCAGGCCGCCACAGAGCAAACCGCCTGCAACATCCCTGCCGACCTAGCAGTCCGCCAACCCAGTCCGCGTAGTCCGCGCGGATAGGTTTCCCAAGCCTTCCATTCACCCACTTTCACTTCACAGAATTCAACACTCCCCCTTGAAGTGAGAAGTGGTGAATAACTTCAGCAGCCCCCGTAACCTTGCACCTGGTCCTTCCGATAGCATCTACGAAGAGATGTCCAAGACATAGTCCTCGCCCCGCATATCATGGACCATGAGGGAGCCCTCCAGCATCTCCAAAAAGGAGTCATGTTACCCTCTGCCTTCTTCAGCTTCAACCTCCACTCTTGCATCACAGGAGTATCACCAACTTCCTTGGATACTGAAGTCCAAGCCTCGTTGCCTCTGAGAGAAGTCACCTCTTCAGACTTGGTGTCAACCACCTCCTTGATTCTAGTGGGGTCATCACAGCCAGAAGTATCTTGCTCGACCTGAGGGCTAACAAGGAAACACGGGACCAAATCCGCCGTGTTCCCTTCACAATATCGAGCTGGTGGCTTACTGATCCTCTTCGATCTCCGAAGAACCTGATCATGGCTAACCACCTCTGCTGCTTTTGAACCAGCTCCGTTCCCGGGCAATCCCGGAATAATGCTCCCTTTGTTCCCTGAACAAGACGCCTCCTTACTGGAACCAAGAGCACCTGGAGCAACGCTCCCCCTGCTACCTGAACCAGAAGACTCCCCTCTTGAACAAGAACAGCCTGGAACATCGCTCCCCTTGCTTCCTGAACCGGAAGCCTCCGCCTTCGAGCCAGAAGATCCTGGAGCATCGCTCCCCCTTCTTCCCAACTCTGACGCCTTTGCCCCGGAGCTAGAACAACCTGGAACACCTGGTGACTCAGGTAAATCCACTTCCTTAGCAGCAGCCTCCTTCAGCCCACCATCTGACCTGCTTATCACTAGCTCCACATAAGAGCTACCCCAATACGGCGTCAACTCATCGAAAACAATGTCTCTCGACACTATGAGTTTCTTAGTCGCAGGATCCATACACCTCCATCTTCTTCTCTGCTCATCATACCCAACAAAGACTAGCTTTGTCTTGAGAGCACCCGAAGAGTGTATATAGCAGGTAGATCCAAACACCCGAAGGTGCTTCACTGAGGGCTTCACTCCGAACATCAGCTCATAAGGAGTCTTCATTATGATCGGACTAAGAGGCATCCGGTTGATGACATGAGCAGCACAGGCTATTCCCTCCGCCCAAAGAGCCTTCGGAACGCCTTTACTCTGAAGCCAACACTTGCAGGTCTCCGTTAACCAACGGATCATCCGAGCTGCAATACTACCCTGTTGTGAAGTATGTCCACAAGAAAGCTCCATCCGGATCCCTTGCTTCCTGCAAAAGCGTGAGAACTCGGTTGAGGCAAACTCACCACCGAAACTTGTCCTCAACACCTTGATCCTCCGGCCAAGCTGGCCTTCCACAAGCTTCTTGAACTCCACAAACAAGCGTATCATGTTGGACTTCTTCTTCATAAAGTATACCCAAGTATACCCAGAATAGTCATCAACCAATATCAGCATGAACCTGCTGCCTCCAAGACTGGTCGTGACGGTCGGTCCCACCAGAGCACAATGGACAACCGCCAATGGTGCATTACATCTGTATTGTGCTTTGTCGACCATGAAGCGATAGGCTTCACTTTCCTGACATCCCGCACACCCCCGACCATCGCCATAGGATGACAATCTAGGCAAGCCTCTTACGAGTCTTCTTTCCGCCATTGTTTTCAGCTTGTCCATCCCTACATGCCCCAGTCTTTCATGCCAGATAGCTGCACTATCACTGGCATTCCTCCGATCAACTCCAGAACTAGTTGAAATCCCAACTACGTTCTTCTCCTTCCTCCCTACCTGAGCAACGTTCGCCGAGAGCAAGACAACCTTGCACTCCTTCCGAAGATGACCTTGCTGCTTGCATTTATAGCACCGTGGTCCTTCCTTCCTCTTCCTATCACGCCTAGGAGAAACACTCCTTTCTTCCTGATACGAAGTAGAGGGACCATCTTCCGCAGCAACCTTCACCTTCTTCCTGAACAACCCATCAAGGGAAGTCCAAACCTCCGCATCTGACCGACATCCACTGATGTGGTCCAAGAGCTCCGATGAGATCACCTGCTTGAGAATATACTCTGCTTTCGCATTTGCCTCCTTCCAAGCTCTCATCACCTCAACATTGCCAGCAGTATCCTCTTGTCTTCCTGCTCCGCATACAACCTCCCAAAGGTCCTCGCCAAGAAGAAAGCTCTTCATACAGGACTTCCACCGTTCACAGTTCGCCTCTGTAAGAAGATCAATACCAAGACAACTTGCATCCTCCACTGCCATGGTTCTACCACTGGTTTCCTCTTCAGAAGAGCAACTACTTCCATTGAGCACTGCTTGACCACTCCAACAACCTCCCTCTGATACCATGTTAAAATTCAACAAACCGCAGACGCCCCCTTGGATACCCTATTGAAAACTCAACAAACCGAAGGAGAATACGCCCACTTATAATGTTGAAAGTTTTCCCGGATCGTGGAGTTAGCAGGGGTTATCTCAACAAAGCAGTAACAACCAACAACACATGCAGCACAAGCTTCTTTATTGATCAAGAGCAAACTTCTTTACAAGGCGAGACATACATGGCGAGACATGCTTCACCAAAACCCAACACCGGGAGAGCAGAGACAGTTACAAAGACAAGAACAAAAAAAAGCCGCGCGGACTCAATCAACAAGCCGCCGACCTACTGCTGTTGAGTCCGCTCAGTCCGCCAGGTCGCCAGACCGCAACCCAAGCCGCACGGACTCACCCCTTATTCCAATGCTTAGCTCTTCACCGCCGATCTGGACGCCGCCAGACTGCACAAGCTGCGTCACCGAATGGAACAGTCCGCCTGAAGCAGGCGACTTCCTGAACCCCGAACCAAGTCGCCAAAGAGAAGACCGTCTGGTCGCTATCCGCGACCTGCTGTTTACCGCCTGTTGCTTAACCGCAGAGTCCGCACTGTCCCTGACCGCAATCAGAGCCAAGTCCTGGCTTTCCAGCGCTATCCGCACAACCTGCACAGCACAACCGGGTCAACTCTCAATCCGCGCGGACACAAGGTCCAGACCGCAGCAACTTACGCGAGCTCAATTACTGTTCACTTACTTCGGTCTAGGTTCCACCGTTCCTGATGTGACATGGGTCCTATTTATAGGCACGATGATGAGTATGGTCACCGCCCTAGCCGATAGGATCACCGCCACAACCCGCAGCTAGAACAAGTGTGTCCGCCAGCCCGCGGACACACAATCCAGTTCGCCGCTCCTGTGCAGATAGCCAGTCCGCCCCAGCTTCTCCAAGGCCGGACTCCAATATCCAGCCCGCCTTGCCGCCAGAGGCCAAGCCAGGACCACCACAACCGGACTCCACAACAGCCGTGTCCGCCATTCTACGGACAAGGCATCAGCCCGCAAAACCCGAGCCCGCAGCCTCGCCATCTAGGCACCTGCCGGACTCAGCGGACACCCGGCTACCGTCCGCATATCCCAAGTCCATTACCTCATTGCCAAGGCACCTCCGGACTTAGCGGACATGCCAATCCAGTCCGCAACAGCAGACTCCAGTCCGCAACTCCTGAGTCCATTACCTCGTCACAAGGCTAAACCGGACTCAGCGGACTCCGGCTCCAGTCCGCACGCTCCTGCACAAGCAATTCTCCAGTCCGCATTTCCCCAATCTAGCAAACAAGGCAACTGCACTTCTACTACGCTTGACGGACTGAGAAACCAGCCCGCGCTCCACTGCGCGATCTCCCCGGACTGAGCCATCCTGGACTTGGTTCAGTTCCCACCAAGTCTAGTCCGCTGGCCACAAGGGCCAGTCCGCACTTACTGGCGGACACTGGATCTAGCCCGCCATACCGGGCGACCTCCAGTTTCTGTCCGCGCTGACCGGCGTTCTCCGCGGCTTCCACTTGCCGCTTCACTAGAGCAAGACCAAGGCAACTGCCAAACCGGTCTGCCGAGCTCCAGTTCTTCAGTCCGCTTCATGCCGGACTCCGCGAATAGCATTCCTATCCGCCCGGTTAATTCCTGGGAGTCAACCGCCTGCTGAGCATACACTGGCCTGTCAGACCGCCGCTGCTGTCCGCGTAGTCCGCGCGAACAGACCGCCCAGGCCGCCACAGAGCAAACCGCCTGCAACATCCCTGCCGACCTAGCAGTCCGCCAACCCAGTCCGCGTAGTCCGCGCGGATAGGTTTCCCAAGCCTTCCATTCACCCACTTTCACTTCACAGAATTCAACAAAATGTGCTTGGAAATATGGCCGGAGCTTCCTGGCCGAAACAACCAAGGCGTATGCCAGCTTCTCTAGGATAGGGTAACGAAGCTCTGCCTTCTTTAGGATCCTGCTAACATAATAAATGGGCAGGTGCTTTTTCCCCTCTTCTCTGACTAGGACGGAGCTCACCGCCTCTGCTCCTACTCCTAGGTACAAGGTTAGATCCTCCCCCTCCTTTGGGCTTTGAAGCAGAGGAGCCATGGAGAGTTGCTCCTTCAGCTTTTGAAAAGCTTCTTCACACTCTGTGGTCCACTCAAACCTCTGATTCCCTCGTAGCACTTTAAATAAAGATGAGCACTTCTCCCCTGACCTGGAGAGGAATCTGCTAAGGCCAGCCAGCTTTCCTGTCAAGCGCTGCACCTCCTTAGCGTTTCGTGGTGATTCCAGCTCTAGAATGGCTTTTACTTTATCTGGATTAGGTTCTACCCCCGCCAGGATCAGAAGGTGCCCAAGGAACTTTCCACGACTTGCCCCGAAAACACATTTTAAGGGGTTCAACCTCATTTTGAACTTCCTCAAGGTGGCGAATGTCTCCTCCAGATCTTGGAGATGCGAGTTCACTCCCTTGCTCTTTACCATGAGATCATCAACGTAGACCCCTAGGTTCCGGCCCCTTTGGCCTTGGAAAACCCGATCCATCATCCGTTGGTAGGTAGCCCCTGCGTTTTTCAACCCAAAGGGCATCATGTTATAGCTAAAGCACCCTTCCCTTGTGATGAAGGAGATGTCCTTGACGTCGGGAGGGTGCATCCGGATCTGATGGTAACCTGAAAAAGCATCCAGAAAACTCATAATAGAAAAACCGACGGCTGAATCAACCAGCGCGTCGATTCGAGGCAGGGGGTATAAATCCTTAGGGCATGATTTATTTAATAAAGAAAAGTCAATACATATTCTCCATTTTCCACCTCCCTTCTTCACCATTACCACATTGGAGATCCAGCCTGGGTACTGGATCTCTGAGATGAAACCCGCCTTCAGGAGCTTCTTGACCTCCTCGCGCATTGGCTCCTCTAGCTTTGTTGCGATGGTCCTCATCTTCTGGCGTATGGGGCGCGTCCGGGGGTCCAGATTCGGGCGGTGGCAGGCCACGTCCGCATTAATGCCCGGCATGTCTGCCGCGCTCCATGCGAAGATGTCGATGTTGCTTTGAATGCAGGCCCGCACCCACTCCTGGTCCTCGGGGCTCAAGCCCCCGCTGAACCGCACCCTTTGTAACTGCCCTTGGCTGGTGTAGACCTCCATCTCCACCACTTCTTCGGCCGCCTCCAGCAGCGACTGCTCCTAAACGTCCCTTGCCTCTTCCTCCAACTCCGGTTCTTCCTCCCCTCCTGCTCCCTCAACTTCCATCGCCTCACCCTGCTGCAGCTCAATTTCCACGCCTCTCCGGGCTTCCTCCTCAGCCCTTTCTCCTTCCACTTCCTCCTGCCTTCCTTCCTGTGGCTCCAACTCTCTGTTCCTTCGGACCTCTTGCACATCTCCTCCCCTCTGCTCCTCCTCAATCTCTATTGCCTCCTCCGGGCTCTCCTGCTCCTCGTTCCCCTGGACCTCCTGCACTTATCCTCCTTGCTGCTTCTCAGTCTCCTCTCCCCCGACTTAATCTTCGGCTCCTTCTCTCGCTTCCTCTGGGCTCACCTCCTCTTCCCCGACAGCTTCTTCACGCGCTGCCATCTCTTTCTCCAACTCCTCTGTTTCTGTCATCCAAGATATGGTGTTAACCGTTGTAACGTAGCATTGTCTTGCCACCTTTGGGTCCCCTCTGACCATGACCTGCACCCCTCCGTTGTTGAACTTGAGACATTGATGAAAAGAGGAGGGGACGCAGCGAAAGGCACTGATGAGGGGACGCCCAAAGATGGCGTTGTAGCTGCTCGGGGCGTCCACGATCACGAACCTGCAGTTCCGTGACATGCCCCCCAACCTCACGTGCAGCCCTACTCCCCCTTCCACTTCTTTCCTCTCTCCGGAGAACCCGAACAATGGTCCACCCGAGGCCAAGATCCTTTTGGCTTCCACCTGCATCTCATCAAAGGCCCTCTTGAAGATCACGTTTACAGAGCTCCCATTATCCACCAGGATCTTGGAGACCGTAAAGTTTTCCACCGCTGTCTGGATTACCAAGCCATCGCAGAATGGGTCCTCATACTCCGGCATGTCCTCTAAAGAGAAGGTAATTTTTTCTTGCAGGGGCGGGGTTTGGGAGATCGAGGCTACCCCCCCCCCCCCCCCCCTTCGGAACATGGTCTGGAGGCTCCCCTTTCGGGTGTCCTCGATCCCAATCCCTCCATGGATTGCCCTGATTCCTCCCCGGGTTCCTACATCCACCCGGTCCTCGCACCTATCCTCCGTCTCCCCTTGCTGCACTTCCACGATCCTTACTGGCGGATCCTGCCTCCTCAATCCTCTGGCCTCTCTCATCTCCAAGAACTCTGGGCAGGTGGCTGTTGCATGGCCTTCCTCCTGATGGAAGTCACAGAAAGGCAACGCCACCACACCCCTTCTTCCTTCTCCTCTTCCTCTTCTCCCGCCTCCTCGAGCTCCTCTTCCTCGACCGATCCCCATTGCCTCCTGCTGATGCTGAAAAAGATCCCTCACCCCCTGTCTTCATGCGGGTTGATCAAACCTCCTTGGCTCACGGAAGTTACCCCTTCCCTGGAAGCCTCCTCCTAACTCCTGGGGGCGACCCTCCTGAGGCCTCCAACCTATCCGGTTGTTCGGCTCTCGGTCCCCCCGATGATATTGTCCTTGCTGATCCTGACTTTGGGGTTCCTCTCTTCTTCTCTCTTCTCTCTGCTCCATCTGCTCCTTCTGCTTTCCCGCTCCTGGTTCCTTTACATCGTCTTCTGCCAACCTGGCTAACTTCCTTGCAAACGTCGGATTGGCCCTCTCAAAATCTGTCTCCTTCGCCGCCCTCTCCATGAGCTCCTCAAAAGAGAGGGGGGCACCCTTTTCAACTCCATGCTAAAGAATCCTGGCCTCAGTCCCAGGGTGAACGCAAGCATCAGCGTATATCCAGGGACCTCCTGGACCAGGAGGATCTCCTCCTGAAACCGATCCATGTAGTTGTTGAAACCGAAAAATCGGTATCATGTGGAGTTCGACCCTTGGGGAAGGGGTGACCGCGCACCTACTACCCTCAAGCGAATGATCTAGGCACAAGACTAGGAACACAAGGGACAGACCCAAGGTCTCAGCGTGGAGGACCCGCCGCATACCCGGAAGACTAACTAACTCTTCCCCTCCCAAGCCAAGGGCTGAGCTAAGGCACCTTCGGAGGGCTCTCTTGGCCGACCGGAACATCTAAGGAGGATCTCCAGATCCACTCCCAAACTAGAGGTGTCACCTCGGGTCTAAGTAAAATGTTCCCCGCCCGCCTTACTATTGGCGCAAAACCGCCCAGCAGCCCTACTCTACGCAGCCCCAATTGGGCCGCCAATAGCGGAACTCCGCTACTCTGAAAGGATGGCAACGGGCCATCAGGGGGGCTTCCCGGCATCTGTTCCTCGGGGCCCACACGGGGGGAGTTGTTCACGAACACGCCGCTCGCCCAAGACAGGAGTAAACTACATTCTCAGAGCATCACAGATATAAAAGAATATTACAGGAATATAAATTCCATACTCGGCACGCAGGCCGGAAATATAAACAAAAAGGCCTTCGAGGGCCAGCACAAGCTTGGGCTTAAGCCCGCTACTCCCCGCCTGGTACTGCAACACCTGTACGCCAACGTCTCGACGAGCGGCGGCCAACTAGCCATCGGTCAGCTAATATAAGCGGACCAAACATATTGCGCACACCCCCTTTTTGGGGCTCGTGGCGCGCATTCCCTGCAAGCGGCTAAATAAACAACTTCCTCGGAGTCTTCTCCGGGAACCCCAGAACATCACCAATCCGGCTCACACGTCCGGATGGGCTTCACACAGCATGCCTAAACCCGTACTCACGCTTCCGGGTACTAATGCAATTAACTGCGGGGACGTACGCGTCAACCCGTCGGGGAGCTCCCTTCCCCCCACCCGTTGGTGGAGGGGGGCTTCCGTGCAAATATGTAAACTGAAGGCTTCACCTGCCCAAGTTGAAACATCGTTACCCTTGTCGCGTGCTTGGCGGCGGGGGCGGGAGAGGAGCTCCGAGTCGATTCTGCTACGTGCGGCCGCGTCTGTGGTCGATTTCCACTCCAGGCCGAGCCTCGCTCCAGGCCGAGCCTCGCTCCTGGCCGAGCCTCGCTCCAGGTCGAGCCTCGCTCCAGGCCGAGCCTCGCTCCAGGCCGAGCCTCGCTCCAGGCCGAGCCTCGCTCCAGGCCGGGAGAAAGAGAGGATCGGCCGGGGTGGGGTTGCTTCAGGCCGGGAAAAAGAGGGAGAGGGGCGGCCGGGCTGCTGCCTTGCCAGCGACGGAAGAGAGCGGGAATGGGGCGGCCGGGCTGCTGCTTCGCCGGCGACGGGAGAGAGAGGGGGCGGGCGGCCCCTTGCCGGCCAAAAGCATTGACATCGTGGCCGCCGGAGATGAGATCGGCGACGTCCTTCTTCAGGTATCTGACCATCGTCTGCTTCTTTTTCCGGATCGTCTCCAGCCTGCATCTGATGCATTTCACGGACTGCTTGCATTTGTTGGAGAACTTGCCGCTGATGAGAATTCCGAGCATCTTCTATATCCCTCTTCTCTAGATCTAGCTCTCCTTTATAAATGGAGTAAATAGAAGTGGTGGTGTCGAATGGAGATCTGCCAGCTCGAGATCGCCATTAAAGGAAGCTTGATGGCTCAGAGGAAGCGTTTGATACACGCAGCAACGGTTGCCGAGCTGCTTAATAAATGGGAGATTCTAAAAGGGGCACCTGCGCACTGAGGGAGAGAGAGGGGGCGGGCGGCTGCTGTAGACGGCCGGAGAGATGGAGGTGTGGCGGCGTCGGGCTGCTCCAGGCCGAACCCTAGTCCGGGAGAGAAAGAAATAAAAATCTGCTGTTTTTCTTCCCCTTGTCGCGCCGCCCCCGTACCCTTTTTTCCAATCTCCATTTTTCCTTTTTCTCTGTGCTGTCCTTCTCCTCTCCAGCTCCCCCCCCCCCCCGCCTGCCCTATTCCCCTTTGCCTTTTTTCTTTTTTATTTTTATCTCTGCCCGTACTCTCCCTGCTCCTCCTTTCTCATTCATCCACCACACCTCCCCATAAAATATGATATCCATCTCTATATAATATCTATAATACTATATATATATAATATATATATATAATATAAAATATATATATTATAATACAAACATATATATTATATGTTAAAAGTCAATGCTCATAAAACCTTCGCACGCACGCACGAGAACCCGCACGCCTCCGAACGAGTACGCATCAAACTCGTCGCCCACAACGCGCCTCTAAGCCGACATTTGGGGAGGGTCCCACTCGCCCGGCTACGGGGTGTACACAATCCCCGCTCTTTTCGAGCTTGTCACAAGCTCGAAAAGAATCATTCAACCCAACGTATCCGGCGAGTGGGAGCCGACCCAAAAAAAAGTTTGAGAGAAACTGAAATCTGCGCTTGGAGCATCGATCTCTCCACGACCTTTCTGATCTTTTGAATCGCTCGATACCCTTTGGCTCACTGCGTTCGAATTGCCCTTATACCATTACTTACAACAAGTACATCATTTCTCATCATATCGTGAAACAACAAAGCCGTATATCTTGTATCTCATTGTGCACGCGAAGCTAATCCTTTCCCCCCAGGTGTGCCTACAGCCCTGCCAGCTAATGAGAGCCTGACAGCGAGTCTACCCGGGGCCGAGCAGCACTCGGGGTCCCTTACCCCCCAGGTGTGCCTTCAGCACCGCCAGCTAGTGGGAGCCTGACAGCGAGTCTACCCGGGGCCGAGCATCACTCGGGGTCCTGCAAAATATCCAAACTCCAAACTCTCTCCCTTACCCCCCAGGTGTGCCTACAGCTCTGCCAGCTAATGAGAGCCTGACAGCGAGTCTACCCGGGGTCCACTACTACCGCCATCGAGTGACTTCCGGCCCTGCCAGCTAGGTGAGGGCCTGACAGCGGGATCTGCTCGAGGCCCACGGATGACAACGAGTGACTTCCGGCCCTGCCAGCTAGGTGAGAGCCTGGCAGCGGGATCTACTCGGGGTCCAAAACTACCGCCATCGAGTGACTTCCGGCCCTGCCAGCTAGGTGAGAGCCTGACAGCGGGATCTGCTCGAGGCCCACGGATGACACCGAGTGACTTCCGGCCCTGCCAGCTAGGTGAGAGCCTGGCAGCGGGATCTGCTCGGGGTCCAAAACTACCGCAATCGAGTGACTTCCGGCCCTGCCAGCTAGGTGAGAGCCTGACAGCGGGATCTGCTCGAGGCCCACGGATGACACCGAGTGACTTCCGGCCCTGCCAGCTAGGTGAGAGTCTGGCAGCGGGATCTGCTCGGGGTCCAAAACTACCGCCATCGAGTGACTTCCGGCCCTGCCAGCTAGGTGAGAGCCTGATAGCGGGATCTGCTCGAGGCCCACGGATGACACCGAGTGACTTCCGGCCCTTCCAGCTAGGTGAGAGCCTGACAGCGGGATCTGCTCGGGGTCCAAAACTACCGCCATCGAGTGACTTCCGGCCCTGCCAGCTAGGTGAGAGCCTGACAGCGGGATCTGCTCGAGGCCCACGGATGACACCGAGTGACTTCCGGCTCTGCCAGATAGGTGAGAGCCTGGCAGCGGGATCTGCTCTGGGTCCAAAACTACCGCCATCGAGTGACTTCCGGCCCTGCCAGCTAGGTGAGAGCCTGACAGCGGGATCTGCTCGAGGCCCACGGATGACACCGAGTGACTTCCGGCCCTGCCAGCTAGGTGAGAGCCTGACAGCGGGATCTGCTCGGGGTCCACAACTACTCGACTTGACTTTGCTCGAGATGGAGACATCCTGTTTACTTAAGAGGAGTTGGAAAGTTAACTGCACCGATGCTTCTACAAATGGAGGACGCATCCTATTCCTAAGAGAGATGATCTGGAAGTCGTCAAATCCGGAAGCTGGCGTCTGAGTCTGTTCCTAATAATTCCTCCAATCGGAAGAGAGATGCAATCGGGGAGACATAGGCCGACGTGCAAGGGGGGAGCTGATCACGGTCGTCAGTGCAGAGGCTCGGTCTTACAATAGCGCTTAGAGTCTCGAGGCATCGTCCCATCATCCGAACTGGGCTATTTAGAAGGAACAGGTTGGACGTTTCGTATCCTGATCTAATGACAAAGATCACTTTCTGCCATGTCACATGTGATTGCTTGGAGAGATCGGCCCTTTATCAAATCTGGGAGGTTAGCGTCTAGGCTCGTTCCTGATAATTCCTCTAATCGGAGGAGAGGTGCGATCGGGAGGACATAGGCCGGCGTGCAAGGGGGGAGCTGATCTCGGCCGTCAGTGCAGAGGCTCGGTCTTACAAAAGCGCTTAAAGTCCCGCGGCACCGTCCCATCGTCCGAACTAGGCTATTTAAAAGGAACGGGTTGGACGTTTGGCTTCCGGAGTCGATCGCGAGGCTAACCC
The DNA here is from genome assembly GCA_039583875.1 of Platanthera guangdongensis. Lineage (NCBI taxonomy): Eukaryota > Viridiplantae > Streptophyta > Magnoliopsida > Asparagales > Orchidaceae > Platanthera > Platanthera guangdongensis. The sequence continues at coordinate 52,393,280 of CM077152.1, forward strand.
TTGAAGCCCTCAGAAGCTCGAGGCGAATCGGTAATAGAGAGAAAACTTGACCGCTACCGAATTACAAGGAAGAGATAACATATTACCGCTAGGGAGGGAACCCTTTCCGGTCACCCCGGCTCATAATACCTCTCAGCTGCTCTCTTACTCAATCTTGAAGATAATAACCTCCAGGTTTCTCGTTGATGTAACAAGTGGGGACACACGAGTTTTCATAGGTAGAAGCGCTTCAAATAGGTGCAGATCCTACTCCAAATGCTATGAGATTCAAACAACAGCTATGAGAGGGGACAACTCTGAGTATGAGGACCTTACACACAAAGTGTCAACGCATGACCGTGGTCGTCACCTGGTTCCACTTCTATAGCCATGATGTTCGCCTGAGTTCTTCTGTGCTGGTCACTCCTCCACGCTCACCGCACCAAAATGTTGAAACCGGAAAATCGGTCTCATGTGGAGTTCGACCCTTGGGGAAGGGGTGACCGCGCACCTACTACCCTCAAGCGAACGATCTAGGCACAAGACTAGAAACACAAGGGACAGACCCAAGGTCTCAGCGTGGAGGACCCGCCGCATACCCGGAAGACTAACTAACTCTTCCCCTCCCAAGCCAAGGGCTGAGCTAAGGCACCTTCGGAGGGCTCTCTTGGCCGACCGGAACATCTAAGGAGGATCTCCAGATCCACTCCCAAACTAGAGGTGCCACCTCGGGTCTAAGTAAAATGTTCCCCGCCCGCCTTACTATTGGCGCAAAACCGCCCAGCAGCCCTACTCTACGCAGCCCCAATTGGGCCGTCAATAGAGGAACCCCGCTACTCTGAAAGGATGGCAACGGGCCATCAGGGGGGCTTCCCGGCATCTGTTCCTCGGGGCCCACACGGGGGGAGTTGTTCACGAACACGCCGCTCGCCTAAGACAGGAGTAAACTACATTCTCAGAGCATCACAGATATAAAAGAATATTACAGGAATATAAATTCCATACTCGGCACGCAGGCCGGAAATATAAACAAAAAGGCCTTCGAGGGCCAGCACAAGCTTGGGCTTAAGCCCGCTACTCCCCGCCTGGTACTGCAACACCTATACGTCAACGTCTCGACGAGCGGCGGCCAACTAGCCATCGGTCGGCTAATATAAGCGGACCAAACATATTGCGCACACCCCCTTTTTGGGGCTCGTGGCGCGCATTCCCTGCAAGCGGCTAAATAAACAACGTCTCGACGAGCGCGAACAGGGAGAAGCCGCGCGAACAGAACAGCAGTCAGAAGAGAAAACAAGTCGCGAGAACAGGTCGCGGGAAGAAGAAACAAGCCGTACGAGCAGAGAGAGCGTAGTCAGGTGAAAAGGACTGAGTGCTTTGATACCATGTAAAAGTAGCGAACATGCAGCTAACAAACGGACAGAAGTTTTGAATAATTGAAATTTTATTATCCAAAAAAGATGATCTTTACAAAGGTATGACCTCTCTTTTATAGAATGGAGGAGATAGGAGAGAGTACAAACAAACAATGTGGGACTAAAAATTTACATGGCTGAGCGGCTAGAAATTAAAGAGACCGCACCAGCCGAGCAGTTAGACAAATGGGCTAACTGCTCGACAACTCCAGCAGGAAGAGAACATACCGCAATAGGAGGCCGGTAGACCGCCCGGTCTCCAAACTTCTGAGAGAGACCGCCAGACCGCTCGGACTACAAACAGCAACAGTCAGAACACGAACCTGCTGGAATGGAACTGCTTGACCGCGTGGTCAACAACCCGCCTGACTAGACCGCCAGGCCGCCCGGTCTAACACTTCAACAGCGTTGACATGGATCTGTACCTTATGCGCGGTCCTTACTGGTCTCTCGGCTAAGAGGTAGAGCAGTGGAGCGGAGTTCAGCGGGGTGACATTCAAAATAGCGTCAGCATCCCCCGGTGGGGAATCTGCGAGTATCAAAGCAAAGTCAGTAAGAAGTGGCAACGACCATCAATGTAGGAAAGAGTATCTCGGTAATATAGCAACCTGGAAGGTCGACGACTTCAACCTGCTGCGGCACCAAAGTGGAGGCGGTTTCCGGGGCCATAGTGGAGGCGAGTTCCGGAATATTGAGTGAGCCAAGGAGGCTCTCGTCAGGGAAGATGACATTGGGGATGTCGTCAAGCCCCAGGTCGTTAAGCAGTTGCTGCGTACTAGCAGAGCGCGCGGGCTTGCTAGTGGAAGTCGCGACTTGCTCAGAAGATGGCGGCGAGTCTACCGCGTCAGAGGCGGGCTTCTTCTTGGGTTTCTTGGTCTTCTTCTTCTTTAGGGACGGTAAGTCGGCAACGGCGTCTTCCTCACGCGGCCTTTTTGGCTTATGAATGTCGAGAGCACCAGTTAGCGTGGCGAGCCTGTCATGAAGAAATTTCTCGACGTCTGACATTATGCGCGAGTTCTGAAATCCGGCTAAAGAACCAGGCCCCTCCCCCCTATTTATGGAGATCGGCAGGCAGTTATCAGAGACGAGCAACCTATATACTCGGCACAGCAGCTCGCCGAATAAGTGTTGGATGTTTATTCCCGAGTTCCTACGTCGCTCGAAAAGAGCGGGGATTGTGTACAACCAGTATTCGTCGAGGATGGGCCCTACCACAGCCGGGTCAGCAGAAGTCAAGGTCAACAAGTCAAGACAGAAGTCAAAGGCAGCATACAAGATCGCGGAAGGCCTGAGCGAGTATAAGCGATCTCCCCTCGCATACTCGTCAGGTAGGCGACTAGCCGAACTACTCGCCCAGCTCGTGTGAGTTCCTCTGGAAGTCGCCTAGTCGTCAGGGGGTGGGTATAAATATGGCCCCCACCCTCCTTGGATTTGCCTATAAATAGGACCCCAGGGGTACGAGGTGAGGCACCTGGAAATCCTCAGCAGGATACTCGCGCGCTTCATTTTCGAGATACTAGCTGAGCCTTTGGATTCATTTTCCTTAGATAGCAACTCGCGACCGTGTGACTTTGTCAGCTAGCTTCCCTCGTACCCAGTTCAGCCATCTTTGGTTGAGAAGGGTTTGCTCCTTTCGAGCATCCGAGTACGTGGTGGGACCTTCTTGCCGCAACATCTGTGGTTCTGTTTGACCTGATTCTTCACCATAGTCACCCTAGTCGTCTGATCTAACTTCTAGGCTGGTAACCTTAGGCGGCATTGGTCCGAATTCGAGGTTAGGAATTTTCCTGGCTTCAACACCGACGAGTGGGTCTTCCAAGGCAATCAGCCTCTTCATCTCCACCTCCATCTCATTGAAGGCCTTCTTGAAGATCATATTAATAGAACTATCGTTATCCACCAGGATGCTAGAAACTATGAAGTTCTTGCTCACTATCTGGATTACCAACGCATCGCAGAATGGGTCTTCATGCTCTGGCATGTACTTCGTGATGAAGGTGATCTTCTCTTATGGGGGTGAGGTATTGGAGGTCGAAACTACACTCCGACGATAGATGTCATTGAGACTCCCCTTTCGGGTAGCCTTGATCCCAACCTCCCCTCCCCCCCCCCCCCCCCCCCCCCCCCGTGGATCACTTCGATCCCGCCTCGGGTGCCCATGTTGACCTGATATTCACACTGATCCTCCGCCCTGCTACTCCACCTTCCTTCACCCCATCAATCTGCAGTTGAGACTGCTGACCTCTTAGGGCTCTCACCACTCTTCTCACCTCTTAAAACTCGGGGCAGGAGGTCGTTGAATGACCTTCCTCCTGGTGAAAATTACAGTATGGAAACACCACCCTTCCCCCCCCCCCTCCAGTTCGGTTCCTTCTTCATCCTCGGTTAATCATCATTGACTACAGGGGAGGGCATTGGAAGGTACTCAGACCCGATCTCCACCCTAGAGGGTTGAACCATCCATGACCTGCTTGAAACTTCCCCCTCCCTAGAAGGGCCCTCCGCCCTAATCAAACCCCCTTCCATGACCTTGAGGGGTCCTCCTGCCAGCTTCCAGGCTAGCCGATTGACTGGTAGTTGGAACCTCCACCTTGGCTCCTGACCACCTGGGGTCTATGAAACTCCTTCCTCATTGGCTCTTCCCTTCTTCTTCCTTCCTGCTGCTAGAAACTTCCCGATGACTTTGCCTGATCTCTTCTTATATTGGTCCACTTTGAAATGAACTTAGGGTTTGTGGCCTCGCATTTGATCTCCCTCCCTACTCGTTTGATCGATTCCTCGAAGGATAGAGGGGGAATCCTAGACAAGCTCCATCCTGTACAACCCTTGTTATAGCTGGAGAGTGAAGGCCTCCTGGAAGATGTGCCCACGCACCTCCTGGACCAAGAGAATCTCCTCTTGGAAGCAATCTGCATAGCTCGTTAGTGACTCTTCAACCCCTTCCCTTTCCTTTGAAGGATCATGGGACTTACTCGATATTTTCTGAACAAGTTGCGGTCCACGCTTACTGCACCAGAATGTTGAACCTGAAAATCACGATTCAATGAGGAGTTAGGACCGAAGGGGTGGCTTGCTCTTATTTCTCCGGAGTTAGACCACTAAGCTAACACTCCGAGCAAGGTCCTCACTCACTAGAATGGAATACTAAAAATAGGCTCTCGAGCTGTAGCGAGGAGGTCCCACCACACACTTGGAAGATCAAAGAGATCATCCCCTCCCAAGTCAATGTTGAATCGGGCATCATGGAGGGCGCTTGAGGGCACCATATTGTAGCCAAAAAACCACTGTGAATAGAATATTTGAGCTCTCGCCAACCCAAACTAGCCTAAGGAGAGAGAACTAGAAGCAATCACTTTCAAAGGTGCCCTTGGGGGTCTATTTATAGATTTATAAAAATAGTCTATAGATAGCGGAATTCAGCATTTTGAATTTGCTAAGCGCAGCCCAATTTGGTCTGCCAACAGCAAAATCCTGTTGTTTGGAGTGGCTAATGGTAGGACAGGATGATATTTCCTGGAGAATTGAGTCCCACCTACACAGGCGAGTCTAGGTTGTTTTAGGACTGCTCGTCAGGGGGTGGCGAGTTCCCGGTAAGGCAGGAGCTCGCCACTCGCCCTGAACCTGGGGCGAGTGCAGGCTCATTAGCCCCACTCTCCCATCTGACTATTTTGGGCTCAATCTCCTCGAATGCTTGATGGCATTATGAATCCACTCGACAAATACGGGATTACACATTACTATTCTATAGAACTGGAAGAAAAAATTCAGTAGTTATATTAGCTTAAATTCACACATTTAGCTTTGTATTGGTCTTTGATGTGAGATATTCGTTGCTAAAAGAAAGATCTTCATTACACTAATAAATATAATGGTAAAAATTCCTCAAGATGATCAGAGATATAGCTCTGATACTAAGTAAAACTTTCAAAGCTATCAAGATGACACCATGATCAAGCGGAAAACGGGAACCAGATGCAGGAACACTCAACCATAAACCAAGCTCAATAAATCAGAAATAACAGAAGTCAACAAATAAGTCTTGTATTATCAATAATCTTCTTTACAAGGCAGGACATACATGAAGAGACATGATTCGTTGATGTACAAAGGAAGAACATACAAACAAAGTAAGAACAACAAGCCAGGCGGACTACCTTAGAGACCGTCGAGACTGCCAAGCTTTTGCTACACCGAACTGAACTACAGAGTCCATATAAACCGCGGACAACCCGTTATTCTGTTGAACACCTTTATCCACTCTCTACAAGCCGCCTGACCGCAGAGGTCGCCTAGCTGCTAGAGTCTGGGAACAAAGCCGCTGTCAAACTAAAGAACAAACCGTCGAGACCGGCGGACAGTTTATTGAATCGGGAAAGCTGGAGGAGAGAAGATCGGCTGGCCGCAACCACGACCTACTCCAAACCGCTGATTGTTAACCGCAAGCTCCACTGATCCTTGGCCGCAGTCAGCACCAAAATCCTGGCTTCTCGGTGCTAACCGCACAACCTGCAAACAGCAACCCGATTAACCTTCTCAAACCGCTCGTACAGAAAATATGAGGCCACAATAATTAACCCACGTTCAACTTACTATTCATTCAGATAATTATGATGTCATAGGGGGGTCCTATTTATAGGCGCGGAGAGGAGTGTGGTCACCACCCTAGCTGATAGAAACACCACCCCAACTCGCAACTAGCACAGAGTTGTTTGTCCAATCCGCAAGGACAAGGCCGGACACCAGCCTATCCGTCTGACAACAAAGAAGGCTAGATAGAAGCCAGTCTGCATCCCTGCGAACACCGCACCAGCCCGCAACAACAATGTCCATGACCAAAGGCACAGACCACCTGATCAACCAGTGGACATTGCGGACTCCACGATCAATCTGAACTTGTCACAGATCGTGACCAAGTCCCTAACCAGTGAACCTCTGGTGCGAGCTTCGCGAACACGAACAACAGTCCACCCAATCCGCCAGCTCCAATCCAGTCTGACCAGACTACGGATATTCAACCTATTCGCATATCTACCACCAAGGACACACCACCGGGCCGCAACACCAGACCGCTCAGGCCGCACCATCAGACTGCGAGACTGTCCGCCCAGGCCGCGCGGTCTGCCTGATCAACCCCCACTTTCACTTCAATAATTTCAACACTCCCCCTTAAAGTGAGAAGTGGTGACCAAACCCAGCAGTCCCCATAACAGTTCAAATGGTCCCATATACAGCGGCTTAGTGAAGATATCGGTGATGTTGTCCTCGCTCCGCACATGCCCAACCATAAGAGACCCCTCCAACACCTTCTCCCGAATAAAGTGGTGTTCAATCTCTATATGCTTGGTACACGCATGATAAACTGGATTATTAACCAATTTTAGGGTACTCTCGTTGTCACCGTGAAGCAGAGTTGGACCTCGCACTTCTTCATGTATGTCCTCTACGAGCCTCCTCAGCCAGATGGTTTCCCGAGCTGCCAAGGCCGAAGCCATGTACTCCGCTTCCGTAGTAGAGACGGATAGTGAGTCTTGCTTTTTACTGCACCATGAAATACCCACTGATTTGCATGTTAAAACATAACCAGACGTCGACTTTCGATCGTCTGAGTCTCCCTCATAATCAGCATCAGTGTAGTAGTCCCATATCAGAAGTAGTCTTCACATACTTCAGAATATTCTTCGCCGCTACCAGATGAGGTTTCCTTGGTTCTGCCATATAACAACTAACTCGGCCAACAGTATAAGCAATGTCTGGTCTTGTAATCGTCAGGCAAATCAAGCTCTCAACCAGAGCTCGGAACACCAAGGGATTAGGAAGAACCCTCCCCTCATCTCGTCGAATCTTCAGGCCACAATCTAGAGGAGTGGAGCTACTCTTTCCCTCCCTCAAGCCGAATCGATGAACGATCCGCTCAGCATAGCTCCTTTGAGAGATGAGTATCCCGCTCTACTTCCTCTTAATCTCGAGTCCAAGGAAGTGGTGGAGCTCACCCAAATCCTTCATCTCGAACCAAATAGCTAGCTCGGCCCTGAGCCTAGCTACCTCCTCCTCAGAGTTTCCCGTGACGATCATGTCGTCCACGTACAATAGCACCAAGACATGAAGCTCCCCCTGCTTCTTTATGAATAGGATTGAATCTGAATCAGAGGCAAAGTATCCACAGAACTGGAGGTATTCTGCGATCTTCCCATACCATGCTCGTGGAGCCTGCTTCAACCCATAAAGAGCCTTCCAAAGCTTGTAGGCGTAGTCCGGATGATCTTCAGATACATAACCTGGTGGTTGAATCATGAAGATATCTTTACCTATCTCCCCGTAAAGAAAAGCATTCTTTATATCAAGTTGCCACATCTTCCACCCTTTGCAAGCAGCCAATGTGAACACCACCCGAACCGAAGTCCTCTTGGCAACTGGACTAAACGTCTCTTCATAGTGTTCGTAGTACTATTGGGAGAACCCCCGAGCAACCAGACGAGCTTTGTATCTTTCGATACTTCCATCAGCCTTCTTCTTCAGTTTGTACACCTACTTACATGTCACAGGAGTAACGCCAAGGACCCTAGGCACAAGGTCCCAAGTCTCGTTCCTTCTGAGGGTTGTCATCTCCTCATCCATAGCGTCATCCCACTCCTTGACTCTAGTGGCGTCTTCAAACTTTGAAGGCTCCCGCTCATCCAGGGGGCCTGCGAAGAAACAGGAGACAAAGCTCACCATGTTTCCTTTACTGTAACGAGCTGGTGGATTAACAGTCCTCTTCGATCTCCACAGGGCTTAACTATTACTGACCACCTCCACTGCACCTTCTGCATCAACTCTGTTCTTAGGCAAACTTGGAGCAACGCTCCCCCTGCTTCCTGAACCAGAAGCCTCCGCCCCGGAGCTTGAAACACCTGGAGCTCCGGGCGACACAGACAGCTCCACCAGAAGATCCATAGCAGCTTCCACCTGCCCATCATCAGACCTGCTGTCCCACAGCTCAACAGAGCTACCTCCATACGATGTCAGTTCATCAAAGACAACGTATCTTGATACAATAAACTTCTTCGTCGCAGGATCCATACACTTCCATCCTTTCTTCTACTCATCATAGCTCACGAAGACAAGCTTCCTCTCCTTTGCATCAAGCTTGGTCCTTAGAGCATCTGGGACATATACGTAGCAGGTTGATCCAAACACCCGAAGGTTTTCAGCACTGGGCTTCTCCTTGAACATCAGCTCATGAGGAGACTTCATTTTGATCGGACTCAGAGGCATCTGATTGATGACATAGGTTGCGTAGGTCATTCCTTCAACCCAAAAGGAACTCGGAATGCCTTTTGCATGAAGCCAACATTTGCAGGTTTCCGTCAAATGACGGATCTTCCTCTCAACTACTCCATTTTATTGTGGAGTGTGTGCACAAGTAAGCTCCCTCTGGTTTCCTTGCTTCCTGCAGAAGTTAGAGAACTCTGTTGAAACAAACTCACCTCTCTTGTCCATTCTCAACTTCTTGATCTGCAGGCCAAGTCAGCCCTCCACCAACTCCTTGAACTCAATGAACAATTAGAAAGCGTCTGACTTCTAATTCATGAATTACACTCACGTGTACCTCGTATAGTCATCAATCAACACGAGCATATACCTGCTCCCTCCAAGATTGGCAGTGATGGTTGGTCTTATCAGATCACCATGAACACACTTCAATGGTGCTTTAGACCTGGTTTGTGACTTGTCAAATGGAATGTGATGTGCCTTTCCATATTGACATCCAGCACAAATATGATCATCATTGTAGGATGACAACTTAGGCAAGCCTTTCACAAGGCTCCTCGTCGTCATGGCTTTTAGCTTGTCCATCTCTACCTGCCCCAGTCTTTCATGCCCGATAGTCGTGTTGTCATTGGCCCTCATCCGATCAACATAGGAGCTTGTTGGTAGAACAAACAAGTCATTTACTCTCCTTCCAATGTGAGCAACAACAGCCTTTACCGCTGATAAATTCTGGAGAAATCTCACTTCTGTTGGGCCGAATAGAACATGATAGCCCGCATCTACCGTGTTGGTCACTGAGAAGAGGTTCTTCTTCATGCTCAGTATGTGATAAACACTCCTAAACGTGAGTCCCTTATCACTACCCAAATACACAACTCCTTCCTTCTCGACTGCATGCACAGAATCATTAGCAGTAATAATAGCATCATTATATGAGTAAGCCTACAGCGAAGAGAACTTTGACTCATCCCCAGTGAGGTGATGACCACACACAGAGTCGATAATCCAGTCATCTTTGTAGTTGATGGTGGACTATGCACAGACACACATGCTCGTCATGAAAGCATTCCCCCATCTAGCTCCCTCAGTACTGGAACAAGCCTCCTTGTTTGCAGCATGACCCGGCTAAAGCTTCACCTTGCAGTCTCGTTTGAAGTGACCCGGCAGATTGCACATGTAGCACCTTGGTCTTTCCTTCTTCTTCTCATCATGCTTAGAAGAGTAACTCTTCTCTTGCTAATATGAAGTTGATGGACTATTGCCAGCAGGTTTATTCTTCTTGTCTCATCTCTTCTTATTCCCTAAGAAGAGAGCCTCACTATCTCCTCCAGAGACAGTTATACCAGTCATATGCCTGACAGTTATATTAGTCATCTGACTTGCTAATCTCTCCTACGAAGCTAGCAAGTTATCCAGCTCTAGCAACGATGGTTGAGTGGTCCAGCCTTGAACAGAGGTCACAAAGGCCACATACTCCTACAAGCCACGGATGATGTGCCTCTTGAGCTTCGCCTCTGAAATAGGCTCATCAGGGTCCAACGCTGATATCTCAGCGCACAGGTTCTTCATTTTCAGAAAGAATGCTGAGATATACAAGTCTCCCTGAGTAGCTCTCGCCAACTCATTCTCCAAGAACTGTAGTTACGCTACATTCTTCTTATTGAACAACCCATCAAGGGAAGTCCAAATCTCAGCAGCTGATTGACATCCAAGGATGTGATCAAAGATCTTCAGTGAGATAGCCCGCTTCAGAGTAAACTCAACCTTTGCATTTGTTTTCCTCCAAGCTGCAGTAACTTCTTTCTTGTCATCACCACAGACGACCTCCCAAAGATCTCACCTAGAAGATAGCTTTTCATGCATGACCTCCACTTCTTAAAGTTGGTCGGCGTTAAAAGCTCAATACCAAGACCTCTTGCTAACCCACCTTCCATTGCAACAACCACTGATCTATTAGCTTCTAGAAGTACCAAACACAACTGATCATTGATCACTGCTCAAACCTCTGTTCCTTTGATACCATGTTAAAATCTCTCAAGATGATCAGGGAGATAGCTCTGATACCAAGTAAAACTTTCAAAGCTATCAAGATTACACCTTGATCAAGCGGAAAACGGGAACCAGGCACGGGAACACTCAACCATAAACTAAGCTCAATAAATCATAAATAACAGAAGGCAACAAACAAGTCTTGTATTATCAACAATCTTCTTTACAGACATGACATACATGGTGATACATGATTCGTCGATGCATGTACAAAGGAAGAGCATACAAACATTGCAAGAACAAGTCGGGCGGACTGCCTCAGAGACTGCCAAGACAGCCAAGCTTCTATTGCACCGAACTGAACTACGGAGTTCGTGTAGACCGCGGACAACCCGTTATTCTGCTGAACACCTTTATCTGCTCTCTGCAAGCCGCCTGACTGCAGAGGTCACCTAGTTGTCAGAGTCCGCGAACAAAGTTGCTGTCGAACTGAAGAACAGACCGCCAAGACCAGCGGACAAGTTATTGAACTGGGAAAGCTGAAGGAGAGAAGACCGACTGGCCGCAACCGTGACCTGCTGCAAATCGATGATTGTTAACCGCAAGCTCCACCGATCCCTGACTGCAGTTAGCAACAAAATCCCGGCTTCTCAATGCTAGCTGTACAACCTGCAAAGAGCAACCCGGTTAACCTTCTCAAACCGCGCGTACAGAAAATCTGAGGCCGCAGCAATTAACTCACGTTCAACTTACTATTCATTCAAATAATTATGATGTCACAGGGGGATCCTATTTATAGGTTGGAGATGAGTGTGGTGACTACCCTAGCTGATAGAAATACCACCCAGCTCGCAGCTAGCACAGAGCAGTCTGCCCAGTCCGTATGGACAAGGTCGGACACCAGCCCATCCGCCTGACATCAAAGAAGGAGGGATAGAAGCCATTCTGCATCCCTGCGGACACCGCACCAGCCTGCAACAACAATGTCCACGACCAAAGGCACAGACCACCCGGTCAACCTGCAGACATTGCGGACTTCGCGATCAATCTGAACTTGTCACAGATCGTGACGAAGTCCCCAACCAGTGAACCTCTGGCGCGAGCTCCGCGGACACGAACAATAGCCCACTTAGTCTGCCAGCTCCAATCCAGTCCGACCAGACCGCGGATATTCAACCTATCCGCACGGCTACCACCAAGGACACACCAACAGGCCGCAACACCAGACCGCTCAGGCCGCACCACCAGTCCGCAAGACTGTCCGCCCAGACAGCGCGGTGTGTCTGATCAACTCCCACTTTCACTTAAATAATTTCAACAATAATTTCACTTCTCTTATCTTCTGATTAAATAACACAATGTGCACAAGATTCTTTCATTTCTATTCTAGCAACTCAATGAGCAAGATGTGCTTCAATGTAGGTTTTGAAAGTTTTGAAGTTTCGCACACCGGTTACCAGCATATCAAATAATTATTAAATGTATTTGGTAATATAAAATTAAAGATAAAATTACGAGCATATCTTTTGATAATGTTGTTTATAATACGCCGGTAATTGAAATGTTAAAAAGAGGTTTAAAGTCTATGTTAAATAATTTTTTTTTTCATGCTCATTGTGTTTAAATTTAATTGTCCTGGATAATTTATTATTTATGAAAACTTATATTAATAAAATTCATATTATATTATAATAAATATAGTTTAAAAAAGACTAAATTTCAAAAAAAAAACTAATGGAGTATGAACAAAAAAGTGACGTGCGATAAAAGCCGTTATTTATGTAATTTTATTTGATTAAATTTTAATGAAATTGTTTGAGAAATAATTGAAAAATATATGAGTTTATTAGAATGTTCTTTATTAATCAATCTTTGTTTATGAGATATTTATTATTCTCCTAATCATTTAGTTATCCAATTTTTATTAGTGATTACAAAAAATTAATTGTTTTAAAAACATGCAACTAATTTAGTGGGGTCCAAAAGGCCCAATCGGGCCGGCCCGGATCGGGCCTGATCGGGTCCGGGCTTTTGCAAACCGGGCCGAACTCGGGCCCTTCCTTTATTGGGCTCGGGCCTTGACCCCGGGAAGGGGCTCGGGCTTTGACCCCGGGAAGGGGCCCGGGCCGGGCCCTTATTATTTAAAAAATATTTTATTTAAAATATTAAATCTTAAAATAAAAAATCGAATAAAAAATGTTATTAATCTTGAAATTAAAAAATCGAAATTACACTTTTACAAAATAAAATTAGAAAAAAATGGAATTTATTATTTTTAATAGTAATAAAAAAGAAAATTACACTTTTACAAATTCATGTTGTTCATCTCCTTTCAATTTCCTCTGACCTCTCATTCAACGCTGAAATGTGTTGTTTCTTTTTCGTAGTATCCAAATAATCCTTGTACAAATGCATAGTTCCAGTGATTTTTCATTTAGTCGGCTCCTCCGCTTGTTCAAAATCTTATCATTAAGAGAAAAAGCGGACTCTGAAGCTACTGTACTAGCTTGAATTATTAGTAAATCACGGGTCATACATGCCAAAATAGGATAGGTATTAGTTTTACATTTTCACCATTTTAAGATATCGAAGTTTTCGATCTCTTCCGTAGTCATAAAATCACGAAATTGTGTTTTCGTATACAATCCTAATTCGTTTAAACTACTCGATGTGCGTGTTTTTTTCCTGAAAGCTAATTCTAAAATTTTATTTGTAAAATAATCTTTTGTCCTATGTTGCGTTATTTCTTCTCGGGGTCGTGAGTCATATAAGTTGTCATAATAATTAAAACATTCGGTAAAAACAGAATTAAATTTAGTAGTACTAGCGTCGTCAATATCATCGAAACTTAAATTTATGTCTAAGTTAACGTTAATTTCATCTATCAAATTTTCTACGTCGTCTACAGCGAATAACAGGTTTAAAGCGGCGGCGTATGAAAATGCAGGAGGTATTTTTCTATAATATTTTAAAAAAAATTCTTCTATTATTTCAATTAAAGTAAGTCATCCGGAGTGTTGCTTAAAATAGTTAAGTTTTTGTGCGATATTTACAAAATTTTCAACTACTAACGAGCTAGTTGGATAATACACGTCACATAAAAAACGTACAGTTGCCCTATAAAAATATTTTAATAAATCCATATAATTTAATAATACGTCTCAATTGTTATCAGTTAAATCATGATTATTTGTCGCAGTGTAATATTCCATAAGAAGTGTTTTTTGTTGAAACGTTTTTTTAACATTTTATCTGTTGGGTTTCATCTTACAGGCCTTTTGCATGAAGCCAACATTTGCAGGTTTCCGTCAAATGACGGATCTTCCTCTCAACTACTCCATTTTATTGTGGAGTGTGTGCACAAGTAAGCTCCCTCTGGTTTCCTTGCTTCCTGCAGAAGTTAGAGAACTCTGTTGAAACAAACTCACCTCTCTTGTCCATTCTCAACTTCTTGATCTGCAGGCCAAGTCAGCCCTCCACCAACTCCTTGAACTCAATGAACAATTAGAAAGCGTCTGACTTCTAATTCATGAATTACACTCACGTGTACCTCGTATAGTCATCAATCAACACGAGCATATACCTGCTCCCTCCAAGATTGGCAGTGATGGTTGGTCTTATCAGATCACCATGAACACACTTCAATGGTGCTTTAGACCTGGTTTGTGACTTGTCAAATGGAATGTGATGTGCCTTTCCATATTGACATCCAGCACAAATATGATCATCATTGTAGGATGACAACTTAGGCAAGCCTTTCACAAGGCTCCTCGTCGTCATGGCTTTTAGCTTGTCCATCTCTACCTGCCCCAGTCTTTCATGCCCGATAGTCGTGTTGTCATTGGCCCTCATCCGATCAACATAGGAGCTTGTTGGTAGAACAAACAAGTCATTTACTCTCCTTCCAATGTGAGCAACAACAGCCTTTACCGCTGATAAATTCTGGAGAAATCTCACTTCTGTTGGGCCGAATAGAACATGATAGCCCGCATCTACCGTGTTGGTCACTGAGAAGAGGTTCTTCTTCATGCTCAGTATGTGATAAACACTCCTAAACGTGAGTCCCTTATCACTACCCAAATACACAACTCCTTCCTTCTCGACTGCATGCACAGAATCATTAGCAGTAATAATAGCATCATTATATGAGTAAGCCTACAGCGAAGAGAACTTTGACTCATCCCCAGTGAGGTGATGACCACACACAGAGTCGATAATCCAGTCATCTTTGTAGTTGATGGTGGACTATGCACAGACACACATGCTCGTCATGAAAGCATTCCCCCATCTAGCTCCCTCAGTACTGGAACAAGCCTCCTTGTTTGCAGCATGACCCGGCTAAAGCTTCACCTTGCAGTCTCGTTTGAAGTGACCCGGCAGATTGCACATGTAGCACCTTGGTCTTTCCTTCTTCTTCTCATCATGCTTAGAAGAGTAACTCTTCTCTTGCTAATATGAAGTTGATGGACTATT
Source organism: Platanthera guangdongensis (assembly GCA_039583875.1). Classification (NCBI taxonomy): domain Eukaryota; kingdom Viridiplantae; phylum Streptophyta; class Magnoliopsida; order Asparagales; family Orchidaceae; genus Platanthera; species Platanthera guangdongensis. Next base: position 52,408,387 of record CM077152.1, read on the forward strand.
GCCAGCAGGTTTATTCTTCTTGTCTCATCTCTTCTTATTCCCTAAGAAGAGAGCCTCACTATCTCCTCCAGAGACAGTTATACCAGTCATATGCCTGACAGTTATATTAGTCATCTGACTTGCTAATCTCTCCTACGAAGCTAGCAAGTTATCCAGCTCTAGCAACGATGGTTGAGTGGTCCAGCCTTGAACAGAGGTCACAAAGGCCACATACTCCTACAAGCCACGGATGATGTGCCTCTTGAGCTTCGCCTCTGAAATAGGCTCATCAGGGTCCAACGCTGATATCTCAGCGCACAGGTTCTTCATTTTCAGAAAGAATGCTGAGATATACAAGTCTCCCTGAGTAGCTCTCGCCAACTCATTCTCCAAGAACTGTAGTTACGCTACATTCTTCTTATTGAACAACCCATCAAGGGAAGTCCAAATCTCAGCAGCTGATTGACATCCAAGGATGTGATCAAAGATCTTCAGTGAGATAGCCCGCTTCAGAGTAAACTCAACCTTTGCATTTGTTTTCCTCCAAGCTGCAGTAACTTCTTTCTTGTCATCACCACAGACGACCTCCCAAAGATCTCACCTAGAAGATAGCTTTTCATGCATGACCTCCACTTCTTAAAGTTGGTCGGCGTTAAAAGCTCAATACCAAGACCTCTTGCTAACCCACCTTCCATTGCAACAACCACTGATCTATTAGCTTCTAGAAGTACCAAACACAACTGATCATTGATCACTGCTCAAACCTCTGTTCCTTTGATACCATGTTAAAATCTCTCAAGATGATCAGGGAGATAGCTCTGATACCAAGTAAAACTTTCAAAGCTATCAAGATTACACCTTGATCAAGCGGAAAACGGGAACCAGGCACGGGAACACTCAACCATAAACTAAGCTCAATAAATCATAAATAACAGAAGGCAACAAACAAGTCTTGTATTATCAACAATCTTCTTTACAGACATGACATACATGGTGATACATGATTCGTCGATGCATGTACAAAGGAAGAGCATACAAACATTGCAAGAACAAGTCGGGCGGACTGCCTCAGAGACTGCCAAGACAGCCAAGCTTCTATTGCACCGAACTGAACTACGGAGTTCGTGTAGACCGCGGACAACCCGTTATTCTGCTGAACACCTTTATCTGCTCTCTGCAAGCCGCCTGACTGCAGAGGTCACCTAGTTGTCAGAGTCCGCGAACAAAGTTGCTGTCGAACTGAAGAACAGACCGCCAAGACCAGCGGACAAGTTATTGAACTGGGAAAGCTGAAGGAGAGAAGACCGACTGGCCGCAACCGTGACCTGCTGCAAATCGATGATTGTTAACCGCAAGCTCCACCGATCCCTGACTGCAGTTAGCAACAAAATCCCGGCTTCTCAATGCTAGCTGTACAACCTGCAAAGAGCAACCCGGTTAACCTTCTCAAACCGCGCGTACAGAAAATCTGAGGCCGCAGCAATTAACTCACGTTCAACTTACTATTCATTCAAATAATTATGATGTCACAGGGGGATCCTATTTATAGGTTGGAGATGAGTGTGGTGACTACCCTAGCTGATAGAAATACCACCCAGCTCGCAGCTAGCACAGAGCAGTCTGCCCAGTCCGTATGGACAAGGTCGGACACCAGCCCATCCGCCTGACATCAAAGAAGGAGGGATAGAAGCCATTCTGCATCCCTGCGGACACCGCACCAGCCTGCAACAACAATGTCCACGACCAAAGGCACAGACCACCCGGTCAACCTGCAGACATTGCGGACTTCGCGATCAATCTGAACTTGTCACAGATCGTGACGAAGTCCCCAACCAGTGAACCTCTGGCGCGAGCTCCGCGGACACGAACAATAGCCCACTTAGTCTGCCAGCTCCAATCCAGTCCGACCAGACCGCGGATATTCAACCTATCCGCACGGCTACCACCAAGGACACACCAACAGGCCGCAACACCAGACCGCTCAGGCCGCACCACCAGTCCGCAAGACTGTCCGCCCAGACAGCGCGGTGTGTCTGATCAACTCCCACTTTCACTTAAATAATTTCAACAATAATTTCACTTCTCTTATCTTCTGATTAAATAACACAATGTGCACAAGATTCTTTCATTTCTATTCTAGCAACTCAATGAGCAAGATGTGCTTCAATGTAGGTTTTGAAAGTTTTGAAGTTTCGCACACCGGTTACCAGCATATCAAATAATTATTAAATGTATTTGGTAATATAAAATTAAAGATAAAATTACGAGCATATCTTTTGATAATGTTGTTTATAATACGCCGGTAATTGAAATGTTAAAAAGAGGTTTAAAGTCTATGTTAAATAATTTTTTTTTTCATGCTCATTGTGTTTAAATTTAATTGTCCTGGATAATTTATTATTTATGAAAACTTATATTAATAAAATTCATATTATATTATAATAAATATAGTTTAAAAAAGACTAAATTTCAAAAAAAAAACTAATGGAGTATGAACAAAAAAGTGACGTGCGATAAAAGCCGTTATTTATGTAATTTTATTTGATTAAATTTTAATGAAATTGTTTGAGAAATAATTGAAAAATATATGAGTTTATTAGAATGTTCTTTATTAATCAATCTTTGTTTATGAGATATTTATTATTCTCCTAATCATTTAGTTATCCAATTTTTATTAGTGATTACAAAAAATTAATTGTTTTAAAAACATGCAACTAATTTAGTGGGGTCCAAAAGGCCCAATCGGGCCGGCCCGGATCGGGCCTGATCGGGTCCGGGCTTTTGCAAACCGGGCCGAACTCGGGCCCTTCCTTTATTGGGCTCGGGCCTTGACCCCGGGAAGGGGCTCGGGCTTTGACCCCGGGAAGGGGCCCGGGCCGGGCCCTTATTATTTAAAAAATATTTTATTTAAAATATTAAATCTTAAAATAAAAAATCGAATAAAAAATGTTATTAATCTTGAAATTAAAAAAATCGAAATTACACTTTTACAAAATAAAATTAGAAAAAAATGGAATTTATTATTTTTAATAGTAATAAAAAAGAAAATTACACTTTTACAAATTCATGTTGTTCATCTCCTTTCAATTTCCTCTGACCTCTCATTCAACGCTGAAATGTGTTGTTTCTTTTTCGTAGTATCCAAATAATCCTTGTACAAATGCATAGTTCCAGTGATTTTTCATTTAGTCGGCTCCTCCGCTTGTTCAAAATCTTATCATTAAGAGAAAAAGCGGACTCTGAAGCTACTGTACTAGCTTGAATTATTAGTAAATCACGGGTCATACATGCCAAAATAGGATAGGTATTAGTTTTACATTTTCACCATTTTAAGATATCGAAGTTTTCGATCTCTTCCGTAGTCATAAAATCACGAAATTGTGTTTTCGTATACAATCCTAATTCGTTTAAACTACTCGATGTGCGTGTTTTTTTCCTGAAAGCTAATTCTAAAATTTTATTTGTAAAATAATCTTTTGTCCTATGTTGCGTTATTTCTTCTCGGGGTCGTGAGTCATATAAGTTGTCATAATAATTAAAACATTCGGTAAAAACAGAATTAAATTTAGTAGTACTAGCGTCGTCAATATCATCGAAACTTAAATTTATGTCTAAGTTAACGTTAATTTCATCTATCAAATTTTCTACGTCGTCTACAGCGAATAACAGGTTTAAAGCGGCGGCGTATGAAAATGCAGGAGGTATTTTTCTATAATATTTTAAAAAAAATTCTTCTATTATTTCAATTAAAGTAAGTCATCCGGAGTGTTGCTTAAAATAGTTAAGTTTTTGTGCGATATTTACAAAATTTTCAACTACTAACGAGCTAGTTGGATAATACACGTCACATAAAAAACGTACAGTTGCCCTATAAAAATATTTTAATAAATCCATATAATTTAATAATACGTCTCAATTGTTATCAGTTAAATCATGATTATTTGTCGCAGTGTAATATTCCATAAGAAGTGTTTTTTGTTGAAACGTTTTTTTAACATTTTATCTGTTGGGTTTCATCTTACAGGCATATCAAATTGAGGTTTCAAATATTTTTGACCTTGTGCGATCACAAATTTTCGAAAATCTTGACTTCGTTGTTTGGTACAATAAATAAATCTAAGCATAGTCCGAATTTTTTCAACATATGGTTTCATAGCTTCTAAACTATCTTGTATCACTAAATATAAAACGTGGCAGACACATCGAGTGTGAAAAAACGCACCGTTGAGATTGGTTTTAATTCTCGTTTTAACCACTCTACTGTGGTGTTGTTATTACTAGCGTTATCAAAAGAAAGACTCATTATTTTATCTTTTATTTTAAATTTACGCAAACATTTAATATTTACCGACTATATAGCTTTACCTCTGTGCGGAAATTCAAAACCTTCAAAACATATTACGCGTTTATTTAACTCTCATGAAACAGGATCGATCCAATGAGTCATGATACAAATATAAGATAATCCTACCTTGTATGCTACTACTTCAAACGTCGCTCGTTAAACTCACACGTCCCTCGAAAGTTTCAAAAAAATTTATTAAATCTTGTTTTGCATCAAAATATAATTTAAGTGTGTCGCGTCTAATATTGGATATACTTACTTGCTGATATTTGGGCTGAAGCCCTTCGTGTATGTACTCTGTCGTCTCATCGTTGTCGTAGTGATTGAATGTCAACCCATATCTGATAACGTTTTTCACTTGTAGGTCTCGCTGTCTTGCTTGATCGTACGTTCAAATTTGTCAAGATGCAGATATTTGTTTCTGACTGGACTCGGGAGCTTGCTTTGCAAAACACGACTTAATGTGTCTCGTTAGTGTTGAATTGCCAGTAAGAGTTAGCAACTTTGAGCATAAGTTGCACCGCGCCTTGCATTCGTCGCCGACTTTAACCTTGTCGAAATGATCCCAGACAGGCGCCCTCCGATTATGCTCCACCACTTCGGCCGTGCTTTGAGTAGACGATGTCGGTGTTGAGGAGGACGATGTCATGCAGCGAGAGAAAGAGAGTAAGAGAGTAAGAGAGGGAGAGAGTAAGTGAGAGAGAGAGAGAGAGAAAGTGAGTGGAAGAGAGAGAGAGAGTAAGTGAGAGAAAGAGAGAGAAAGTGAAGGAGAGAGAGGGGGTCAGGTAGGGGTGGGGCTGTTTTTATAGGTTTTTTAAAAAAAAATTAAAAATTTTAAAAATATATTTAATTTTTTTTAAATGGCCTGGGGCCTAGGCCACAGTAACCAGCAGCTGCTGCTGCTGACAACCGACAGGGCTATCAGCAGCAGCCCTGCTGGTTTCTTCCAACGGCCCTAAGAGTCGTTGGATTTCCAACGGCTCTTAGAGACGTTGAAGCCAGCATGGTCGGGCCGGTTTGTGGGCCTGGGCCGGGCTTCGCCTGGGCCCGGGCCAGGATCGGCCCGAATTTCGGGTTTTGCCCGGCCCGACCCGGGTCGGGTATCGGGCCGGGCTAGCCCCCAAAATCAGGGGCCTGAGCCCGGCCTCGGCCCGGACAGGGCTTTTTCCGGGCCGGACCGAATCGAGCTTTCACCGGACCAAGCTCGAACCGGCCCACTGGGCACGAGCCTTTTCGCCACGACTCAATAGATTACAAGAAAATTTATTAGAAGATAATAATAACAATTTAAACTTAAATTTAAATTTTTATGAATTATAAAAACTTAAGTATTTCAAAATTTTCTATTTCAAAATTTTCTAAAGACATAAGTGTTATTGTAAGTATTTCAAAATTTAATTTTACTTTTATAATATTTTATAATTATTATGATCAAATATTTGGCTTTGGCTGGTGACCACTAGAAAAAACTATGTAAACTCGAACAACTTGTGTGTTCAAAAATGCAATTTACCAAAGTAGCACAAGAATTAGGAGTACACAATAATGGTTATGAAGCCCTATTTATAGGAATGGGTGTGCATTTACTATCTCTCTCATGATCCCTCCTATTGTGAAGATCATGGGTTTGACTGGTCAACCCACTCCCCCATAATCTCCACCGCAAAAAGAGAGATCATGGTGGCCTCCCACTCAACAACTACCGTCGGTCGTCGCCGCCGCCGCCCGCCGCCCACCCGCCGCCATCCGCCGCCGCTTGCAGGTCGGCCACCGTCCGATCACTACTAAGAATCTGTCGCCGTCCGATCTACAAGCAACCACCCACTAAACCACCATGTTAGTGGAGGCCCGCCATAACCACCTCCTAGAGGCTATAAAAGGAGCTTCAAGCCTCCTCATTTCTGACTTTTTGGCTCCGGAGTCTTCTTCTTACTCAGGTCAAAGTTCTGTCTAACTCCTCCCTCAGGTCATCTACAAGCCGCCTACGAGCCAAGTCCCCAAGTACGCGGAGAAGGGAAGAATGCAACCACCGCCAACGCTCAAGCGCTCCAGCCGGCAAGTTAGCATCTAGTACTCCCTCGGCGCAGCCTATTATCCGTTACGAGTCAGAAATTCTCTCTCACCTCCAAGTTATAACGAGTAGTGGTCTGTCACCCTCGATTCTCCAAACATATTGTAACTGCAACCTAATAGTGGACTTTGACCGACACAGATCTGGTCACGTGATTTTTTACCTAGTTGAGGAGTTTTTCCACGTTAAAAGTTCTTATGTCAACTCTCTCTTTTCATTGACTATGTGTGTGTTCGACCGTCCTGAGAGCTAAGTCGGTCCATGTTGGGTACATTAGAAAATGTGTACCATATTTGAAGAAGCCTCACCCTACTCAATGATATACATCAAGGTGTTTTTGATGTGCTTTGAGTTTATATGTGCAGGTTAAGTAATTGCAGGAAATGCAGAAAAGGTTCTAAGTCCATGTGTCGACACCTAGAGGTGAAGTGTCGACACTTATGAAGGCTTGTGTCGACACCTAGAGAAGCTGTGTCGACACTTGGAATAATTGTGTCGACACCAGGAAAGGCAGAGTCGACACCAGAAGAAAAGTGTCGACACATACAGGCAGTGTCGACACACTGTGAAGAATTGTCAACATAATCTGTGTCGACACTTAGAGGCAGTGTCGACACCCAGAGAAGCTTTGTTGACATCAAATGTGTCGACACCAGGAGGCTGTATCGACACTCAGCAAATTTCAACAAAGTTAAAGTACTTGTGTCAAAACAAAGGAGATGTGTCGACACTCAGCAAGTTTCAACACAAGAAGGCATGTGTCGACACAAAGAAGATGTGTCGACACTCAGCAAGTTTCAACACAAGAAAGCATGTGTCAACACAAAGGAGATGTGTCGACACACAGCAGAATTCAGCTAAGTGTTAAAGAAGAAGGTTTGTGTCGACACACTCAACCAGTGTCGACACATTCAACAGAAGGCTTGTGTCGACACACAGAATCAGTGTCAACACATTCTGAAGAAGCTGTGTCGAGAAGCTGTTACAACAACACAAGGAATTGTGTCGACATCATCAAGGCTAGTGTCGACACTTAGTTCACTTGTGTCGACACTTAGTCTATTTGTGTCGACACATAATGACTATCTGTCTCGACACTTTCAGACAGTGACAGTGATTTCAAGAAGTGACTGGATGACTTGACAACTGTCATTTCAACCGGTCAACTGCAACTGTCAGAGCTGTCAGGAGGTTGTTAGAAACTGGATCAGCCGGTCACCATGGAGAAAGTTTATATAAAGGATTTTTCTTTCAACAGGGTATGATAATCAATCAACAGATTATCCATTGAATATCAATAACAGATTGAAGATCTACATAGAGATCTAACAACACAAAAGAAGAAGACCTTTGACAGAAGATCTAAGAAGTTGGAGAGAGAGAGCTCCTTCTAAGAAGAGCAGCTGCTGAACCAGGCTGCTAAGTAAGATTCAGATTGAGATCTGATTCTCAAGACAGAAGTTGATTGAAGATCATCTTCACAGGAGATTCAACCCTACTGAGTTCTAATTCAAGAAGCTTTGAAGAAAGCTAAGGGAAATTGATCTCTGCCAAGTTCTTCCAAAAACTCATCAAGAAGCCAGTCAACTCATCTCTCTCTGTCAGGGTTGTGGTTAATTACTTTGTATAATCAAATTCCTGTAGGATCTTATATAGATCTGAGTTGTAAGCCTATTTTATAAAGTCTGAGTGTAGGATACTGTGTGCTCTGAGTGTAGGTCTTGTTGAAGACTGAGGTAGGGCTTTGTGCCTGAGTTGTAGGAGACTTTGTTCTCTGAGTGTAGGTCTTGTTGAAGACTGAGTGGTAGGGCTTTTTGCCTGAGTTGTAGGAGTGGGGACACTCTGAGTTGTAGGAACCTGTTTGGGGTTCTGAGCTGTAAGATCTGAGGATCTGAGGAGAAGTGCTGAAGTTAGGCCGAATCCAGTACACTACTAGATAGGCGAAGGGGGAAAGTGGATGTACCCAGACCTTGGGGAACCACTATAAATACTGTGTGCACTCTGTGTATATTTGTTCTGTATTTGTTGTGTTGTGATAGTTGTAGAATTGCATTTGCTGTACAGAGTTTATGCCTTAAAATTAAAAAGGAAAAGTTCACATATCCCCCCCCCCCCCTCTAGGTGGTTAGGCACTATTTCTTTCAAGTGGTATCAGAGGGAGGTTACTCAAAAATGGACATAACAGTCTGAGTAAGATCCTGTAGGCAGATTCAGAACAAACAAGAATCAAGAAAATGGGTTCTAGTGAGAATCACAAAGGGCTGGGGTCCATGAAATTGCCAATATGTAGAAAAGAGATATTTGGCATATGGAAAGAGAGGGTTAGACTCTTTATGGAAGCTTCTGACCCAAGGATATACATTACAGTTAAAGAAGACTCATATATGCTAATGAAGATATCCATTCTGAATGCAAATCAGAAAACTCCCAAGGACTTCTCTGAAATGACTAAAGATGAAATCATTCTGCCCACTATGGACAAGAGTGCCCAGAATATAATTGTTAGTGTCATTGATGATGCAACATTTCAGAACTTAATTCATTGTAAAATCTCTAAAGAAATGTGGGACACATTAATAGTCTATATGGAGGGCTCAGAGGAAGTGAGACAAGATAGGATGTCCTTGTTAAATCAGGAATATGAAAGCTTCAGACAAGAAAAGTCTGATAGCATTACAGAATGTTACAAGAAGTTCTATATGATTGTTAATGAGTTGATGTCCTATGGAAGAGAATTCAGTAACTATGAGCTGAATGACAAGTTCTTAAGATCCCTGACTAAGGACTGGGACACCAAGATTTGTGTCATTAGGGAAATGGCCAAACTAGCTGATATACCTCCTCCAACTTTGTTTGGAAAACTGATATCTTATGAAATGCAGTTAATGGTTAGAAAGGAGGAAGAGAAGAATACTAGAGTGGAGCACAAGGAAAGATTTGTGGCCTTCAAGACTGAAGTCACTAAGAAGTATAGAAGCAAGTCTCCATCTCCACCTCAAATAATTGCTGAGGCTGTCACAGAAAATTCAGATAGCAAGAATTCAGATAGCAGTGAAAGTGAGACTTTGCTGCTTTTACTAGGCATTTTCAAAAGTTTCTGAAGAAGAAGCAGTGGAGGTTCAAGCCTTCCACTTCTCAGCCAAAAGATGACCACTATCAGAAAAGGAAGTCATCAAGGAATGACAGAAGCAAGTCCAAGCCAAGCAAAGCTACATCTTCAAAGATTGTGTGTTATTGCTGCAATAGACAGGGACATGTAGTGGCTGACTGTCATGAAAAGAGGAAGGAGTCAGCTGACAAAAAGAAGACTCAGTTTAAGGGCAAAAAGGAAAAGTCCTTTGTTGCTAAGAAAGACAAAAGTCTGACTGATCAGTCATCTTCAGAAACAGAATCAGAAGCTGAAGCCTACATTGGATTATTTGCTGAAGAGGAAGAAGATGAGTTCATGCAGCTAATGAACTCAATTTATGAGCATGAAGATCATCAGTGTAAGGGACTGATGGCTTTATCTGAAGGAGACAAAAATCAGGATCAGCCTGGACTAAGTAAGGTACAAAGTTGTTCTTCTAGTTCAATTTATAGTACTGAGTCAGAATCAGATACATCTGCATCAAGTGATGTGGGTGGGTCTGAATCTGAAGGAGATATTCATCAGTTAATTGATGAATATAGGGACTTGCTGCAGGCCTTGAAGAAAAGCAAAACCTTGGTCAAAACTCAGGCAAATGAGATTGCTAGTCTTAAATTGGCTGTTGCTGATTCAGACAAGTTGTTAGATCAGAAACTGAATGAAATAGCCAGGCTGAAGAACATTACTGTTATTCAGATGGGTATTATTACATTTAAGAATGATCAAATTAGAAATCTGGAGGCTAGACTTCAGAAGGAGATAGAGATTGTAGCAAGTTTTTCTAAACCTAAATCTGTTTTACCCTTGATAGATGAGTTTGTACCTCAAAAGGGTAAGACTGGATTGGGGTTTATAAAACCTGCCTGGACAGATAGGTCCAAATCTAAGGGCAAAGCCTCAGCACTAAACAAGAAGCCTGCAGTAGATAATACAGCCAGGGTTGTACCTAAACAAAGGTACAACAGGTTTGAGTGCTGGTGTTGTGGAAAGATAGGTCACTTTGTCATAGATTGTTGGCACAATTCAAGTGTCAAGGAGAGTAGCAAACTGTCTGCTAGAAGAGCTACAGTTAGTTTTGTTAAAAGTCAGACTAACCTGCACCAAGGACCCAAGAGTTATTTGGGTTCTAAGGTTAAGTAATCTGTTTTGCAGGTGAATCCAAGTGGTCATGCCCCTATATGGTACTTGGACAGTGGATGTTCCAGGCACATGACTGGAACTAGGTGGTTGCTGAAGGACTATACACCTATCAAGGATGGCCCTAAAGTTACCTTTGGTGGTTCAGAAAAAGGAATCATCAAAAGCTTTGGTAACATTTCTAATAACCTGATTACAATTACTCAAGTGGCTTATTTAAAGGGTTTGAAACACAACCTCATTAGCATAAGTCAGCTGAGTGATTTAGGATATGACATCTCATTTGTCAAGAATGGTTGTCATATCAAAAGGCCAAGTGATCAAAAGATCATTCTGACAGGATATAGGAAAAGAAATGTCTATTGTCTTGACTTTGTATGTGAGAATAATGTTTCTCCTATTTGTCTTGTAGCTGATGAGAAAGTCTCACATTGTGTTAAATGGCACAAGAGGCTGGCTCATCTTAACTATAAGACAATTGGTCAACTCTTTAGCAAAGAGTTAGTGAGGAATGGTTCTCAAGTTAAGTGCATAAAGGATGGGATATGCTCAGCTTGTCAAAAAGGCAAGCAGACCAAATCCACCTTTCATAGCCTTGAGAACAAGGATTATGTGAGGTGTCTATACCTCTTGCATATGGATCTTTTTGGTCCTATGCCAGTTCACAGCCTAGGTAGGAAGGTCTACACATTTGTGATAGTAGATGACTATTCAAGGTATTCCTCGGTGTTCTTCCTGAGGCAAAAATTTGAAACTCCAAGTATCTTATATAGTTTTGTTAAACAAATTCAGAATGAGTTAGATAGTACAGTGGTCAAAATCAGAAGTGACCATGGCACTGAATTTTAGTCTGAAAGTATGACAAAACTGTGTGAAGAATTTGGAATTTTTCAGGAATTTTCCTCACAGCAAAATGGTATTGCTGAAAGGAAGAATAAAACATTGATAGAGGCTGGTAGAACCCTATTGAGTGACACTTCTCTCCCAGAATATTCCTGGCCTGAGGCAGTAAATACTGCTTGTCATGTGCTCAATAGGGCTACTATCACCAAGTGCCACAAGAAGACCCCTATGAGATTGTGAAGGGCAGAAAACCAAATTTATCCTATTTCAGGATCTTTGGTTGCAAGTGCTATATACTTAACAATGGAAAATTTTATCTAACCAAGTTTGCTGTCAAATCCCAAGAGGGGATATTTGTTGGGTACAGCAACAATAGTAAGGCTTATAGTGTCTACAACTTGATTACTCAAGTTGTAGAAGAGTTTATACATGTAGCCTTTGATGAAACAAGACTCATTAACTGTGAATTGTCAAGTAGTGTTTGCAGGTCTACAGGTGTAACTGAGAGGATGGACAAGCTTACCATAACAGAAGGTTCTTCTGCAAGTCAGCAAGTGGAAGATGGTGGTTGTTGTCCAGGGGGAGTACAAGATACTCCTAATGCAGAAGAAGACCAAGAGATGCAGTATATTGAAGATGCTGGAGGTGTACAACCTGAAGAAAGATTACTTCCAGCAAATAGGCACTTAAAGGATCATCCAGCCAATCAAATAATTGGAGATCTCAGACAAGGAGTGCAAACAAGAAGCAGGAATCTGAGTACAGTTCTTTACTCCAGCTTCCTATCCCAAGTGGAACCAAAGAAGTTTGAAGAAGCAGTTCTAGACCCTCATTGGATTGAGGCCATGCAAGAGGAGCTGAACCAGTTCAGGAGGTGCAAAGTCTGGAAGCTTGTTCCTAAACCCAAAGACCACAATATCATTGGAACAATGTGGATCTTCAGGAACAAGTTGGATGAGAATGGAATCATTATAAAGAATAAAGCTAGACTTGTTGCAAATGGATATAGGCAGGAAGAAGTTATTGATTTTGATCAAACCTTTGCTCCAGTATCCAGACTGGAAGCAATAAAGATGTTCCTTGCCTATGCAACATATCAAGGGTTTAAGGTATATCAAATGGATGTAAAGTCAGCTTTTCTGAATGGAAATCTGAAGAAAGAAGTCTATGTAGAGCAGCCATCAGGTTTTGTTGATTCTCTTAAACCTGATTATGTATATAGACTTAGGAAGGCTTTGTATGGGTTACAACAAGCCCCAAGGGCTTGGTATGAAACCCTATAGATGACATAATATTTGGGTCTACAGAAAGTAGCCTTTGCAGAAAGTTTGCAAAACTTATGCAAGGACAATTTGAAATGAGCAGTATGGGGGAACTTAAGTTCTTCTTGGGTCTCCAAGTTAGACAGACTGAAGATGGCTTGTCCATATGCCAGTCTAAGTTCACCCTAGAGTTGATAAAGAAGTATGGTATGGAATCATCCACTACCATGAAAACTCCTATGGGGTCAAGCATGTCTCTAAGCAAAGATGATACAGGGAAACCTGTAGATGAAACTTTGTATAGAGGGATAGTTGGCTCCCTACTGTATTTGACTGCTAGTAGACCAGATATCATGTATGCTACATATGTCTGTGCTAGGTACCAAGCATGCCCTAAAGAATCTCATCTGACTGCAGTCAAAAGGATTTTGAGATATCTTAAGGGCACACCTTATCTAGGCCTTTGGTACCCTAGGAATGGAGATTTTGTACTGACAGGTTATTCAGATGCAGATTTTGCAGGCTGCAAGGAAGATAGGAAGAGTACTACAGGAGCCTGTCAATTTCTAGGTGGAAGGCTGGTGTCTTGGAGCAGTAAGAAGCAGACCAGTGTGACCATCTCCACAGCTGAGTCAGAATATGTTGCTGCAGGAAGTTGTTGTGCACAACTTTTGTGGATACAACATCAGCTAGAAGACTATGGTATCCAGGTAAGTAGAACACCTTTGTTTTGTGATTCTACAAGTGTCATTTCTATTGCAAATAATCTTGTCTCACATAGTAGGACTAAGCACATAAAAATTAAATAATATTTTCTTAGAGAACATGTAGAAAAGAGGACATTTCCCTAGAATATGTTAATACAGATAATCAGATAGCTGATATGTTTACTAAGCCCCTAGATGAAACCAAATTCAATAATTTTAAAATTGAATTAGGAATGTTAAACTTAGAATAGTTTAAAAAAAATTGGCTAAGTAAAATGGTGTCGACACACAGAGTTGTCTGTGTCGACACATAGAAGTGGTGTCGATATTTCAGAGAAATGGTGTCGACACATCTAGACAGTCTGTGTCGACACTTCAGAGAAGTAGTGTCGACACATCCAGAGTAGGTGTCGACACATCCAGAGTGGTGTCGACACTTAGGATTAACACAGAATTCGTCGAGTGAAGTATCGACTAATCGTCGAGCTGAGATGTATAAGTGTCGACACATATATTCTATCGACTATATTTGTGTTGACACATAGTTGTCGAGACATTAGAAGTAAGTGTCGACACTTTTCAACAGTGTCAACACATTTCAAGTATTTTGATTCGCCTTTTCACCTTCGATTTTAGAAAGGTATAAATAGGTCTTCACCATTGTTTGTCGACACGCTCACCATAGTTTCGAGACCAAACTTGTGTGTCGACATCTCTCTTCTCTAAATTCAAAATTTCTCCAAACCCTAATGGCGCCCAAGCTAGAAGAGAACATCAATGAAGGTTATGAGCTCGTGCGACATGCCTTTGACGACGCGGAACCAGAAATCCAAGGTGTTGTAACCCTAGTTGCAGAAACTGGGTTAGAGTATCTTGTTTCAGAACCAATCAAAATTTGGAAGAAGGAGGTCCTCGAATTCTTTAATGCAGCTACCCTTGATGGGACTGGACTCAAGATTAAGTCCAAAGTCCATGGGGCAAAAGTCAAGATCACCCAGAAAAATCTAAGAAAAGTTCTACATCTCCCTAGAACTAAATAAGAGGAAGATGTACCTGCATCAAAGGCAAGGGAGGCACTGCAATGGTGTGGTTTAGATTCAAGCATGAAAATTGGATCAATTTTTAACAGGAAAGGGATGAACATACAAGGAAAGTTTTTATCTGAAGTAGTTGGGAAGGTAATACTGAGCAAGTCTGGTGGGCATGATAGAATATCAGCTCACATGTTCAGTTTAATGATAAGGATAATTTTCCAACTTAAAACTGATTGGTCAGCAGTAATGTTTGATAAGATAAAGGAAAGTCTGAAGAAGCCCAATCTGGGTAGGATTATGAGTTTATACTTAGCTGGAAGTATCCCTGAAGTCATGAACCAAGCTGCTGGTTCTAAGATAAATCATATGAGGAGAATGGATGTTAGGATTATCTCAAGGTGGGATATGGTGTTGACAAAGAAAATGCCTACTCCTGAAAAGGAAGTTTCTCAACAAAAGAAGAAGAAGAAAGCCATTGTGGCTCCTGAATCATCAAGTAGCTCAGAAGAGCAGGTGGTTTTTAGTTCTGATGATGGAGAGGCTGGAAATGCTAGACAGTCACCAGTAAGACCTGAAGATGCACAGAGGCAGGGGGAGCTACCATCTGCTAGCCTCATTCACCTGGATTCACTCCAGGGGGAGCCTCAACATGTGGATGAGCCAACTCACTTAGATAGTGAAAGGGCAACCCAAACAATTCTTGAGGTAATCAATGAAGTTAATCAATCTATTTTCAATATTGAGAATGAAGTATTGACTAAATCATTACTTGATGTTGATCAGCAAACTCAGATACATAGTCAACAACAAGATGTTGTCATGGAAGACACATCATTTGTAGATCATGCTCCTGAGATAAGAGATTCTCCAGTCCATAATCAACAGGAATTTACTCTAGAAGAGATGTTCCCTGATTTATTACAGACTGATTTTGAGGGAGAGAAAGCAGCTTTTGAGGGGGAGAAGGTCCATCTTGAGGGGGAGCATGTAGAGGAAACTGCAAGAAGAGAGAATGAGGAGCAAAGGAATGCTGAGGAGCTACCAAGAGCAGAGAAGGAATTGCCCCCTACTCCACAGGATAGAGTAGACATTGCTAGTACTTCTGACTCTGAAGATGAAGAGGCTGCTAGAGCCAAGAAAAGAAAGCTACAGGTTTTCAACAGGAGAAGTCAGACCTACAAGAAAGCACTGCAAACCATTGTTCCACAACAAGCCCCAACTGCTGATTATAGTTCCTTGTTGGTGGCTTTGCAGATCAAACTGGATGAGCAAAGGAAGGCTCTACAAACTTATATGGATGAAGGACATAAATCCTTCAATTTGATCTGGCTCAAGATATAAAATCTATTATATTTGAAGTTAATCAAAATAAGAAGGAAATGACTGACTGTTTTCATAAAGAAGGCAATGCAGTGGTATATCTGGCTACTAATCAAGAGAATATAAAGAAACAGGTTGATGATATGGCAGTAAAACAAGGATATGTTCTGGAAAACCATATTAGAATGAATGACAATTTAACTGAATCACATAATGTGATAGTAACTGAAATGCAGAATCTTGCAGCTGCTCAGACTGCAGCAAGGACTACTGTCAAGGCTGAGTTTGACAAGCTTACCATAACAGAAGATTCTTCTGCAAGTCAGCAAGTGGAAGATGGTGGTTGCTGTCCAGGGGAAGTACAAGATACTCCTGATGCAGAAGAGGACCAAGAGATGCAGCATATTGAATATGCTGGAGGTGTACAAGCTGAAGAAAGATTACCTCCAGCAAATAGGCACTTAAAGGATCATCCAGCCAATCAAATAATTGGAGATCCCAGACAAGGAGTGCAAACAAGAAGCAGGAATCTGAGTACAGTTCTTTACTCCAGCTTCCTATCCCAAGTGGAACCAAAGAAGTTTGAAGAAGCAGTTCTAGACCCTCATTGGATTGAGGCCATGCAAGAGGAGCTGAACCAGTTCAGGAGGTGTAAAGTCTGGAAGCTTGTTCCTAAACCCAAAGACCACAATATCATTGGAACAATGTGGATCTTCAGGAACAAGTTGGATGAGAATGGAATCATTATAAAGAATAAAGTTAGACTTGTTGCAAAGGGATATAGGCAGGAAGAAGGTATTGATTTTGATCAAACCTTTGCTCCAGTAGCCAGACTGGAAGCAATAAGGATGTTCCTTGCTATGCAACATATCAAGGGTTTAAGGTATATCAAATGGATGAAAAGTCAGCTTTTCTGAATGGAAATCTGAAGGAAGAAGTCTATGTAGAGCAGCCATCAGGTTTTGTTGATTCTCTTAAACCTGATTATGTATATAGACTTAGGAAGGCTTTGTATGGGTTAAAACAAGCCCCAAGGGCTTGGTATGAAACCCTGTAGATGACATAATATTTGGGTCTACAGAAAGTAGTCTTTGCAAAAAGTTTGCAAACTTATGCAAGGACAATTTGAAATGAGCAGTATGGGGGAACTTAAGTTCTTCTTGGGTATCCAAGTTAGACAGACTGAAGATGGCTTGTCCATATGCCAGTCTAAGTTCACCCTAGAGTTGATAAAGAAGTATGGTATGGAATCATCCACTACCATGAAAACTCTTATGGGGTCAAGCATGTCCACAGCAAAGATGATGCAGGGAAACCTGTAGATGAAACTTTGTATAGAGGGATAGTTGGCTCCCTACTATATTTGACTGCTAGTAGACCAGATATCATGTATGCTACATGTGTCTGTGCTAGGTACCAAGCATGCCCTAAAGAATCTCATCTGACTGCAGTCAAAAGGATTTTGAGATATCTTAAGGGCACACCTTATCTAGGCCTTTGGTACCCTAGGAATGGAGATTTTGTACTGACAGGTTATTCAGATGCAGATTTTGCAGGCTGCAAGGAAGATAGGAAGAGTACTACAGGAACCTGTCAATTTCTAGGTAGAAGGCTGGTGTCTTGGAGCAGTAAGAAGCAGACCAGTGTGGCCATCTCCACAGCTGAGTCAGAATATGTTGCTGCAGGAAGTTGCTGTGCACAACGTTTGTGGATACAACATCAGCTAGAAGACTATGGTATCCAGGTAAGTAGAACACCTTTGTTTTGTGATTCTACAAGTGTCATTTCTATTACAAATAATCATGCCTCACATAGTAGGACTAAGCACATAGAAATTAAATACCATTTTCTTAGAGAACATGTAGAAAAAGAAGACATTTCCCTAGAATATGTTAACACAGATAATCAGATAGCTGATATGTTTACTAAGCCCCTAGATGAAACCAAATTCAATAATTTTAAAATTGAATTAGGAATGTTAAACTTAGAATAGTTTAAAAAAATTGGCTAAGTAAAATGGTGTCGACACACAGAGTTGTCTGTGTCGACACATAGAAGTGGTGTCGATATTTCAGAGAAATGGTGTCGACACATCTAGACAGTCTGTGTCGACACTTCAGAGAAGTAGAGTCGACACATCTAGAGTAGGTGTCGACACATCCAGAGTGGTGTCGACACTTAGGATTAACACAGAATTCGTCGAGTGAAGTATCGACTAATCGTCGAGCTGAGATGTATAAGTGTCGACACATATATTCTGTCGACTATATTTGTGTCGACACATAGTTGTCGAGACATTAGAAGTAAGTGTCGACACTTTTCAACAGTGTCGACACATTTCAAGTATTTTGACGCGCCTTTTCACCTTCGATTTTAGAAAGGTATAAATAGGTCTTCACCATTGTTTGTCGACACGCTCACCATAGTTTCGAGACCAAACTTGTGTGTCGACATCTCTCTTCTCTAAATTCAAAATTTCTCCAAACCCTAATGGCGCCCAAGCTAGAAGAGAACATCAATGAAGGTTATGAGCTCGTGTGACATGCCTTTGACGACGCGGAACCAGAAATCCAAGCTGTTGTAACCCTAGTTGCAGAAACTGGGTTAGAGTATCTTGTTTCAAAACCAATCAAAATTTGGAAGGAGGTCCTTGAATTCTTTAATGCAGCTACCCTTGATGGGACTGGACTCAAGATTAAGTCCAAAGTCCATGGGGCAAAAGTCAAGATCACCCAAAAAAATCTAAGAAAAGTTTTACATCTCCCTAGAACTAAAGAAGAGGAAGATGTACATGCATCAAAGATAAGGGAGGCACTGCAATGGTGTGGTTTAGATTCAAGCATGAAAATTGGATCAGTTTTTAACAGGAAAGGGATGAACATACAAGGAAAGTTTTTATCTGAAGTAGTTGGGAAGGTGATACTAAGCAAGTCTGGTGGGCATGATAGAATATCAGCTCACATGTTCAGTTTAATGACAAGGATAATTTTCCAACTTAAAACTGATTGGTCAGCAGTAATGTTTGATAAGATAAAGGAAAGTCTAAAAAAGCCCAATCTGGGTAGAATTATGAGTTTATACTTAGCTGGAAGTATCCCTGAAGTCATGAACCAAGCTGCTGGTTCTAAGATAAATCATATGAGGAGAATGGATGTTAGGATTATCTCAAGGTGGGATAGGGTGTTGACAAAGGAAATGCCTACTCCTGAAAAGGAAGTTTCTCAACAGAAGAAGAAGAAGAAAGCCATTGTGGCTCCTGAATCATCAAGTAGCTCAGAAGAGCAGGTGGTTTTTAGTTCTGATGATGGAGAGGCTGGAAATGCTGGACAGTCACCAGTAAGACCTGAAGATGCACAGAGGCAGGGGGAGATACCATCTACTAGCCCCATTCACCTAGATTCACTCCAGGGGGAGCCTCAACATGTGGATGAGCCAACTCACTTAGATAGTGAAATGGCAACCCAAACAATTCTTGAGGTAATCAATGAAGTTAATCAATCTATTTTCAATATTGAGGATGAAGTATTGACTAAATCATTACTTGATGTTGATCGGCAAACTCAGATACATAGTCAACAACAAGATGTTGTCATGGAAGACACATCAGTTGCAGATCATGCTCCTGAGATAAGAGATTCTCCAGTCCATAATCAACAGGAATTTACTCTAGAAGAGTTGTTCCCTGATTTATTACAGACTGATTGTGAGGGAGAGAAAACAGCTTTTGAGGGGGAGAAGGTCCATCTTGAGGGGGAGCATGTAGAGGAAACTGCAAGAAGAGAGAATGAGAAGCAAGGAATGCTGAGGAGCTACCAAGAGCAGAGAAGGAATTGCCCCCTACTCCACAGGATAGAGTAGACATTGCTAGTACTTCTGACTCTGAAGATGAAGAGGCTGCTAGAGCCAAGAAAAGAAAGCTACAGGTTTTCAACAGGAGAAGCCAGACCTACAAGAAAGCACTGCAAACCATTATTCCACAACAAGCCCCAACTGCTGATTAAAGTTCCTTGTTGGTGGCTTTGCAGATCAAACTGGATGAGCAAAGGAAGGCTCTACAAACTTATATGGATGAAGGACATAAATCCTTCAATTTGATCTGGCTCAAGATATAAAATCTATTATATTTGAAGTTAATCAAAATAAGAAGGAAATGACTGATTGTTTTCATAAAGGAGGCAATGTAGTGGTATATCTGGCTACTCATCAGGAGAATATAAAGAAACAGGTTGATGATATGGCAGTAAAACAAGGATATGTTCTGGAAAACCAGATTAGAATGATTGATAATTTAACTGAATCACATAATGTGATAGTAACTGAAATGCAGAATCTTGCAGCTGCTCAGACTGCAGCAAGGACTACTGCCAAGGCTGAGTTTGACAAGCACTTACAAGAAAGCCTAACTGCTGTTAAAACTGTCATTGAAGATTCTCAAAAGTGTATCACTGAAAAGCTCCAAAGGTTAAAATCTTTTTATAAAGATGGTGTTAACTATTTGAATGCTCAGATTAGATTTCAGAAGGATGATCTTAGGGATCATATAGAAAGAGAAGTCATAAAGGGAGAGAGGGTATTAGTCAAAGCAGGCTCTGACCATGCTAAATGGATTTCAAACAGCATCAGAGCTACCCTTGGATATCCACCTTTGTGTGATGATGATAATGTAGCAGAATCTGGGATAAATCCTGCATATTTTGGAGGAGAATAAGCTGAAGTAGCTCAGGTGATCTATCCTTCAGCAGATTTTGACATGATACATCAAGAGATACAATCTATGTATAGCCCTCCAGAAGCTGCTCAAAATGTGATCATTGAGAAAGTGGTACAGCCTGTGCCAGAGGTAGTATTGAAAGAGCAAGAAGCTCAATTATCTAAGAAGATGTTCAGAGAACAGGCTGAATTAAGGCCAGATTTTGAGCAATGGAGCCCAACTTCCAGAAATATTATTCTGACTGTTTGGAAGGCTGCAAAGGATAATATCCTAGAAAGGGGCAAATGGTATTTTGAGCAGGAGTGGAGAAAATATGAAGCTAGGCAAGAAGCCATAGTACAATACAGAAGAAAGGCTAAACTAGGGAAGCTACCTCCTAATGCACAGGAGCCTAGCAAGTATTTCCCTAAGCCTTATCGTTATTTTGAGAGACAAAAGATTAGGGCTGAAGAACAGAAGAAGAAAGATCTTAAGGTAAAGAAGTCTGCTGATGACACTGATGCTCCAGTTAAAGCCAAGATTCAATCTGGAAAGGGCATTGTCATCAAGGAGTCAGAGCAGCCATAGGATAGAATTTTCTTAAGTTTACAACTTTGTAATCATTTGCATTAAACTTCATGTAAACTGTTGATTAATAAAACTTTTGGAAGTTGTAACAAAACAATGTTTAATGTTCAATCTATTACATTGTTATTCTGAGATAATTGTTTATACATGTTTAGTTTTTACCCTGTCATATAATACTGTTATACATCATGTTGAGTATTTGTTATGTATGGTGTATATCATTGACTAAGGGTAATGACTTCTCCAAATAGGGGGAGATTGTTGGGTACATTGGAAAATGTATACCAAATTTGAAGAAGCTTCACCCTACTCAATGATATACATCAAGGTGTTTTTGATGTGCTTTGAGTTTATATGTGCAGGTTAAGTAATTGCAGGAAATGCAGAAAAGGTTCTAAGTCCATGTGTCGACACCTAGAGGTGAAGTGTCGACACTTATGAAGGCTTGTGTCGACACCTAGAGAAGCTGTGTCGACACTTGGAATAATTGTGTCGACACCAGGAAAGGCAGAGTCGACACCAGAAGAAAAGTGTCGACACATACAGGCAGTGTCGACACACTGTGAAGAATTGTCAACATAATCTGTGTCGACACTTAGAGACAGTGTCGACACCCAGATAAGCTTTGTCGACATCAAATGTGTCGACACCAGGAGGCTGTGTCGACACTCAGCAAGTTTCAATAAAGTTAAAGTACTTGTGTCGACACAAAGGAGATGTGTCGACACTCAGCAAGTTTCAACACAAGAAGGCATGTGTTGACACAAAGGAGATGTGTTGACACTCAGCAAGTTTCAACACAAGAAGGCATGTGTCAACACAAAGGAGATGTGTCGACACACAGCAGAATTCAGCTAAGTGTTAAAGAAGAAGGCTTGTGTCGACACACTCAACCAGTGTCGACACATTCAACAGAAGGCTTGTGTCGACACACAGAATCAGTGTCAACACATTCTGAAGAAGCTGTGTCGAGAAGCTGTTACAACAACACAAGGAGTTGTGTCGACACCATCAAGGCTAGTGTCGACACTTAGTTCACTTGTGTCGACACTTAGTCTATTTGTGTCGACACATAATGACTATCTGTCTCGACACTTTCAGATAGTGACAGTGATTTCAAGAAGTGACTGGATGACTTGACAGCTGCCATTTCAACCGGTCAACTGCAACTGTCAGAGCTGTCAGGAGGTTGTTAGAAACCGGATCAGCCGGTCACCATGGAGAAAGTTTATATAAAGGCTTTTTCTTTCAACAGGGTGTGATAATCAATCAACAGATTATTCATTGAAGATCAATAACAGATTGAAGATCTACACAGAGATCTAACAACATAAAAGAAGAAGACCTTCGATAGAAGATCTAAGAAGTTGGAGAGAGAGAGAGAGCTCCTTCTAAGAAGAGCAGCTGCTAAACCAGGCTGCTAAGTAAGATTCAGATTGAGATCTGATTCTCAAGACAGAAGTTGATTGAAGATCATCTTCACAGGATATTCAACCCTACTGACTTCTAATTCAAGAAGCTTTGAAGAAAGCTAAGGGAGGTTGATCTCTGCCAAGTTCTTCCAAAAACTCATCAAGAAGCCAGTCAACTCATCTCTCTCTGTCAGGGTTGTGGTTAATTACTTTGTATAATCAAATTCCTGTAGGATCTTATATAGATCTGAGCTGTAAGCCTATTTTATAAAGGCTGAGTGTAGGAGACTGTGTGCTCTGAGTGTGGGTCTTGTTGAAGACTGAGGTAGGGCTTTGTGCCTGAGTTGTAGGAGACTTTGTTCTCTGAGTGTAGGTCTTGTTGAAGACTGAGTGGTAGGGCTTTTTGCCTGAGTTGTAGGAGTGGGGACACTCTGAGTTGTAGGAACTTGTTTGGGGTTCTGAGGTGTAAGATCTGAGGATCTGAGGAGAAGTGCTGAAGTTAGGCCGAATCTAGTACACTACTAGATAGGCGAAGGGGGAAAGTGGATGTACCCAGACCTTGAGGAACCACTATAAATACTGTGTGCACTCTGTGTATGTTTGTTCTGTAGTTGCTGTGTTGTGGTAGTTGTAGAATTGCATTTGTTGTACAGAGTTTCTGCCTTAAAATTAAAAAGGAAAAGTTCACCTATTCACCCCCCCCCCCCCCTCTAGGTGGTTAGGCACTATTTCTTTCAGTCCAGTTTATTCCGATCCGATCGGGACGCCAAGTTAGTCCACAACAGTTTGGCGTTATCTGTGGGAAACACGATTCACAACATCATTCAGAAGTCAAGACCTCTCTCCTTGCAACATCCAATCTCTGCTTCAATGGCGAAAAGGAGCGATCACGCTGCTGAAGGATCCGTCCCTGGTGGACGCACTGAACAGGCACGCACCGACTCACTTGTAAGCGTACCGTTGGAGGCAGAAGCTGCATTCGCACCTGTTACCGCCCTCGAGAGGCGTGTTCACCAGATGGAGGAGCAGCAGACCGAAATGCTCACTCTGCTCAGAAATTTAGCAACACCCCTCGCTCCACCTCTGCCACCAGCACCAACCATTCCCCTGCCTCTGCCAAATCATGGTCCGGCGCAAGAAGTTCCGCAAAGAGATGAACAAACTCTCATAGGACAAGAAGAACGACGTCAGGCTGAGCGCCGTAGTGACAACCGTCGACGTGATCCTCCAAGGAATGGGGGGCAACATCCACTTCAAGAATACTCCCCTCTGAATAACACCCACACTAACGTGACGTACGCAATTCAGAATGATCCGGCATTCCACCGGCTAAGAATTCCTCAACCATTCAAGCAAGTTGATTTACCGCCATCAGGAGAACTCTCCGCCCCAACCAGACATTGCATGCACAAGGAGTACGACATAGAGAATGAATTCTCAAGTACAAGTAGCTCCCCCACGCCCACAGCATTACTCCAAGAGATGCATGATCGCCACCTCGCCAATCCTCATTATGAAGAGAACTTTTGAAACGTGATGAGTCTCGATGCCTCGACCACGAAGCAGGGACTAAGTGAACATCTACCCAACTACAACTCACCTGACTCCTAGGCAGGCCCGGGTCCAGAAAATGGCTTTGAAGTCCACAGTTTAGCGGAACTGGCCACCCGCTGGCACACGTGGAATGTTTCGAAGTTATCATGCATGCTCGCAACGCTTTAGATCAACTCATGGTCCAGGCATTTCCGACAACACTAAAAGGGAAAGCTCGAGCATGGTTTCATTCTCTGCAAGAAGAGAAGATAAATAGCTACATTGAACTCGCAGCTCTCTTTATCAAAAGGTTCATGACGGTCAGAGAGCCCACACCTGAAAGTCCAAGCTCGTATAAAGTCCAGAAAAGGAAGTTATAGAACAGTAAGTACCCCAAGCACAAGAGATACTACGACCAACGCACAAGTACATACCAAGAGCGAGAGTTGCATCAGTTTGCGGCGCTCAACGCCCCCCCCCCCCCCCCCCCCCCCCCAAGGCAAGATCTTTGAAGCAATTCATAACCACCCAGCCTAGTGCAGGCCCAGGATGCTCCCCCATGGCCGAGGAGATTTGTCAAAATATTTCGAGTATCACCGGGGTCATGACCACAGCACCGACTGGTGCAATCGGCTAAAGGAAGAGATCCAGCGACTAACCAGTCTGGGGTGGTTGATCAATTCCTATCAAGAAAGAGGCAGCCTCCTAACCAAAACATGACATTTACAACCATCAGAATTGGCGAGCCATCCACCAAGTTGAACCAAGTTCTGCTGGACGGAGGGATTACCGTTAATGTGTTATTTTTATCAACAATACTTCAACTCGAGCTAACCACTGACAACCTCGAGCTAACATCTGCCAGCACACGTGTTTCGGGGAACGCCCCAGTACCATTCGTAGGAAACCGTTACTCTTCTGATCACTCTTGAAACAGCACATGGGCAAATAACATATGATGTACAGTTCGTTGTCATCAAAGCTGACTCTGACTACACCGCAATACTCCAACAATCGCTCCTGGATGTTTTACAATCTCGTTCCCGCCACTTCCATCCTTGAGCCGTTTCTTTTTCCGCTCATTTATTTATTTGATATTGTAAAAACCGCAAGCTCGGGCTTGCGAAAACAATCTTTTTGATATTTGATTTATTAATGTCTAACTGAGAAATAGTTTAGCCAGGCTAGGTCTCGCAACCGGATTGAGTATCTACATTCTCCGGCGGTCAGAGTAAGCACTTACATTATCTGTCGTTACTGCAAACCAACGCTTTGTCGTCTCCAGGGCCTGCCTCTCGCGATTGCAACCGGATTGAGTACTCACATTCTCCGGTGGTCGGATTGAGTCTTACATTCTCCAGCAAACTAAGCCGCGAGCAATCCTCGTGCAAACTACTGTTGGGTTTCTCTATAGGGTTGGCACAACGCTTGTGCACGCAGCGAAAAAATAAACATCAAGAAAAACTCAAACAGATGTGGATCGGGCTATGAACGTTGAATCAAGAAGTTAGCAAAACTAGGCAAAAATTACATCGGTGGCGTTGAGTCACAACCCAACGGAGATGCTCCAAACTTTATCTGCTTGCTAGTGGCGAGTTCTACGCGGAATAGTGTCCACGTTTCTGCAGAAGTCCACACGAGCGGGAGAACACCGATCTATCCATCGCACGGATTATCGGGAAATAGAAGACCGCACCTTTGCTTTCCCACGGACTGCTAGGTCCGCGCCAGGGATTGCAGCACCAGCGACAGTCGCCGGAGAAGAGGTGGTCGACGGAGCGAACACGGCGGCGGCGGAACTCTTTCGTCGGCGGCGGGGATCGGGATCGGCGGATCGAAAGGCGGAACGGCTTCCGTCGGGTTTCGATCTGCTACAGGATAAAATCGCGAGCCCGTCTGTGTGTAATCCCGAAAACCCTAAGTGTCCTATTTATACCAAAGGTATAAATAAACCCAGGAAAATCGTTATCCGCAGACCGCCCGAAAATAGGGTTCAGAATCGGCGAGTATCAATCGGTGAGAATCGGCGACAATCGGCGAGAATCACTGAGCAGGTTCGGCGAGAATCAGTCGACGAGTATCATACAGGATCGGCGAGAATCAGAGTACAATACTCGACGATTCTCGCCGATCGTCGAGCCGCGCTCGACGATACACAACGATACTCGACGATCGTTGAGCCGCGGTCGACGATAATTGTCGAAGTAGTCGATCGTCGAGAATCAACAATTGATTCTCGACGATTCTCGTCGATCGGCGAGAATCAGAGAGACGATTCTCGCCGATCGGCGGGAATCAGAAGACGATTCTCGACTAATGTTATCGACCCTCGGACGACAATCCCAACCAGCCCTTCAAGGCAACATTTGCCCAACCCGATGATCCTATAAGGCAACACTTTGCCCATAACCCTATTCAGGTCGGTGATTGGTAACCTTTACCAACACAGTCAGTCAACCAACTTCTCCACATCTCTTATGTGCGACCCTGCAGGCTCATACCGCGTTGGCAGTGAGATTACATGTTTGATCACTTCCAGATCATCATGGTGACTCCAACAGACTCCCACTTGATCTCGAAAGTATCAAAGCAAAAACCTCACAAATAATGAGCGGCATCTAGCAATGCATCATTGCTCCCCAAGCAATAAGAGTTTATAACTCATAAGCCTTTATGACCAATGTATCAGCGTTGTCTTTGTCCCTTTGTCCTTTACATCCAGAAAGAACTAGAGGCATGGACCGTGTCACCCTCGTAATAGCTCAATCCTAATTTCTTGATCCAGGACGGACTTCCAGAGAATGGTGAGTCCAATATCACATATTGACTCAACCAAGCATGGTCATGCATTTCTCAGTCCAGTTCCATCAAGGGGCCCATGGATGCAACTCCTGTCATACAGGAGGACAAATCTCATATCTGCTCACACACAAACACCCAAATGATTCGTAATATGCCCAACAACCACCCTTATCATCAACCTTTCTCAAGGAAGACTTTAGATGGCATCAAAGCACGCTCTTACTCACTTGATGAATGCTGTGACTTCAGGTCAAAGGATCACAACACCATTGTCAATTGAGACCTACTCGTGACACGATTGGATGACAATCCACAGAGTAGTCTCAGGTTGGGTCTGTCTAGTACAACTTGTTCACTAACAAGTACCCACGTGATGACTTGATATCACAATAGCATGACATGTGAGAACCAGTCATCAGTCAACACACGTGCTAGTCTTCATGTACCATCATCACCCTTAGCTTCTATGATGATACTCGACCAGGGACCTTTAAGAATGAAGCTTCAAATAAATCATGGGCTCTCACATTCAAGTCACGTACTTGATGTCCCATGGAAGCGAACATTCTAAGGGTATCTATTATGTTAACATTTAACTATCATATATAGAAAAATTCATAATAAAAGAATTTGCCATTAATTATAAAAGAAAAACTAGGTACACAGTTCATCATATGAACAAACAGCCAACAAAATACAAGATTACATGCAACCCACAAGATTCTCGCTAGAGTTGATCATTTAGGTATCGTATACCCATCGATCTAGTATGACCATCATGCTTTCTCTGCGCGAGAGGCTTTGTCAGCGGATCCGCAATATTTTCCTCAGTCGGCACTCTGCAAATGTTTACATCTCCTCGTTCGACAATCTCACGAATAAGATGAAAACGCCGGAGTATATGCTTGGAGCGCTGATGATATCTAGGTTCTTTAGATTGTGCAATTGCACCATTGTTATCACAGTAGAGAACTACGGGACCAACAATGCTAGGAACTACATCAAGCTCGCCGATGAATTTCCTAATCCATACAGCCTCCTTCGCCGCATTAGCTGCTGCGATATACTCGGCCTCTGTTGTAGAATCAGCAACTGTCTCTTGCTTGGAACTCTTCCAGCTTACAGCTCCTCCATTCAGGCAAAACACAAAACCTGACTGAGACTTGGAGTCGTCTCGATCAGTTTGGAAGCTAGCATCCGTGTAACCACTTACAACGAGCTCTTCCTCTCCACCATACACCAAGAACACGTCCTTAGTCCTTCTTAAGTACTTCAGGATATTCTTGACTGCAATCCAGTGACACTCACCGGGGTCTGACTGATACCTGCTAGTCATGCTCAAAGCAAAGGAGACATCGGGTCGAGTACATAACATCGCGTATATGATTGATCCAATTGCCGAAGCATATGGAATCAACTTCATGCGGTCCTTATCTTCACAAGACTTTGGACACTGGTCCTTAGAGAGATTCACACCATGAGACATGGGCAAAAATCCTTTCTTGGACTCAAGCATGTTGAACCGCTTCAACACCTTTTCGATGTACGTACTCTAGGTCAAACCCAGCAACTTCTTCGATCTATCTCTATAGATCTTAATACCGAGTATATAAGTCGCTTCACCCAAATCCTTCATTGAAAAGCAGTTCCCTAGGTTGTTCTTAACAACTTTCAGGGTAGGAATGTCGTTCCTGATCAACAGTATGTCATCTACATACAATATCAGGAAGACAACAATGCTCCCACTGATTCGCTTGTAAACACAAGGCTCATCTTCATTCTTGATGAAACCAAACTCTTTGATTTTCTCATCAAAACGAAGATTCCAACTTCGAGAGGCCTGTTTCAGTCCATAAATGGACTTATTCAGCTTGTATATTTTAGTGGCTTCATCTGGGGATACAAAACCCTCGGGTTGTGTCATATACACTTCCTCAAGGAGGTTTCCATTAAGGAAAGCCGTTTTGACATCCATCTGCCAGATCTCGTAGTCATAATACGCAGCAATAGCAAGCAATATCCTAATGGACTTTACCATGGCAACAGGGGAAAAGGTCTCATCATAGTCAATACCATGAATTTGCTTGAAACCCTTAGCCACCAGTCGCCCTTTGAATGTCTGTACATTCCCATCCATGTCGGTCTTCTTCTTGAAGACCCACTTGCACCCTATGGGTCGTACCCCTTCAGGTGGTTCCACCAAGTTCCAAACTTGGTTTGCATACATGGAGTCCATTTCGGATTTCATAGCATCAAGTCATTTGTCGGAGTCCGGTCCATTCATAGCCTCTTGGTAGGTTGCTGGTTCATCATCATGATCCATGAGCAACACATTACCTATTTGAGACACGAGAAATCCATATCTCTCAGGCTCAAACCTCGGTCTACCAGATCTACGTAGGACTTGTGTTCCCTGAGCAGGTTCTCTAGCTACAACATCTTGTAGTCCTGACTCAGAATCCAATTCTGGTTCATTCACTACATGTGGTTCTTGAACTTCTTCAAGCTCTACCTTTTCAGTGTTTCTTGATAAGAACTCTTTCTCCAAGAAGACACCAGTCCTTGCGACAAACACTTTGCCCTCAGACGGTAGGTAAAAGTAATACCCTTTCGTTTCCTTAGGATATCCCACCAGATAACATTTATCCGATTTGGGTTCCAGCTTGTCAGGCATTTGACGTCTCACGTATGCCTCACAGCCCCAAATTTTAATGAACGACATACTAGGACGCTTCCCAGTCCATATCTCATATGGTGTCTTCAGAACCGTTTTAGTTGGAGCGTGATTCAATGTCATTGCAGCAGTCTCTAAAGCAAAACCCCAAAAGGAAACAGGCAAGTCTGCATGACTCATCATCGAACGTACCATGTCTAACAGAGTACGATTTCTCCTCTCAGACACACCATTATGTTGTGGTGTTCTAGGTAGAGTGAGCTGTGATACAATACCACACTCTTTCAGATGATCACGGAACTCATGACTCAGGTATTCGCCACCTCGATCAGATCGGAGTGCTTTAACCCTTTTACCCAACTGGTTTTCTACTTCATTCTTGAACTCTTTGAACTTTTCAAAGGTCTCGGATTTGCACTTCATAAGATACACATATCCGTATCTACTGAAATCATCAGTAAATGTAACAAAGTAGAAATACCCTCCTCTAGCCATGGAACTCATGGATCCGCATACATCACTATGTACAACACCCAAGAGATCCTCAGCCCTTTCAGTATAACCAGTGAAAGGAGCTTTAGTCATCTTGCCTAACAAACAGGATTCGCATCGCTCAAATGATTCATAATCAAATGAGTCCAAAAGTCCATCTCTATGGAGCTTGGATATGCGCTTCTCGTTGATATGGCCCAAACGACAATGCCAGAGAAAAGTAGGGTTCGAATCATTTGTTCTTAGTCTTTTATTGTTTTCTACATTACAGATCAAATGGTCCAAGTTCAAAACGTAAAGACCATTAAACAATTGGGCTACAGCATAACAAACATCATTCTTAAATATAGAACAACAATTGTTCTTAATTATAAAAGAAAATCCAATCATGTCCAAACATGAAATAGATATAATGTTTCTAGTTATCGCCGGAACAAAATAACAATTATCAAGTTCTATTACAAGCCCACTGGGCAAAGAAAGACGGTAAACTCCTACGGCTACAGCAGCAACTCTTGCTCCATTGCCGACGCGGAGGTCCACCTCCCCTTTACTCAGCAATCTTCTCCTTCCCAGTTCCTGCACATTTGTACAAATGTGAGAACCACATCCGGTATCCAATACCCAAGATGAAGGAGCAGAAAGGTTTATCTCTATAACGTAAACATTAGAAGCGAAAGTCATACCTCCCCTCAATTTCTGCAGACCCTCAATATACGAAGGACAGTTCCTCCGCCAATGACCAGCCTTGCCACAGTGGTGGCATTTCCCTTCCTTCACCGTGCTCTTCTTTTTCATCAGTGCTGAAGACTTGGGCTCAAGATGTGACTTAGGTCCTACCTTCGTCTTCTTGGAGCCCTTGGCTTTGCCCTTGCCCTTATGCACCATCAGTATGGGGCTGGCAGGCTTGGCCTTTTTCATGTTGATTTCGGCAGTTCTCAACATGCCTAGGAGTTCGGGCAGTGTCTTGTCTATCTCATTCATGTTGTAGTTCAAGACAAACTGCTCATAACTGTCCGGCAACAATTGCAGGATCAGATCCGTGGCCAACTCTTGACCAAGAGGAAAACCCAGCCTTTCAAGGTTCTCTATATACCCAATCATCTTGAGTACGTGAGTCCCTACTGAGTCTCGAACTCCCATCTTGCACTGAAACAACGCTTTCGTGATGTCGAACCTCTCTTGACGAGCCTGCCCTTGAAACATTTTCTTGAGATGCTCGTCAATCTCCTTGCACCCCATGTTCTCATGTTGCTTCTGAAGCTCAGAGTTCATGGTGGCAAGCATAAGGCACTCGACATCCAAAGCATCGTCAGTATACTTCTTATAAGTATCTTTCTCAGCACGGGAAGAGTTCCCGGTCGGCACCTCGGGGGCTTCTTCTTCCAAGACATAGAGCTTTCGCTCTTGCCTGAGAACAATTCTTAGGTTCCTATACCAGTCCATATAATTTGTCCCACTGAGCTTATCCTTCTCAAGGATGGCTCTCAGAGACAACGTGGAGTGCGCAACGCTTGCCATGGAATTCTACAAGAATTTATGCAGAATAAAATCAGTACCTAAATTTCAATTACAATTTATTCTAATTAGGACTTCAATTAAAATACTCCCACTATTTTATTCGAAATGATAGCCCTCACTAACAATTCGGAGAGTTCATGCGAGCTACTCTCTTAGTGGACAAGATCCGTATTTCACCAACACTATGAGTCCGCTTTGGCGTTCCTCTCACGATGCGGTTATTTAGGTAGGCAACGCTTGCCAATTGCATCCTCATGCAATTCTTGTATGGTTGGTGAATAACTCCTTATTCGCATCCATCACATGGTGCATGCCAACCCTATGCCTCTAGGCACTCAACCTTTGAGGTCACCTAGTTAAGCTGGACCCGATGTCGACAGTGGGATATCACAATTATCCGCTCGCACCCTTACCAAGATAGATTGATGCACCTTGCTTTGGCAAGCCCACACTTCATCGATCGAGGCAGGAAGAGTGTCATTGAAAGATATGGTACCTAAACACCTAGAGGGGGGGGTGAATAGGTGACCTAAACCTTTTTAAAACTTTGTTGGCAGCACAACAGTTATTTCACAGATTACTACAGCTAACAGCAATTACAGAAATCAAACAGTCAATCCACAGCACAGCACAGCAGACACACTAATTTATAGTGGTTCCCCAATCTTTGGGTACATCCACTTTCCCCCTTCGCTTATCTAGCAGTGTACTAGATTCAGCCAAACTTCTCCACTATCTCAGAACCTAACAAGGTTCCTACACCTCAGGCCCAAAGCCTTACACTCAGCCACACAGGCCTACACTCAGCCACCCAGGCCTACACTCAGCCAATTAAGGCCTACACTCAGAGTTCTTCAACTCCTACACTCAGGCAACCAAGCCCTACCCTCAGCCTTTATAAAATAGGCTTACAATTCTCTCAGATCCAATGGATCCCACAGGTTAAAATAGAAATACAATTGCTAACTCTACAACTCAGGAAATAAGAGAGGAGTTGAGAGTTTCTTGAAGAGTTCTTGGAAGAACTCAGTTAGATCCAAACTGACTTAGCTTCCTTCAAAGCTTCTTGAGTTAGAACTGAATTAGTCTGAATCTTCTGCATTTGTTCCTTGACCTCTGCTTCTTGAGATCCAGATGTTTCTGAATCCTACTTCTCAGCCTTAGTTCCAAAGACTGAATTCTTGATTGGAGCTTTCTCTCTCCAACTTCTTAGATCTGCAGTTGGACTGTCAGATCTTCTTGTGTTGATCCTCTGTGTATCACTTCTTGATTTAATCTGATCAACTACTTTAAATATTCTCTCAAGCTGTGACTCTTGTTTCTCAATCACAACAACAACTGTTTCTGTAAACTATGGATGCCTATTTATAGGCTTCCTTCATGGTAACCGGCTGGTCCGGTTCATAACAGACTTCTGATTTCTCTGACAGTTGTAGTAGACCGGCTGGATCGGCAGCTGTCATGTCAACCAGTCACTTCTTGAAATTCTCTAACTGTCAGATAGTGTCGAGACTTTCTGTTCTTAAGTGTCGACACTTATAGACTAAGTGTCGACACATGTTGTGTAAGTGTCGACACAAGTCTACAAGGTGTCGACACAATTCCTTGTATGTCTCGACACAGATTCTTCTGCATGTGTCGACACTGAAATTGAGTGTCGACACAAGTCTTGTTCTTCATTCTTTAACTGTATTCTTCTAAGTGTCGACACATGTTCTTTGTGTCGACACATCTTCATGTGTTGAAACTGTCAAGTGTCGACACTGCTTCTTGGTGTCGACACAAGTCTTCACTTTTGTTTCTTCAGCTGAGTGTCGACACATTCCCTTAGTGTCGACACTTGTACTTAGAATATTTTGTAACTTTTCTGTTCTTTGCTAAGTGTCGACACAGCTCCTTGTGTCGACACTTTCTTCAAGTGTAGAGTCTTTAGCTAAGTGTCGACACATTGTGCTGAGTGTCAACACTTTCTTCAAGTGTTGACTCTCCTGGTTGTGTGTCGACACATTGTGCTGAGTGTCGACACTTTCTTCAAATACTGACTCTTCTGCATAGTGTCGACACATTGTGTTGAGTGTCGACACTTGTACTCAGACTCTGCAGACTTTTGCTGAGTGTCGACACATCTCCAAGTGTCGACACTTTCTGGTGTAGACTTAGCTCTTCTAGGTGTCGACACTTCTGCTAAGTGTCGACACAGCTTTTCTGCATACTTCTTCACTGAGTGTCGACACAGCTCCAAGTGTCGACACTTTCTGTCTGGTGTCGACTCTTCATCCCAGGTGTCGACACAATGACTCCAAGTGTCGACACTGCTTGTCTGGGTGTCGACACAAGCTTTCTCAAGTGTCGACACTTTCCCTCTGGGTGTCGACACATGGACTTAGAAACTTTTAGCTTCAGTCTAGTGAATACCTAACCTGCACAAGTAATTCAAACACACATCAAATACACTATGATGTATATCATTGAGTTAAGTGAGGCTTCTTCAAATCAGGTACATTTGACCAATGTACCCAACAGTCATCCATCAGAAGGCATCCGAACACTTAATATTTGATGAAGGGATTTCAAATATAGGTTAACAATTAACCATGATCAACATTTGATCGACGTGCACATCCAAAGAAAAACAATTCTTCTAAAACCACATGCATCCCTTATGTGCACATCCTGACACCATCAACATTTGATAGAAGGAAGGGCTAAATCTGAGCATCCGGAAATTTCCAAATCCTCAGATTTACATGCATTGGTCAAAGGCAAAGACAGCTCAACTTAAAGCAGTAGACAAGCTCATCTCTCTTTGTTGGATTCAAAATCCAAAACAAAATCGAGGGATGGTTACTGCTAAGGAGATCACAATTTCTAACACTTAGAAATCCACCGAAATTCTAATCGTTCTTGGCGAGGTACCAAGACTAAATCTAGACATTTAGAACACTTCTAAATTCCTAGGTTTACACGCACTGGAATAACAAACTTCCAAAACAACGATCATGGCCGCAACCTGGCTCTGATACCACTGTTGGGTTTCTCTATAGGGTTGGCACAACGCTTGTGCACGCAGCGGAAAAATAAACATCAAGAAAAACCCAAAGAGATGTGGATCGGGCTATGAACGTTGAATCAAGAAGTTAGCAAAACTAGGCAAAAATTACCTCGGTGGCGTTGAGTCACAACCCAACGGAGATGCTCCAAACTTTATCTGCTTGCTAGTGGCGAGTTCTACGCGGAATAGTGTCCACGTTTCTGCAGAAGTCCACACGAGCGGGAGAACACCGATCTATCTGTCGCACGGATTATCGGGAAGGAGAAGACCGCACCTTTGCTTTCCCACGGACTGCTAGGTCCGCGCCAGGGATTGCAGCACCAGCGACAGTCGCCGGAGAAGAGGTGGTCGACGGAGCGAACACGGCGGCGACGGAACTCTTCCGTCGGCGGCGGGGATCGGGATCGGCGGATCGAAAGGCGGAACGGCTTCCGTCGGGTTTCGATCTGCTACAGGAGAAAATCGCGAGCCCGTCTGTGTGTAATCCCGAAAACCCTAAGTGTCCTATTTATACCAAAGGTATAAATAAACCCAGGAAAATCGATATCCGCAGACCACCCGAAAATAGGGTTCAAAATCGGCGAGTATCAATCGGTGAGAATCGGCGACAATCGGCGAGAATCACTGAGCAGGTTCGGCGAGAATCAGTCGACGAGTATCATACAGGATCGGCGAGAATCAGAGTACAATACTCGACGATTCTCGCCGATCGTCGAGCCGCGCTCGACGATACACAACGATACTCGACGATCGTTGAGCCGCGGTCGACGACAATTGTCGAAGTAGTCGATCGTCGAGAATCAACAATTGATTCTCGACGATTCTCGTCGATCGGCGAGAATTAGAGAGACGATTCTCGCCGATCAGCGGGAATCAGAAGACGATTCTCGACTAATGTTATCGACCCTCGGACGACAATCCCAACCAGCCCTTCAAGGCAACATTTGCCCAACCCGATGATCCTATAAGGCAACACTTTGCCCATAACCCTATTCAGGTCGGTGATTGGTAACATTTACCAACACAGTCAGTCAACCAACTTCTCCACATCTCTTATGTGCGACCCGCAGGCTCATACCGCGTTGGCAGTGAGATTACATGTTTGATCACTTCCAGATCATCATGGTGACTCCAACAACTACCCGTGGGGGCCTGCCCCCCTCATGGTTAAGCCACGAGCAACCCTCGTGCAAACTAAGTCGCGAGCAACCCTCGCGCAAACTCCCTGTGGGGGCTTGCCCCCCTCACGGCTAAGCCACGAACAACCCTCGTGCAAACTAAGCCGCGAGCAACCCTCGCACAAACTCCCCGTGGGGGCTAAGCGACGAGCAACCCTCGCGCAAACTCCTCATGGGGGCCTGCCCCCCTAACGGCTAAGCCACGAGCAACCCTCGTGCAAACTAAGTCGCGAGCAACCCTCGCGCAAACTCATTGTGGGGGCCTGCCCCCCTCATGGCTAAGCCACAAGCAACCCTCGTGCCAACTAAGCCGCAAGCAGCCATCGCATAAACTCCTTATGGGGGTCTGCCCCCCTCACGGCTAAGCCGCGAGCAACCCTCGTGCAAACTAAGTCGCAAGCCCGACTCGTGCAAAATCCCCATGGGGGCCTGCCCCCCCCCCCCCTCACGGCAAAGTCGCGGGCTAGAACCGTGCAAACAAAGTCGCGGGCTGGAATCGCGCAAACTAAGCTGCGGGCTAGAACCGTGCAAACTAAGCCGCGGGCTGGAACCGTGCAAACTAAGTCGCAGGCTGCAACCGTGCAAACCAAGACGCGGGCTAGAACCGTGCAAACTAAATCGTGGGCTGGAACCGTGCAAGTTAAACCACAGAATGGTACTGTGCAAACAAAGTTGCAAATTTGCTTCATGTGAAATACTTCACCCACACTCTCCTGTGAACCAAACTCGCAAAACTAATACTCAAAGGAGACAAAGGAAAAAAAAAGAACTAAGTGACATAAAAAATAACGATGTCATATAGATCAGCGCACAAGAGCACTCACTACAACTGCAAATCAAAAACAACACATGACACAAATAGCTGGAGGAGGAATACAAAAACATAGAAGAGACTGCGACTCATCAGCAACATCAACATTAGAGCGCTCATCCTCAAAAACGTCGTCAAAACTAAAGCCAGAGGTGTTGCATCATAGGTGCCGACTGACAAATCGGAAGGCCTTCGGCACTCCATGCCTGAGGGCTAACTCACAGGCATCTTCCACTTGAGGCTTAACATCCTTGTACCAGATCTCGTCACGCACCCCTCCGCGATCAGGCTACGGTCTCTCATGTAGTCCAACGACTGCAGGTACTCCGCAAGTCCAGCGGCCTTCAGCTCCAACACACGGCTCTCAAAAGATAGCATCTCCAATTGGGCCCTCGACGCCCGAAGCCGAGTCTCTAAACCAGTGGCTTCCCCCTAGGAATGCTTCAACATCTGGGTGGTCCTCTCCACCAGTGTCTTCTCTACCTCCAATGCCGCACGTGCATCCTCCAACTCGGACTTCAACCCGGACCCTATCTGACGGAATCGTGAAATGTCACGGCCATGCTCCGCCCTCGCGGAGAGAAGTGAACTCGTCGTCAACCTGAGCTTCTCCTCAATAGTCAAATACCCGTCCTTCAGGCTCACAAGGTGGTCGTTCCAAGTAACGATAGTCTAGGCCTGAGTCTTAATCTTCACAAAGGAAAATGAAAATTAGCGTCACGAGATGAAAAATGAAATTTTCACACAAACAAGAGTGCTTACCACTTCATCAATTGCCTTCGAAGAAGAAGATAGTCGCAGAGCCTCCACCTCCATAGGAGAAGATTGGGGGCAGACGAACCAAGCACCTGCACCTCGGGGGGCGAACCGCCACAGCCACCGGCAAGAGAAACATCACTCGGAGGAGATGAACAAGGCATCGCGCTCCCGCCACCTCGGGAAACTACGATGGCCTTCCGTTTCCGGCTACCACCCAAAGACGTCTCAGCAGTCCGCCTAGAGACGGGAGAAATGTTGCACTGCAGCAAGGGTTTCTCCTCAACAAATGAGAAAATGCTGAACAAACGATTGGCCAACTCGCGGGGCTCCGAAAACCCCAGCACTGGGGAAAATTCCCGCTCCTTCCCCTTCTGGCGGCGACAACGATCGGGGAGCGAATTCCACACCTCTGGTAAGGCCCAAGGGTTCCAGATGTAGCCAAAAAGAGCGTCACCTAAGTTATAAACCAGACGGTGACAAAACTAGGTGCATGTCCAATGAGATCACTCACGGTGGGATTCATGGCCCTCCTATCAGAAGACAAGATCAAGATAAACAACACACTCTGACGGGTTCTCGTCCTCTCTATGATCGTCCGTCATTCACACCATCTGTCTTGGCATACCCCATCCCGTGTGGCTTCGAGTTCCCTGATATCGAGAAGTTCGACGAAACAGATGACCCACTAACGCATGTTAGACATTACGTGACTATCATGCACATCTGTAACGCTTCAGACTAGCTCCTGTGTCGAGCGTTTCCAATCACATTGAAATGGCAGGCCCGAGCTTGGTTGTACTCCACGGATGAAGGAAGGATTGACAACTTTGGAGAATTGTCATAGCTTTTCATCAATCAGTTCATTACCAATATTGATAAGAAGATCACCTATAAAGAGTCAAGCCTACAAAAGACCAAAAAAGGAAGTAAGAGAATCACCTCCGCCCAGAACCCAAAAGGAGCAGTGGACATCGCGCAAACGCCTGTCAGACAAGAGAGCATCGTAGACATCAAAGTTTCACGTCGCTAAGCGTTTCTCAGGAAAACGTTTTTCTCGTCATCTGCAATCATCCTACCATGTGAAATCCTGCTTGCCCCAAATCGAGGAGATCTCTCGAAGTACTGTAAATATCATCAAGGACCTGGACAAGATATAGAAGGATGCAAACTCCTAAGAGAAGAAATTGAACGATTCACTTGCCTAGGGATGATTGATCAATTTTTGCAAACAAAGAAGGAATCAACCCTTCGCCAAAGCCCGATGAGTATCAGTGCAATTACTGAGGAACTTCCAACCAAAATAAATCGAACCTTGGTTGATAATGAAATCATACTCAACGTGTTATTCCAGTCAACACTGCTACAACTCAAACTAACAAGCGGAAGCATCAAACTAAAGTCTATTAGTGTGCGCATTCCAGGTAGTTCTCCAGTGTCAGTCCTTGAGACCACCATTCTCTCGATCACTTTAGGCGAAGAACACATATGAATGACCTACGGCGTACGATTTATCATCATTCAAGCAAATTCCAATTATGTTGTCATACTCCAGCAATCACTCCTGGACACTTTCCAAACTGGCACATGCCGCTATCACTCCCTTTAAAATGCTTGATGAAAAGCGTGGAATCAAGCAGGAGTGCCCTACTATATTTCGTCTTAGAAACTCTTACCTTTATCCACCTTACTTTGTATTTATACTACAAAGACAATTACTGACTCTGAAAATCCACTAGCATACGTTTGTATATGAACTCTAATTTTCAGCTAATATAATGTGTTTGCTTTCTTACAGATCTACTATTGTAGGAATGCTCGAGGATTTTCAACTCAATCGTCAACCATCTACATCACGGTGGTCATTATCGCACCGGATCTAAGGTTCGCCCTTCTCCCCTGCAGTAAGGGCACGTCGTCAGGGCCTTGCCCGAGTGACCTCGCACTGCCCCGGATCGAAGGTTCACCCGTCTCCCTCAAGGTAGGTCATGACGTCGCCAGGGAAATCCCCCCTCGCGTTCACCAATAGCTGGTAGGGTCTACCCCTCACCGTCTTCGGGGCCTTGCCACGGTGACCTCTCACTGCTCCAGATCGAAGGTTCACCCTTCTCCCTTGCGGTAGGTCACGATGCCATCAGGGCCGTCCCCCCACGTGGTTGTCCAGGTTCGAAGGCTCACCCTTCACCACCATTAGAGATACCTCCCCCCCCCCCACACACACACACACATACACACATTTGGATATCTTGACCTCAACTTAGCTAAAAGTGCTCGACCTTCTCCTTGATAGTAGATTGAAACGTCATCGGGTCGTCATTCTACTGTCAACCGATCAGCGACCTACCACAGTTCAACGCTCTGGCCTATTACTACCTGGCTAGAAGGGTTCGTCCCTCGCCTTGATAAAAGGTTACGACATCGCCTGAGTTTCGTCCTTCAATCTCAAACATCCAAAAAAGAGGATCGCGATCACGCTTAAAGCGACGGTGCTAACACCACACAAACCCAAGATAAGTCTCTACACCAGAAGAATCAATAAACAAAGAGGTAATATATAGAAAGCTCTGAAATGGCACAAAATACGAGTGTACGAACTCAAACACAAGATACAAGATAACCACTCAACGGCAAAAAAACATACAAGTACAAAATACATAAACAAAGATAGAAAAGCAAGACTATTAGTCGCTTGCTACATTAACATCAGAGTCTGAGCCCGAGTCGTCGTCCTCAGAAAGGTCATCAAAACCAAGGCAAAAAACATCGCACTCAAGATTTCGAGCCACCATTTGAAGAGCCTTCGACACTCCGCGCCTGAGATCAATCTCTTGTACATCTTCAAAACAGGGCTCCACCTCATTGGAACAAACTTCCTCTCGGATCTTCTCACCAAGTAAATAGTGATCATGCATATAGTTCGGAGAGTCCTTGTACTCTGCAAGTCATGCGGCCTTCAGCTCTGCAACCCGTTCTCTAGAAGAAAGTCGCTCCACCTCGGTCTTCGAAGCCCCCAGCTCGGCCTTCAAATGAGTAACATCTTCCTGTGCGTTCCTCAGCAGTTGCACGGTCTTCTCCACCAAGGATTTCTCTGTCTGAAGCACCGCCTGCGACTCCTCGAGCTTCGCCTTCAGCTCTGACCCAACCTACCAAAAGCGAGATATATCCTGATCCCGCTTCACGCAAGTTAGAAAAAGAGCTCTCTGCTCCTTGAACCTTCTCTTGAAGAGCCAAGTATTCATATTTCAGGCTCACGTAATGGTCACTCCCGTCAGCGCTATATTATCCCGAGCCTCAATCTGCAATGAATAGAAATAGTTAGATAAGTACAAAATAACAAACAGAATTAGAGGAAGAGTTTTACTCACTGTGTTATTCATCGCCTCTAAAGACGAAGAAATGTGCCTCCATGGAGTTGCTAGGAGCTTCCTCTACATGACAATTTCTCGAATGTGAAGAAGATTGAGGCTCCAAATCTGAACAGCCACAATCTTTAAGAACCAACTTCCTCTTTTTGTCACAAACTTGTGGAGGTACAGCCGCATGCTGAGGATCAACAGAAAGTTCGCAGAGCAGCAATCATTTTTTCTCCACGAACGAGGAGCTGCTGAAGAGACGATTCACCAACTCATGAGGTTCTGAGAACCCCAACACCGGTCAGAATTCCCGCTCACGTCCCTTCATGCGACAACAACGATCTGGAAGTGAGTTCCAAAGCTCTGGCAAGCCCCAGAAATTCTAGACATAACCAAATAAAGTGTTCTCATGACGTCGATCCGTTCGACTCTCAAAATCAAGCCAGTACTTATTGTTATGAACTTCAATACATCTGACAGCATCAATGTGAATCTCGAACCATTCTCTGAACAGGTCTAAAGTGAACATCTAGACATGATCCCTGAAGAATGTGATCAACCTCATAAGGCGCGTCATCCCAAGAGGGGTGAATTAGGACACTGGAATGTTGCAGAACTACAAGATCTCAACCAACTCATCATCTGGCAGTAAAAGGAACCCGGATCACAGAGACGTCTCACACAACGTCAACTAGACCTTAGGTGGATTCTAAACTCTTTCTTCAACTTGTGATATCCTCACTTCAAGCTCGAGAGGTAATCTGTATATTTTTTTTCAAACCGTAATTTGCTTAGCAGTAAGCGAGGAGAGCAACAGCATGGGCCGACTCTACATATTACGCATCGGTACCTAATAAG
This sequence comes from Platanthera guangdongensis, assembly GCA_039583875.1. Lineage (NCBI taxonomy): Eukaryota > Viridiplantae > Streptophyta > Magnoliopsida > Asparagales > Orchidaceae > Platanthera > Platanthera guangdongensis. The sequence goes on from CM077152.1 coordinate 52,449,935, forward strand.
AAAAACATAATAAAATTCGTCATGCAAAAGGACAAAAATGCACACATGCAACGAAAAAGACCACCCTAGGGGCGCGAGTGGCATGCAAAGGTCCCCCCGCACACGTACCAAATTCCCTCAGTGCACGCATGTAAAGAGCGCATGGGACCATCCCACGTGTGCATAGCGAACGGGCGTGTGGGGCGTGCGGGTTCGCCCCGCGAGCATGGGTTCGCCGCGCGGGTTCACCTAGCGTGCGCTCTACACGCGGATTTGTCTTGCACGCGCGGCAGCGCGAGGGTTCACCCCGTGCATGTAATACGCATGTCCATCCCGCACACGCAGCATCCGACACCACCTTGCGAGCGCCTGCATAACATGCGGGTCCATCCCACGCGCACGCATGTGGGGTGCGAATCATCCTTGTGCGCAAGGCGAGGATCCTCCCCACGCGTACACGTGTTCCTGCTCTTTTTTGCATCTCACCTTGGCATTTTTTCCACCTCCACTCGTGCCTTTTGGCGCCCCTTTGATCGTCTACGCCATAGATGTAATGCCCCTAAATTTTCAATAATTATTTCTCTCTTTAGTGACGTACTAATGACGTAAGGCGTTACGTTGACGCATAATTAACGATGTGCCGTTGTTAGTGCGTGATTTCGTTCGTTGGGGCGAGTCAGTCAGTTTTTAGACTCATCTGAATTGGGGTTTTAAGCTTTAGGAAATTAAAGTATTTAATTTTAGTCTTGTCTGTCAAGTTTCGTTGCGATCCGAGCTATATTTGAGACTCGGTGAATTTTCAAATATTTAAAGAATTATCGTTGTCGTAAACTTTGAAAATTCTTGTCTAGAGATCGGCTCGTCAAATCCAGATTTCGACTTCATTGTTTGATTCGTAGCACCGACATTTAACTTTGGTGTGAATTTCATCGAAAACTGAAGTGATCTAGTCGCTCTCGTCAAATAAGAGTTTCTAGTTTATAAATATTTATAATATAGTAATATAATATATATTTATTTATTTATTTAAGAACGGCGGAAGAAAAAAAAAGACTATTCACTGTAAGCCTTCTGGTCGTCATTTCGGGAGTTCCGGTGGACGAAATCTTCGACGGAGCATAGATTTGGAATGCTCTCGACGAACACTGCGCGTGCGCGGTAAGATTTTTCTATTTCGTGGATTTTTAGTGTTAGGGTAAATAGCCATAAGGGTGATTTTTGCCATTTCCTCCCAGATTTGCCTTGTCGAGCCTTCGTTTGGGCCGATCCTTAGTGTGGAGTGCTTGAGAGGTCGGAAATCTGGTGAAATCGAGACAAGTGGTGGTTTGCGTTCTTTTTCCCTTATCTGTTTCTTTCTCTTCTTTTGAATAAAGTCGGTTTTGGTTGTCAAATTTTAGGTTAGTGATTTCTGTTAACATTCGCCAAGTGAACAGTGAATTCTTTGAGTGAGCAGTAAATTCGTCGAGTGAACAGCACATTCGGTGAGCGAATAGTTAATTCGGCGAGTAATCCCATGGAGTTAAGTAAAATTCGCCGAGTGAGCAGTGAGTTCGTCGAGTGAACCGTGAATTCATCGAGGGAACAGCAAATTCGTCCAGTAAACAGTAAATTCGGTGAGTGAATGGTGAATTCGTCGATTGATCTCGTGGAGATAAGTAAAATTCGTCGAGTGAACCGTAAATTATGCGAGTGAATAGTAAATTCGGTGAGTAAATAGTTAAACACGTTGAGAGGTAAGTTTATTTTAATATTCTCTTTCCATAAGATTAGCATTGCAGGTAGTCTAATCATTTTATTATTTATAATATTTATGATATTATACTATCGATTATTTTGGGTTGTGGGTGTTATTGCAATGTACCACCGCCACAGTGCCTGTTTTGTTAATCATTACACCTGGTGGGTTTCCCCGGCGTTGGTTTGTGACTCGGTGTGTGGGGAAGGTTACCACCACCGCGGGTGCCGGTCTTTCCCCGATTTTTGGTGTCAATAAAGAAGACCACCTTCCTTGAGCCCTTATGAATATTTGTGACTGTCGGTGTGTGGGGGAGGTTTCCACCACCGCAGGTACCGGTTATTTTCCGGTGTTAATGTTTGCTCAATGAAGAGTTGATCAATCTCATATATAAATATAAATATACTTATTCATGCTTATGTTTTATTAAAGTACAGATTTTTTTTGTTATCACACTTGATGCAGCTAGGTATATTTAAACCTCATGTGAGTTCTTTCTTACTTATTATATTATGGCTGAGTATTGATGCTTTTCTTTTAGCTGTTTTGTCTTCTGTTGGTAATCATTTTGACTTCTCTTGTTTATTTACTTTTCATCTTTTACTGTCACATGTATTTTTTTGTTGAGACGTTCTTTTCTTTTGAATGTCTCGGACTCGGATAAATAGCGGTCTGAGCAGCTAGAGTTGGTGGTTTCGGGCGTTGGCTTTAGTAGCTGTGGTTTCCTCCTCGCCTTGTGAGGTAGATTGTTGTTTTCTTCTTGTTCAGACATACATTTTGATCTTATGGGTTCGTGTTAGGATGTTGACGTCCACAGTGATTTGGTTAGTAGATGTTTAGACTATTTGCTAGTTTTTATGATATTACTTGCGGATTTAGTTTATCTACTTGCTCTCTGAAAAGATTTTATGTTAGGTTTCATATTAGTTATTTTCAAAGAATAAAAAGATTATCATTCTTATCTCATACTCGTAGCATCTTATTTTCAATCAAATATCACCATATTTTAAAGGATTATAAAACCTCTTTTCATACCTATGCTAAACATAGATGTGTGCATATCATGAGTTGTTCATTGAGTCTGCATGTTCATGTAGGGTAATAAATGAACTTACCCAAGTATTTTTAGTTGTGTATTTGTATATTTTTACTTGTGAAGTAGTTGATGCACTAAACCGAGGGACACGGTCACCAAAACTTAAACTCAAACTATGTTTTCATCATAATAATTTATGAATTTCATGAAAAGTATTAGGAGTAGGTTCTTGCCTGAGCACCTGCAGTTGTCCCATGCACGGTGTGGCATCACGACGCATATTTTCCCTTACTATGATGAATTATAATGTTGAGAAAATGCGGGTTGTGACAATAGATGTTGCAACTTGGATCTACACGAAAGTCCTTGTTTTTCTCCCGCTCCGGCTCTGAACACTGAGGACTTGGGGGGCAAATAATGGGTCTCGTACGATTTATAAGGAAAAACAAGTTGTAATTAACTAAAACCTACACATCCCCCCTAATCTAGTCGGGGGTTATGGGAGTAACTACCTCGTGGACGATCTGCGTGCCCGGTCCGTACGCGATTGGCGCACACGATACGTTCACTGTCACACACTGCCAACCGCTCGTGGCTGGCCAAAATGGTCGGCCGCTGTCGTTGATGCAACCGCCGTTGTAGCCATCGGCAAAGTCCGGACCCTCCGAGACCGCAAGGGGCAGCTAGAACCGCAGTCGGCCTCCTAGGTCAGTGGTGGCCACTCTCCGCAGCCAGCCCCACGGCCAACCCCCTGACTGATCGCACCATGTAAGGTCGCGCCTCGTGGCCTCATGGTCGCGACTGCAAGCCGCAGTCGGTGTCGCGGCCGTCCTCCTTGGCCAGACACGGCAGCACCTCGCGGCCATGCCTTACGTACGCGTGGCCACGACCGCGCCTTGCAACGGCAAGGTCGCGATGCGCAGCCGGTGCCGTAGTTAGCCTTCCCGGCTGGCCGCGACTGTGATGTCGTGTCTAGGAAACCTCATATGAGTAAGACGCTCGGCAAGCAATTCTCCTACGAGCCGCCCCAGTGCACTGCCACTAAAGGCGTTCTACACCACCAGATTAATCTTTGTGAATGGTGGGCATGTCACCCTCCAAACGCTCTCCATTCTCACCCTCAAGTTGTAAAGAGAAGCGGACTGTCGCTATTGATTCCTCCCAAGCTTTATAATCCACCGAAGATAGTGAAATTTGACTGACACTAAACCGATCACGTGACTTTTTACCTAGTTTACGAGTTTTCCACGCTTAAAAACATGTTTGTCTATTTATTCACTCCGCGCTCGACAACTCGACGGGTTAAGGCAACTTAGTTTAGTTTGATCTATCAGAAGGCTTAAGCGATCCGCAACAATAATGATATAAAAAACTTTAATCATTTTGTAATAGTGGTAAAGTAAAGCAAACATACCAGATTTTAGCCTTAATATTCTGTAATATACTATCTAATTTAGGCTCCGTTTGGGAGGACTTATTTTCACCGGTCAAGCGGTTACGACCGCATAAATCGGACCATAATTTATGATCCGATTCATGCGGTTGTAACCCCTTGACCGGTGAAAATAAATCCTCCCAAACGGAGCCTTAGTATTGTCGCTTCGAAATCTGCATTTTCTTTAAGTGCCAACCAATTTTTTATATGAGTAAAGAAATCGACTCAACGAAGAATCTTTAAAATTTTGGGTATGCTACAATAATTATTTAGACACAATGAAAAAAAATGCACCTTATTTCATCAATCTAAAAAAACTTGTTATAGCTGAAGAATCATTTAGACACAATGGAAGCACAATGATCTCGCTGATCTAACAGGCCTAGATTTCTTGACTACTCGATAAACTCAATTACAGAACTCTTGAAGTTCGTCCCCACTGATTTCATCCATCTAGGGGAAAACCCAAATCCCACAACTTTGCCCGTGCCAACCCGCCTTGCAAAATACTTATTATGTTGTGCGCCGCTAGTTGTTATGGGTCTACTTGGATTTTGTCAGAAAGTGGCCGAAGGTGGAGATGACTGGCGGAAATACTACGGAGCCTTGACAGAGATTGTCTAAGCGGGGCATGCTCAAGGGAGAGAGAGCTTTCAAAATCTCTTTTACGGTTGGGAAATAGACTTTTTTTCATTCATACCAATACAAGACTCATTGGGTCCTTTAAATAGGACTTGCAATCGACACAAAGAAAAGAACTCTAAAGGAAATAAAGACGGACTGGACATGCGACTAAAAAAGACACCTCATAAATAGACGACATAAATAATGACGTCATGTAAGAACGCAACTCTTATGACATGATAAATACATATTCAGAAAAAAATAATAATAATAACTAATGTCAGAGCCATAACAAATTATTACAACAAAGACTCTTCTTCCTTATCACTAGTACAGAAGATAAAGATTAAAAAAAACAATTTGGCACTTAGTATAATGAACTGTAGCAAACCAAATGAAAAGGGACGAATGCCAAACTAGTAACTTCATCCGTACATCTTATATAACTGAATCTTTAAATATATATATATATATATATATATATATATATGATATTAACAGACAAAAGTAAACCCAAAAAATACTCTCAAGCTTTCCGGAACCCGGTACATAATAATAAGGCATAAAACAGATGCTGCGGGAAGAGTGTGGCAGCCATCTAACAAACAAGCAAAAAGCACGAACGAAGCAGGTGAATTTTACAAGGATGACTTTGAACCCCTATCTCTGTAAATTGGTTAAAACATATTATTCAGCTGTTCAATCCAGCATTCTTTACCATTTCAATCTGCGCCGGGCGGGCACGAGTTTCTGCTGCTCCGACAAATTCGCACGAAAACACAGCAGTCATGTAATCACGTCATGGAACTGGCCAATGAGAGCTCGTGCAAGTCGCTCAGCATCCATTCCTCGCCGGTTTGGCCCCCGAGCACTATAGCCCTGGTCCCCCCGACGACACATGTGCTGTGTCCCCAAGCAAACCGTGGCGGCCGACCTGGCACATTCAGTATCCTCCAGGTCGGTTTCTCCTCGGTCGGGTCCAGAAGATAAAGCTGGGAAGCCGAATGCAGCCCCGCCACCGAGCCGCCGAAGATGAGAATTCGACCCCCGGGCAGGCTCACCGCAACATGATCGAGACGAGGGGGCGGACCAACCCCTGCCGGATTTCCCGCACCAGGCATTCCACTTCCGGTTATATACCTCCACTGTGGATCTCCCTCGCTTAAATCTATGGTGAAGACGTCGCTGGAGCGCAATCTCAGCGGGCCACTCTTGGCGAGTCCACCAAACATCAGTATCTTGCAACTGTCGTACACCGAAAGCGTGTGGCCCAGCCTCGACGGCGGCGACCACGAAACGGGTATCTCCCGCCACACGGGCCTCTCCACAGTGAGGTCCAGCAGGAATGTGTCGCTGAGCAGCACGCCGGAGTCCGCGCAGCCGCCAGAAACCACCAGCTGTGTTCCGTCCAAAGTGCACGAGCTGTGCCATGACCTCGGAAGAGGGGGAGTGAGTCCCAAGACTTCGCGCCACGCAGGATGCTTCGCGTCCAAGTCCAGCACGAAAACATCGTTGAGGAGGCCCTGTCTTCCACAGCCACCAAACACCACCAAACGGGACCCATTCAAGCAGGACAGGGTGTGCCCCCATCTCCCAGGCGGAGGCGAGCTCACCTTCACATGCTGCCACTCCGGATTGCTCGCATTCAGATCCAGCACGAAGGTGTCGTTCATCGGTTGCATGTTCACCCCTTCACCGCCAAAAAGAACGACTCGATTTCCGACCGCGCATGCGCTGAAATTGCATCGAGACGGCTCCACGGCACCGCCGACGCTCAGTCTTCTCCATGCCACGGCCTCGAGCGTGGTCAGCTCTCGTGCCAGTCTTCCCCATTCTAATCTTTTTGATCGGAGTCCGGGAACGGTTTCCAGTGCCCGAGTCGATTCACCCCCCCACGCATTCTTACAAACCATTCTCCATAGATCTTCGTTTTTAGAAAGAAAGTATAACCTCTTGCAGACAGAACCAACTGATGCAATATCCCTCGGAGACAGCCCTGAGAGGATCTTTTGATACAGAACCTCATCACTCAGCTGAAACATGCAACAAAATTCACGACAAATGCTTCCGTGCACGGCTGCGATGGGACGATAGATTGTCTTATCAACTGTGGAGCGACTGATGGGCCTCGTGCTTTCTTTTGTTAAGAGGCCTGGAAGAGGACCCAAATCAACAGTGGCTTCGGTGAAGAATTGTATGCCGAGAAAATGGGTTGTTTCATTGTCCTCGTAGATTGGGATCAACTGTAGCCTATTCATCAAAGGAGACCCATCCTTTCTAAAATTCAATACATCGCCTTGGAAAACTGCGCCATTTTCCATGCATCGTCGAATTTCAGATACAACTCTTGAGTCCACCAAAGAATGCCGCCTCTGAGCAAATGGCCCCCGACATTGTAGGAATCGACTGGAGAAAAGAGAGCCACAATAAGCACAGATTGAAAGCCAAGAAGACTAGCAAGCTGCTACATTGATGAAATTGGCATTCACTATACACAATGAATGAGTTTATCACATAGACTAGCAAGCTGCTACATTGATGAAATTGGCACTCACTCTAAACAATGACTGAGTTTATCACAGTTTCTCCCCCATTTGGATAAAAACTACTACCCCATTATATCCAGAACAAAGAATACTTCTATCAAAAAATCCTGAAACAAGTGACGATGAGCTATTTCTAGGCATATTATGCTGAAAGAAAAAAGATGCAAGAACATTATGCCCAATAAAATGCATTAGAAAATAATCAAAATATCTGTCATGTATAATTAAAAAAATAGAATTTAATAAATTTAGATATTATAATTTATATGGCATGATAATAATTTTAGAAGAATAAATTGATTAATGAAAAATATTAAAGAAAAATTGAAGAATCAAATGAAATATTATTATAAAGATGATAAATGATATCTTGCTTTATCTATCAAAATTTTGAAGTTTTAACAGAATTTGAAGTATTTTAAAAACATTTTATATAATATAGGTTTGAATGACTATTAGACAGATGGAAACATTGGACATTGTACTTTTTTAAATAAATCATAAGAATAAGACTGTCCGCCTGAGGCAGTTCATAAGCTTGATTATTTTGCGTGCTTGTCATTATTGTGGCTTTCAGCTGATTGTGGTCATTTGGCTCCTCATGTGGTTTGGTTTGACACTCCAGGTGGGTAACCAACATTAATGTTGCAAACTTGCTACCCTTTCATTTATTTATTTGGCCAACAAATATTAAATATCTTGTGTATTATTGTTTTTAAATATATTCTCTAATTATGTTGTCCTTTTACACATCTTACTGGCAATCCTTAGCGTAACAGGGGAAGGAGGGTCTGACCCACCCAGTAAAAAGGATTGCTATACAAGTCCAAATAATCGATGACTGATTTGCTGAGACACAAAACAGAATCAAATTGATACGATCCCGGAAAGGAATACGGCAAGGGGAAGGGCCAGCGGTGGTGAGGGAGGAGGAGGGAACGAGACGAAAAGCTAGGGAGCAACCCTAAACTCCATTCATCCAAGCATAATAAAAAAGAGTGCAGCACAACCCTTATAGACGCGGGATGCGAATAGCATAAAAACAATGCGAATAATAAGGCGTACACATAACAGAATATAACATAATAAAATGCAAATAAGATAATCATGTCCGCGGGGCGTCTTTGGTCGTCTCTCCTCCTCCAGACGGACTCGTCATCGTCCTCATCCGTGTGTGGACTCGCCAGGGCGTCTCGTCAGGCGTGTGCGTGTCTCGTCGGCAAGCGCAGTCGTAACAGTGTCGTCGTCTAGAAAATATGTCTTGTCCCCAAGGCAACAGTCAGAGGGTTGGCGGCAGAAGTGATCCTGGGGTAGCTACGTAGCTTAGGACTTCGGACGGTAAGACCCAGCAACAGGGACCTCCTGCAAGCCAGAGTCCCTTTGATGGTGGTAGCGGCAGTCAAATAGCCTAGGTGGGTAGTACGGGCCCAGGGACGGAGCCAGAATTTTTGTTCAGCGGGGTCAAAAAACAGTAACATACAAATGATTTTAAAAAATATCAACATATATGAAAATAATTACCTCATAAGTCAAAAATGAAAATACATTGAAAGTTGAAACATGTTTATAATTGACTGAATACGTTTGTAGAGTTGATAATCACCTGCAAATTACATAAGTGGGAAAACTTAAATACATAAATTTTTAACATCATAAATTATTAAATAGTTTTCTATCAATGGATTGAAAAAAATGAAAAAAAAACCTTTCTAAAGTTGTCCTCGACGGCTTTTCATGTTTTGAAAGCGTTGTATGATTGTTTCATTCTCACTAATGTCAAAAATATCTTTTTCGATATATGTAACTACACAATCATTCATCAGAGAATCTCTCATTCTATTTCGCAGACGATTTTTCACAACCTTCATAGCTGAAAAGGCTCTTTCAACCCGTCTTGTCAACATATCTCAAAGCAATAGTCATTTGTTCTTTGGTTGATATATCTCTTGATTCATCTAATAAAATTGAAAAATAATTCTCGTCAATATCTTTAATTATCAAACTTTTTGTTTCAACAGACATTGCATTAATGATGTCTTTTTGGATATCATGTGCTGTTAGTTTGTGGTTTTCAGGAGCATTTTGTAGAATAACCTTTTCATAGACTCATTATGATCGCCAAGAAATCGTAACAATTCCAGAAAATTACCTTGATTTAATGAAACATCTGATTCATCATTTCCACGAAGTGTCAATCCCTGTCTGATCAAAAATCGAATACAATTAATTGTTGCTGTTAGTCGAGTACGATAATCTTCTTTATCTTGATATGTCTGTTTGTGAAAGCTTGTATCAATGTGTTGTCTTGAATCCATCAGATTATTGCATAAAATGACAGCGTGATTATGAATGCTAGTAGGACCACCAACATATTCTTTAAATTTTGCAAATCTTTTTTTCCAATTTTTAAAATCATCAACAACAAAAGAATTACCACCTGATTGTTGTATCATTTCTTACTTAAAAAGATAACAGAATAAACAAAATGCGGCATCATTTTCTATATTGTATTCTAACCATGAAAGAAAATGCTCAAACCAAGCCGGGTTAAATTTCCTTGAAATATTTCCGATGATGGTTTTTGAAAATTCATGTGTTTTTGGTTGACAAGGACCCTTTAATAAAATAATATCTTCTCACATCATCGCGATCATTAATAGGATAATCAGAAATTTGGCATCTCAATCCAGAATCTGATGCTCTATTATCTATATTAACTTCTTTTCTAGCTCGTTTAACATCAGACTACAATCTTTCACTATCATTCTTCTCACAAATATGTGATCCTGGTTTCGGCAAAATTTTAAAATATTTATTCATAACTGATTACTTTGTATAATGCCTAAACATAAAAAAAAACTATATCAGATTTGAAATAAATCATAATCACAAAAAAGCCCCAAATTTATTGCATCCCAAATTCATTGCATTTTTATATCAATTATCATAAACATTAAATAACATAAAAATTTTCTATGGAAAACTTTTTATTGCAAACTTACCTAAATATCGCGATGGGGATCATGCCACACTTTGTCTACAGGATATCGAGACCATTCACTTCGAGTAGATCGTTGATATGAGAATTTTAACTACTTGAAAAAAGTCGAAATGAAATTCATTGTATTTTAAATTGTTTCATCAACTTCTTTTTTTCATCTCTTTTGTTGTTGTAAAACCTCAGAAGTGATCTTAGCAGAAGATAAAACATTTCATTTCCATTGGCCCATGTGATAAAAAAATTTTACTGTGCACAGATCCTGTTTATTGATATTTAAATACCTTTACAAAATGAAGATTTCTTCGGCATCCTTTTATCTTATCAATGAATAAATCTCATCGACACTATACCAAATAATTAGAACAGGACTAATTATGATGATGAGGAGAATTATCCCCAATGTGCCTCAATTGCACGAAGAACAAACATAGGAGAAAAATAGACATGAAATTATTAGTGACATACTTTCGTGACCTCCCCCCTCCCCCCCCCCCCCCCCCAATGTGCCTAAACAAATAAATAAATCCAGATAAACTACAGGAGTAGGAGAATGGGGAGTACCGACTACCGAGTAAGGTGAGATGGTGGCAGCGGCAGCGCCAAATCGCCAATGAAAGAGGTGAAGGAACGACAGGCAGCCGCAGGCTTGGAGTCTTGTAGACGCAAACGCCGCCCACGCGGGATCAGGAGCTACCGATGACGACGAGGTTGAGGGAGGGATTGTGAGGTTTTGGCGGCCACGCGGGAACACCGGGAAGGAACCCTAATCGCGAACTGGATGAGGCGTAGAGCTGTTAGGTCAATAGGCGTGGAATTGGGAGCATTAAGCTTAAATCAATTATATAACATATATTTTTAAAACTCAGGGGGTCAATTGACCCCCCTGGACCCTTAATAGATCCGTCCGTGAGTACGGCGTCAACTGCCGTCATTCTGCTGGACCAGAAGAATCGGGCTAGAAAATAGGCTTGCACCAGAACGGGTAAGCCCCCCCCCCCCCCCCATTAGCATCCCTTGCATCAGAGGTTCGAGCTCATTCTTCCGCCCATGGTCAGAAGACTCGGAACGAAACAGTTGCGCCAAAGTTGTTGTGGTCCTAGGCTGGAGGAAATTGGCGTGGTCGGTCGGTCGTGCAGGTTGTAATTCTGCCAAAGGCTGGATGACGAGTAAATAGTAGTGGTGAAGTATGAGAAGGCAAAACTAAGGCGACGTGGATGAAAGACATTCAAGATCAACTCTTCCTATCACATAATTTTCTTTTTAACGAACCATGAATCAAAATGATAAAAGTGTGTGAATAGTAAACGTATATAAACTGTTTAGATATATATACATATATATATATACTAGTGACATACACGGGGCTCCGCTCCTATGCCGCGAGCGACAGTACCTGGCTCGTAGCAGCGGGCTTCGTCTGCACCCGGACGACAGTACCCCACTCATAAATATATATATATATATATATATAGGGTTTGGAATATATAAGCTCAAACTTTTTTAAGCCTAAAAAAGCTTAAGTTGGTTCTCTCATAATACATGTCGGAATTAGACAAATAATATATGCATTTTGTAGCCAAGAACGAGATCTACAACTTTCATGTTGAACATTTTTTCAAAATTTGCACGGTTTAGTCGGAATCTGGCCCGAAAGGTTGCTGGCTCGAATTTTGAAATTTATTAATATTATATTCATTTCGAGTCAGCAACATTTCAAACGAGATTGCGGTCAAACCGTGCAAATTTTGAAAGAATGTTTAACATGAAAGTTTTATATCTCGTTCTTGGCTACAAAATGCATATATTATTTGTTTAATTCTGATATGTATTGTGCGAGAACCAGCTCAACTTTTTTAGGCCTAAAAAAGTTTGAGCTTATATATGTTATTCTGATATATATAGATATATATATATAATCTATAATAAAATACCCTTTGGCTCCATTTCCTAACAGGCTCGCTTGGCATCCATTTCTCTTACTATTTTGTCTAATCTTATTTCACGTTAATTACTTGTTTTGTAATTTTCTAATACTGAAAACAAAGAAAACTAATAAATAAAAGTTCTGAGATCAAAGTTCTCAATTTAACCTAAAAAATACTTATCAGGGCATAACTCCAAAATAACATCTACATCAAACTTTAACTTCGTTTTATTTTTATTAATTTTGACAAAGAAAAAATTATTATTATATTTACCAGCGGGAGCTGTTAACCCGGCGTTTTAGGGTGGTGAAATTGGTACACCATATATGCGATCCTTCAAAAATTAAAACCCTTTTTTTTAAACCCTAAATAGTCCCCCTTCTCAGCTTGCTGCTCCGTGCCCAGTCGCGGCCCCGCTGCTCCGTGCCCAGATTCTCCCTGGAGGTCGCGACCAGTCCAAGTATGGGCGGACAGACTTCTCTGTCCGCTCCGGCCGCGCGGCTAGGGCGGACTCGTCGGTCTGACCGCCCCTCCGCGGCCCTGCGGATGTCGCGCAGCAGCCGCCTGCCCTGCAGGGGGTGCGGACTGCTTCCTCAGTCGAGATCATCCCTGCAGGCCGCGCGGTTTGGTCAGCTAACCGCATCATGGTTTCCTCCATTCCGACAGTGAACTGCCCCAGTTATGGCGGACTCGGATTCCTGTCCGCCTACAAATTATTAGAGAATAATAAGACCAATTATAATTTATTAATTTGTCATTAATTTCGTACATCAACTTTTGGCAAATATTGTTTTTGGCATTTTTATTAATTTCGACCGAGTGATGGTTAATTGATGACTTTTAATTTTTTGTACCCCGGAGTGTTAGCAATCAATATATTACCTTTATTGTTGTAAAAAAAATTTTAAACTTATTAGCGAGTACAAATTTTTTTGACCTGTCAAACAGGTGCGGGATAAATAGCTCATTTATGTGCCAATATCGACGCTTTATTTTTTATTTTGTTTAAAAATCTGTTATTTTATTATATTTATCTATCAGACACGGGAGATTGTGGCAGGCGTTTGATTTTTATTTTATTTTTGGGTTTTGGTTTGTCCCACATCGTGAAATATGTATTGTGTGTCGGGTTTTAATAGAGCTAGATCCGACGGCCTATAATATTTTCATGAATTTTAAACTCATGTTGTTCGCAAGCCATAGTATTTCTTTATATATGGTAGATATATATATGTGTGTGTGTGTGTGTAACGGCCACGGGGCTCCACTCCTACGGTCAAACGCGACAATACCCCGACCGCGATAGTGCACGGGGGTTTCGAGTGTCCCGCACAACAGTACTCCGGCCAGGACATTGCCCCGACGCGACGGCGCTCCTGCCGCTCGCAAACCCTCGAGCCATATACTCCTCCCATCACTCGTTTTTTTGTGTGCACGGGGGTTTGCGAGACGGCGGAGAGATCACATTTTTTATTATGGGTAATTAACTTTGTCTGTATGAGAGCACATTTTTAAAATTAAAGAAAAAACACAAAATAAATAGATTGGAAATTTTATAATCAAGATTGGTAAAATTAGAAAATGGAATGTTTCAGCAAAGGGTGTTTTCCCTTTATATAGTTAGATATTAATACAGAGTGTATCCATTTATTATTATAACCAAAGCTCAATATTTTATTTTATGTCGTGGTAGTACATATATTTTATTTTATGTCATGGTAGTACATATGTGTGTGTGTGTGTGATTTTTCTATTTATGATAATATTAACAATTTGTTTATAGTAGGTATATACGACACAGTTAGTCCCTAGCTAGGTACGTCTCAATAATGATGACCATATAAGAGGTTTGTCAATTGTGCTGGCCTCTCCTTGCATTGCAAAAGTGCCTAAAGGAGTTCTTGGCTATTGTTTAACAACGCTTACATGCAAAGACAACATTACTCACATGCATAAAACAAACATTCATTTTGCATGCGCACATGCATTAGAGATCAAGGAGCATGTTATGGGCTTGTTTTGTCGAGGGATTGTTGGAGGTCGGGGATACAAGGGCAAGCCCTAGAATAGAGGTAGAGGAGGAGAAGTTAGAAGAAGTTTGGGGAAGAGGAAGAGGAAACCCTAGAGGTAGAAGAGGGGCTTAGAGAGAGAGGGGGAAGAATTTAGAGAGAGAAAAAACTTTCATTCATTCATTGCTTCTTTTCCTACATGGCACTAAGGGTCTATTTATAAGACCCCGGGTGGCAACTCCGTAATTACATAAGACGCGTCAACAACAACACTCAAGCCTTTATCCCACTAAGACGCATAAAATATTAAAAACACTTGAACGTTACAATGACTCTAATAACGACGACTATGACTCACTACAACAGAACTCGATACATTGACTCGACTCAACGGATATATATGAAAATAATAATAAGATAATAAGATAACTGATGGGGGAGCATAACACTCCACTCGTCCTTCAATTTGAGCTTGTCCTCAAGCTCAAACTCCGGCAGGATGTTCGGCTCCTCTGGCTCCTTGATCTCGCGCCAAAATAGAGTATCATAGCGTGTCGCGAGAGAATTGGCAGCAAGGTGTAGCGGCGGCGCCGTCGAAAGGACGATCGGCTGAAGCATTGGGTTTGGCTGGTCCGGCGGAGCGGCAGGAGGTAGAAATGGCAGGATGGCCGTGGGAACAATAGCCGGCCGGAAGAAGGGGTCCGGCGGGACCGGCGATGCGAAGGCAGCAATGTGGTTGGAGGGACCGGCAAGCCAGGGGCCGACGAGGCAAGGGCCGGTAGAATAGGCCGCGAGGAGGCAGTAGGCGGCGGCGCAGAGGCCAGTAGAGCAGGTGCCTGCAGGGCAAGGACTGGTGGCAGAAGTGGCGGCAATGTCGAAGGATACGGTAGCCCACTCGGAGGCGGAGGTGGAACTGGCCAAGCTGCTATGGAAGGGGTGGCAAGATCAAATTAATTAATTAATTAATCCAATATGCGCTGGCGGGGATGTCGACTGCGCAATTAAAGAAAGAAGTAAAGAGAAGAAAGGTGTGGTGTGTTATCGAAGGGGATAGAACTGCAAAGTATAATAAGAATGAGATAGGATGCACGACCTCGGGACAGGCAAGGAGCAGGAGGTCCAGTTGGTCAATTTGAGTCGAAGCGAGACATGAAGTCCTGAAATGATGTCGACCACTTCACCAGCGCGTGTTGGCCGTGGGTTGTTGGTGTCGTGTATCGAGTGGAGGATGGCCGCATCCGCGACACTAATATTATTGGGGAAGAGGAAGAGGAAAACCCTTAATTTAGAGAGAGAGAAAATTGTCAAATTAACTATTTAAACAATTAAGTAGAAAATAAAATATTAAAAACACTTAAACGGAGAAGCACATAGGCATGACTCAACAAATATATATGAAAATAATAATAAAATAACTGAAATAAAATGGCGTGAAGAGACGTGGCAAACATGAGGAGACTTGGAATTGACTTTAGAAATAAATAATAATTGCAATTAAAGAAAGAAGTAAAGAGAAGGAAGGTGTGGTGTGCTATCCGAGGGAAGTTGTGGCTTGGACGGATGGGGCTTGATGCTGGGTGTGGGCAGCTCGATGAAAAGGCGCGGGAAGAGTTGGGGGAAGGCGGTGGGCTCCAGAAAAAGAAATACATAATTAGAATGAGATAGGATGCGGGACAAGCGGAAGAGACGGGCGCCGATAGAGAAGACGGGACAGGCAAGGAGAAGGAGGTTGGAGGGGCAAGAGCGTGTTACGTGTCTGCTCTGCGCTGCAGATGTGGCGTCAATGCGGAAGAGGGAACGGCGTCAAGGAAGAAGGGGACGGCGTCGAGGAAAAAGGGGACGCTGACGACGATGGTGGAGATGGTCTTGGGCGCAGGGAGAGCAGCAGTGGTCGACGGGAGAGTCTTGAGTGCTATCGTCGAAACAAAGCAGGGAGATGATTCTGCGGGGGGAAAGGAGCAGTGCGACGATGCACGGGGGGAGTGCATGTTGGCTGTGGGTTGTTGGTGTCGTGTAGGGGGGGGATTCAGTGGCCAGATGGGTTGTTGGCGAGCCGCTGTTTGTATGCTGGAAGGAGACGGCGGGATGGGGAGGGAAGACCCTCTGATACCAAATATGTTATGGGCATGTTTTGTTAAGGGATTGTTGGAGGTCGGGGATACAAGGGCAAGCCCTAGAATGGAGGTAGAGGAGAAGTTAGAAAAAGTATGGGGAAGAGAAAGAGGAAAACCCTAGAGGGAGAAGAGGGGCTTAGAGAGAAAGGGAGAAGAATTTAGAGAGATAGAGAAAACTGTCATTCATTCATTGCTTCCTTTCCTACATGGCATTAGGGGCTTATTTATAAGACCTCGGGTGGCAAACCCGTAATTACATAAGACGCATCAACAACACTCAAGCCTTTATCCCACCAAGGTGCATAAAATATTAAAAACACTTAAACGTTGCAATGACTCTAATAACGACGACTATGACTCACTACAATAGAACTCGATACATTAACTTGACTCAACAAATATATATATGAAAATAATAATAAAATAACTGACGAAGGACTATAACAGAGCATTAAAGAGATACAAGTATGAAAACATGTATATAAATTCATGCATTTCTCTCACTCATTGTCTACCCTTTAAAAAGAACAAACAACTATGAAACTTGGACACCTCCAAATGTGTGTATCTATGTCAGACAGATATGAACAAGCCTTTGGTAAACTGTGACAACAACTAATACATTGAAATTATATTTGGTTTTTGTAAAAAAACGTTAACGTGATATGGCCCCAAAATGCCCCTAGCACAGCAAGGACATTTACCCTGATATGGAACTAGATAAAGCTTCTTCTTTTTTCATAAGGTTAGCTCAATAAAATCAGGTTCGACTAAGCTCTTAAATTTCTGGTCTAGTATCTACAATTTTTTGCTAAGCTCATCACGGTTTGCCATTGGGCCCTAAGTATCACCCCTTCACCATGTCTCGAAATTCATCTATGTGGTGGTGAAGAAGATACTTGTGAACCCCTTTTGTCTCTACTTTTATAACTTTCCACACACGATGCATTTCCCTTGTGACATCACCGCGCATCTCACTTGTGATAGCTTCGTTATAATATCAGTAGGATTTAACACTTCTCTACACTAATTTGAGTATCTATGGTTCTTCATGAACTACTTTTTGGGAAATTTACTTGATCATTAATCTAAAATTTTGTCTCGCTATTAATATTCGTAGATTTCCTTAAGAAAGAAAAATATTGATGCCATTTTTTCAGCCAGTGTTATTCATTTTCCATTGGTAGTATCTGAAATTTCTTATTATCATATATAATAGAAAATTGCCTTATGAATTAATTTAAAAGGAGAATGGAATCATTACTTTTCAATAGAAAATATTGGCATTAGGCGATATTAAAAAGTAATACAAGAAACATACGGTGTCATGCTCTTTAGGGTTGTGTCTTTATCTTTATGGTCACGTTGCGTCGTCGTGTTCAGGTAGTGCTTATCTCGTGTTGGTAATCTGGGTTCATTAGAAAAGCAACACATCCGTCTATCCTTACTCAGCCATTCATACCTCTCTCTACCGCACATAAATAACAACATTCAAGCCTTTATCCCACTATAGTGGGGTCGGCTATATGGATCCTTTGTCGTCATTGTTCCCCGTCCTTAGTCATAATCTCACTAATGTCTAAGTACATGTCTTTTCTTATAGTTTCATTTCAAGTCTTTATTGCTCTACCCCTCCCTCGTTTAACAAGCCTAGTGACTAAACTCTCACAATGCCTAACAGGTGCCTCTAATGATCTCCTTAGTATATGTCCAAACCATCTTAGATGAGCTTCTTGCATCTTCTCTGTGACACTCCAGTCTTATCCCTGAAACATTCATTCAAAATTTTATCAAGTCTCGTGTGTCCACACATCCACCTAAGCATTCTCATTTTCGCAACTGCAGTTTTTTGCTCATGTACACAATTCACTGCCCAACACTCAGAATTATAGAGCATCGCAAAATTAATGGTGTGCGCTAAAGTGACATCCATTTACACATGCATGAATCGCGAGAAATAGTTGCAGCCAAAAATTACATAACCATAAAATTTATAATTTAGTTTTTTTAATTGACGTGTAGGATCGTATTAGCGCAATCCTTTAATATGAACATGTAAGGCATAAAAAAGGTAGCATATTGTTACGGATAATACAGACCAATGCACGGATCCACATACATTGGGGCAACAGTCACACCTATCAGCGTCGAGCGCGCATCTCTCCAAGATGAGATCAAGTAGGGGGCGGCTTAATTTCCATTCAGCTTTTCAAGACTCTTTTTATGCCTATTATATCATCCCATTGTCTAAAGCCTAGATGGGGGGTTGCACTCTACTAATATTATATGCACTCTACTATTCTTTTATTTACCCATTGTCTAAGCCTAGATGGGGAGCAGCACACTACATATTAGAGTGGTCAGCACTTTCATTTCAAGCAGAAAAATAACAAGTATCTCTTATCCACCCTCTCTCCTCTCTCTCTGTACACTCTCCATCTTCTTGTTGGAAAAGAGTACTGCCCAAGTTCTCCACCGCCAACCACCAAGGAAAGCACGGGCTTGAAGAAGAAGAAGAACGTTGACCCGTCACGGGACTTCACCCTCTGCCGGCCTCACACGCGCTCTCAATCCAGAGCACGTAACATCTTGGTATCAGAGCCTCACGATCCACATTTACCGGTCCTTCTTCCCCATTCGGACAAACCTCCGGCAGCCCACCTCTCCACCATGACGGATAATGATCACCTCGATCGAATCATGGAGCACCTCGCCAAGCTGGACACATGCTTCTCCGATCAAACTCGAAGTTGGACACATGCTCTCCTCAACTCCTTCAACCAACCACCTTATCAACCCACTAGCCCTCCAAATGAAAGCATTTCACTTCCAAAATGACGGAAATAGGCTCTTTACTAAACGAAAATGGACTTTTCGGTTTACAACGGTCAGGATGACCCCCTGCCGTGGCTCACAAGATGTGATCTCTTCCTCTCTAATCAACGCACACCAGGGGACGATCGCCTTGGCCTCGCCTCCTTCCATCTCATAGGAGCCGCCAAGATGTAATTCACACAACTCCATCGGGAACGCCCCGCCTAAAATGGGAGGATTTCGCAGTAGCATGCATGCTCCGCTTTGGGCAGCCCTTCAGCAGCAATCTGCTCGGTGATCTCATCACCCTGGGACAGAAGGGTCCCCTTAACGAATAGTTGGAGTATTTCCAAATCCTCTTCACCCGTGCCTCCTCTGTCCAACCGAAACAGCAAGTCCCTTTTTTTACGGCAGGCCTACATAAGCGTCATTGATTGGATGTCGAGTTTCAGGACCCCCTCCCCCCCCCCCAAATCTCACTATGACAATGAACTTTGCAAGATTATGCGAGCGGCGCCTGCTCTTTGACCGACCACACTTATAATGCCAAGAACCCGGAAGAGGCTTCAAGGGGGTCACCACACCGCCCAACTCTTCCCAGTTCTCCCAAAGGGCCCGAAACCTTCAGGCAACAATTTCTTTAACGGCTTTTCGTATCCTAAATGGCTGAAGGTCGCGCTAAGGGACTAGGTTTTAATTGTAACTTGGATCGGGGCATCGCGGTAAACGCATTCTTTGGGTCGAGGAAGATGACCCGTTCGATGAGGAGGACGCGGATACAGACGTGTTGGAGATCTCTCTCCACACCATTTCAGTAATCCATGACGCCCACACCATTCAAATGAATGAACATCACACTCACGGACCAACCATTTTTGGCCCTCATGGATTCGGGGAGCACACATTATTTCATCAGTCATGTTGTTATCGCACGCTTAAAACTTTCAATGACTTCCCATCGCCGACTACAAGTAGTGGTGGCCAATAGGCACAAAATGTCTTTCCCGGGAATATGTCGTGATATTCCACTCAAAGTGGGGCAACATGACTTTTCAGTCAATTAGTAGATCTCCAAGGTTTTGAAGTGGTTTTGGGGGGGTCGTTGGATTAGAACATTGTCTTGTTGACATGGGATTTTGACCTCACAATGCAATGATCTCGTGACAAATAGTTGGTCGAATGGAAGGGGCAAACACCGACAACCACTCAATCATAAGTCCTCCAAGGACCGACATTATCAACAGGAAACTCCCACTATGCAATGTCATCTGACCTCCATACTCTCGTACAAGAAATCGACGACACATTTTTCGTGCCTAATGGCCTTCTGCTCATTCACCAACAAGACCACCATATTTGTCTTCTTCACGGCATCCCTCCAATAGTTGTTTGTCCCTATCGCTACCTATTTCTTCAAAAAGATGAGATCGAATGACAATGTACCCATTATTTTAAACGTCCTCCTACATGTTTGACATGTCTCCCAACATGTCATTTATATGAACATAAACGGTATGACTTTCTAAAAAAATATATTGTCCTTTTATAAAATATACACCGACATGTCCGATTTTTTCCTATATATCGGCTGACACGTCTTTTAAATATCGTCCACTATTTTATTTTATGTTATATTAGCAGACTAGCAACATATGTTTAAATCGCTCATATATATAGAAATATTATATGATGTATGTCTAAATTGATTAGACTTATTGTTTAGATGTTTTAACAATTTAATCTTGCAACCAATTTTGCATAATTATTTCGCAATTTTTTAGTTTCATATAACAAAAAATATGAAAATATTTAATACATTTATTAGTTGATTGTTTGCATATTTTTAATATAAATTTTTAAGTTTCAAATGACTTATAATCAATCAAGAATTTTTCAACTTTTAAATTTTCTTTATTTACAATAAACTTATTTTTATCAAAATAAAATTATTGTATACTATTAAATATATTTTACAATGTATCGTTTTGCATTTGCTAATAATATTTTATCTTAAATATTATTCGATTTTATTTTGTAATATAAATGACTCATTTTTTATTTGTCTGTTATATTATTTTCCTATTTTTATGACACATTATTATAGTTAGTATACATAAAAATAAAATTTTTATTGATATGATATGGAAATCCAATATTTTAAAAAAATCCTTACATGTCTCTGACTTCCGACATCCGACATTTAAAAACTCAATCTGATACGTCGCCGACATCTGATATTTACAACATTGAATGTACCACCATGCAACAAAAGGGCATTATTCATCGTGGAATTTCCCCATTCTCCTCCCTGACCCTCTTGGTCCATAAGAAAGACGGCATGTGACGGTTTTGAGTCAACTAATGAGAGTTGAACCTCAAGATTATAAAGGACAAATTTCTCATACCGAACGTGGAAGAACTCCTCAATTTGTTGCACGGTGCTCACATCTTCTCCAAGTTGGATCTTATTCAGGTTATCATCAGGTAAGGATGGCAACCAATGATGTGGAGAAAACAACCTTTCGGGCTCATCACAGCCATTATGAATTTTTGGTAATGTCAATTGGGCTCACCAACGCCCCCACCATATTCCAGGGATTAACGAATGAGGTATTTAACCCTTCCTTCGTAAATCTGTGCTCATATTTTTTGACAATATTTTGATATACAGTAAGTCTTGGTATGAGCATTTACAACACCTCCGCTCGGTCTTTAATTTGATTTGGCGCCATCAATTATTCTTCAAGGTATCCAAGTGCGTATTCGGCAAAGGCTGTGTTTCTTATCTCGGCCATATAGTTCACTCTCAAGGTGTCTTGGCCAAGACGGATAAACTCACCGGCGTGGCCTTTGGGCTCCTCCCTCAAATTTCATGGGACCTCTGTGCCTTTTGGGGCTTAATAGGTTATTACCGCTGCTTCATAAGTCGTTATAGCATCATGGTCAATCCTCTCGTCACTCTCCACCGCAAGAATGCCTTTACATGGAGTGATTCCACCACCACAGCCATTTGAAATCTCCAGCAAGCACTCATATCCGTCATAGTGCTCCATCTTCTAAATTTCTCCAAAGAATTTGTCATTGAATGTGGCGTGTCCGATCATGGATACGGCTCCATTCTTCAACAAAATGGTTATCATGTCGCATATTTTAGTCGTCGAACAGCCCACTGTCATAAATGGCTTCAAGCTTAAGAGCAAGAGTTGATCGGTCTCGCAAAAGCCGTCCAACATTGGCAACCTGATTTGTAAGGACGCATTTGTGATCTGCACAGACCACTCTAGTCACAATACCTTTTGGAACAACGCCTTAACACTATGTCACAACAGCAGTGGGTTAGTAAACTCATCGGCTTTGACTTTCACGTGGAATACAAGGCAGTCACATTGAACCGCGCCGCCAACGACCTATCCCGGAGCTAGGGGTGCAAGTCGAGTTAAGTCGGCTCGAAAACTGCTCGAGTCAAGCTCGAGTCTGTGGAGCTCGAGTTTGATTATGAGTCGAGCTCAAGCTCACATAATGTTGTTCATGATCACGTGAGCCGCCTTGCAAAATTTTTATTTTACATTTAAAAAAATTTAAAATATAAAAAAAATGAGGCTCATGAGCCAAAAAGCTCGTGAGCAGCTTGAGCTCGATAAGTAGGCATTGAACTTGAGCTCGAGCCAGGATAAAATGAGCTCGTCAAGCTCGAGCTCGAAATGAATAGCTCAAGCTTGGAAATTTTGCCATACTCGACTCGAGCTTGACTCGTTTGCACGGTTGCACCCCTACCGGCAGCGAATGAACCTACCACAATTGCACCCTATGGTGCTCCACTTGCAATTTTTGGTCTCATGGCAACCCTCCTTCATGAGATCACACCGAGAAATACCAGCATCCTCCACACTTTTCGAACTTTACACTGCATTAGGGAAGGCCTACTTCCCCATACTGGACATTTCACTCCGGCCTCATTCTCTAAAAAATCGGAAATATTTAGAGCGTACCTGAACCGTTATTTGGCAAATACTGGAGGATACATACGGCCGCACTCACGAAGGCCTCCTCAAAACTATCCAACACATCCTCCGTGAATTCTTTTGGAAGGTCCTTCATCGTCGAGTCCAGAATTTCATAGGCCATTGTACCGCCTGCCAAAAACACAAAATCAAGAATTTGTTACCTGACAGCCTGATGCAACCATTGCTCGTACCTGCGCAGATTTGGGCAGATATTTCAATGGATTTTGTGGAAGATCTTCCCACCTCTAAGGGAAAATTCTAACTCATGGTAGTCATCGGTCGCTTTTCCAAATGGGCGCACTCCATAGCCTTGGCTCACCCCCTTGTCGTTGAACATGTCGCTCGGATTTTCTTTTTAGAGGTATTCCGATTACACGGTTTGTCATAAAGCATTGTCTCTGACCGCGACAAGGACTTCACAAGTCGATTCAGGAAGGAACTGTTCACCCTCATCGGCACACAGCTAGACTTTTCATTTGCTTATCACACGCAATTAGACGGCCAGACTGAAATGGTCAATCGCACAGGGGAAATATATCTTTGATGCCTCACAGGAGACAAGCCACAAGATTGGGTACGATGGCTACCTTGGGTTGAATATTGCTACAATACATTCTATCATACAACACTCCAAACCACCTCATTTCGACTCATTGACGAGGGAGAACCATCTTGTCTTGTCTCCTATGGTAGTGGCTCCTCACTGTTGTTCGTAGTTGATAGGGAACTGATGGATCGGGATTAATTTTTTAGCATGGGAGTGTGAACACCTCCTCAACGCCCAGCACCAAGGAGTTCTGGTACAATCAGGGTCATCGCGAACACATCTTTGCCATTGGTGATTGGGTTTGGTTAAAATGGCGCCCCGATCGACTGCTCTCAATGAGGCCGATGTGTCTCCAACAAACTGGAGCCCGTTTCCACGGGCCCTTCAAGATCTTACAACAAATTCACTAAGTGGCCTATCTACTTCAACTTACGGCCAACGCCTGCACACATGCAATTTTTCATGTATCCTGTCTGAAGCCCTTTGTGGGAGAACCTCTGCCACTCCATTCGCACCCATACCTACCCACCTTGAGGACAAGTTGATGTTCAAAGAGGAAGGCAATGTTACGAAATATACAGATAATACAAACCAACGCACGAATCCACATTGGGGCAACACATATCCAAGGCTATTAGGATCGCGATCCAGATCATAAGATCTTACTATCCTACAATACAGATTTTATAAATCGATCCTGATTTTGTAAAGCGATCATCGATCCGACCCTACTATCAGATCTGATCCTACCTCGAAACGATCTCATCTAGGATCTCGATCATGACAACCTTGCACCTATCAGCGTCGAGCTCATAATCAAAGAAGCCTATCTACTTAAGGCGTCGCAAGAGGTGGTTGCTATAACAAAGAAGCCTGTTGAGGATGTGGTTGATGGTGTGGCACGTCGGGTTGGAGTCCAAATAAATACGTGCCACATAAACTACAATCAAATTTTTCACATTAAATGCAGGATGAATGTCCATATTCCTGGGAATGTCAAGCTCATAAGTACTTAGTCAATCTATTTCAAGATTGTATAGGACATTCATCTATCATGCAGTTTAATAGCAGTCCCTAAATCATCATTGGATCACTCACTTCGAAGTTTTGCTCTCTTATGACTATTTGTGCAAGTTTGTGTTTTGATATTTAATATAATGATAGTATCATCCAAATCATGTCAATAATGCAACTCGCGAGCAATTGACACACATTAAGATGCAACTCTATAGTGTATTGAATGTCTCGTAGAGGGGATAAATCGTCAGGAGACTCACTAGACAGGGTATCAAAGAATTCGAGTGTGTGACGAGCATCTGAATGAATTTCCAAGACATCAGTAGTATTCTCAGAAGTAAGCGAGGCATCCACTACATAATTAACTCCAGACACTAAACTCTCGCTCATGATTTGGCTCGTAAATATGACGGGAAGAAACTTGTAGAATCTCTTACTCATAGACGAGTCTTTCATCATAAACTTATCCTTATCATGATCTCTAGATGGGTCAGGAATAGATTAATCTTACGACACGTATCATAAAATACAAAACGCTTGCAACATGTGGCATCGCGAACGTATAATCAAGGTCTTCCAAACATACAAATGCGTAGAAACATCTTTCTATTAGTGGGGTATGTTGCGCAGAGTCGGGCAGTTTATGATCTCCTAGCTCACTAATCAATGTATCAAATATGAGACACCTTTCCCACAAGCCTTTTTACAACCACTGCCCATACTGAAGGTCATCTGGAAAAACATTGTAATCCAATGGATTTCATCACCAAGCTTATGAAGTCGGTTGTGAGTGCATTTTACAGTGGTGGCCCGTCCCTCAAAGTACACACACTGCATCCCTCTCTGCAGCATGTTCATTGCAAAAACCATGGCAGCAACATTTGTGCATGGGATTATGCAACTTCATGGCTTTCATCGCTCAATTGTTAGTGATTGTGATCCCATCTTTACGAGGAATTCGTGTCACATCTTGTTCAATTTTAAGGCACCATGTGGCAGATGAGTATGACTTACAAACTGCATACTAACGGATGGGTGGAGGTTGACAATCATGGTTGGAGACATACTTACAATGTTTCTCCTAGGAGCAACCGTGCAAATGGACCACCTGGTTTGACGTGGCAGAATATCCATGCAGTACTTCCTTCCACACAGCATCCAACACCACCCCTTTGAGGATGTACATGGTAGGACCCCCTCTAATCTTATTTTTCATGTACTACGAGAGTGCCATATGGAGAGCTTAATGAAACTTTAGGAAACAAAGGTTGATTATGCGCAAAGTGACTCAAAGTGGAACCCCTAACTAACCTAGGAGCCGCACACCTCTTCCCCCATGTGTCCCTATTGTTCAAATATCTTGGTGGGGGGGTCTAACATAAGATAGGCAACTATGATTTTAAGGTTATACCCTCAAGACCGATTATGCACAAGGTACTGGGTTCTGAGGGTGAGAGATAATGTACAAAGCTGCCATACAGGATACCTATTGTAGGGATAAGATTGTGCAGTTGGAGCACTTATTAGGAAAGTGGAGTAATATGTATCATGAGGATGGTGAATGATGCAAATGAGCGTGGCTTTGTGCAAGCAAAGCTGCAAAGGTGAAACAAAGGCTTCATGATTGTTGCACGAGAATGGGTGGATGACGACAACTGACAATTAAGAGGCAATCATGGATGAGGAAGAACGATGCTTGGCGGTATTTTATTTTATTTTTGCTGCTAATAACAACAAAATCAACATGGTACAAAGTGGAAGCTATTGTGGAAGATGTTGGATTGGATTAGGTGAAGTTGATGATGATCGGAGATGTTGCAAATAAAGTTCATGGGTGCAAAGTTAAATACGGAGTTAATGAAAAGATACCCGGTGATTAGCAATGAGAAAGATGATGGTGACAATGTCAAACAAGGATTGTTATCTTTGAGAAAAAATTGACCGAGCATTGATTTTGATTTAAAGCGTCAAGCAAAGCATCCGGCAAACCAAAATTAAGCAGCACATCAAGCTTTGAGGGGATTTTGTTTCATTCAATCAACAATTTTGATTGCAAGACATTTATAGAAATATGAGAGAACCAATAAGACTAATAAAAAAATATAATAATTACACAACAAGACAATTATTTTAAAAAAATTTAGGAATTAGTAAATAATTAATTATTCTACTTGCTTAAATTTGAATTTGAATATAATAAAATATAATTATCAACATCATAATCATATTTATTTTATTTCAAATTTAAATTAACTTGCACCAAAAATTAAAAGCAACTAAAAATCAAATCAAGATGGATAATTATTACATATTAAATTAACTTAAAATGAATCTAAACACTAGGCTAATTATATATATATATAAAGGAAAAAACTTGCGTTCATCACGATCTTGAAATAGGACCATCAAATGAGTGTGACCCCTTCAACTTCAATCTCACAAAGCAGTAAGAACGCAATTTTTAATACATTGAACTAAAAAATAACAATTGTAGTATGTTGTTTATAGATAATAGGGGCACTGTGCAAGCTTCCACATAGTACTAAATTGAACACTATGCACAGAAGGTCCACCTTCATGGTCACTAGTGTGTGTCTACACTATTAATAAAGTCTCACATGGACACCAAATTTACATTCCATATTTTACCGTTAATTTAATATAAATTTGAAAAATTATTTGTGGACAATGTTGTAAATATATAAATTAAATTTTATTCATTTAAAATTTTATATTATATAAAGTAACATGAAATTATTTAGGTATTTGTGTCCTATAAAATTTAAATTTTTATAAATAATAATAAAATAATTTAAAACTCTAAAATTAAATTAAACAAAACTAACAAAATTTATGAAAGGGAAGAAAAATGAAGCGAATAAAAATATAATTACAGTGTTTTAGCACTCGACAAAATTGTGCAATTGTTAGTGTATCATTGATGCGCAGACAGTAGGAATATCGACGATGGTGGAACTACACATGAGCACATATTTTCAAAATTACTTTTTTTGGAGAATGTGTGGAAAGTGTGCATGATCACATGTTTTCTCTACTCAACCCCATCTTGAACAATTCAAAAACTCTTTTATGCAACTCCTCATTCAATTGGGCACTTATAATAGCATGGTAAATGAGGTGGATTTGCACCAGGCACCAACTCGATATGTTGCATGACGTGCATTGGTGATAGTCCAATGTAAAGTTATTCAGGAGTGAGATCAAAGTACCCTTAAGTAGAGGCCGTATTCCCCCAAGGAATCTCAAGCTCTGTTCCTCCACCATTTCCTAGCAAGAAATCTAGAAATTCAGAGTCCTTGGCCTTTACTTCAAATCCATTAGCAGTAAGGACTAAAACAAAATCTAAGAAACATATAGGTGAAGATGCTTCACCTTTCTTAGGAACAAGGTATCCTTCCAGTAAAGAGTAAACTATTCCTCGTCTTTTTGAAACAAATATATATCTATTCACCCCTCCACTATGATCAGTCTATTCATCAAATTGTCAAGATCATCCCAATAAGATCTGACATACTTGAAGCAACATAACATAACATTAAGCGCCATCCTGATAAAATTGTCTCATTCAAACTTAACTAGACAATGCTTAGTAACAAGATCCTCGGCTCATCATTTAAACCAAATTATCTTGTATCAGTTCAAAAGGGGATCAATTTTTATTTTGTATTTTCTAACCATCTTGTAGGAAACCATTTTTGTGTGCTAATACTAGCTAAGATGAGGGTGCTTAATATTCCTTCTAATGCGAATGTAGTATATAATATATTATGCCTTAAGCAGTTATTCGCATTCTTGGCTTTAAATGTGATCAAGGCATGAATAATAACTAAATAATATCCATTATGGACTCTCTCAACTGAGACTCTCTCTAGATCTTTAAATTTTACTTCTCCCAAACCATCCTCATCTTCCTAAATAATATAATCTTCGCCATGTTCTCTTTAATAAAATAAATCCTAAGAAGATTGCTCATTCTACAACCAGCAGAAAGATGATCATACTGACACAATTATAGCATGCTTCAATTGAACTTTATCCTACCAAAATTTACTCTTACCAGACAGAATCACATCATGTGCAAGGACGAGCAATAGCTAAAAAAGTAGGCATAGATGTGCTATTAGGGTTCTGAGCATTATTCTGAAAAGTAGGACTAGATATACATTTTGGATTTTGAACTTTTCCTACTGTACTTGAAACTGATCTAATTGCCCCTTTATTTTCTATTAGCAAATCGTTCCTATTTTTTAGGTTGTTTTTTATCATATCATATACATAATCAAACTTAACGACATCATGAAGGGAATTTTGATCTTGGAAGGACATTGCACTACAATCTTCGGAATTTAAATCATCCAAAATGGGGTGTAAAAACTATTTGGTGTGTTTCTCCATGGAGCATGTAACTTGCAAAAAAATTAGTATAAACTTGGAAGACGGACAAGGAATAATTGGATTAAAAAAAACATAATTTTTAGTGACATCCCATAACTCAATTATTTCTTTGACTCGCCTCACTTTATTGGATTGAAATATTATTCAATAAGTGAGTACATTCTGCCAGGTTAAAGACAAACAAATTTTATTTTATTTACCCTCACAATTTTTTTTTATTCAAAAAGGTCAACCTTCTATACTCGAACTAAGAAATCTTAAATTTTCAACAATCACTCAAATTCCCAAAGTAAACTTTACTACCTTGATCCCAACCCAGGAAATTAAGCTTCTTCATTATCATAATTTTCAGAATGATCCTGATCGTCTCACTACAGTTTTGATTATTTCTATTAAGTTGTACTATGATGAAGGTGGTTGTAAGCAATTCAAACTTACATTAGATGCCTTTTATGGTGGTGTTGTTATGTGATGTGAAGACGTCAGTTATCTTCTTCGTATTTTCAATTATGTCTATGTTATTTCGTGTATTAGTGTTATTGTTTTGTGCCCATTGTCGTAAGCCCAAATGAGGGTGTATTTGTGTTTTTAAATAGGGCCTGGTTGGACCTAATGAACAAGCAAGTAAATTAGAAGTAAATTTCCTCTCTCTTTCTTATTTCCACTCCTTCCTCTCTCTCTCTAAGTCACGGACAGAACTATTTTCGCCCTAGCCGCCTCCCGCGCGGAACGAAAGCCCCGATCGACGTCGTCGCTCCTCCCTCCGCCATTGCTCCTTCGCCAACTACTCGGTCCAAGGGGAAGGCCACAACAAACTGGTGTAAGAGCCACCCCTCGCCGGCGCGACTTCCGCTTGCTCGATTCCGGCTGTTCCGCACCGATCGGGCACCGCTCGCCCGATTCCACCCGACTCCGGCCGATCCTCCGCCGTTTCTGCATCCCGCGCACCGCCCGCTCTGGAACACCATTCCAATTCGGTGACGACGACTTCGCCGCACCGTACGCTGGCTGATTCATCCCCCACCCCCACGGCTACTTCCCCGCCGCACCGCACTTGCGCCGGCTCGGCTGCCAGCCCCAAGGGCCTTGCTTTCGGGTATTCTTTGACTAACATCCTCCCTTCCAGCACCTCTGTCATAGCGCCACGACCCGCCTCCTCCGTCGGCCTACTTCTGACACCGTCGACCATCTGTCCAACCCTACCATTGATGGCCGACAGTACTCCCTCACTCGCCGAGATCATGGCCCTCTTCCAAACCATGCTTGCGACGCAGAATGCCAAGATGGATGCCCTCAACGCGCGCCTAGACGCCTTACAAGGGTTGTTGTCTTCCTCGTCCTTGCCCACAGCCGACCACCCTTCGGCGAGCCGCGTGGACTCTGACGCTCCTACGGGCGCAGAATACCCCACCTTTGCACGAACTCCCCGGATGGATTTTCCCATTTACGAGGGTCGTGAAGATCTTCTACTTTGGCTTACCCGTTGTGATATTTTCTTCACCACCCAGCGCAAGCCAGAAAAAGACCGCGTCGGCATTGCCTCCTTCCACTTACTTGGCCTGGCAAAACTGTGGTTCACTCAAATTCTGCGGGAACACCCCAACGTTTTGTGGGCAGAGTTCAGTTCAGCCTGCACTCAAAGATTTGGTCCTGCTCTCCAGGAAAACCCACTTGGCGATCTTGTGAACCTCAAACAGGAAGGCTCCATCGAATCCTACCTCGAACAATTTCAAATTCTACTATCCAGAGCAACATCCGTCCTATCGGAGCAACAAGTTCCACTCTTCACCGCCGGCCTCCACGAGCGCTTACGTTGGTATGTGGAATTCCTTCTGCCATGTGACCACAACGAAGCGATGAGCCTCGCTAGAGCCTATGAACGACGACTACTTCTCAATTCTCCACCTTTGAGACGTCGCGGCCATCATGGCACTTACTCTCCAGCCAGCTTGCGTGACAAGGCTCATTTTTGGGATGCTACATTGCGGCCTACGGTTCGCCGCCGCTTGTCCCGCACCGAGATGGTTGAGCGTCGTGAAAAAGGCTTGTACTACAATTGTGATGACCAGTTCACCCCGGGCCATCAATGCACACGTTTATTTTGGCTCGAAGTAGATGATCCTCCTGATGATGCCACGACCGGTGGCGCAGACACTGCAAGACCCTTTGACTCAGCTTGAGGACAAGCCGTCTTCGGACGGGGATGGTGATGTTATGTGGTGTGACGACGTCAGTTATCTTCTTCGTATTTTCAATTATGTCTATGTTATTTCGTGTATTAGTGTTATTGTTTTGTGTCCATTGTCGTAAACACAAATGGGGGGCGTATTTGTGTTTTTAAATAGGGCCTAGTTGGGCCTAATGGACAAGCAAGAAAATTAGAAGTAAATTTCCTCTCTCTCTCTCTCTTATTTCCTCTCCATCCTCTCTCTCTCTCTAAGTCACTGACAGAACCGTGTTCGCCCTAGCCGCCTCTGGCGCGGAACGAAAGCCCCGAACGACGTCGTCGCTCCTCTCTCTGACATTGCTCCTCCGCCAACTACTCGGTCCAAGGGGAAGGCCCACAACAGGTTTGTTCTCTAATAAGGACTTCTTGCCTCATAGCATCTAAAGAAGGGGCATACTTCTAACTTGAGCGCCTTGATTAGCCATGAAAACTAATCACAATGTGTGGAATACAACTAAGGATTAAACACTAGAAAAGGGATGCCTCTAAATGCAAAATTAAATACCGTGCATAATTAATTTTTAGAAAAAATAAAAGTGAACAACAAGCATATGAAAGCGAAAAAAATATAAAAATCCTTTAGTCAGGCCCAAAAACCATATCAAGGCTTGCATACTAATTTGTGAAATCTTAGATGAATGTCATTTTCATACAATCAACATAAATAATCTAAGTCACTTGTATAATGATCATAAGATGAAATCGCAAACTACAAAAATTAATGTAAAGAACAAATCAACTCAAGTGATGAAAAACTAAAATTAGTAAACTATACTTGGGTTAAACTAATTAGACATGCAAAAAAGAAAATAAAAATATTATTTGTAAAGGAAGTCAAGCCATCAAGCTTATGATTCATGAATCATGATTCATGACTACTACGTAGATTAAGTAGAGAGATAACTGATCAACTAAAAAAAGATTTCGTCAAACGCTAAAAACCGGGCACTAATCACTTTAGAAAGCCCAATGAAACTTAAGAATTCCTCAAACAAATGTCTCAAATCAACACTAGACATGTAGCTCAAACATGGCAGAGAACTACCTAGAACAGGTGAATTGTCATAAGAAGCAGTTGGAACAATAGGTGTTGGGGAAATTCCTATGGATTCGATGGTAAAAAATCAGAATACGACTTGTCAAACAAGGTAGAAGAAGCGAGAAAGAAGCCTCTGAAAAGCTCAAAATAATAAAGGCAAGGCAAATACGTCAATTTAAAATAGACATACGACGAATAGTATATGAACCAATTCAATGCATAGCTATGAGAATTCGAAGCACGACAAACTTATAGCTCAGATTTAAGAAGGCGTTGAAGTTTTGTAAGTCAATTTTTAACTCCGAGCTCGCAAAAGAAAACGATGCATGAAGAAGTTCAGAGTACAGGGAGCGTGGTTAAAAATTCAAGTCAGCGCATGGAACTATGCTGAATTGAAAACCGCCGCATGAAGACTCTATGAGGAGATTTCTGACGGGATTTATTTCAACTTGTTAGGGTTACCTGCCTACAAGAAACCAGAGAATCTGAAAGGCGATTTCTTGATTATGAAAAGAGATTTGAGAGACGAATAATCTACCATTTTCAAAGGAGCAGATATGGAAGATATATAGGAGATTTTGACTCTTAAAAAAGGAGATTGTGTTGTTGCTTTTCTTAATCTTGGAAAAAAGGTTTATAAATATTATAAGAAGAAGAAAGAAGAACTCCTTGAATCCCTCCCTTTGTCTCTCTAATATCCCTTCTTTTTTTTTCTTCTCTGTAAATCGTGTCTCCCTTTCTCTGATACACGCGGATAGAAAAAACAACTTCTCTCTAAACAATTTCATTCACAAATGGTTGTAAAGGTTATATGATCTACTAAAATATCTAAGAAGGTTTTAAATCTCCTGGGTGAAAACATTCAGGAGGTTGAAGTTTCTTATACAAAAAAACTTGTCATCTTGGTGAAGGCAGTGTGATCCTACGGGTAGTAAATGAGAGGAGTACCCATTTAATTAAGAAAATCTCTAAAAAAAACTTTTGTGTCGTCTGGATGCACCTCTCTATAGCTGAAATTTCTAAGTCTTGCCACTTTCTATTTTGATATTATTTCTGTCCGTGATTGCTCTGTGTCGAATGTGTGATTTAGATTGATTCTACAAAAATTTATTCAATTCACCTCTCTCTAGAATAATATTTAGAACTCATTTTCTTCTCTTTTAATTGGTATCGGAGATAGGTCCATCTTTAAGGGATAAATCCTTGGTGAAACAAGATTGAAATCTGAATACTACTTAATAGAAAGTTCTAAATCACATAATGTCTCAACAGAGAGATTATATAATACAAACTAGGAGAAGAACCCGGCAAGGGCGGGGGCCAGTGGAGGTGAGAAGAGGAAGGGGAAGGGGAATGAGAAGAACTTAAGGAGCGGACTTAAAACACTTTCATCCAAGCATGAAAACCCTGAAGAGATATACAACACCCTTCATATTAGTGGGGTGCGAATAGCTAGAGTTCCAATGTGCGCATAACAAAAACAGAATTAACATTCAAAA
This sequence comes from Platanthera guangdongensis, assembly GCA_039583875.1. NCBI lineage: Eukaryota > Viridiplantae > Streptophyta > Magnoliopsida > Asparagales > Orchidaceae > Platanthera > Platanthera guangdongensis. Next base: position 52,483,902 of record CM077152.1, read on the forward strand.
GGAAATATTTAAATGAAGATGGTTTTCGGGGTCTCCTCCAATCCTGGTGGGCTTGGGACCGTCGTCTTCCTCCGAGTGTAGACTCTTCCTGGTGTGTCGGCGGCATGCGCGACCGTAACAATGTCGGCGTCTAGAAAATGTGTCTTGTCCTTGAGGCAGCAGTCGGTGAACTGGTGGCAGAAGTCATCCCGGGAAAGCCACGTGACTTCGGACTACAAACGGTTAAGCCAAGCAACAAGGACCTCCTTCAAACTAGGGTCCCCCGGAAAGTGTTTGTGGCGATCAAGTATCTTTGTTGGATAGTACAGCGCCAACCGTCGTCCCTCTTTCAGACCAAATGGATCAGGCTAGAGATTGGGATCGCACTAGAACGGATGACACCCCGCATCATCTCTTGCACCAAACGCTTGATCGCATCCCGCTGCAGATGACCATAACGGTATAACAGCGTCGATACTGTTGCAGTCCTAGGCTGGAGGGGAATGGCGTGATCGGTCGGCCGGGCTGATGGCAATCTTGTCGGAGGCTGGAAGACATCGGCGAAAGCGGTGAGAAGCTCTTGAAGGTCTATCGGGCGAGAGGGAGGCACGGCAGATGGCCTCAATAGGGGACAAACCTTGAGAGGAAGTAGACGGCAGTGGTCTGCGGGATCCTGCAAAGGGGGACAGCAGAGCGGAGGAGAGTGGAGTCACTGTCGAGGCGACACGGCCGATCTCCGTAAAAAAACTACATGGTCATAGCCGCCCATTTTACACGCACATCGCCGAGCATACGGAGACGAGCCACCCCAAAATGGTGTTGATGCCACTGAATCCAAACGCGTAGAAGTCTGCGATCACGAAACAGGATCTCACGGAGAGTCACGGCAACGCAACCACCCTGAGTCGGTCGGCGTCGCCCATCGCCAAGGCAGGCCGAATAATTCGGGGATGAAACCAAGGGAAGTCAGAGCTTTTGCACCAATTGCTCAGTGATGCGGTTGTGGATCACGTCGTTGTCTACCATGACGATGATCGGATGATCACAAAGTGTGCTTGAGAGCGTCATGGTCTGCGGCCCGGAGATCCTGCCCACCGAGACACAGGATAACTTTAAGCAGTGAAACGTAGTCGTAGAGGGGTCAAAGGAGGTACCCTTCGGCAAAATCGTCATAGCCTAAAAGTCAACCAGGGTAATCTCAAGGTCAAAGTCGCCAATGATGGCGCAGAATACCTTCCTGGAGCACTCATGGCTGGGGGAGTAGGGTTGACAGCACCGAAAACATAGACCCTTATTGTGTAGCTCATTGTAATCATTGTTTAAGAGGCGCTAAGAGGCCGAGTGGTCCCTTGGGAGGGGCCCCCAATGCAGCAGGCGAGGTGGAGGAGTCAGGGCAAGCGGTCGCCAAGGTGACTGCGGAGCGGGTGGCCAGCCGGAGAAGCATGAGGTCTAGGGGATAGGTTGGCCTCCACCAAACGCGCCATGTCAAGGGCGTCAGAGATCGTATGAGGGTGGTGCGTGCGGATTCGGGGAGGATATGTTGAAGCAAACCTTGCATGAAGAAGTCAAGGTAGTGGTCGAGCGAAAGGCCAAGAACATGGGTGACCAATGCGACGAACTCATCAATGTAGTAATCCAAGTAGGTTGTTTGGTGAACGCCACAAAGGCGCTCGACAGCGGAGCCGAAGTAATGGGTATCATACCGCCGAATCATCTCCTGTTTGAGCTCGGGACAAGAAAGGAGGTGGTTGGTCTGGCGGAGTCATCTGTCCAAATGGTGTGCGGAACCAGCGAGACCGACCATAATGGTAGACACCTAGTCCTGTTCTAGCGTGAAGTTGAGGTCAAAGTACTACTCCGTGTTGGCGATTCAACCCATCGGGTCGACGTCGGCGAAGGTTGGAATGTCGAGGGAGAGAGCGGAGCGGCCCGGCGGGGGAGGGTGGAGCGGCCCGGCGGGGGAGGGTGGCCCTGGCAGCGCGGTGCCGAGGAGGGAGCCCCCGATCACTGGCAAGCCGAAGGCGGCGGCCGACGCTTGAAGGGGGTTGATCTTGGAGTGGAGGACGAGGAGCGAGGCATGTATGGAGGCGAGGAGTTGATCGTGAGCGTCCACGCAGTGGCTAAGAGCGTTTGCGGGGAAATCTGGAGCGGAGTCGTTGTTGGAGCGAGTGTTGGGAGCCATGAGCTTAGCGGCGGCGTGCAAGGAAGTGGCAAGGCGGAAACAGAGGGGAGGGTGATGTTGGAGTCGACGGAAGCAGAGGGGCGTGCGATGCTGAAGTCGACGTAACCTTGTGGTCGATCGTCTGATGGAGCTGACCGGCGTGCGAAAGCGTGATGGCGTGCAGCACACAATGCAAGACGCGAAGGAACCGGGCGAAAGGCGGGATGGAAGGCATCAGCAGCTAGCTTGGAGAGCGGTGAGGCGAGGTCGGGCCAAATTAATACAAACTAGGAGAAGACCTCGGCAAGGTAATGGGTCGGTGGAGGTGAAAAAAGAAAGAATGAGAAGGGGAATGAGAAGAGAAAGTAGGGGAAGGGGAATGAGAAGAAAAAGAAGGGGAAGGGGAATGAGAAGAGAAAGAAAGGGAAGGGGAATGAGAAGAGAAAGAAAGGGAAGGGGAATGAGAAGAACTTAGGGAGCATCCCTAAAACACATTCATCCAAGTATGAAAACCCTAAAAAGACATACAAGACTCTTTATAACAGCGGGGTCTAGAATTTTACCGTGCACATAGCAAAAATAGAATTAACATTCAAATGGAAATATTTAAATGAAGATGGTTCACACGGTCTCATCCAATCCCGGTGGACTGGGGGTTGTCACCTTCCTCCGAGTGTAGACTCTCCTTGGTGCGTCATCGGCATGCGCGACCGTAACACTATGTTACGGTCTGATAGTGTTAGAGCGGCCCTGACTCCTATCCTTGCAGCAGGATAGTCTTCATCTGCTGAAATAGTGTTAGAGCATGGGGCGTCAACCCCATGCTCTAACATTGGGCTAGTTGTTGTTGTTGCTAAACAGGAAACCATTTCAGCATATGAAGACTATCTTGCTGCAAGGAAAAGAGTCAGGGCCGCTCTAACACTATCGGACAGTGACTTAGAGGTGGATGTTGAAGAAGAAGACGCCCCATGCACTAACACTTCCAGACCCCCCATGTGCATCTTAGATAAATTTGTCATGTGGAAGTATAAAGTAAAGTTGTATATGAACTCTATTGGCGTAGACATCTTTGAATTTATCTTAACAGGTCCCTTCATTCCTATGAAGATTGATGCAACCACAAAGACTGAGGTCATAAATCCCAGACATCAATGGACTAATGAAGATAAGAAGATGATTGGCCACGAATATCATAGTCTAAACACTTTTTGATGGCAAATATCACAATGTGATGAAATGTACATTTGCAAAGAGATATGGGAAGCCCTCGCTGTAATGGCAAAAAGAAGTGAGGATGTCAAGAAGAACAAGAAGGTTGACCTCATCAGCCAATATGAAAACTTCAATATAACGGTTGGTGAAGCAGTGGTGAATTAGTATAAAGATACACGGACATCATAAATAGTTTAAGAATTTATGGAAGAGAAATCTTTGATGAAGAGCAAAATGACAAATTGCTCAAGAGCCAGGAAGCATCTCCCATACTCAGGGCCATTAAAGAAACCAAACAATTAAAAGAGATCACCCCTGACGCTCTTTACGGAATGCTCCTATCCTTTGAACTGGCTAGGAGAAGAAATAGTAGTCACCCATATTAAGCCAACTCCACAGAAGCAAGTGGCTCTTGTTTCCTTAGAAGAAAGAAGGTCATTGACCTCCTACACAGAAATTCAGTTTCTTGGCAAGGAAGTGATTTGGCTGGAAGAATCATTCCTCTAGATACAAGAGCAAGGATAAAGGATCCAGACGTAAGCAAATTCATAAAGATTGGACATCATAAATAGGACTTAAAACAGTCTAAAATAAAGGCTAAACACGTAAACAAATTCAGAAAAAAGGATAAAAGCATGATTGCAAAGAACTGGAGTGAAACGTACTGCGGAGAGCTCGGCTTCTAAGAGTGATGAAGAAACAAGGTGTCTAGTAGCATGGGAAGATGAGGAAAACAACAAACCTCAAGAAGAAGAATGTTGTAAAATCACTCAAGAAGAAGAGAGTAGCAAGCCAAATGAGGTGTACTAGATTTGGACTCTTGACTTTGTTGCTCCAGATTTTAGTAATGTATTTAAAAATTTGTGTCTACACAATCTTGAGTCTGACAAGAGGATAAGGCTCTTGAAGAAGAGCTTACAATATCACTTAAGGAAAACAATAGACTGGCCACAGATTTATCAAAAGCTAACAAGAACTAGATTGCATATATGGAAGAAGTGGTAAGCTGAAATCCAATACCTAAAAACCTCCAAGCAATATTTTAAAATTAATGATTAGGATTTGACCCCTCCATTGTTGCATTTAAAGGATTTTTTTCTTGAGTAAAGACCCTCCCATCTTTGTATTTGAGGGATGAAAAATGAGAAGAGCAATGTATCTTCATGTAGGCTAAATTCCATCAGGAAATGAGCAAATCCTTTTAAGCCTGTGAGGATGCAGAAGAAGCATGTTCGCTGCACTTCTCATCTTCTTAAGAACAATTGCATCGCATCCTCATCTCCCTATCAAAGATAAGGAAGATATTTGCTCAAGAAAAAGGGAAAAGGAAGGCAATAGGAAACTGCTTGTCTAAGGCTGTTATGCCTCTGAGAATTCCTATTGCATTCTCCTTTACTTCCTCGCCTAAAAAGAAGAGCAGGAATAATTGGTTTCAATATTTTTGTTGCCAAAAAATCGGTCACTTCATGGATGATTGTTGGTATAATCACGCAAAAACATACTCCAAAGGTAATTGGTACCAGAGGAAATCAGGGATTTTCCTGCGATCTCTTGCTAATGGTCCCAAATTTATTTTTGGACTCTACCCTTTCTGAAATGCAAGCACTACAAGCCCAAGTGTCACCAAGCAACACACTTCGTACTTGGACAAAAACTCCAGAAAATCTTGGATCAAGGAAACAATCCCTCAGAACTTATGAGCATGAAAGAGCTCTCAAAGTATCTCAAGGACTCTATTGAAAGTTGCAGCAGAAAAGCTGGAGGAGGTGAATCCATAGCAGATGGAGCCAAGGAACAACAGAATGCGCCTATTGAAAGGGAAAAAAAAGAGAAGGGGATGTCCAACTCAGGGGGAGTTGTCCTCATCCCTCACTTAGCATTAAACTCAGGAGAAATCTAGTATAACAAGGATGCAAATTTGCTGAAGAAACCGGAAGAAATTACAATCAAATGGTGTTAGATGACTCACATTTGGTATTAGACTCAGGGGGAGTCTTGTGTTGAAGAACCGGAAATTCACATGAAGAAGAGAAAAGGAGACACCTCTAGTGCAGAAAATAGAAGGCCATGAAGCTAGAACAAGAAAAGTATCTACACAAAAACCCACAACCTGTAAACCTTCAAAAAGCAGGAAAGGGACCCCCAAACAAGCCAGATGTTGTCATCTCTATTTGACTGAGAACAAAAAAGGGGGAGGTGTTTGTCAACAAGAAAATTGGAAACCCTGTATCCTCAAAATTTTGAAGTTTTAAAAGGGGAGAAGCTCTGAAAAGGGAGAAAATTCTGAAGGAAAATCTACAGATGTTGAAGGAAGCTGGATTTGAACAAGCAAGCAAAGGGAGAAAATCAGAAGGATCAGGAAGCTTCTTAGGAAGAAAGGCTTATTGATTTTCGTAGTGTTTTTGTCCTCATCAAATATGGGAGATTGTTGGGAAAATAGCTATAGATTTTATGGTACAAAACCTGAATACGACTTGCCAAACAAGATGGAAGAAGGTTGGAAGAAAAGTCAGAAAGAAGCAGCCAAAATAATGAAGGCGGGGCAGAAACGTAAATTTGAAAACAACGTACGTCGAATATATGAACCAATTCAACGCACAACTATGAGAATACAGGGCGCAGCCAACTTAATGCACAGATTTAAGAAGGCACGCAAGGAAACTTTGTAAGTCGATTTCTAAGTCATAGCTCACCGAAGAAATCGACGCATGAAGAAGTTATAGGGCAAAGCATGGGCAATGTTGTTAACAATTCAAGTCGACACGCGACTTTGGGTTGATTTGGAAACTGATGCATGAAGACTCCATAAGGAGATTTCTGACAGGATTTATTTTGACATGTTGGGGTTTCCTTCCTGGAAGAAATCAGAGAATCTGGAAGGTGCTTTCTTGAATATGGAAGGAGATTTCAAAGATAAAGAATCTATCATTTTTAGATGAACAAATATGGAAAAATAGAAGGATATCTCAACGCTCAAGGAAGGAGATTTTATGTTGTTTTCCTTCTTAATCATAGAGAAATAAGGTCTACAAATATTGTAAAAAGAAAGAAGACCTCTCATAATCCCTCTCTCTCTCTATGTCTCTCTATAACCCCTTCATCCTTCTCTATAGCTTGTATCTCCCTTTCTATGATGCACAACTAGAAGAGATAACTTCTCTCTAAATAATATCATCCACAAACTATTGTATAGGTTACAGAATCACTTGCTAAAAGATCTAAGAAGGTTTTAAATCTCCAAGGAGAAAAGATTCAGGGGTTTGGAGTCTTCTATGCAAAAAAGACTCATCGCCTTGGTGAAAGCATTGTGACCCCATGGACTGTGGAAGAGAGGAGTACCCATTTGACTAGGGGAACCTCTATAAAAAAATTGTCGTCTAAAAGCACCTCTAAATATCTTAGATATTTAATCCATGCTACTTTCCATTTTGATATTATTTTTGTCTGTAATTGCATTGTGCTGAAAGATTGTGTAATTTTATTTTTTCTGCAAGAAGCTATTAAACTCTATTCAACCCCACTCTAGAGTAATATTCAAATCTCATTTTCTTCTCTTTCAATAAGTAATAGGCGGACAAGAGAAGAACCATAGGAAAATAAGAGGTAAAAGAGTTGGACACTGAGAGGGAATCAAAATAAGGAAGAGATCATGCAAGGCCACACGACCATAGTGGCTGAAATTTTAAACTATATATCAATTCCATGTGAACTAGCACAAGTTATATTTGCATACTGCAGAAGAATAACAACAGCCAAGGAGACGAAATCAAAACCATAACTACCAGCTATAATATAAGCCAAGAATGGGTCAAATGATTAGCTAATATGGTTGATTCAAACAAGAAATATAGGAATGTAAAATAACCAACTTAAAATTCAAGCATTTGAACCCTCTAGTGAGGACATGAACCTCCAGCCACAAGTGAGAAAATAGCAAACCACGTATAGAAATTAAATTGTCAACCTCGCTCAAAAGGGGAAAAACATATGAAAAGAACCTAATTTAAAGAACCATCCTGGGCTCAAAGGAATTAAAAATATAATTCTCTTTATAGATCTAACCCAACAAGACCAATCAAGCATCTACATAGTCTAAATAAAGAGATTATTTGAGACAAGTGACAACATTGGGTAAACACCACCCAATGTCCAACATAATTTAAAAAAAATCAAGTGTCTAACTAACAAAAATAAATTGTGAAAAATTAGAAAATTTAAAAACATCATGATTTATATACATCAGGAAGCTTCTAAGAAGGATGAGTGGAAGGGGAAGGACGCCCATGTAAGGAAGAAAGCTTCCACGTAAGAGGAGAGAGGCATGGAGTGGGGTGTGGGTAAAATGGCAATCCAAGAGGAAGCAAAAAGAGGGTTCAACTAGGTGACTAGTTGTGTCACCCAATGACACTAGTTATGTCATGCTCTATATACGTCGGAAAGCTTCTAAGAAGGATGAGCAGAAAGGGAAAGGACGGCCATACAAGAAAAATGCTTCCGCATAAGAGGAGAGGGGGATGGGATGGGGTGGGGGTAAATTGGCAATCCAAGTGTAAGTAAAAAGAGGGTTGTACTATGTGACTAGTGGTGTCACCAAATGAATCATTCAATAACTCATTACATATACGACTCACAAGTCACGAACCCAATAGCGATACAATAATTCAAGGTGCACTGAGTAAATATTAAACATCACCATACATGAAAATATCTCTCAAATGCATAGTATAGGTCCTAGGTATGATCGATATATGACCCAATGACATGATCAAGACAAAACAATAACTCTAAGCATGTTGTACAGCATCATAATTCTAATTCCACTCTTCAACGGAGCACTCAATCCACTCTCTCTCTCCCCCCTCTCTATCTCTCTCCAACATGGAAAGGAAGATCAAAGCACTTGATAGTTGATATATATACTTTTTTCCTTTGAACAAGGGCACCGACAAAGGACAAAAACATAAAAATTTCTAGTTCGTTAATCTCTAAGAATAAAGGTTTGATAGGAAAATAGCAACTATTTAGCTATTTATCATCCAAATCTGACGAAACTCATAACACAGTACAAGAACCAACCAAACTTCTCGAAGTTTTTATTTATAAAATTACCTAGCAAAAAGAGTTTACAACTACGGAGGAACGGATAAAACTTGGTTGGATAGCAATATTCCTTCAAAACTTCTACTCTCAAAGATTAACAAATTCACATCAGGTGCCTTTACAATCCAAAAGAATAAAGCCTTACCAGTTTCTGCCGAGCACCTCCTCGGCGTGGAAACCCGTGGCCTTCTCGAAACCTTCGTTGACGTAGATGATCGGGTGGTCGGGCTCGAGTGCGTCTGTCACCACCAGCCCGTACGACGACGGCGCTGATCCGAGCGCGCTCTTGATTGCAGATGAGAACGACCCGCCGCCGTTCAGCAGAAACGTGGCACCCACATCCTCTTCCTCGTCCTCGCGGCCGCTGGGATCCTCCAGGTCGCTGTCCCACTCCATGGAGACCTCTCGCATGCGGAAACCCTAACCCGGGGTTTCAACCATGGTAGAAGTAAGAGAAAGCGGCTAGCCGAGTAAGAGGCCGAAGGCCGGAGAAACGAGGGGGATGCAGACGACGGCTTGAAAGATAGATCGATCGCGTCGCTGTTTCCGAATTTTACGCTTTTTTCTTGTATATAGTGAGGGGCAGAGAGGGGGAGGGACGTGTATTTCCTGCGGCATGACACAAGGTTTTGAAGGTGTAAAATCCTCAATTCTTACGACGTGTATTTCTTACGGCTTGAAGGGACGTTTGCGACATGACGCAAGTTTTTGAAGGTGTAAATCCTTGATCTTTATGAAGCTCCGTCCGCTTGTGACCCAAGGCAAAAATAATAATATTAATAATAATAATAATAATAATTACGGCTAGTGAAATTTCAAAACATTAGGAGTCATTTTTTTAGGCTCCATTTGACACGTTGGTGATGGTCATAAATGTTGAAATCGAAATTCGGTCTTCTGTGGAGTTCGTTCTTGGGGAAGGGGTGATTGCGCACCTATTTCACTCCTACAAGCAAAACAACAAAAGAAACAAGGGAGAACTGAACCAAGGGCTCGGCGGGGAGGATCCACCACACACCCGAAAGATCTGAGAGCGCTTCCCCTCCTTAGCCAAAGGCCGAGCTAAGGTACCCTCAGAAAGCACTTGAAAACTGGAGCAAGAGAGCACAGGAAGTCTGCCTTTTGGGTACCCCTTGGATCATATTTATAGTTTTTAGAATCTGAAATGTCAATAACCAGACTGAACTGACCTGAAGTTACCAAAACACCCTTAATTTGGTCTGCCAACAGCCAAACTCCACTGTTTTGAAGGGCTATGGGCAGACCAGCGGGAGCAAAACAGTAAAAGTACCTCGTAGATCTGGGGGAGCTGGGGAGCATGGCCACCTCGACGGATCCGGATCGCCTGCTATTGCCGAGATCCTTTGCGCGAGTGCAAGTTGGGACGGCGAGCTCGCCTATCGGTCGGCCTCAGTTAGTCGACCTCAGCTCGACGAATCTTGGCTTAACTCGGCGAATGTCGAGCTCTCGGTCGACGAATGCCGAGCTCGGGCTCGGGTTTCTCTGCCGAGCTTGCCTGGGGCCTTGGTAATCTGAGTCGGCCGATCTGGTTCCTGGTTCACCCCGCTCACCGGATACGGGGTTGTACATAATCCCCGCTCTTTTTGAGCTTGACAAAGCTCGGAAAGAAACATCCAACCCCAAGTGTTCGGCGAGTGCGGGGTGGACTGGAGGGAATCTTCGGGTGGGGTCCACCTGTGGCTATATATATGCACATGCATACCTGCCTGACTCTTGTCATTCTCTTTGTTCTAATCCTGTCAAGATGCTGATCCCCAAGGAGATTCAAGAGCGGCTTATGCGCGCCCGCCAGACCTCAACTGCTCGCGTAGCCGCCTTGACAGCGGTCCCAGCTGCTGTGCCGCAGGGAGGCTCTGTCGAGCTTAACTCGAAGAAGATGAAAACATTCCCTCAGGCGCTCGAGCCCATCTATGACGACCTGAGGACCACCTTGGAGCACGGGACCGGCTCATCCACTCTGTCTGCCCCTGAAAAAGGGAGGAATATTGTCGAGGTCTGCGACAGCCCAGACAGCAACCCTGATGGCGTGGAGGACGTCGTGCCGCGAGACACCATCACGCGAGTCAAGACCACTCTGGGGGACTCGCGGTTCACGACTCCAGAGAACCGTCCACGGGACCCGTCCCCTCCCTTTTGGACCTTAGGGGTGAGCTCGTAAAGGCCGAGCTCGTCGGTGCGCGCCCACTCTCCCCAGCAAGCTGTCGTGACCACGGGGGCGGGTCTGGAAACCACCCCCATCCCGGGATTAGAGCTTCTCTCACCGGGGACGCGCGGCCCGGGTCGCGGGAAGGATCTGAGGTTTATCTCTCCCCGCATCTCCTTCGAGTTGTCGAGCTCGTCAGGTAGACTTTGCCCGGATTCCTGCCTCATGTGATTTTCCTGCATACCTCCTTTTGCTGATGTTTGCCCCACAGTTCCCCCCAGCCAATCCGCTGCCGAGAAATCTTCGTGGGCAGCCCATTACTCTCCCCTCCCCTCCACAAGCTCGTTGGACTCTTACCTGGGCCCCGAAGTGGATCAAGGCGAGCTGGCGAGGAGGGAGGTCAAGCTTTTAAAGAAACTGGTGTGCGGGCTGCGCGAGGTGCAGGGGGTCAACGAGGCGTTACAACGCGACTATGTGCGTCTTGATGATGAGGTGCGAAGCGGCCAGGCTGGCGAGCTAACGTCCCCTTCCCGGCTTCTGGATGAGATAGATGACGGCCTCTCAGTGGCGCAGAAGAATTCGGGGAGGATCCGCGAGCTGCTCCGCGCGCAGCAGTCTGGGGGACGGGAGGTGCGAGGCCGGGGTAGATAAAGGGCGGCTCTTTTGCCGAGCCGACTGGTACTCGCCTCCTGGTCTCCTCCCTGCCCGCGCGCCCCACTTTCATATTCATGCACTTGGTCTTTGTAATAAATAACAAACATTCTTAGACATGCAGTATTTAAATAATATATTGCTTTTTATTTGACTTAGCCTTGGTTGGAACGCGTCGGAAGTCGGCGAGCTCGGGGTTCGCGAGCTGGGCCGATTGGACAGTTTGACCCTCTGATTACTTTTTCTATAAATAGCCCCCCCCCCCCCCCCCCCCCCACACACACACACCAACCCCTGTACTGCTGCTTTTACTGCTTACTCTTTCTCTCTCTTCCTACGGTTTTCTTCTTATCTACTCGCGCTCCGCCTTCTCTCGCGAGCATGGGCGAGACCAACCCCGACGCTGATGGCCGCACCCAGTGTGCCCAACACTTCACCGATTACTGCTTCTTCGAGTGGAATACCACCGAGGAGGAGCTCGCAGAATTTGTTGGCGACCACGTTCCGCCGGGCTTCGAGACGCACCGGTCGAGGCAGGGGGAAGCCATCAATACCTTTTACGATGACGAGCTCGCCTTCCCCATCTCTCACTTTGAGGTGGGGTTGCACCTCCCCCTCTGGCCGGAAATCCGGCAGATTCTGAAGTATTATGGCGCGGTGCCCGTGCAGCTGAACTCCAACGCCATCGCTATGATGGTGGCATTCGCGATCTACCTCTGACGAGAGAGGATTGAGTTTAACCTGACAGTATTCAGGAAACTCTTCTCTTATAAGGCGACGGAGGATGGGGATGCCTACTTCGGCAGCTCGTTGATCAAAGTTCGTGAGATCGCGAACAAGCACCATAACTGGATGAACAAGATTGCCTTTATCAAAGGCGACCTCGGCAACATCCCGTACTCGCCGCAGCAGAAGGGCGAGGAGGTCTACCGCCCCCCGGCCGTGTCCGGCAACGATGCCGACCTCCATAAGTTTTTCCGCCACAAGAACTTTGAGGTCGCCTTCCTACGAAGGGTCCTCGACGCGCTTCTCCCCGTCCTACCCGACGAAGGTATTGTTCTCTCCACATCGCCGAGCTCGCCAGGTTGCCGAGCTCGTCATATTGCTGTGGAAAATCTTCTAACTTTTTCCAAGTTTTTTCTTACAGTGGAGCGGCTAATTCCCGTAAACCCGTCGTTTGCGGACTCGGGGTTGTACCCGTACCCCCTTGCTTGCAAGAAGGCGGCGGCGGCCTGCCGAGATGAGGCGGCCTTCTCCCAACCCTCTTCCAGCAAGAGGCGTTCTGAGGATGCGGGGTCGAACCCGCCACACCGCCAGTAATTACCAAAAAAGATGAAGAAAGTCGTGCTCGCTCCGCGGGGGAAACAACAATCTAGCCCCAAGTACATAAGCTCACCCGAGACCATCCCTGATGCGTCGCCGGAGAGCTCGCTGAAGGAGATCATCAGCAAGGGGCGGAAGGGCGGCGAGGCTCATGCTCCCCCTGCGGTGATCTCCCCACCTCCTTCGGCGAAGAGGGCGGCTCGCGAGCGCGGGGCGCCGAAACTTCATCCCCTCTTCAGTTTTGGGGGGGCGGTGGAAAGACTCAGCAGGCGAGCCCATGGTACAGTGGGACGAGCTGGCCTACCGGGTTTCCATCTCCACCCTGCACCCTTCCTAACATGACCGCGAGCCCGCCACCGGTCACGCTTACGCCCTCGGCTTCAGCCTCTATGGCCGGGAGGATGCCGAGGCTTACAAGAACATGACCCTGCGGCAGCTCGGCCATGAGGGCCTACAGGCCCACTTGCGGGTCATGGAGCTTCATCACATGCTGGTCTGCCGCAACTTCGGCCTTAGCAATCAACTCCAAAAAGCTGAGCATGCCCGCAACGTTGCCAAGGACAAGGTAGCCGACCAGACGAGGCGGCTCGGCATCGCTGAGGGTCTTCTTGCCCAGGCCGCCGGCGGATTGGTGAGTATCAGGCTTCTCCTCCCTTTTACTTGAAATATTTGGAGCTGTCACTAACGAACTTTTCTTCTGTCAGGATGCCAAGGCCGCCAAAGAGTTGCGGGCTCGCAATGTCGAGCAGGGGGGAGATCGGCCAGCTGCGCGCCCGGCTTGCCGAGCTTGAGGGGGCGAACGCGAAGCTAAAGGATGTGAACCAAAACCTTAGTCGCGAGGTCCACCGTCAGGCGGAGATTTTCCTCCCGCCCAGCGGCGCCGATCCTACCCTTCCCTACAAGAGGCCGAGGATCTTTGGCGAGGCCGACCTCGCCGAGTGGCTGCAGATCAACTCCATCCAGGCCGCCGAATGCACCCTCCAGATGATGAAGGACACTGGAGTGTTGGTGGAGGGGTGCGAGGAGATTTCAGCCCGGGACCTGATGACGAGCCTGTTCCCGGCGACGCCTCCCAGTGAGAAGGAAGACAGTCTGGACGCGCTGTTTGGGAAGGGCTTCCAGGATCTGTCAGGCGAAGAAGGGGAGGACCACCAATCTGGCGGGGGGGGCGAGGTCTAAATGCACATAACCTGTAGTCTCGCCGAGGCGAGCTCAATCCTGTAAATATTTTTACTTAATGAAAGAATGTTTTTGATACATTTTGTCCATCATAGTAATGTCATTATACATATATTTTCTTTTTGCTGGATTCCTCTGTCGTGCCTTGTTTGTCTGCGAGCGCTCTCCCCAGCGACCTCGCATAGATAGGTATTGCGAGTAGGATATTCGTTAGGACTCGCCCCTGAGAGCATGTCTTGAGAGTTAGACAATCCTCAGGCCTCGCCAAAGCTCGCTTGCGGGCTGCCCATGATCTTATCAACTGAAAACCAAATTCACTAAATTTTTCCAAGTAAAAACAAAGTGGGGGCGAGGCGTCTCGGCGGGATCCACCTCCCCTTAGCGAGGTCCAAGGGCCTAGCTGGTCATCCTTCTGTCGAGGCCGAGCTGAATTACCGAGCCCGAACTCGCCCCTGCCGAGCTCTCCTCTTAATCTTAGAAGGGCCCAGTTTGCTAGGCACTACCTGGGGGGTGCAGGACTTCCCTGGGCGACCTCCGACACTATCGACTAGGTGAGCGCCTGGCAGCGGGATCTGCTCGTGGTCCAAGGATGATATCATTGAGTGACTTCCATCCCTGCCAGCTAGGTGAGAGCCTGACAGCGGGATCTGCTCGAGGTCTAAGGATGATACCATCGAGTGACTTCCAGCCCTGCCAGCTAGGTGAGAGCCTGACAGTGGGATCTGCTCGAGGTCTAAGGATGACACCGAGTTACTTCCAGCCCTGTTAGCTAGGTGAGATCCTAGCAGCGGGATCTGCTTGGGGTACAAGGTTGATACCATCGAGTGAATTCCAGCCCTGCCAGCTAGGTGAGAGCCTGGCAGCGGGATCTGCTCGGGGTCCAAGGCTGATACCATCGAGTGACTTCCAGCCCTGCCAGCTAGGTGAGAGCCTGACAGCGGGATCTGCTCGAGGTCCAAGGATGACACCATCGAGTGACTTCCAGCCCTGTCAGCTAGGTGAGAGCCTGACAGCGGGATCTGCTCGAGGTCTAAGGATGACAACATCGAGTGACTTCCAGCCCTGCCAGCTAGGTGAGAGCCTGACAGCGGGATCTGCTCGAGGTCTAAGGATGACACCGAGTGACTTCCAGCCCTGCCAACTAGGTGAGAGTATGATAGCGGGATCTGCTCGAGGTCTAAGGATTACACCGAGTGACTTCTAGCCCTGCCAGCTAAGTGAGAGTCAGGCAGCGGGATCTACTCGGGGTCCAAGGCTGATACCATCGAGTGACTTCCAGCCCTGTCAGCTAGGTGAGAGCCTGACAACGGGATCTGCTCTAGGTCTAAGGATGATACCGAGTGACTTTCGGTCTTGCCAACTAGGTGAGAGCCTGGCAGCGAGATCTGCTCAAGGTCCAAGGCTGATACCGTCGAGTGACTTCCAGCCCTGCCAGCTAGGTGAGAGCCTGGCAGCGGGATCTGCTCGAGGTCTACGGATGACACCGAGTGACTTCCAGTCCTGCTAGCTAGGTGAGAGCCTGGCAGCGGGATCTGCTCGGGGGCCAAGGCTGATACCGTCGAGTGACTTCCAGCCCTGCCAGCTAGGTGAGAGCCTGGCAGCGGGATCTACTCGAGGTCCAAGGCTGATAACATCGAGTGACTTCCAGCCCTGCCACCTAGGTGAGAGCCTGACAGCGGGATCTGCTCGAGGTCTAAAGATGACACCGAGTGACTTCCATCCCTGCCAGCAAAGTGAGAGCCTGGCAGTGGGATCTGCTCGGGGTCCAAGGCTGATACCGTCGAGTGACTTCCAGCCCTGCCTACTAGGTGAGAGCCTAACAGCGGGATCTGCTCGAGGTCTAAGGATGACACCGAGTGACTTCCAGTCCTGCCAGCTAGGTGAGAGCCTAGCAGCAGGATATGCTCAGGGTCCAAGGCTGATACCGTCGAGTGACTTCTAGCCCTGCCAGCTAGGTGAGAGTCTGGCAGCGGGATCTGCTCGAGGTCTAAGGATGACACCGAGTGACTTCCAGCCCTGCCAGCTAGTTGAGAGCCTAGCAGCGAGATCTGCTCGAGGTCCGAATACACTTCACTTCTCCATACAAACTCATTGCGACAGCATTAGTGTGTTAAAAAACTTCATTAAAAATCAAAGTATCACTTGCATGTTTCAAGGGAAAAAAAACGTTTTAAGTCGTCACCACTCCAGGTGAGACTTAAGGTCTCTCCCTCCACATTTTGGAGTCGATACACCATGATCTTAAAGCTTCTTTTATAATAAATGGATCTTGTAACACCCCCTATCCGTCGCATAGCATATAGCAGTAGGTCTGGCTGGGGCCCGACGTCATATACCACAGACAGACCGGGTGGTTACTCAATGGAAACCATCCAACCAATCACAACGTCCTACACAGAGCATTCTAGCGGAAGCAGTTTTATAAGTTGCAATTAAAAGAACCCAGCAACAAGCATGAATGTCCACTAACAAGCCAAATAGGAATGAAGTACATACACAAGTACTGGCCTTAAGGCCTTACAAATGGTTTACTCTTATTACATGTTTTCCATACCACGGCACGCAGGCCGGTCATACATGAACAAAAGCAAGTAAACACTCCAATTAGGCCTTCAAGGGCCGGCTTCGCAATTTGGGCTTTAGCCCGCTATTGACTGCTTGGTCCAGCAGCACCTGCAAGCAACAAACCACCGCACGGTGGCAAACAAAAGCAACGGTCAGCAATGCTGACCAAATTATAACGATCCCGCCCCCCAATTCGGGGCGGCGATGCTCCTTCCCTGCACTTATTAGCATAACCAAGCAGTGTATAAATATACATTTCATCACAGGCGTAGGCTCACACAGCCACACACCTCGTGCACTCAGGGCACATTCTCGGTGAACACGGTCAAAGCCTGCCGACTCACCACCGTCCCCAGGATGGCCCAACAATGAGCAATTTGTCTTCTCGGCATGGGTCACGGTAATTTAAACCATAGACCGCTGAAGACCCTCATCTATGCCAACGGCTCTAATCCGAACGACATAGAACGGGTACGGTTCCATCTAACCCGTGCTCACATCGCAATGGTAATTTAAACCATATACGCAGGTCAAACTTCTCCGAGTCCCGTTTCCATCACAGAATCACATAACCCGGTTATGTTCAAGTTGGCTCCCAGGCCACCAAGTTGGCAAGATCACGCATCCGCCCAGTTTTCCGGGTGCACCTTAGGGTTAATCGTCAAGGCTCCCTGTTGCAATCTACCATGTAGAAAACTCGAAAATCAAACATTCGCATGGAGTCTTCTCCGGCATTTATGCAATGCGACATCACCGATCCAGACCAACATGTCCGGATAGGCTTCACACATCATGCATATGTCCGTTCTCGATTACAGACTCTACACAACGGGGACTTCACATATCTACCCGAAGAAACGCCTCCAACTCACCGCAAACTCGCGAGAGCGGGCTTTCTATGCAAAAGAAGTCGAGCTTCACATGCTCAAGTAGAGAATCGTTACCCTAGCGTTCTTCCTTGGCGCCATGGAAATGTACGCGGATGTAAAGCACCGCAATCTCCTTGCCTTCGTAGATCCGAAGTCGGCTCGTGATTTGGAGCTCTAAAACTCCTCCAAAGACTGGATCTAGGCTTCTTCTTCCTCCTTTGCTCTCCCCTCTCTCTAGAATTTAGACAGAGAACTCGGCAGAAAATAATAAGGGTTTTGAAACCCTTCTCTCGGGTATAACCCCTTTGGGATAACCACAGCCATCGGATCAGACAAAAAGAAACGCACGGCTATGATCCAGGTCTGACCTGGACGAATGGGGCTAAACACCGCATGGTGCACAAATCCGGAGCAAGACACGTCCGCGTCCAATCAATTTGTGTCGGAACATTTAGTCAACTCCCGCCAAAACCCCTGCGTCAACACTCTGCGTCGACCGAGTCAGACACTCCAGAAATAGCCCCGCGCTCGACGATCGTCGAACCAAGATCGTCGACAGCTGCCAGATCGTCGAACGGGGATAGCTAGCCCGATCGTCGAACGCAAATAATTGGCCAAATCGTCGAAAGCGCGGCCCGATCATCGAACCCACGACCCGATCGTCGAACCCAGGAAACTACCTGTTCGACGAACACGCAGCCCGATCGTCGAACCCACGACCCGATCGTCGAACGGAGATAGCTGGCCCGATCGTCGAACACAGAAAACTGGCCCGATCGTCGAACCCAGAATATGACCAGATCGTCGAACGCTGCTCGACGATCGTCGAACCCAGATTTCTGCCTGGACGATTTGCCAGATCTTGAACTACCCTGACACACCTGGGACACGCCCGTGTTCAGGGCCGTGTTTGCTGCTCGACGATTGTCGAACCCAATTTCGTCGACCTCTCGGCCGAATCGTCGAACCCAACACGACACGCCCTGGGACACGCCCGTGTCCAGGGCCGTGTTTGCTGCTCGACGATTGTCAAACCCAATTTCATCGACCTCTCGGCCGAATATTCGAACCCAACATGACACGCCCTGGGACACGCCCGTGTCCCAGGCCGTGTACCTCCTGCCAAATTCCAAATTTGGCCCGGAATGCCTCTAGTCGCTCTTTTGAGTTTCGGGGCGTTACAGCTCTCCCCCTCTTAAAAGAATTTCGTCCACGAAATTACATAAAGGAAAGATAAGTACAAAATTAAATTGTACCTGAGCGGAACAACTTCGGATACTCATCAAGCATAGTCTGCTCTCGTTCCCAAGAGAGCTCCTCTCGACCACAATTGTCTCATCGAACCTTGACTATCCTGATCTCTTTATCGCGTAGCTGCTTGACTTCCGATGACGCACACACATATGCTCACCACCCCTTAAAAAGAATTCGCCCACGAATTCATTTTAAGCCCGATCAAAACCAGTAGTTTGATACCAAATTATAACACCCCCTATCCGTCGCATAACATATAGCAGTAGGTCCGGCCGGGGCCCGCTGTCATATACCATAGACAGACCGGGTGGTTACGCAATGGAAACCATCCAACCAATCACAACGTCCTACACAGAGCATTCTAGCGGAAGCAGTTTTATAAGTTGCAATTAAAAGAACCCAGCAACAAGCATGAATGTCCACTAACAAGCCAAATAGGTATGAAGTACATACACAAGTACTGCCCTTAATGCCTTACAAATGGTTTACTCTTATTACATGTTTTTCATACCACGGCACGCAGGCCGGTCATACATGAACAAAAGCAAGTAAACACTCCAATTAGGCCTTCAAGGGTCAGCTTCGCAATTTGGGCTTTAGCCCGCTATTGACTGCTTGGTCCAGCAGCACCTGCAAGCAACAAACCACCGCACGGTGGCAAACAAAAGCAACGGTCAGCAATGCTGACCAAATTATAACGATCTCGCCCCCAATTCGGGGCAGCGATGCTCCTTCCCTGCACTTATTAGCATAACCAAGCAGTGTATAAATATATATTTCATCACAGGCGTAGGCCCGTGTACTCAAGGCACATTCTCGGTGAACACGGTCAAAGCCCGCCGACTCACCACCGTTCCCAGGATGGCCCAACAATGAGAAATTTGTCTTCCCGGCATGGGTCATGGTAATTTAAACCATAGACCGTCGAAGACTCTCATCTATGCCAACGGCTCTAATCCGAACGACATAGAACAGGTACGGTTCCATCTAACCCGTGCTTACATCGCAACAGTAATTTAAACCATATGCGCAAGTCAAACTTCTCCGAGTCCCGTTTCCGTCACAAAATCACATAACCCGGTTATGTTCAAGTTGGCTCCCATGCCACCAAGTTGACAAGATCACGCATCCGCCCAGTTTTCAGGGTGCACCTTAGGGTTAATCCCCAAGGCTCCCTGTTGCAATCTACCATGTAGAAAACCCGAAAATCAAACATTCGCACAGAGTCTTCTCCGGCATTTATGCAATGCGACATCACCGATCCAGACCAACATGTCCGGATAGGCTTCACACATAATGTCTATGTCCGTTCTCGATTACGAACTCTACACAACGGGGACTTCACATATCTACCCGAAGGAACGCCTCCAACTCACCGCAAACTCGCGAGAGCGGGCTTTCTATGCAAAAGAAGTAGAGCTTCACATGTTCAAGTAGAGAATCGTTACCCTAGCGTTCTTCCTTGGCGCCATGGAAATGTACGCGGATGTAAAGCACTGAAATCTCCTTGCCTTCGTAGATCCGAAGTCGGCTCGTGATTTGGAGCTCTAAAACTCCTCCAAAGACTGGATCTAGGCTTCTTCTTCCTCCTTTGCTCTCCCCTCTCTCAAGGATTTAGACAGAGAACTCGGCAGAAAATAATAAGGGTTTTGAAACCCTTCTCTCGGGTATAACCCCTTTGGGATAACCACAGCCATCGGATCCGACAAAAAGAAACGCGCGGCTACGATCCAGGTCTGACCTGGACGAATGGCGCTAAACACCGCATGGTGCACCAATCCGGAGCAAGACACGTCCGGGACCAATCAATTTGTGTCGAAACATTTAGTCAACTCTCGCCAAAACCCCTGCGTCAACACTCCGCGTCGACCGAGTCAGACACGCCAGAAATAGCCCCGCGCTCGACGATCGCTGAACCAAGATCGTCGACCGCTGCCAGATCGTTGAACGAGGATAGCTGGCCTGATCGTCGAACGCAAATAGCTGGCCAAATCGTCGAACGCGCGGCCCGATCGTCGAACCCACGACCCGATCGTCAAACCCAGGAAACTACCTGTTCGACGAACACGCGGCCCGATCGTCGAACCCACGGCCCGATCGTCGAACGGAGATAGCTGGCCCGATCGTCGAACACAGAAAGCTGGCCCGATCGTTGAACCCAGAATATGACCAGATAGTCGAACGCTGCTCGAAGATCGTCGAACCCAGATTTCTGCTTGGACGATATGCCAGATCTTGAACTACCCCGACACGCCCGTGTCCAGGGCCGTGTTTGCTGATCGACAATTATCGAACCCAATTTCGTCGACCTCTCGGCCGAATCGTCGAACCCAACACGACACGCCCTGGGACACGCCCGTGTCCAGGGCCGTGTTTGCTGCTCGACGATTGTCGAACCCAATTTCGTCGACCTCTCGGCCGAATCGTCGAACCTAACACGGCACGTCCGTGTCCCAGGCCGTGTACCTCCTGCCAAATTCCAAATTTGGCCCGGAATGCCTCCAGTCGCTCTTTTGAGTTTTGGGGCGTTACAGACCTTCCCAGCTGGGGTTGAGTTTCCCCACGGTTGTCGACCTTCCTGCTGCATCCACCTTCTTCAGCACCAAGTCCCCCTCCACAAATTGCTTGACTCTAACGTGCTTGTCAATGTACTTGGCCATCCTCCTCTTCACCTCTTCCTGTCGGACGACGGAAAGTGTAATGCCCCCGATTTTTCGATGGTTTTATTTGTTTGGGCAATGTCATATTTATGACGTCGTGACGTTACTTTTAATGTCGAGTGTTGGATTTGAGTAGTTTTGGACGTGCTCGTCCAGTTTCGTCGCAATCCGAGCATTTTTGGAGCCTCGGCGCGCGATCGAAGTTTTGGGTTTTGTTTTTGTTCGCCGCATGTTTTGGCGGTTAATATCTCGGGAATGACTCGTAGGATTTTGGCTTTGACCTCGCCGTTGTGTCTGTAGCATCAGTTTTCGCCTGCGGCGTGAGTTTCGTTTAATTTGGCGCGTTTGAGCCTTTGTTTGATCTCATAGTTCCTTGTTCAACTTTCTAAACATGATAATTGCTATATTAATGCCTTGGGCTTGTGTGAGTCTCGGGAAGCCCTCCTAAAGGTGTGGGTTTTCGTTGAACCGAGTTTTTCTTTGTTTTTTTTTCTTGGCGCTGTGTCAGGTTCGACGATCGTCGAGCGGAGCTCGACGATTGTGTTCCTTTTTCCTGAGCGTTGTGTCAGGTTCGACGATCGTCGAGCGATTGTCATTTCTTTGGGCGTTGTTTCGAGTTCGACGATCGTCGAGCGGAGCTCGAGGATCGTCATTTTTTTTCTAGGTGTTGTGACGAGTTCGACGATCGTCGAGCTTCTCATTTTTCTTGGGCGCTATGTTGAGAACGATGATCGTCGAGCATTGTCATTTTTTTCCTGGGCGCTGTTTGGAGGTCGACGATCGTCGAGCGGAGCTGGACGATCGTCGTGCTGAGCTCGACGAATCGTCGAGCGGAGCTTGTTGTAGGTCTAGCGAATCTTCATGTTGAGTTCGACGATCAGGCCCTGTGTTCTGGATTTGACGATTTTCGAATTGAGTTCGACGATCAGGCCGTGTTCTGCGTTCGACGATTTTCGAATTGAGTTCGACGATCAGGCCGTGTTCTGCGTTCGACGATTTTTGAATTGGGATCGACAATCAGGCCTTGCGTTCGACGATTTTCGAACAGATTTCGTCGAGTGGATCCTCCCTTGTACTCGAGTAAGTCCCTTGCACTCGACTAGTTTTCCCGTGCTGAACTCGAGTAACCCTTGTACTCGAGTAGTTTACCTATGCAGTACTCGAGTAAGTCCTTAGTGCTCGAGTAATTCCCTTGATGTACCCGATTATGTGCCTTAGTACTCGAGTAACCCTTGTGATGTACTCGTGTAATTCCCTTAGTACTCGAGTGATCCTTATGTCTCGGGAAATCTGGTTCAGCCGAACCCGATTTATTTTGTAGTTCTTCCTGTTACCACCCTTAGTATAAGTATCTTCTTCATTTTCTTCATCTTCTCTGCTTCTTTTTCCTCCCGAACCAGAGCGACGTGAGCGAGATAGAGGTTGTCCGTCCTTAATTCTTCCGGTGGCCGTTGACGGTGCTCCGGTGCTCGGAATTTCAAACCGATATTAGGTTTGGAAAGCTCTCATTGAGAGCTACGCCCTCGTGGTAATTTCTTCCCCGTTCCTTGAGATTTTCTCGTTAGGGTTTTTCGGCCCTAATCCCCTTTTCGACCTTTTGTCTAGATTTCAACTCCTCCTGCAGTCTTTTGCCCTGATCTACGACGTGGAGCGATTCAGAGGACTTTTCCAGTAAAACCAAGACAAGTGGTGGTTTCCCCTCGTTTACCTTTGTCCGATCTGATGGTAACGACTATACTTTCATTTTTTTCTGCGCGTATTCTTCCAAGTCATTGTGATGATTAATCGTTTCAACGTCCCTTGGTTGCTGTACAATGTTGTCTTGGAAAGCCCGATTTTGTCTGGTTTTGGTTAATCATTCCTGGTGTGTCTTAATGATGGCTATGCATGTTTTAGCTTTCGTTATTTAGCGCGTTAGAATTTATCTAGGATTGTAATTGCTCCTAGAGGTTGATCAACCGCGTCTTGAGTTTGGTAATGTCAAGTAGAATCTGTCGAGCCAAATCTCGAGATATTTGTATTGTGGTTTCTTTGGGTTTCTTGATTGCGGGATTTAGTGGACGATTCCACCTCCGCAGTGTTTGTTACCTTCATTAGTGCCCTGTGGAAGTCTACCTGGTTTTTGAATGTCTGCAGTATATGGTGGAGAGTATGAGACTCCCTCGCAGTTAGATGGATTATATAACCGTTTTGTGTTTTTAGGGGGGGTGTCCAACAACGACCACTTCGCCCGTATTTTTGGGGGGTGTGTCCAAGAGCGACCACTTCGCCCGTATTTTTGGGTGGTGTGTCCAAGAGCGACCACTTCACCCGTGTTTTTGGGGCGGGTGTCCAAGAGCGACCACTTTGTCCGTGCTTTTGGGTGGTGTGTCCAAGAGTGACCACTTCGCCCGTATTTCCGGGTAGAGTCGACCACAAGTGCCTAATAAAGGTTTTGTATTTTTCTTTCTGGTGAAATATTCATGCAGTCATCTTATATCCTTGTGCATCTGGTGTACCCTTGTGGAACGTGACAAGTCACGTAGGAGTTCTTTTCATGTTGATACCCTGTTTTCTTTCGTACTTTACTTCGGTGTTTTTGGTCTTAGGTTGGTACCCCTGTTGACCTTTGCTTATTTTGGCTTATTACTTTCCCTGCCACCATTTGTACCTTCTTGCTGAGGTGTTCTGTTTTTTGGAATGCCTCAGGTTCAGAGCAATAGCGGTTAGCAGTGCTGGTTTTGGAGTTTCTGGGCGGCAGCGTTTGCCGTGGTTGTTGCCTCATCTTAGCGAGGTAGTTTGTTGTTTGTTTAGTTTACTAGTTCAGACATACTTTTGTTTGTGGGTTCGTGTCAGTTTGTTGGCGCCCACTGAATTTGTTAGTTGTTTAATACTTGCTAGCTGCTCATTTCTTTAACTGTGGATGTGGATTACTTGTTCTCTGGGAGGATTTATGCTAGGAATGCATGTTATGTATTTTCAACTATAAAACCTACTACTATTACTTCATGCATTGCATAATTTGAAACTCTAACTTGTTATTTTTTTAGCGACCGTAAAAACTATCTTTCATACTATAATAAATTTAGAGACTTGCATAGCATGAGTTGTTATTTTGGGACGTTTTGCTCATGTAGGATGTTTGAGTTAATCTAATCAAGTATTTTTCCGCAGAGTATAATATATTTCGATTCGTGGACTAGATGAGCCACTAAGCCGAGGGATACGGCTAACTTCTGCACTTAATTGATTTCCCTTAAAATAACTTAAAAAGGAACCTTTCTTCATGATTTGTTTTATGTCTGCCTGAGCGTCCGCAGTTATCCCCTGCTGACGTGGCATCATGACGCGCATTTGCCCTTACTCTGATAAACTTTTTATGCGGTGAAAATGCGGGTTGTGACAGTTGGTATCAAAGGGAGGTTGCTTGACAATTTGTCGGGCAACCTTTCCTTGTTGGTATTAGGTGTTTAGCATCATATCATACACACACCGATATGTCATCAGCACGTCTTGGCTGAAGCACGAACACTACACTCATAGCATAACATGAAGTATACGGGGCATATTATGTAGTATGAGATGCATAATATGTGTTTGTATATGGATCCACCATAGGGGCAACATGTGAGGATTATGTAGTATGGGATGCATAACCTCACCACATGAATGCGACTAACACGTTTCTTTTTCGTTGCATGAGAATGTCATGTAGTATGAGATGCATAACATTTTCATGTGTACGCCGCTCATAACATGCATTAGGGGCTTTTTAGAATGCATAGCACAATCATGAATAACATAACATTGCATAATCACAACGTGTCAAGCTAAAGATTTACGGGATGACATATGTACACACATGGTTTAAATCAGAAAAAGAATAAAAAATACATGCATTCATGTCATAGGCACAAGAGTCAATACGATGAGAGGATATCATCCTAAGTAGGACATAACATCATTATAAAATCCCAAAGCAAGTTGCAGCGCAAGCAAGTGTCTTTTAAGTATGGTCTGAACTAAGTGGTGTAGTCCTAGTTTAAGCTAGAGTTTTAATGAGGTGTTATGTGTGTTTTTTTAGAATGTCGCATGAGCGTGTTACGACCAGGTCGACTCCCTAGTCTGAGGGCGAGTCGTCAGGTACGCGGGGTGAGGCGATGATTGGTGAACTGTGCCAGAGCATGGAGACCCTGGCAGGTCAGATCGTGGCAATGCAAGCACAGTTGCAGGCATTGTTGGCTGCCACCTTAGGATAGCATCCTGGTGAGCAAACCCCCGTAGTGATTAGGTATGAGAGTGAGATCAGTAAATTTAATAAGTTTGCTTCTGAGTTGAGAGCTGCTGAGGAGCGCAGGGTTAAATGCTTCTTGGGCGGTCTCCAAAATGACATTCAGCAGTTTGTCAATACTTACCAGTACGAGACTAATGCGAGGACAGTAGAAGTTGCTCTTGAAGTTGAAACCATTGGATATGCTAAGGATCGTGGTATGATACCGAGGAAAGAGAAGAGGAAGGGTGTTGAGCATGGAAGCTCTAGGGCATCCGTCTCCTCTTCAAAAAAAGTAAAGTGGAGAGATATGTAGCTTCTGTGGTCGACCTAGCCACCCTTTCGAAAGGTGTTTCAAGAGAAGTGTCACTCAAAATAAGCAGCGGGTGCTCGCCATCCAAGGAGTACTGATCGCGCGAAACTATATCCGCAAACGATAACGGCAAGTGCACCGTATCGAGAGTAGTATAGGTTTGTAAAAACCAAGGTCGTATTAGACTCGGGGTGGTCGAGTAATTCTACTTTGAAAAACGTTATTATTTTATCAATAGAACTTGGAGTTGGGGTTGCGAAAAGTAAAAACTAGAAAAGCTTAACAGAATTAAATTAATGGATTAAAACTAGTGCCCGATCTTTGAATCACCTCGAAAATTGAAAATAACGGAATAAAAATACAATTCTCTTGTTGAAGAGGCTTTGACCGTGGAGGTTCCTGAAGCATGAACACCCCTCTTTCGAGGATTAGGTTCAACTAAGCTTAGGTGTATCGACCGAACCTTCGTTCTCAAATCGCATCGCTTAAGACTTGCTTTAGGTGGTGAACCTCGCTATTGGATTTTACTCCAATCCGGAAGAGTTACGTCGTCCTCTCTCGAGGGTTGCGTTCTACTCTTTTTACCGATGAGTGATCGATTCGCCTTACGAGCCTTTCGGCCAACTAAAGAGCGAAAACTATTTTGAAAACTATATAAAATATATAGCCTCAATGAACTGATCAGCGGTAATTCTTAAGCGTTTAACCATTAGAGAAAAACAATTCTATAAAAGTATTATCTCATCCTCGGGTCATCTCGATCGAGCACTATAGAGAATTAGTTACTCATAGAGATGAGGGGAATCATTCTTATAAAATGCGATCTCAATAAATAAATAAATAAAAACGAACGAAGGTGGCGCGAGACAAAATAAAAGTAGGAAAATTATTTTAAGTAAAAGAGGAATGAAATTTTATTGCTAGTAGACAAAAATGATTACAAAAAGGATTACAAGTTTTTCAAATTTTAAGTTGAAAGAAAAGAGACGTTCAATATTATAAAATAACAATACAACATAAAGAGAGAAAACAATAACTTTTTATTCGCAATCTTGGGATGAATTTCTCCAACCAAGAAATCTTGTTCAAGGCTAGTGAAGGAATGCTCAAATCTGAATGAATCTAAATACCCAAAATCTCACTATTTATAATCACTGCTAGAGTAACTGCCAGAATTAATTTCATTCGGCCGTTACTGTTCATGCTACAGTAACTGGCCGAATGAAATTAATTCTGCCGGTTATATCATTTTCCTATCAGGGTGGTGGCCTTGGATCGGTGACATGGCAGCATTCTGATGGAGGCGGGATCTGCGGGCGTGGAGATGGAGAGGGGATCGCTGACGTGGAGGTTTGGGCTGCATGGGTGAAGCTGCTGTATGCAGAGGTGGCGGAGCTTCATGTGGAGTTGCTGGAGTGGGAGTTTGGCCGGAGGAGGGAGCTTGGAGCTGGCCGAGCATGGTGGTCGAGCTTGGAGAGATGGCGGAGCATGGCTGGAGGTGCGCGGTGGTGGCGCTGCACTTGATGCTTGGAGGGATTGTGGCCATGTGGAGTTGTTGGAGTGGTGTTGCAACTAGGAGGCCGGCTAAGCTTGCATCATGGTGATGGACGAAGGTGGCGGAGCTGTTGACGTGGTGGTCGGCGCTGTATGTTAGGAGTGACTTGGCCGGAGGTGTTGGAGGCGTTACTTGAGGTGGCTGTCCGGGTGTAATGGCAGCATTGAAGAGGCCGGTGTGATCCATGGAGGAGGAGACGTGATGGCGGAGGAGCTGCTGAAGCTGGAGCTCGGGCTTGGCAGGAGTTGTATGGGGGAGGTGGCGCAGGATATATAATATAACTTATATATATATATATATATATATATATATATATATATATATATATATATATATATATATATATATATATATATATTTATACATATAATAGATAGATAGGGGCTCGAGTTGCAGGAACGGAGGGTGGTGATCGGGCTCCACGCTGGCGAACCTGAATTGTATGGACGTTACAGCGGGATATTGCACAGAAAATTCCCCAAAAGCCTGCCGCAATCCTACAAAATAGAGAATATTAGTGTTAGAGCTCAAAATATTATTTTTCAACGAAATATTTTATAAAAATCACGAACATATGTTAATATTTAGCAAATCTAATTAAGATAAAAGCCCTAGATGACGACTAAATTACTAGTCATCAAACACCTCCATACTTACTCGTTGCTCGTCCCGAGCAAACCATTTTTCATAAGAGTAGGAAGATTTATTGCTAGATAAAATTTTGAAAGCTAGAGAGTAAAATGCGAAGTTTTATGCTGGTATGTGTAGATATTTTAGTAGAGAGATGTTCTTGGCATAAATACTAATTTGTGAGATAATTAAAATGTGTTTCAATAATTTATTATTACTTTTAAAAAGAGTCGATGGTTAAATCACAAGTTATGTGAAGGGAGAAAATAGTGTGATCGTTGAGATTTAAATTACTAGATTCTGACGCTCGGGGTGACCTTCATAGGAGTCCATAAGCTTGTTTGCTTGCATCTTTTCCACTATATTTTATACTTAATCAACTATATGGATCTTTAGGACTTAAATAGGATGTATATACGGCTTGAGTTTAAGAGAAAGGTGAACAATGATGAGCATGTAGGCGTATTTCACTTAAACAACGAGTTTTTGAGCTAAAATTTTCTTCTTCTTATTTTCATCATAATTGAGATCATTCCAAGCATGAATACACATACTTAGGCCGCATATCATTATGAGAATTTGCTTTTCATAGTTTGGATCATTCCAAGTATGCGTATACATACCTAGGCCACATGTCACTATGAAATTTTAGCTTTTTAAGAATAAACACCATTTTTCTCTTCATAGTTGGGATCATTCCAAGTATGCGTATGCATACCTAGGCCGCATATCACTATGAAAATTTTGCTTTTTTTTTAATAAACACCCATTTTTCAATATTTTAGCTCAAAATTTGAGTGTACAGTTTGGTTGTGCTTTTTAGTTTTGGTGGCGAAATGGTGGAGGTGGGTCAAATAAAGGTACATGGCTCTAATTTGTGTGAACAATGGTAGTAATTTGGGGTTGGGTGCAAAAGCTCAAACTATCCAAAGAGAGGCCTAAATCATTTCCATAGAATTTAATTATTATAAAATGCAAACGTTTCAAAGATAGCTAAGGACAAGTTCTAGACATCAAAAAAAAAAGGACACCCTTCCATTCGAGTCGAGTAATATAGCTTTCTAACGATCTTCTACACACTCCCTTAAACTACTTTTGGATTAAACTAGATTCAAATTAGAAGTAAAATAAATTCTTTCTACACAAATTAACAAATCATAAGTTTAGTTTTATGCCAAGAATTTAATTCTACACCAATTCTACTCAAACACATGCATTTTACTAGAAACACTACATGAGTCAACAATTTTACTCAAAAGTTTCAGAAAATTATTCAAGCACAAAAAATTCTTAGTCCTCATGAAAAATTAAGTCTACTTTAGAATTTTACAATTGAGTAAACTAGGAAAGTGTTGATAGACTAAGCGAAAAGATTTATTCATACATTTTTTTTTAAGTACTAAACATTTTTTTTAGAAAAAAAAAATGCAAGAAATACGACTAGATTAATTTTTAAAACAACCTAAGTTAAAAATTAGAACTTATGTTACCCCTCCATACTTAAAGATAAACATTATCCTCAATGTTTAAAACTAAGTATGAATATTATAAATCTATTTTAAAAGGAAAGCAAAATAAATTAAATGTTATAGGAAAACTTCCCTGATTATTTGTCGGGGTAGCCGCTTTATAACATCGACCCAAAACCTGCAAAAGTTGTTAGGAAAGAAAACAAGAAAAAAAAATAGAAATGAAAAGAGATAACTATGGGGTGCCTCCCACAAGCGCTTTGTTTACCGTCGCGTAGCTTGACTAAGTGACGATTTTAAATGTTTGGAAGATTTAGAGATTCAATTTTTCCGGTTGAGGAGTCGCCGGGGTGATATAGTTTTAATCGGTGTCCGTTAACTTTGAATGAGCCGTTTTCCGGATGTTCAATTAGCACGGTCCCATATGACCAAACCTTTTTCACGACAAAGGGGCCGGACCATCGGGACTTTAATTTTCCCGGAAAAAGCCGAAGTCTAGAATTAAAAAGAAGGACTAGATCTCCCGGTGAAAAAGATTTTGGATTTTTAATATTTTTATCGTGATAAAACTTAGTTTTCTCCTTATAGAATTTGTTATTTTCATAGGCGTTTGCACGCCATTCATCTAATTCATTTAATTGAAATTTTCTTTGTTCGGAGGCTAAGTTTAGATCTAAATTTAAAAATTTGAGCGCCCAATATGCGCGGTGTTCTAATTCCACCGGTAAATGACAAGCTTTTCCGTACACTAATCGGTACGGTGTACAACCGATTGCGGTCTTGTACGCCTTTCGATATGCCCATAAAGCATCGTCTAACTTAAGTGACCAATCCTTTCTATTAACAGAAACCGTTTTTTCTAAAATTCTCTTAAGTTCACGATTTACCACCTCCGCTTGGCCATTTGCTTGTGGGTGATAGACGGTAGAGAGTTTGTGGGTAACGCCATACTTGACTAAAATTTTAGCAAGTTGGTCGTTACAGAAGTGGGTGCCCCTATCACTAATTAGTGCTCGCGGTGTGCCAAATCGTGAAAATAATTTTTTCAAAAAATTTACGACGACTCTCGCGTCGTTAGTCGGGAAAGCTTGTGCCTCTGCTCACCTTGACACGTAGTCGACCGCAACAAGGATGTACTTATTATTATGAGACGGTGGTAGTGGACCTACGAAATCTAACCCCCATAAATCAAAAATTTCACATTCTAAAAATATATTTTGGGGCATTTCGTCCCGGTTAGAAATGTTACCTGACCGTTGGCAGTTATCGCATTTGCTTACAAACATTTGAGCGTCTTTAAACAAAGTGGGCCAATAGAAGCCCACCTCGAGCACCTTCCTGGCGGTCCGGTTTGCTTGATAATGTCCACCGGTTGGTCCTTCGTGGCAGTGCCGCAAAATTTTGACGCCTTCCTCGCCTGATACACACCTTCTTACCACTTGGTCCGCGCAAACACGAAATAAAAAGGGGTCTTCCCAAAAGTAATTTTTCAAGTCCGAAAAAAATTTCTTCTTTTGTTGACTTGAATAATTCTTTGGGAGGACCCGTGCCACTAAGTAATTGACAAGATCCGCGTACCAGGGGGTGGAAGAAGTTATTATCTTATTCATGACGAGGAGGCGTTCTTCAGGGAATTTGTCATCTATTTCGGACTCCACTAGCGCTCCTGCAGCTGGATTCTCCAATCTTGAGAGGTGGTCGGCCGCCAAATTCTCCGCTCCCTTCTTATCTCGGATCTTCAAATCGAACTCTTGTAGAAGGAGAATCCATCTTAGTAATCGGGGCTTCGCGTCCCCTTTTTCCATTAAATACCTAAGAGCGGAGTGGTCAGTAAAAACAATAATTTTTGATAGCGTTATATAAGATCGAAATTTATCAAATGCAAAAACAATCGCCAAAAGTTCTTTCTCCGTCGTTGTATAATTAGCTTGGGCGGACGTGAGCGTTTTACTTGCGTAATAAATCGGGTGAAAATATTTATCCACCCGTTGGCCTAAAACAGCCCCTACAGCAAAATCGCTTGCGTCGCACATAATTTCAAACGGAAGAGACCAATTTGGCGCAATTAAAATAGGCGAGTTGATAAGTTCATTTTTAATTTTATTGAACGCTTTAGAACATTCTTCATCGAATATGAATGCGGTTTCTTTTTCTAAAAGATGTGTTAGCGGTTTTGTAATTTTTGAAAAATCTTTAATAAACCGCCTATAAAATCCTGCGTGTCCTAGAAAACTCCTAATAGATTTTATGTTGGTAGGCGGGGGAAGTTTTTCTATGACCTCGATTTTGGCCCTATCGACCTCGATCCCTTTGCTAGAAATTTTATGTCCAAGCACTAAGCCTTCTCGGACCATAAAGTGATACTTTTCCCAATTGAGCGCCAAATTTGTGTCTTCGCAGCGTTGAAGAACACGATCAAGATTATTTAAACAATTTTCAAAGGAATCGCCAAAGACTGAAAAATCGTCCATAAAAACTTCCATGACATCCTCTACTAATTCGTTAAAAATTGCCAACATGCATCTTTGAAATGTAGCCGGCGCGTTGCAAAGACCAAACAGCATCCTCCGATAGGCGAAGGTGCCGAACGGACAAGTGAACGTGGTTTTCTCTTGGTCTTCGGGTGCAATTGGGATTTGAAAGTATCCCGAAAGACCATCAAGAAAACAATAGTGTGAGTGACCGGAAAGACGTTCTAAGATTTGGTCAATGAAGGGAAGCGGGAAGTGATCCTTACGAGTTGCATCATTTAATTTCCTATAATCGATGCAAACTCGCCAACCTGTAACAGTACGGGTTGGGATTAACTCATTATTTTCATTGGAAACTACCGTTATCCCGCCCTTCTTAGGCACGACTTGTACCGGGCTAACCCAAGTGCTATCCGAAATAGGATAAATAATTCCCGCGTCTAATAGTTTTATTATTTCGGCCTTAACAACGTCCTTCATATTTGGATTAAGACGTCGTTGAGGCTGAATAGTACCGCGAGAATTATTTTCTAAACTTATTTTATGCGTACAAAAAGATGGACTAATCCCCTTAATATCAGAAATTTGCCACGCAATTGCATGACGATGCTTATTTAAAATTTTTGTTAATTCAGAAATTTCTGAATCGTTAAGCGCGGATGATATAATCACGGGTAATTTTGACTCTTTTTCTAAAAATAAATATTTTAAATGTTCCGGCAATTGCTTTAATTCTAAACTCGGCGACTCCTCATAAGATGTTTTTACTTTAAAATTATTCAATTTTATTTCTTCAAATTTGAGTGAATGAGTTATTTCTTTTAAACAATATAAGTTTGCAATGTCCGGATTTTCAAATAAAGGAGAGATAATTTCAGAAGATGACGTTATTTCCTCTTCAAAATTTGTTTCTAAAGTAAAACAAGAGTCGTCATTAGAAAAAGTGTTTTTCATGGAAGAGTCGATACTAAAAGTAACTTCTTCATCCCCCACTCGTAGGAGAAGCTTTCCGTTACTTACGTCTATTATTGCCTTAGAGGTAGCAAGGAATGGACGACCGAGTATAAGGGGTACTTCGACGTCTTCCTCGATGTCTAGAATGACAAAGTCTACCGGGAAGATAAACTTGTCTATTTAACTAAAACATCCTCTATGACTCCAATTTGATATTTAATAGACCGATCTGCTAGTTGGATGCTAATTTTTGTTGGGGTATGATTGTCCAACCCAAGTTTTTTAAATAAAGAATATGGCATGAGGTTAATACTAGCGCCCAAATCAGCCAAGGCGTGTTTTATTAATAAATTACCGAATAGGCATGGGATGGAAAACCGTCCCGGATCGTTAAATTTTTCCGGCAATTTATTTAATACAACCGCCGAGCATTCTGCGTTTAAAGAAACACGCGAAATATCCTCAAGTTTCTTTTTATTAGAGAGTAATTCTTTGAGATATTTCGCGTATTTAGGCATATTAGAGATTGCTTCGCAGAATGGGACATTTATTTGAATTTGTTTTAAAATTTCAATAAATTTTTTGTATTGCTCCTCATTGCGCTCATTTTTAAATTTTAAAGGATAAGGCATTGAAGGTTTAAAATTATTGCGCGGAGCTGGAGTAGAAGATGGTAAAGTAGAAGAACTAACTTGCGGAGAAGTAAATTGCAGGGGTGAAGATGAAACGTTTACCTCAGGTCTAGCCAAATTTGTAGAGGTTACCTCCTTTCCGCTGCGGAGGTTTATTACGTTGGCGCTCTCCCTTGGATTGGGCTCGGTGTTGCCCGGCAAAGTTCCTTGTTGGCGCTCGGAGACTAATTTGGCTAATTGCCCAATTTGATTTTCTAAATTTTTTATAGATCCGGTAAGATTCCGGATATTGGACTCATTTGAGGCTACATATTTAGTGAAGACTTCTTCAAGTGAAGAAGGCTTGTGTGATGGTGGTGGAGTGAATCCGGGAGGATTCACTTGCAGTGGACGTTGAGCATTATTGGGGTTGCTCCATGAAAAGTTTGGGTGATTCCGCAAACCCGGATTATAACTATTATTGAACGGAATATTATTATTCGGGTTATACGGAGGACGATAAGAGTTCCCCATAAAATCAACTTGCTCATGAAAATTATTATTAAAATTATTATTATAAGCCCAATTGGTGGCGGAGGAAGCAGACATCTCCGCCACTTGCTTAGTGAGCCATTCCACTTGATGTGCTAAATTAGGGGTGGCCTCGACTTCAAAGAGTCCAGTCGGCTTGTTAGGGCGCGACCGTGGCGCATTCCACTGATAAGCATTCATGGCCATCTCCTCGAAAAGCACTTGAGCGGCCTCGGGGGTTTTGTTATTAAGAGTTCCCCCTGCGGCTGCATCAATCATTTGCCTCGTTTGGAGATTCAAACCATTGTAGAAAGTTTGAACTTGTTGCCACGTAGGAAGGGCATGATGAGGACATCTCCGCAAAAGTTCCTTGAAGCGCTCCCATGTGTCATAGAGAGACTCCGAGTCTATTTGCGTGAACGAGAGAATGTCCGTACGTAATTTAGCGGACTTGGCCGGAGGAAAATATTTCGTTAAAAATTTTTCCGTCATTTCGGCCCATGTAGTGATGGAACCTCTAGGAAGAGAACCCAACCACTGCTTGGCCTTAGTCCGCAAAGAAAATGGAAATAAACGCAAACGGATGGCGTCATCGGTGACGCCATTTATTTTAAATGTATCACAAATTTCCAAAAAATTAAGCAGATGTAAATTTGGATCTTCATCCGGTAAGCCATCGAAAACAACTGATTGTTGTACCATCGGAATGATACTCGTTTTAATTTCAAAATTATTATTCGCTACTGCTGGACGAATAATACTAGATTGTGTTCCCTCCAAATTCGGTCTCGCATAATAGGACATAGTCCGTAGCGGGGCCGCATTAAGGTTAGGAACTTCCATTATTCCCTCGTTAGTTTCTCCGATTGACTCTTCGCGAATTATTGGTAGATCACTAAATCGGAGACGTCGCCGAAAGGTGCGCTCGATTTCCGGATCAAAACCGAATTCAAAATTATTTGAAGAGTTTACCCGGGTCATAAACTAAAAAAAATGATAAAATTAATAACTATTTCTTTTTCAAATTATCGACCAAAAATCCCCGGCAACGGCGCCAAAAACTTGATCGCGCGAAACTATATCCGCAAACGACAACGGCAAGTGCACCGTATCGAGAGTAGTATAGGTTTGTAAAAACCAAGGTCGTATTAGACTCGGGGTGGTCGAGTAATTCTACTTTGAAAAACGTTATTATTTTATCAATAGAACTTGGAGTTGGGGTTGCGAAAAGTAAAAACTAGAAAAGCTTAACAGAATTAAATTAATGGATTAAAACTAGTGCCCGATCTTTGAATCACCTCGGAAATTGAAAATAACGGAATAAAAATACAATTCTCTTGTTGAAGAGGCTTTGACCGTGGAGGTTCCTGAAGCATGAACACCCCTCTTTCGAGGATTAAGTTCAACTAAGCTTAGGTGTATCGACCGAACCTTCGTTCTCAAATCGCATCGCCTAAGACTTGCTTTAGGTGGTGAACCTCGCTATTGGATTTTACTCCAATCCGGAAGAGTTACGTCGTCCTCTCTCGAGGGTTGCGTTCTACTCTTTTTACCGATGAGTGATCGATTCGCCTTACGAGCCTTTCGGCCAACTAAAGAGCGAAAACTATTTTGAAAACTATATAAAATATATAGCCTCAATGAACTGATCAGCGGTAAATCTTAAGCGTTTAACCATTAGAGAAAAACAATTCTATAAAAGTATTATCTCATCCTCGGGTCATCTCGATCGAGCACTATAGAGAATTAGTTACTCATAGAGATGAGGGGAATCATTCTTATAAAATGCGATCTCAATAAATAAATAAATAAAAACGAACGAAGGTGGCGCGAGACAAAATAAAAGTAGGAAAATTATTTTAAGTAAAAGAGGAATGAAATTTTATTGCTAGTAGACAAAAATGATTACAAAAAGGATTACAAGTTTTTCAAATTTTAAGTTGAAAGAAAAGAGACGTTCAATATTATAAAATAACAATACAACATAAAGAGAGAAAACGATAACTTTTTATTCGCAATCTTGGGATGAATTTCTCCAACCAAGAAATCTTGTTCAAGGCTAGTGAAGGAATGCTCAAATCTGAATGAATCTAAATACCCAAAATCTCACTATTTATAATCACTGCTAGAGTAACTGCCAGAATTAATTTCATTCGGCCGTTACTGTTCATGCTACAGTAACTGGCCGAATGAAATTAATTCTGCCGGTTATATCATTTTCCTATCAGGGTGGTGGCCTTGGATCGGTGACATGGCAGCATTCTGATGGAGGCGGGATCTGCGGGCGTGGAGATGGAGAGGGGATCGCTGACGTGGAGGTTTGGGCTGCATGGGTGAAGCTGCTGTATGCAGAGGTGGCGGAGCTTCATGTGGAGTTGCTGGAGTGGGAGTTTGGCTGGAGGAGGGAGCTTGGAGCTGGCCGAGCATGGTGGTCGAGCTTGGAGAGATGACGGAGCATGGCTGGAGGTGCGCGGTGGTGGCGCTGCACTTGATGCTTGGAGGGATTGTGGCCATGTGGAGTTGCTGGAGTGGTGTTGCAACTAGGAGGCCGGCTAAGCTTGCATCATGGTGATGGACGAAGGTGGCGGAGCTGTTGACGTGGTGGCCGGCGCTGCATGTTAGGAGTGACTTGGCCGGAGGTGTTGGAGGCGTTACTTGAGGTGGCTGTCCGGGTGTAATGGCAGCATTGAAGAGGCCGGTGTGATCCATGGAGGAGGAGACGTGATGGCGGAGGAGCTGCTGAAGCTGGAGCTCGGGCTTGGCAGGAGTTGTATGTGGGGAGGTGGCGCAGGATATATAATATAACTTATATATATATATATATATATATATATATATATATATATATATATATATATATATATATATATATATATATATATATATATATATATATATATATATATATAATAGATAGATAGGGGCTCGAGTTGCAGGAACGGAGGGTGGTGATCGGGCTCCACGCTGGCGAACCTGAATTGTATGGACGTTACAGCGGGATATTGCACAGAAAATTCCCCAAAAGCCTGCCGCAATCATACAAAATAGAGAATATTAGTGTTAGAGCTCAAAATATTATTTTTCAACGAAATATTTTATAAAAATCACGAACATATGTTAATATTTAGCAAATCTAATTAAGATAAAAGCCCTAGATGACGACTAAATTACTAGTCATCAAGTACCCAAGGGAGAGCTTGTGTGCTCGTTCTGTGCAAGGAAGGGTCATGACGCGACTCGCTGCTGGATGAAAGAAAGGATTTGCTTCCAGTGTGGGCAGAAGGGACACCAGAAGTCTTCGTGCCCCCAGGCTCAGTCCCCGCTGCAGCCTGCCCCGCCTCGGGCTCTACCGCTGCCACCGAACCAGGACAAAGGAAAAGGTAAACTGATCACGACGACCGAAGAAGAAACTCAGTCTTCAACCCAGGTGATCTCAGGTTAGGTTCTATCTGGTTTTGTTATTGATTGAATAAGTTATGTATACGATCTTATAAGTAAATTAAGGTAAAGAACCGTTGGATGCGTGTTCTTTTTAATTGTGTCGCTAGCCGCCCGTTCGTGGCTAGGCCCTTTGTAGAGCGTCATGGTTTGATCCTCGATCAGGTTGGTGACGTGTTTTGTGTCAAGTTTCCTTTTAGTGATTCTGTGGTATTGGACGAAGATATTCAGGGTTGTCTGATTCGATTATTTGGTTTTCTAGTGGTTGCTGATTTAAAGGCGATAAACCTGGAAGGTTTTGTGTAGTCTTGGGCATGTACTGGTCGTCTAGGCATTACTCTGTTACCCAGTGTAAGGTTAAGCGCTTGGACTTCAAGATGGACGACGGTCAACCCAGGAGTGGTTATGGTTATCCGCGTCAGGCTTCTCCAGTTATTTCTGCGGTATGTACTCAGAAGCTTTTAGCTTCTGGGTGTTTTTCTTATTTGGTTTTAGTTCTGGAAACCAAGGTAGGTTTACCGTGTTTAGAGGAGATCTGTATGGTGCGTGAGTGTTCAGATGTTTCCTAGCTAATCTTTCTAGTCTTCCTCTTGTGAGGGACATAGAGTTCATCCTAGGCCTGGACCGTTTTGTGATTGTATTTTTATATGATGATGTCTTGATGTATTCCCGCAATGCTAAGGATCATACTCAGCATTTGCGTTTTATTTTGTCGACCTTGAGGGAGCATAAGTTATATGCGAAGTTGAGCAAGTGTGAGTTCTGGCTATCTCAGGTGTCCTTTCTTGGTCATATTGTAAGCAAGGACGGTATTTCGGTAGATCCGACCAAGATTTATGCTGTGATGGAATGGGAGAGACCTTCTACACCCAAGGAGATTAGGAGTTTTTTGGGCATGGCTGGCTATTATAGAAGATTCGTGGAGGAGTTTTCGGTGTTGTCTGCTCCTCTAACTAGACTTACTCAGAAGAATACCGCCTTCATTTGGAGTGATAAGGGCGAAGAGGCTTTCCAAGAGTTGAAGAAGAGATTATGTACTGCTCCGATTTTAACCTTACCTACGGAAGGATTTGAGTATGTTGTGTATGTTGACGCGTCACACATCAGACGTGGTTGTGTTTTAATGCAAGATGGTAAGGTGATCGCGTATGCATCGAGGCCACTAAAGATCCACGAGAGAAACTACCCTACGCATGATTGGGAGGTTGCTGCCGTAATTTATGCGTTGAAGCTTTGGAGATACTTATTATATGGCGTATTGTGCAAGATCTATACGGACCATAAGAGTTTGAAGTACGTCTTCACTCAGAAAGAACTAAATCTGCGCCAGCCTCGTTGGTTAGAATATGTGGCGGATTATGAAGTGGAAATTCTTTATCATCCAGGAAAGGCTAATGTAGTAGCCGATGTCTTGAGTAGAAAGACCGCTAAGATTTTTAATCTGTCGGTGCATTCCTTGGTAGAAAATTTTTTGTTGATGGATATTGAGGTTGGGGGTAGTACTGTGCCTGCTAGTCTAGAAGCAGAAGAACCCCCTTGGACTTCCCTTACTCGAGCTCCCCAGAAGGATGATTCGGATTTGTCACACCTCCTGGATAGGACTGTGAAGGTAGAGCTACCAGATTTCTCCTTGGACGAGTTGAATACCTTGAAGTATTGGGGTAGATTTTGCGTCCCCGCCTTTGGCGATATTTGAGTTAAGATCTATGCTGAAGCTCATGGTTCTAGTGTAGCCTACCGCCCTGGTTCCACTAAGATGTATAGGGATCTAAAACAAATTATTTGGTGGTCGGGGATGAAGAATGACATCGCAAAGTTTGTAACGGAATGTTATACATGTCAGCGTGTTAAGGCTGATCACAGAAGGCCTGTTGGTAAATTGACACCGCTTGATATTCCAAGTTGGAAATGGGAGAGTATTTCAATGGATTTCATCACCGGTCTGCCAAAATCTCCCCGTGGGCACGACTCTGTTTGGGTGATAGTCGACAGATTGATAAAGTGTGCTCACTTTGTTCCATTTAAGATTGGGTACTAGATGAAGAAGATAGTTGAGTTATATCTTGAAGAGTTCATCAGGTTACATTGTGTGCCTGTTAGCATCGTATCAGATCGGCACTCTAGATTTACGTCTCGCTTTTGGAAGAGTTTGCAGGAGGGGTTGGGTACCGATTTAAGGTATTCCACTGTCTATCATCTGCAGACTAATGGTCAGACGAAAAGGGTAAATTAGATCGTAGAGGATCTGATCAGGTGTTATGTTTTGGATCATGGTGGTGCTTGGGATGAGCGCCTCAGACTCATGGAGTTTGCTTACAATAATAGTTATCAAGAGAGTCTGCAGATGGCTCCGTTTGAGGCCTTGTATGGGAGGCGTTGTAGAACTCCATTGTTTTGGGCTGAAGTTGGCGAGAGATCGTGGTTAGGTCCGGAAGCCCTTGAAGAGATGAATTGTGCTGTGACCCACATTCGGGAAAAGCTTCGTGTGGCTCAAGAGCGCTATGAGAAGTATGCTAATCTACGAAGGGTCGATCTGGAGTTTGCGGTTGGAGACTTGGTTTTTCTGAAGGTTTCTCCGATGCCTGGTGTTAAAAGGTTTGGAAGGAACCACAAGTTAGACCCCCGGTATGTGGGACCTTTCCAGATTCTTGAGCGCATCGGAGTGTCAGCTTATAGGCTGGATTTTCCTGCGACCTTCCCTGGTGTCCATGATGTGTTCCATGTGAGCCAGTTACGGAAGGGTGTTCGTAGTGATCGTCAAGTCCTCGACTCGATACCCCAGATTCAGCCCAACCTTCCATATGTGGAAGAACCTATGCGTATCCTGGATTCTCAAGAGCGTTTGTTGAGGAGAAAGACCATCCCTATGGTCAAGATTCTTTGGAGGAATCAAGATGTCGAGAGCGCGACGTGGGAATTGGAATCGACGATGAGGGAATCTCATCCGCACCTCTTCTCTTAGTTTCGGGTATGTCATTATGTTTTCAATTATGTTACATTTTATTGTTTTTGGTTTGGTTTTGGAGTTGTGATAAGTTTTAGGACGAAACTTCTTTTTAGGGGGAGTGACTGTAACGCCCCCGATTTTTTGATGGTTTTATTTGTTTGGGCAACGTCAGATTTATGATGTCGTGGCGTTACTTTTAACGTCGAGTGTTGGATTTGAGTAGTTTTGGACGTGCTCGTCCAGTTTCATCGCAACCTGAGCGTTTTTGGAGTCTCGGCACGCGATCAAAGTTTTGGGTTTTGTTTTTGTTCGCCGCATGTTTTGGCGGTTAATATCTCGGGAATGGCTCGTAGGATTTTGGCTTTGACCTCGCTGTTGTGTCTGTAGCATCAGTTTTCGCCTACGACGTGAGTTTCGTTTAATTTGGCGCATTTGAGCCTTTGTTTGATCTCATAGTTCCTTGTTCAACTTTCTGAACACGATAATTGTTATATTAATGCCTTGGGCTTGTGTGAGTCTCGGGAAGCCCTCCTAAAGGTGTGGGTTTTTGTTGAACCGAGTTTTTCTTCGGTTTTTTTTCTTGGCGCTGTGTCGGGTTCGACGATCGTTGAGTTGAGCTCGACGATTGTGTTCCTTTTTCCTGAGCGCTGTGTCGGGTTCGACGATCGTCGAGCGGAGCTCGACGATTGTCATTTTTCTGGGCGCTGTTTCGAGTTCGACGATTGTCATTTTTTTTCTGGGCGCTGTGACGAGTTCGACGATCGTCGAGCGGAGCTCCACGATTGTCATTTTTCCTGGGCGCTGTGTTGAGATCGACGATTGTCATTTTTTTCCTAGGTGCTGTCTGGAGGTCGACGATCGTCGAGCGGAGCTCGACGATAGTCGTGCTAAGCTCGACGAATCGTCGGGCGGAGCTTAATGTAGGTCTAGCGAATCTTCGTGTTGAGTTCGACGATCAGGCCCTGTGTTCTGCGTTCGATGATTTTCGAATTGAGTTCGATGATCAGGCCGTGTTCTGCTTTCGACGATTTTCGAATTGAGTTCGACGATCAGGCCGTGTTCTGCGTTCGACGATTTTCGAATTTGGATCGATGATCGGGCTTTGCGTTCGAAGATTTTCGAACAGATTTCGTCGAGTGGATCCTCCCTTGTACTCGAGTAAGTCCCTTGCACTCGAGTAGTTTTCCCGTGGTGAACTCGAGTAACCCTTGTACTCGAGTAGTTTCCCCATGCAGTACTCGAGTAAGTCCTTAGTGCTCGAGTAATTCCCTTGTTGTACCCGAGTATGTGCCTTAGTACTCGAGTAACCCTTGTGTTGTACTCGTGTAATTCCCTTAGTACTCGAGTGATCCTTCTGTCTCGGGAAATCTGGTTCAGCCGAACCCGGTTTATTTTGTTGTTCTTCATGTTACCACCCTTAGTATAAGTACCTTCTTCATTTTCTTCATCTTCTCCGCTTCTTTTTCGTCCCGAACCAGAGCGGCGTGAGCGAGATAGAGGTTGTCCGTCCTTAATTCTTCCGGTGGCCGTTGACGGTGCTCCGATGCTCGGAATTTCAAACTGATCGTAGGTCTGGAAAGCTCTCGTCAAGAGCTACGCCCTCGTGGTAATTTCTTCCCCGTTCCTTGAGATTTTCTCGTTAGGGTTTTTCGGCCCTAATCCCCTTTTCGACCTTTTGTCTAGATTTCAACTCCTCCCGCAGTCTTTTTCCCCGATCTATGACGTGGAGCGATTCAGAGGACTTTTCTGGTAAAACCAAGGCAAGTGGTGGTTTCCCCTCGTTTCTCTTTTTCCGATCTGATGGTAACGACTATACGTTCATTTTTTTCTGCGCTTATTCTTCCAAGTCATTGTGATGATTAATCATTTCAACGTCCCTTGGTTGTTGTACAGTGTTGTCTTTGAAAGCCCGATTTTGTCTGGTTTTGGTTAATCGTTCCTGGTGTGTCTTAATGATGGATATGCATGTTTTAGCTTGCGTTATTTAGCGCGTTATAATTTATCTAGGACTGTAATTGCTCCTAGAGGTTGATCAACCGCGTCTTGAGTTCGGTAATGTCAAGTAGAATCTGTTGAGCCAAATCTCGAGATATTTATGTTATGGTTTCTTTGGGTTTGTTGATTGCGGGAGTTAGTGGACGATTCCACCTCCGCAGTGTTTGTTACCTTCATTAGTGCCCTGTGTAAGTCTACCTGGTTTTTGGATGTCTGCAGTGTATGGTGGAGAGTATGAGACTCCCTCGCAGTTAGATGGATTATATAACTGTTTTGTGTTTTTGGGGGGGTGTGTCCAAGAGCGACCACTTCGCCCGTGTTTTTGGGGGGTGTGTCCAAGAGCGACCACTTCGCCCGCATTTTTGGGGTGTGTGTCCAAGAGCGACCACTTCGCCCGTGTTTTTGGGGGGTGTGTCCAAGAGCGACCACTTCACCCGTGTTTTTGGGGGGTGTGTCCAAGAGCGACCACTTCGCCCGTGCTTTTGGGAGGTGTGTCCAAGAGTGACCACTTCGCCCGTGTTTTTGGGTATAGTCGACCACAAGTGCCTAATAAAGGTTTTGTATTTTTCTTTCTGGTGAAATATTCATGTGGTCACCTTATAGCCTTGTGCATCTGGTGTACCCTTGTGGAATGTGACAAGTCGCGTAGGAGTTCTTTTCCTGTTGATGCCATGTTTTCTTTCGTACTTTACTTCGGTGTTTTTGGTCTTGGGTTGGTACCCCTGTTGACCCCTGCTTATTTTGGCTTATTACTTTCTCTGCCACCATTTGTACCTTATTGCTGAGGTGTTCTGTTTTTTTTGGAATGCCTCAGGTTCAGAGCAGTAGCGGTTAGCAGTGCTGGTTTTGGAGTTTCTGGGCGGCAGCGTTGGATGTGGTTGTTGCCTCGTCTTAGCAAGGTAGTTTGTTGTTTGTTTATTTTACTAGTTCAGACATACTTTTATTTGTGGATTCGTGTCAGTTTGTTGGCGCCCACTGAATTTGTTAGTTGTTTGATACTTGTTAGCTGCTCATTTCTTTAATTGTGGATGTGGATTACTTGGTCTCTGGGAGGATTTATGCTAGGAATGCATGTTAGGTATTTTCAACTATAAAACATACTACTATTACTTCATGCATTGCATAATTTGAAACTCTAACATGTTATTTTTTTTAGCGACCGTAAAAACTATATTTCCTACTATGATAAATTTAGAGACTTGCATAGCATGAGTTGTCCTTTTGGGACGTTTTGCTCATGTAGGATGTTTGAGTTAATCTAATCAAGTATTTTTTCGCAACGTATAATATATTTCGATTCGTAGACTAGATGAGCCACTAAGCCGAGGGATACGGCTAACTTCTGCACTTAATTGATTTCACTTAAAATAACTTAAAAAGGAACCTTTCTTCATGATTAGTTTGGTGTCTGCCTGAGCGTCCGCAATTATCCCCTGCTGACGTGGCATCGTGACGCGCATTTTCACTTACGCTGATAAACTTTTTATGCGGTGAAAATGCGGGTTTTAACAGAAAGGTCCTGCAGTTCTTCCACCATGTCGAGGGAGAGCCGCAGCTCTTCCTCGTTCTCAGTCTGCCATCCTTCCCTGCCTTCCCCTGCTGCGACAACTCGAGGTGTTTGAACTTCGAACTCCACGGGGAGCACTGCCTCGCACCCATGGGAGAGCTTGAAGGGGGTCTCTCCTGTAGCTGTGTTGGGGGTGGTCCTCAAGGCCCAGAGAACCACAAGAAGCTGTTCCACCCAGCTCCCCTTCAGATTTTCTACTTTCTTTTTTAGGAGGTTAACAATGATCTTGTTCGCGACCTCCACCTGTCCGTTGCTCTTGGGGTGGTGGACCGAGGCGAACCTGAGGTCGATCCCAAGCTGCTCGCAGAAGCTAGTAAACTCCGCGCTGGCGAACTAGGGCCCGTTGTCCGTGACAATGGCCTGAGGCAGCCCATAGCGGCAGATGATCTCCCCCCACACGAAGTTCCTGATGACCTGGGAAGTCACCTTGTCCAGCGCCTTCACTTTCAACCACTTGGAGAAATAATCGATCATCACTAGTAGAAACCTCCTCTCCCCACTGGCCTGGGGGAATGGTCCAACCAAATCCATTCCCCAAATGGCAAAGGGCCAGGAGGCTGTGATACTTTTGAGTCGCTAAGCCGGCTGTAGCTGGAGGGGAGCAAACAGCTGGCATTTATGGCACCGTCTTGTGAACTCCGTTGTATCACGGCCCAGGGTGGGCCAGAAGTACCCCTGCCTGATAATCCTCCC
The DNA here is from genome assembly GCA_039583875.1 of Platanthera guangdongensis. NCBI lineage: Eukaryota > Viridiplantae > Streptophyta > Magnoliopsida > Asparagales > Orchidaceae > Platanthera > Platanthera guangdongensis. Next base: position 52,528,445 of record CM077152.1, read on the forward strand.
TTCCGGGGTCCGACTCCCGGAGTGGCTCCCACACTCCCCGGAGTGGACTTCTTTCAAAATTCTTTGTACTTCCCCCTTGGCCACGCATCGAGCCAACATCCCCGAGAGTGTCTTCCTGTACAACTGCCCATCCTGGAGGAGGTAGTACGTCGACTTGTGCCTGAGCTTCTTCTTGTCTACCCCCTCCGGATACTCTCCCGCGGAAAGGAAAGTTACGAACGGGTCCATCCATGAAGGCCGCTGGTCTATCTCCATAAGCTCCCCCTCTTCGATGGAAGGGCGGAACAAGTCGGTAATGGCACCCCCCACCCGGGGACCATGCTTCGATAGCTGATCGGCCTGCTCATTCTCCTCCCGGGGCACGTGCTTGATGGAAAAAGTTTGGAACATGTCGATGACCCCCTTTGCTTTGGCTAAGTATAGCCGCAGGGTAGGCTCTCTCACCTCGAACTCCTCGTTGATCTGGGAAACTACTACCAAGGAGTTAGTAAGGACCTCCACGTACAACACCCCCAGCTCCCTGGCCAGGCGCAACCCCTCTATCACGACATCATACTAGGTCTGATTCTTGGTGTTGGGAAAGTGCACCACCACTGTCTGCTCAATTCTAGTCCCTTGAGGGCTCTCCAAGATCACCCCCACTCCTAGGGAATACCTCCCCGAGGTGCCATCCACCTTCACCTTCCAAGGATTCGGATGAGTGAGCTCTTCCTCCGCCACCTCAATCACATAATCGGCCAAGAAGTCGGTCATTGCTTGAGCTTTGATCGAGAGGCGGGGGACAAAGGAAACGTCGAACTCACTCAACTCTACCGACCACTTGGCCAGCCTGCCAGAATGCTCTACCCCCTCAAAGATGTTGCAGAAGGGATGGTCAGTCACCACTCAGATTAAGTGTGCCTGGAAATAGGGTCGCAGCCTTCGGACTGAGATGACCAGGGTGAAGGCCAGCTTCTCCAAAATTGGATACCGGAGCTCAGCCTTCCTCAGGACCCTGCTCATGTAATATATGGGTAGCTGCTTATTCCCCTCTTCACAAACTACGACAGAGCTCAGGGCCTCCGCCCCGACCCCGAGATACAAAACAGGTCCTCCCCCACCTTTGGCCCTTGGAACAATGAGGCTCGAGTCAACTGCACCTTGAGGTCCTGGAATGCCTCCTTGCACTCCTTGGTCCACTCGAATTTTTGACCCCCCCTCCTCAGTGTTTTAAAGAAGGGGGAGCACTTCTCCCCAGCCCGAGAGAGGAACCTACTTAGCCATGTCAGCTTCCCTGTCAGTCGTTGCACCTCCTTGGTGTTCCGCAATGACCCCAGCTCCATGATAGTCCTGACCTTATCGGGATTCGGCTCGACCCCTGCAGGGGTGAGGAGGTGTCCCAAGAACTTTCCCCTGCTCGCCCCGAAGACATACTTCTGGGGGTTCAACCGCATCTTGTACTTGCGCAGGGTAGCAAAGGTCTCCTCCAGGTCCTGGAGGTGAGAGACCACATCCTGACTCTTGATCATGAGATCATCTACGTACACCTATAGGTTTCTCCACCTCTGTTCTTTGAAGACCCTATCCATCATCTTCTGGTAGGTCGCCCCTGCATTCTTTAGCCCGAAGGGCATCATCTTGTAACAGTAGCAGCCACCCCCCATGATGAACGAGACATCCTTGACGTCTGGGGGATGCATTCTGATTTGATGATAACCTGAAAATGCATCTAGAAAACTCATTACAGAAAAACTAATGGCTGAGTCAACCAGTGCGTCGATCCGAGGCAAGGGATAACAGTCCTTAGAACAAGATTTATTAAGTAAGGAGAAGTCGATACACATACGCCACCGGCCGTCCCCTTTTTTCACCATGACTACATTTGAGACCCAGTCGGGGTATTGGATCTCGGATATGAAGCCAGCCTTGAGGAGTTTCGCCACTTCCTCCCTGATGGGCTCTGTCAGCTTGTCCGCGGTGGACCTCTTCTTTTGTTGGACGGGGCATGTCCCCGGGTCCAAGTTGAGGCGGTGGCAAGCCACATCGGCGTCAACGCCGACATCTCCGCGGCGCTCCATACGAAGATGTCCACGTTCCTCTGGATGCACTTCATCATCCTGCCCTGAGCCTCCGGGGTCAGCCCTCCGCTGACGCGGACCTTCTCCACCCTGCCTTCTCGGGTGAGGACCTCCAGCTCCACCACCTCTTCCACAGCCTCCAACCTAGATTGCTCTCCCCATTCTTCAACGTCCCTCTCCATTGGGATGAGGACCTCCACCTCCACCTCTTCTTCCACGACCATCACCTCGGCCAACTCCTCCCGATCTCTTCCTGCTGCCTCTACCCTGATGTAGCTCTCCGCCTCCAGCTCCTCCCTGCCAGCTTCCTACTCCGCCTTCTCCATCCTTCGCTCCATCTCCTCGGCTCCCTCCTACCAAGAAATGGAGTTCACGACGGTGACGTAGCATTCCCACACCACTTTAGGGTCCCCCCTGACCCTGACCTGAATCCCCTCTGCATTGAACTTCAAGCATTGATGGAATGATGAGGGGACGCAACGGAAGGCACTGATGAGGGGCCTCCCGAAGATGGCGCTGTAGCTGTTGGGGGCATCCACGATAACAAACCTGCAGTTCCTGGACTGCCCCCCCCCCAGGGTGACATGGAGGCCTACTCCTCCCTCCACTTCCTTCCTCTCCCCAGAAAATCCAAACAGGGGCCCATCCGAGGCCAGCACCCTCTTCGCCTCCACCTTCATCGCGTCAAACGCCTTCTTAAAGACGACGTTGACGGAGCTTCCGTTGTCGACGAGGATCCTGAAGACGGTAAAATTTTTGATGGCTGTCTGGATGACCAGCGTATTGCAAAAAGGATCCTCATGATATGTCATATCGCTCCTGGAGAAGGTGATCCTCTCTTCTGGGGGTGGGGTTTGGGATGTGGAGCCAACCCTCCGGCGATACATGGTGTGGAGGCTCGCCTTCCAGGAAGCCTCGACCCCCCCTCCCCCCGTGGATCACTCTGATCCCCCTCGGGTCCCAACATCCACCCGGTCTTCGCAATGGTCCTCCTCCGCCCGAGGCAGGACCTCCTCGATCCTCACTTCCTGACGCCACTGCTACTGTTGATGTTGCTCCCTGTTTCCCCTCATTTCGAGGAACTCCGGGCACGTGGCGGTGGCGTGTCCTTCCTCCTGATGGAAGTCGCAGTATGGCAAATCCACCCTAACTTCTCTCCTCCTCCTCCTGGCTGCGCTCCCCTCTCCCCTATGTCTATGGTCATAACCTCTTCTTGGTCGGGGAGTCGAGGCCTCTGCTCCCGCCTCCAACCCGGGGGGTGGAATTGATCTTCCCCCTGGTGGCAGTCCCTTCCTTGATACACTCTCTGTGGCCCCTGCCCTTGCCACTCGGGCCTCCAGCCCAGCCGACGATCAGGCTCCTGACGCCCCACCTGGGCTGCTGATGCCCCTGGAGCTGCCTCTGCTCCCTCTGTCGGGGCTCTCCTCTCCTCTCCTCCTATCCTCTTCCTCCTCTTGGCTCCTCCTCCTCCGTGGCCCACCTGGCCAGCTTCCGGGCAAACTTCGGGTTTGATGCCTCCCCATCAAATTCTCTCATCGCCCTCTCCATCAACTCCTCGTAGGAGAGGGGGTGTATCCTCTTCAACTCCATCCTGAAGAAACCTTGTTGCAGGCCCAGGGTGAATGCCATCATCAAACTATGGCCCGACATCTCCTGGACCTGGGTGACCTCCTCCTGGAACCGATCTACGTAGCTCCCCAGCGTCTCGTTCACTCCCTGCTTGATGTGGAACAGAGACTCTGACTACTTCTTCCTCCTCTTCGAGGTAGTGAACCTCAGCATGAACCACCTGCACAGGTCCTCGAAATAGTAGATGGAGCTGGCCGACAGCTGATGGAACCACTCCCTCGCCTTCTCCTTGAGGGTGATGGCGAAGAGTCGGCATTTGAACCCATCCGACATCTGCCGGATCGAGACCACGTCCTCAAACCACTGGACGTGTTGGACCGGGTCTCCCTTCCCGGTGTAGTAGGACATCTCGGGTTCCCTGAACCCTTCTGGGACTGGAGCTGAAGAGACTAACTCGCTGAAGGGGCTGCCTCCCCCTACTGGGCGAGTTGGCGAGTCTCTCGAGACTAGCTCGCCGAACCGGCCTCGTCCTGTCGAGCTGGGGAAGAGTTCGCGCCCGGGAAGCTCGCACCCCCGACCCTCCTCGGCAATTTCCTTCCCAGCTTGCCTGTCGGGGGCGTCCTCGCCCAGAGAGGGGGCGGCTGCGATCTGGACTGCTGGAGTCAAGCATTCGGCTCGCGTGCCGAGTGTGAACTTGATGAGGCCCAGCACCTCGTTCCTGAAATCTTCAAACATCCCCACCATGGGCAGAGGTGGGGGGCGGCGAGTCCGGCTTGTCAGATCCCTGTCCTCCTATCATTGAGCTCGCTGAAGCTTTTCTGCACTGACCATGGTCCACGCTCACCGCACCAAAATGTTGAAACCGAAACTCGGACTCCTATGGAGTTCGCCCTTGGGGAAGGGGTGATCGCGCACCTACTTCACTCCTGCAAGCAAAACAACGAAAGAAATAAGGGAGAACTGACCCAAGGGATCGGTGGGGAGGACCCACCACACACCCGGAAGATCTGAGAGCGTTTCTCCTCCTTAGCCAAAGGCCGAGCTAAGGTACCCTCAGAAAGCACTTAAAAACTGGAGCAAGTGAGCACCGGAAGCCTGCCTTCTGGGGTACCCCTTGGGTCCTATTTATAGTTTTCAGAATCTAAACTGCCAATAATCAAACTGAACTGACCTGAAGTTACTAAAACACCCTTGGTTTGGTCTGCCAACAGCCAAACTCCGTTGTTTTGAAGGGCTATGGGCAGACCAGCGAGGGCAAAACAGTAAAAAGTACCTCGTAGATCTGGGCGAGCTGGGGAGCCTGGCCACCTCGGCGGATCCTGCTCGTCTGTTGTTGCCGAGCTCCTTTGCGCGAGTGCGAGTTGGGACGGCGAGCTCGCCTATCGGTCGGCCTACGTTAGTCGACCTCAGCTCGACGAATCTTGGCTTAACTCGGCGAATGCCGAGCTCGCGGTCGACGAATGCTGAGATTGGGCTCGGGTTTCTCTGTCGAGCTTGCCCGGGGCCTTGGTAATCTGAGCCGGCCGGCCTGGTTCCTGGTTCACCCTGCTCGCCAGATACGGGGTTGTACAATAAATATATGGGTTAAATTATCATTCCTTATAGTTCACTTAACAAACATCATCAGTTTGAACATAAAAGTGGAAGAAGTTCCTTAAGTGGGTGTTAACGAATGACAATTTAACTCACACGTTCATGACCGCTACCACCATGTCAAACAGGGCATTAGGCTACTTTTGGGGGGCTTATTTTTACCGGTCAAGCGGTAACAACCGCATGAACTAGACCTTAATTGTGATCCGGTTCATGCAGTCGTAACCACTTGACCGGTGAAAATAAGTCCCCCCCCCCAAATGGAGCCTTAATCTCTATACAACGATTGGCTAAGGGGCAAACTACGGTCGGGGCAAGGGTACCCTGTGATTTTATGAGTAGAACATTAATCTTTCATTATTATGAGTGACAGACACAGGGATTCACTCTTACGGCTAATCGTGATAGTACTCTTGTTGTGGGCACCCAATTTTTATCCGATCTAGAGAATCGGGTCGTCTTAGCTCGGAGTCGGATCGGACATGCAAACAGTCAATGAAAATCAAGCAGCAAAGACGAGGGACAATTTTTACCATGAAAATCCTGGAAATGGTGAAAAATCACGCTGTCAGATCTGTGCTGAGCCAAAATTCACTGTTTAGCTTTGAATTTACAAGTATTGAGAGTTTTCTCAGAGGATCATATGTCACTGCTCTGTTACAAGCTCTGAGTACAGAATAAACAGAAGAATAAACTAACTCCACAAAACATGAATGAGAACGTCCTTGAAGCTAGGATGAGAGCTTCCACGTGAGTTTTCCTCTGCGGGAGTGTTTTCCAATGCCTTTTCTCGAGCTCGCAGAAATGTCCAAGTGAGTGTCGGGGATTGTGCAAGCTAGAGAGGAAGCGGATCAGATTCCAAGCAAATAAACGATATAAGTCTCACGTTCTTGTCGGAAAATCTCAGATCTTTCTCTAGTCTCTAGAGTTGTTTGCCTTCAAACGAAGACATGGGGGTTTTTTTATAGTTTTCTGGAGGGTCGAGCTGGTAATTGCGTCGGTCTGAGTTTTGAGTTGGCGAATGATGTAGCCCTGTTTTGGTCACCTGGTCGCCAATTTTTGCAAAATGACAAACATGCTCCCCGGGCAGCACAAACGAGTTGCCCGGTGACGGAGGGGCCCGAAGGCGGCGACTACCGTCGGAGCGCTTTCGAAGGGAGTGCATGCTAGCGCGCACGGTAGGGGAGTGTGCGCTGGTGTACGAGCGCGCTTGCGTGTAGTATGCGAGCGGGGGGCACGGGGGCTGGTTGCGCGTGCACACTTAGGCTAGTTGTGCTTGTGCGTGTTTCTTCTTGTGCGGTGGTTTGGCTCTTTTAGCTCGGTCCAGGAAAACCCAGGGGAACCTCATCAAATGCCCTCAAACTTTTGGGAATCATGATTTGTAAAGTGTTGAGCGCAAATTTTTTACTTCTACACATGATGGCTTGGAGCTAAATAATTATGGGCCTATGTCATAAATAGTTATTCGCTGGTAATTTGGAGCTATGGGAGACTTTTTAAATTGAACCATGTATTTTATTGTCATAGTGGGGAGGATATTTTCTGCCCCTTCAGAAAGATTTCTGATTGAGATATGATTGGCTTAGCAGCCTCTTTAAGAAAATATGAATCTGGCATGATATACAACCTTAATAAGACCTTCCATTGTTAGTGTGTTGCGATCCCTATAAAATAAAGTGTCATGATATGCTTCTAGCCATGTTTTAGCGGAGCCTCTGAAGTTTTAGTTTGTGAAGTGTTCTCCCCACCCTGCCTCCCTCCAAGAAGGTCAGTGTTTATGTTTTGGACACATTTTAAGTCCAGAGAGAAAGAGGAAGGAAGGGCGAGTCAGGGCATGGCAACGCAGGATCCGCCAGCAGTGGGAGCGCCAGTCACCGGGCACGCATGCGACGTCGGCTCGGCCGAGCGGTGTTGTAACACCCCAAAAAGGCGTTGGCGAGAACAGGATAAAAGTCGACCTGGGCTCGCCGAAAATCGTCGAGCGGAGCTCGCCGAATATCGTCGAGCGGAGCTCGCCGAATATCGTCGAGCGGAGCTCGCCGAATATCGTCGAGCGGAGCTCGCCGAAATTCGTCGAGCGGAGCTCGCCGAAAATGTTGATCGTCGAGCGGAGCTCGACGATTATGGCTTGTTATATGAAATCTTTCCCGTTCGACGAACTAAAGCCTGTTCGACAAACTTACTCCCGACCGACGAAGTTCGTTCGACGAAATTAGCCCGTTCGACGATTTGTCGAAAAAGGAAGATATCGTTGAGTGGCGACAGTGAGTATCGTCATATGGTGATAGTGGTAAGCGTTGAGACGTCACTCGACGCACTCGACATTCTCGCGCACCCAACACCTGAAAGAGGTGAGTGGCTAATATCGCGGGCGACAGTGGATATCGTCGGGCAATAGTGTTGTGTGGCATGAGACATGTGTCGGATTGGCTGTTAAGCGGCCAATAAGTGGTGGTTGACCTAGGTCAAAGCGGTCAAAGCGGTGAAGTCGATATCACCGAGTGGCGACAGTCGATATCACTAGGCGATAGCGCCAAAGTTGACCAATCAACTCAAATCCTGACCTTTGCTTTATTTTGACTGAGAGATCATGTGGATGAGATTAGTTCAGAGTCCACTTAAATGAGAAAAAATAGAAAGGAGGTTTCATTCTCTCTCTCTCTCTCTCTCTCTCTCTTCATCTCTTAAGTTTCTTTGAGCGAAAAGGAAGAAGAAGCTAAGGAAGTGCTAGGTTGAGCTTTATGAGCTCGTTGAAGGAGATCTTGTGGTCGGAGGCCAGATCTGAGGATAGATCTGACAAGAGGAGAGTGACGTGCTCCTTTCCATCCACGTAGAAAAGCTTCATCATGTCTCTGAAGAGAACTACAAGGGTAACAAATTTCTCCTGAACAAGTGAAGTCCTCAATATGCATATTTGCATGGATCCCCTCACCAAAAGGTGGAAAAATGGTGGATTCCAATGGGTAGATCAGTTTGATCCTCATATATTCCTGCATTTCGATCCGGAAATATAGAGTACGGAATAAGCATGTTGTGAGAAGCCCATCTGGACAAGTTGGTCAAGATTGGTGATGTTTAATTTGCGTGCCGGAGAAGACTCTGTGGATATGCGTGTGAAATACGTGTGAAATTCGGGGTCTATGGGTGTGTAGGATGTTGCATCAAAGTACTGGAAGAATTTCCATAAAAACATCCAGAAAAGATCACAGTCTGGAGAACTGTTGATATCACCGGACAATAGTGAGTATCGTCAGGCGATAGCTCCTTGTGAGCTAGAATTTTGTGTGACCTGTCTTAAAGAGACCTGGGGGTCACTGTATGTAAAGTTGTGTGCCTAAACTGCCCAGCAATGGTGTGTACCAGCCTAAAATGGTAAAGTGTCGTGTGGCTTATGATGAGTGTCGTGGAGGCCAATTACTGTGCCATCAAGTTAAGTACCTCTGTATGACTGGGCCGTCAAGTTAAGTACCTCTGAATGGGCAGTCGGCCGTCAAGTTAAGTATCTCTGAACAACATAGTCGTCAAGTTAAGTATCTCTGAACGACAAAGTTACCGTTAAGTCATGGACCTCTAAACGTTGATGTAACACGGGGGAGCCCGATACACCGAAAATGTGCCTTGTGTGCACGGGGCATGTGGTCATTGGGCCAACGTCTATGGTGAATGGTGCTTAAATGCACTTTGTTGTTGCCACTATATATATATATAATGCCTTGTTTGCATGGATGGAGAAATGCTGCCCCGAGTAAGGAGTGGGATCGTTATAAACGGGTCAGCAAAATGTTGACCGTTGCTTTGTTTACAACGTTTTGGTGGGCCCTTTTGTGCAGGTGCTGGAGAGCTAAGGGGAAAGTAGCGTGTTGAAGCTCATGTGCTGCAATTGGCTGGCCCTTGAAGGCCCAAAAGCGAATACTTATTGTTTTTATGCGTGGCCGGCCTGCGTGCCGATGTACGAAACCACTTGTTATTTATGAAACAGTTGTAATAAGGCTACGACCGAAACATGTGATGTAATATATGTGTATGTTATGTCATTCCTTTATTGTAGTGGACATTCTCTGTATGTATGGGTTCTCAAATTAAAATACTTCCGCTAGAATGCTTTGTGATAAGATGTGTTTCTCTTGAACTTGGGTTTGACATACAACTTGTAACCTCCTTACCTGTCCATAGTATATGGCGTTGGGCCCCGACCAGAGCTTTTGTCATATGCTAAGCGACGGATGGGGGCGTTACAAAATTAGTATCACCTTCCGTTCTCAGTCTTCCTTGTTTGAATTCGTGGTTGAATTCTCTTAAGGGGTGGTGAGCACGTGTATGTGCGCTACCATTATAACAATAATGAACTCATGAATGTCCACTTAGGAATGAAAATACACATGCTTGCGGAACTGGTATGTTCTTGTGATTGCTTTTGACAATATTCGTAGTTGCCTAATTGCGTGTTTCAAAACTGTAGGCAACTAGAATGGATGTGGGACAGCTGGAGACCCAGCACTCGGTGGAGAGTTATTGAAAGATATGGTACCTAAACACCTAGAGGGGGGGGGGGTGAATAGGTGACCTAATCCTTTTCTAACTTTGTTGGCAGCCAAACAGTTATATCGCAGATTTCTGACTACTTTTGCACAGCAAACAGCAATAACAAAACATACACAGCTAATCCACAGCACAATCACAGCACAGCACACAGTGTTTTATAGTGGTTCCCCAAGATATGGGTACATCCACTTTCCCCCTTCGCCTATCTAGCAGTGTACTAGATTCGGCCAAACTTCTCCACTGTCTCAGAACCCAAATTGGTTCCTACACCTCAGGCCCAAAGCCTTACAACTCAGCTTTATCCCAAAGCCTACACTAAGCCAATCAAGGCCTACACTCAGCCAACCAAGGCGTACACTCAGCCAACAAGGCCTACACTCAGAGATCTCTATCTCCTACACTCAGGCTAACAAGCCTTACCCTCAGTCTTTATAAATACAGGCTTACAATTCACTCAGATCCAATGGATCCTACAAGTTAAAAATGTAATACAAATAATAACTCTACAACTCAGAATTAAAGGAGGGGAGTTGAGAGATTCTTGATGAGTTCTTGGAAGAACTCAGCTGGATTCACCCTGACTTAGCTTTCTTCAAAGCTTCTTGAGTAGAACTGAATAAGACTGAATCCTCTGCAGTTGTTCCTTGACCTCTGCCACTTAAGATCCAGACTGAATCTGAATCCTTCTTCTCAGCCTAGTTCCAAAGGCTGATTTCTTGGATGGAGCCCTCTCTCTCCAACTTCTTAGATCTGCACTTGAACTGCTAGATCTTCTTGTATTGATACTCTTTGTACCACTATAATAATTACTTCAACAATAATCTGATCAACAACTTCAATAACTCTAAACAATAGTTTCTGTAAACTGTAGGTGCCTATTTATAGGCTTTCTTCAAGGTAACCGGCTGGACCGGTCCATAACTGACTTCTGATATCTCTGACAGGTGCTGTAGACAGGCTGGAACGGCAGCTGTCAAATCATCCAGTCATTTCTTGAAATTCTCTAACTGTCTGAAAGTGTCGAGACTTTCTGTCTTTAAGTGTCGACACTTATAGACCAAGTGTCGACACATGCTTTGTAAGTGTCGACACAAGTCTACAAGGTGTCGACACATATCCTTGTATGTCTCGACACAGATTCTTCTTCATGTGTCGACACTGAAATTGAGTGTCGACACAAGTACTTGTTCTTCTAGCTTTTGCTGAATTCTTCTATGTGTCGACACATCTCCTTTGTGTCGACACATCTTCTTGTGTTGAATCTGTCAAGTGTCGACACTGCTTCTTGGTGTCGACACATAGTCTTCTATGTTGAATCTTGCTGAGTGTCGACACAGCTCCTTGTGTCGACACACCTTCTTGTTGTTGAGACTTCAGCTGAGTGTCGACACATTCCCATAGTGTCGACACTTGTACTTAGAATAATTTGTTGTTCTTTCTGTTCTTTGCTAAGTGTCGACACAGCTCCATGTGTCGACACTTTCTTCCAGTGTTGAGTCTTCAGCTGTGTGTCGACACATTGTTCTGGGTGTCGACACATACTTCAAATGCTGACTCTTCTGTTGAGTGTCGACACATTGTGCTGGGTGTCGACACTTACTTCAAGTGCTGACTCTTCTGCATAGTGTCGACACATTGTGTTGGGTGTCGACACTTTAACTTAGTCTCTGCAGACTTTTGCTGAGTGTCGACACAGCTCTAAGTGTCGACACTTTCTGATGTAGACACAGCTTCACTGGGTGTCGACACAGCTCCTTGTGTCGACACTTTCTGTCTGCACTTTTCTTCACTGAGTGTCGACACAGCTCCAAGTGTCGACACTTTCTGTCTGGTGTCGACTCTGCATCCCAGGTGTCGACACAATGACTCCAAGTGTCGACACTGCTTGTCTGGGTGTCGACACAAGCTTTCTTAAGTGTCGACACTTTCCCTCTGGGTGTCGACACATGGACTTAGAAACTTTTTGCTTCAGTCCAGTGATTTCTTAACCTGCACAAGTAACTCAAACATACATCAAATACATTATGATGTATATCATTGAGTTGGGTGAGGCTTCTTCAAATCAGGTACATTTGACCAATGTACCCAACAATCTCCCCCTATTTGGAGAAGTCATAACCCTTAGTCAATGATATACACCATTCATAATTAAAAATTACAGAATGATGTAAAGCAGATTATAAACAGCAGGGTAAACATAAACATGTAATATTTCACACATGTATACACATTCAACATTGCAGAACAAACAAGAAATAGACATATTTTCAGAACAATCATGAAATATATTTATCATATATTGATCTAACATTTTTCTAATACATCTTCAATGGTTTACACAAATGTTTTTCATTCAAAAGATTACAACAATCTTCAAGTTAATTCCTAATCTATTTCTGGTCTGGTTCTTTGATAACAATGCCTTTGCCAGATTGGACTTGAGCTTTGACAGTGGCTTCAGCAGTTTCAGCAACAGCAGGCTTCTTGCCTTTTAAGTCCTTCTTCTTCAGCTCTTTTGCTTTGATTTTCTGCCTTTCAAAATAGTGGTATGGCTTGGGGAAGTACTTGCTAGGCTCCACTGCAGTAGGAGGTAGCTTTCCCATCTTTGCCTTTCTTCTATATTGAACAATGGCCTCCTGTCTTATTTCATGTTTCCTCCATTCTGCTTCAGAGAACCACTTGTTCCTTTCATGAGCATTGTCCTTGGCAGCTTTCCAGGCAGTTAAAATTATATTCCTAGAGGTAGGGCTCCACTGTTCAAAATCTGGCCTTTGTTCTGCTTGTTCCCTAAACCTCTTCTTTGACAACCTTGCCTCTTCTTCTTTCTCTAATGCCTCTTGCATAGCTGCAGAAATAGGTTGAACAACCTTGTCAATGTGGACATTGTCCTTGCCCTCAAGTGGGCTATACATTGTGCTTACATCTGCTTGAACCATGTCAAAATCTGGAGGTGGATAAATCACTTGAGCTACCTCTGGTTGCTCACCTCCAAGATATGCAGTTTGAATCCCTGATTCAGCAACATTATCATCATCACAGAGTGGAGGATAGCCCAGTGTAGCTCTGATGGAGTTAGATATCCATTTGACATGGTCAGAGCTAGCTTTGACTAATACTCTCTCCCCCTTTATGACTTCTCTGGCCATATGATCTCTGACATCATCCTTTTGAAATCTTATTTGACTGTCCAAATATCTGATTCCCTTTTTAAAGAATGGTTTTAGCTTTTGCAGTTGTTCAGAGATAGCTTTCTGAGAGGCTTGAATTGCAGTCTTGACAGCAGTAATCTCAGCTTGAAATACTTTATCAAAGTCAGCCTTAACTGCAGCAGCAGATGTAGAAGGTTCAGCAGTCTTATTCTTCAATTCAGTGACTATAGCATTGTGTGAAGCAGTCAAGTTGGCATTCATCCTTAACTGATTTTCCAGTACATACCCTTGCTTCAATGCTATATCATCTACTTGGGCTTTGATCTTCTCCTGGTGTGTTGCTAGATAGACCACTGCATTCCCACCCTTGTGGAAGCAGTCTGTCATCTCCTTCTTGTTGAGATTCATCTCAAACCTTATAGACTTTATTTCCTGTGCAAGATCAAACTGTAGGGTCTTGTGCCCTTCATCCACATATGTCTCAATTGCCTTTCTTTGCTCATCCAATTTGATCTGTAGTGCAACCATTAAAGCACTATAATCAGCAGTTGGAGCTTGCTGAACTATAGGTTGTGGGGTAATGGATTGCAAGGCTTTCTTGTAACTCTGACTTCTCCTCTTGAGGACATAGAGTTTCTTCTTCTTAGCCTTTGCAGCCTCATCTTCTTCAGATTCTGAAGTGCTGGCTATTTCAACCCTTTCCTTAGGGCTTGGAGGTTTGTCAGCTTGCACATCAGGTGCTTTCTCACTTTCTGGCCTTAAAGGCTCTTCCAGAACTGTCAGTTGCTCCCCCTCAGCAGCAGCACTCTTATCTTCAGCAGCAGCATCCTTGTCCATGTTAAAATCTTCTTGATCTAGATTTAGAAACAAATCTTCCATTGTATATTCAGGTGGAGACTGTGCAGGAGAAGTTCTTGGTTCTTCCACCACTTGAGAAGTATCATCTTGAACTACAGCAGATGTGTCTTCTAAAACAACATCTGGAACTTGAGTATTCCGCTGAGTTTGCTGAAGATCATCAGACAAATTAGCATCTTCTATAATATAGTCTAAAGTTTTTAGGTCAGTGAGTACCTCTTGTATGATGGTGGTGGCTTGCTCACTGTCCAGTGTAGATGGTTCCTCTACAACTGGTAGCTCCCCCTGGCTGTGATCCCTATGGATGGGGCTAGCTTGAGGCAGCTCCCCCTGGATCTCAGCTATATCTTGAGCAGCAGGGGTCTTCTCTACAGCCACTTCCTCTTGATCATCAGGAGTGAAAACAACTTGTTCTTCACTCCCTGAACTGCTGGAGGACTCCTATGCCACAGGAGCTGTCTTTCTCTTTTTCTTAGGAGGAATCTCCTTCTCAGTAACTGGCTTCTTTGGGGTTGCCACTTCCTTGGACAACACCCTGTCCCATCTAGAAAAGATCCTTTGATCCATTTTCCTCATATGGTTTATCTTGCTGCCTGCAGCAGTATTCATTACTTCTGGTATGGTACCAGCTAGGTAGAGACTAAGTATTCTGCCCAGGTTGGGCTTCTTCAGACTCTCCTTGATCTTGTCAAAAACCACTATTGACCAGTCTGTTTTCAGAGTGAATATGATTCTAGTCATAATTCCAAACATATAGGCAGACACTCTGTCATGCCCTCCAGTCTTGCTGAGTAAGACTTTTCCAACAATTTCAGACATGAACTTCCCTTGATTATTCATGCATTTCCTGTTGAATACAGATCCTATCTTCATCTTAGGATCAAGACCACACCAGGTTAAAGCTTCTCTGGTCTTTGAAGTAGTTACTTCTTCTTCATCTTGTGTTTTAGGTAGCTGGAGTACCTTCCTCAGACTTTTTGGTGAAATCTTGACCTTAGATCCATGAACTCTGGATTTGATTCTGTATCCAGATTCATCTACAGCAGCTCCATTAAGGAATTCAAGAACTTCCTTTTTCCAAATCTTTGTTGGTTCTGAAACTAAGTATTCCAATCCAGAATCGGCGACTAGGGTTACTACCGCCTTGATTTCCGCATCTGCATCGTCGAACGCGCCGCGCACTAGCTCATAGCCCTCGTTAACGTTCTCCTCAAGCTTAGGAGCCATTAGGGTTTGGAGAATTTGTCTTTAGAAAAGAGAAGTGTCGACACAATAGTTTTGGTCTCGAAACTTTGAAAGCGTGTCGACAAACAAAGACAGAACCCTATTTATACCTGTCTAATTTTGAAGATGAACAGGCGGGACAGCTATCTTAGGATGTGTCGACACTGGCAATAAGTGTCGACACTGACTTATAATGTCTCGACACACATGCGTCGACACAAGTTTAGTCAACAGATTTTATGTGTCGACACTTGGTTATGTGTCGACACAACATAACTCGACACATTGTCGAGACTTTACTTAGAAAAATTCTGAGTAAAACTTAAGTGTCGACACCATATTGGATGTGTCGACACCTACTTGACATGTGTCGACACTAACACTCTGAAGTGTCGACACCAACATCCTAGATGTGTCGACACCTTTTTCTTGAAGTGTCGACACCACTATTCTGTGTCGACATAGACTTGTCTATGTGTCGACACCTTTTTACTTAGCCAATTTTCTATTCTGTAAACTTAGTCTAAGTTTATCATTCCTAGTTCAATTTTGAATCTATTGAACTTAGCTTCTTCTAGGGGCTTAGTAAACATGTCAGCTATCTGATTATCAGTTTTAATATATTCAAGTGAAATATCTTCTCTTTCTACATGTTCTCTAAGAAAGTGATATTTAATCTCAATATGTTTTGTTCTACTATGAGATACATGGTTATTAGCTATTGAAATAGCACTTGTAGAATCACAGTAAAGTGGAGTTCTACTTACCTGAAATCCATAGTCCTCTAGCTGATGTTGAATCCACAGAAGTTCAGCACAGCAACTTCCTGCAGCCACATACTCTGACTCTGCTGTGGAGATAGCCACACTGGTTTGCTTCTTGCTACTCCATGAAACTAGTCTCCCACCTAGGAATTGACAGGTTCCAGTAGTGCTCTTTCTATCCTCTTTGCATCCTGCAAAGTCTGCATCTGAATAACCTGTTAGATCAAAATCTCCATTCCTAGGGTACCAGAGGCCTAGATAGGGAGTGCCCTTTAGATATCTCAATATTCTTTTGACTGCAGTCAAATGAGACTCTTTAGGGCAGGCTTGATACCTTGCACAAACACATGTAGCATACATGATGTCTGGTCTACTAGCAGTCAAGTATAATAGGGAGCCAACTATCCCTCTATACAAGGTTTCATCTACAGGTTTTCCTGTATCATCTTTGCTAAGAGACATACTTGACCCCATAGGAGTCTTCATTGTACTGGATGAATCCATACCATACTTCCTTATGAGTTCTAGGGTGAACTTTGACTGACAGATGGACAAACCACTCTCAGTCTGTTTAACTTGGAGACCCAAGAAAAACTTCAGCTCTCCCATACTACTCATCTCAAACTGACCTTGCATAAGTTTTGCAAACTTTTTGCAAAGGCTGCTTTCAGTAGACTCAAATATAATGTCATCTACATATATTTGGACAAGTATGACTTTGCCTCTAGATTCCCTAAGGAATAGAGTCTTATCTATTTTCCCCCTTGAAAACTTGTTCTCAATGAGGAAACTAGATAGGGTTTCATACCAAGCTCTAGGAGCTTGCTTTAACCCATACAAAGCTTTCCTAAGTCTATAGACATGATGAGGTAGAGTTGGATCAACAAAACCTGACGGCTGCTCCACATAGACTTCTTCTTTCAAATTACCATTTAGGAATGCTGACTTGACATCCATTTGGTATACCTTGAATTCTTGATAGGTTGCATAGGCCAAGAACATCCTTATGGCTTCCAGTCTGGCTACTGGAGCAAAGGTTTGATCAAAGTCAATACCTTCTTCTTGCCTATATCCTTTAGCAACCAGTCTAGCTTTATTCTTAATGATGACCCCTTGTTCATCCATCTTATTCCTGTAGATCCACTTAACTCCTATTACATTGTGGTCTTTAGGTTTAGGAACAAGTTCCCAAACCTTGCACCTCTTGAACTGATTAAGCTCTTCTTGCATTGCTTCAGTCCATTATGGATCTTGTATTGCTTCTTCAAACTTCTTAGGTTCAACTTGTGACAGAAAGCTGGAATAGATTACAGCATTCTGATTTCTGCTCCTTGTTTGAACTCCTTGTCTTGGATCTCCAATAATCAGCTCTACTGGATGATCTCTAAGATGCCTGTGGGCTGGAGGCATCCTCACTTCAGGTTGAACCACTTCAGCATCTGCATCATGCTGTACTCCTTGTATTTCTTCAGCAATTGACACATGTAGTTCTCCCCCTGGACAGCAGCTACTCTCCTCTCCTTACTGTCTTGCAGTAGGCACTTCTTCTATAGTAAGCTTGTCCATTTTCTTTGATAAACCTGTGGGGCTGCATACACTGCTAGACAACTCATTATTAATAAGTTTAGTCTCATCAAAAACTACATACACTGATTCTTCTACAACTTGTGTAGTCAAGTTGTAGACTCTATAAGCCTTACTATTATTGCTGTACCCAACAAAAATTCCCTCTTGGAACTTGGCAGCAAACTTAGTTAAGTAAGACTTCCCATTGTTAAGTATGAAGCATTTGCAACCAAAGATCCTGAAGTAGGATAGGTTTGGTTTCCTGCCTTTCACAACTTCATAGGGGGTCTTGTTAAGCCTTTTAGTGATGGTAGCACTATTTATAACATGGCATGTAGTGTTAACTGCTTCAGCCCAGAAATACTCTGGCAGTGATGTATCACTCAATAGGGTTCTACCAGCCTCTATCAAGGTTCTATTCTTCCTCTCAGCAATGCCATTTTGCTGAGGTGTTCTAGGTGAAGAGAATTCTTGAAATATCCCAAAGTCTTCACATAGTTTTGTCATGCTTTCAGACTGAAACTCAGTACCATGGTCACTTCTAATTTTGACCACAGTACTATTTAGTTCATTCTGAATTTGCTTGACAAAACTGTAGAAGACACTAGGTGTTTCAGATTTCTGTCTTAAGAAGAACACCCAGGAAAACCTTGAGTAGTCATCTACAACTACAAGGGTATAGACCTTCCTACCTAAGCTGTGAACTGGCATTGGACCAAAGAGATCCAAATGCAAGAGGTACAAACACCTCACAGCATCTTTGTTTTCTATGCTTTTAAAGGTGGATTTAGTCTGCTTGCCCTTTTGACAAGCTGAGCAAATACCATCTTTGACACACTTAACTTGAGGACCATTCCTCACTAACTCTTTGCTAAAGAGTTTGCTAATAGTCTTGTAGTTAAGATGGGCTAGGCTCTTGTGCCATTTGACACAATGAGAGACTGTCTCATCAGCTACAAGACAAACTGGAGAACCATTGTTCTCAATCATAATGTCTAGGCAGTAGACATTCCTCTTTCTATAACCTGTCAAAATGATCTCTTGATCACTTGACCTCTTGATATGACAACCATTTTTAACAAATGAGATGTCATACCCTACATCACTTAATTGACTTATACTTATTAGGTTGTGTTTCAACCCTTTAACATAAGCCACTTGAGTAATGATAACTAAGTTTGAAGAAATGTTACCAAACCCTTTGATGATTCCTTTTTCAGAACCACCAAAGGTCACTTTAGGACCATTTTTGGTTGGAATGTAGTCCTTCAGTAGTCCCCTAGTTCCAGTCATATGTCTGGAACATCCACTGTCCAAGTATCATGTAGGGGTATGGCCACTTGGACTCACCTGCAAAACAAATTAGTGAACCTTAGAACCCAAAGTATTCTTGGGTCCTTGGTGATTGTTAGTTTGCAATTTGATAAACCTACCTACTGGCTTTCCAACAGGTAGTTTGGAACTCACTTTGGCACTCACATTGTACCAACAGTCTACTGCAAAATGGCCAACTTTGCCACAGCACCAACATTCAAATTTATTGTACCTTTGCTTAGGTACTGCCTTGGCTGTCTTGACTACAGCAGGCTTGTTGAATGTTGGGGCTTTGCCCTTGGACTTATACTTGGACTGCTCAGTCCCTGCAGGTCTAACAAAGCCCAGTCCAGCTTTACCCTTCTGATGAACAAATTCATCAATTATGGGTAACACTGACTTAGGTTTAGAAAACCTAGCAACCAAGTCCTTCTCCTTCTGAAGATTGTTCTCCAGACACTTAATTTGATCATTCTTAAAAGTGATAGTTCCCATCTGAATCACTGTTATGTGTTTCAGCCTGGCTATCTCATTCAGTTTTTGATCAAATTGCTTCTCAAAATCTGTTGCAGCAGCTTTAAGATCAGCAATTTCCTTTGCCTGACTTTTGGCAAGGGACTTGCTTTTCTTATAAGCTTGCAACAGCACTCTATATTCATCTATAAGTTGATGAATATCATCCTCAGATACATTCTCATCACTTGATGAAGAAGAATCTGAATCTGAACTAGAACAAGAAACTGAATTTAAACTTGAACTTTGTACCTGACTGGGTCCTGGCTGCTCCAGGATTTTGGCACTTTCTGTCAATGCCATTAGCCCTTGGCAATGACTGTCTTCTTGTTCATAAATTGACTCCAAGATCTGCATGAATTCTTCCTCTTCTTCTTCAGCAAACAGCCCTATGTAGGCTTCAGCCTCAGACTCAGTTTCTGAAGAAGAGATATCTGATAGAGTCTTCTCCTTCTTAGCAACAAAAGACTTTTCTTTCTTCCCTTTGAAGTGAGTCTTTTTCCTGTCACCAGATTCCTTTCTCTTCTCTGGACAATCTGCAATAACATGGCCCTGTCTATTGCAGCAATAACAAACAATCTTTGAACCAGTTGTCTTGCTTGATTTTGTCCTTTTCTTGTCATTCTTTGAAGACCTCTTTTTCTGATAAGAGTCTTCCTTTCCTTGTGATGTAGAAGGCCTTGACCTCCACTGTTTCTTTTTCAAAAACTTCTGAAAGTGTCTAGTGAAAGCAGCAAAGTCTTCATCACTTTCACTGCTCTTAGACTTTGTGCTGACAGACTCATCAGACTCTGATTCAACTACCTCTGGAGGTGGAGTTGAAGACTTATTCCTGCACTTTCTGGGAACTTCTGTCTTGAAAGCAACAGCTCTTTCTTTGTGCTCAGTCCTTGTTGATTTCTCCTCCTCTTTTCTCACTGTTAACTGCATTTCATAAGACAATAGCTTGCCAAACAGTGTGGGAGGAGGAATTTCCCCCAACTTAGCCATTTCTCTTATGGCACAGATCTCGGTGTCCCAATCTTTGGTTAGGGACCTTAGGAACTTGTCATTTAGTTCATAGTTACTGAACTCTCTTCCATAAGACATGAGTTCATTAACTATTTTGTAAAATTTCTTATAGCACTCAGTGATACTATCACCCTTTCCTTGCCTAAAGCTTTCATACTCCTGATTTAGCAAGGACTTCCTATCTTGCCTAACTTCTTCAGAACCTTCCATATAGACAATGAGAGTATCCCACATCTCTTTTGCTGTTTTACAGTGAATTAAGTTCTGAAAAGTTGCATCATCAATGACACTCACTATTATGTTCTGTGCCCTCTTGTCCATGGTGGCCAGGACAATTTCATCCTTAGTCATCTCAGAGAAATCCTTTGGAGTTCTCTGGTTTGCATCTAGAACTGAAATCTTCATAGGCACATAAGGCCCTTCCTTTACTGTGATGTAGATTCTAGGGTCTGAGGCCTCCATAAATAGCCTTACCCTTTCTTTCCAGATCCCAAAGATCTCCTTCCTGCATATGGGTAATTTCATGGAACCCAATTCCTTGTGATTCTCATAGGACCTCATGTTTCTTGATTTTCTTGAATTTCTTGAATCTGTGTTGTCCCTTACACTGAATCTGCCAAACAGGATCTCCTCAGACTGTTAGTCCTTGTTTTGAGTAACCTCCCTCTGATACCACTTGAAAGATATGGTACCTAAACACCTAGAGGGGGGGGGGTGAATAGGTGACCTAATCCTTTTCTAACTTTGTTGGCAGCCAAACAGTTATATCACAGATTTCTGACTACTTTTGCACAGCAAACAACAATAACAAAACATACACAGCTAATCCACAGCACAATCACAGCACAGCACACAGTGTTTTATAGTGGTTCCCCAAGATATGGGTACATCCACTTTCCCCCTTCGCCTATCTAGCAGTGTACTAGATTCGGCCAAACTTCTCCACTGTCTCAGAACCCAAATTGGTTCCTACACCTCAGGCCCAAAGCCTTACAACTCAGCTTTATCCCAAAGCCTACACTCAGCCAATCAAGGCCTACACTCAGCCAACCAAGGCCTACACTCAGCCAACAAGGCCTACACTCAGCCAACAAGATCTCTCTATCTCCTACACTCAGGCTAACAAGCCCTACCCTCAGCCTTTATAAATACATGCTTACAATTCACTCAGATTCAATGGATCCTACAAGTTAAAAATGTAATACAAATAATAACTCTACAACTCAGAATTAAAGGAGGGGAGTTGAGAGATTCTTGATGAGTTCTTGGAAGAACTCAGCTGGATTCACCCTGACTTAGCTTTCTTCAAAGCTTCTTGAGTAGAACTGAATAAGACTGAATCCTCTGCAGTTGTTCCTTGACCTCTGCCACTTAAGATCCAGACTGAATCTGAATCCTTCTTCTCAGCCTAGTTCCAAAGGCTGATTTCTTGGATGGAGCCCTCTCTCTCCAACTTCTTAGATCTGCACTTGAACCGCTAGATCTTCTTGTGTTGATATTCTTTGTACCACTATAATAATTACTTCAACAATAATCTGATCAACAACTTCAACAACTCTGAACAACAGTTTTTGTAAACTGTAGGTGCCTATTTATAGGCTTTCTTCATGGTAACTGGCTGGACCGGTCCATAACTGACTTCTGATATCTCTGACAGGTGCTGTAGACCGGCTGGAACGGCAGCTGTCAAATCATCCAGTCATTTCTTGAAATTCTCTAACTGTCTGAAAGTGTCGAGACTTTCTGTCTTTAAGTGTCGACACTTATAGACCAAGTGTCGACACATGCTTTGTAAGTGTCGACACAAGTCTACAAGGTGTCGACACATATCCTTGTATGTCTCGACACAGATTCTTCTTCATGTGTCGACACTGAAATTGAGTGTCGACATAAGTACTTGTTCTTCTAGCTTTTGCTGAATTCTTCTATGTGTCGACACATCTCCTTTGTGTCGACACATCTTCTTGTGTTGAATCTATCAAGTGTCGACACTGCTTCTTGGTGTCGACACATAGTCTTCTATGTTGAATCTTGCTGAGTGTCGACACAGCTCCTTGTGTCGACACACCTTCTTGTTGTTGAGACTTCAGCTGAGTGTCGACACATTCCCATAGTGTCGACACTTGTACTTAGAATAATTTGTTGTTCTTTCTGTTCTTTGCTAAGTGTCGACACAGCTCCATGTGTCGACACTTTCTTCCAGTGTTGAGTCTTTAGCTGTGTGTCGACACATTGTTCTGGGTGTCGACACATACTTCAAATGCTGACTCTTCTGTTGAGTGTCGACACATTGTGCTGGGTGTCGACACTTACTTCAAGTGCTGACTCTTCTGCATAGTGTCGACACATTGTGTTGGGTGTCGACACTTTAACTTAGTCTCTGCAGACTTTTGCTGAGTGTCGACACAGCTCCAAGTGTCGACACTTTCTGGTGTAGACACAGCTTCACTGGGTGTCGACACAGCTCCTTGTGTCGACACTTTCTGTCTGCACTTTTCTTCACTGAGTGTCGACACAGCTCCAAGTGTCGACACTTTCTGTCTGGTGTCGACTCTGCATCCCAGGTGTCGACACAATGACTCCAAGTGTCGACACTGCTTGTCTGGGTGTCGACACAAGCTTTCTTAAGTGTCGACACTTTCCCTCTGGGTGTCGACACATGGACTTAGAAACTTTTTGCTCCAGTCCAGTGATTTCTTAACCTGCACAAGTAACTCAAACATACATCAAATACATTATGATGTATATCATTGAGTTGGGTGAGGCTTCTTCAAATCAGGTACATTTGACCAATGTACCAAACAGTTATGCATCCACTAATGTTCCAACAACTCCTCCTTCTGTAGAGATGGTTCAGAGGATAGCTGATGTGGTCTTCGCAATGATCAATGCCCAACCTGACAGGCATGTGCAGCCCCCTATTCCTATGGTTGCATCAATGCTGGTTGGTTTATTTGAGCATATTGCAAGGGGAAGAGCATCGACTCAGTTGTTGAATATGTGCTTGATGCAAGGAATGCACACGGTTGCGGAGTACTTGCATGCATTTGTCATGCTGAGACAACATGCAAAATTTGTGTTTGAAACTGACAATGGTTTGCGTCCTAAGTTAATGGGATTCCAAACATTAGTGGAGTCAGCTAGACTGTTGGAGATGGACTAGCTTCTTCTTCCTTTTCACTCAAGGAAACTCAAGAGATGAAGAGAGAGAGAGAGAGAGAAAGAGAAAGAGAATGAAACCTCTTTCCTATTCTTTCCTGGTTAAGTGGACTCGGGACTAATCCCAGCCACATGATCTCTCGGTCAAAATAAAGCAAAGGCCAGGATTTGTGTTGATTGGTCAACTTTGGCGCTATCGCCTGGTGATATCGACTGTCACCACTCGGCGATATCGACTTCACCGCTTTGACCGCTTTGATCGCTTTGACCTAGGTCAACCACCGCTTATTGGTCGCTTAACAGCCAATCCGACACGTGTCTCACGCCACGCGGCATTATCACCCGACGATATCCACTGTCGCCTGCGATGTCAAGCCACTCAACGCTTTCAGGCGTTGGGTGCATCGAGAACGTCGAGTGACGTCTCAACGCTTACCGCTATCGCCATATGGCAATACCCACTGTCGCCACTCGACGATATCATCCTTTTCCGACAAATCGTCGAATAGGCTAATTTCGTCGAACGAACTTTGTCGGTTGGGAGTAAGTTCGTCGAACATGCTTTAGTTCGTCGAACGAGAAAGATTTCATATTGTTGGGTACATTGGTCAAATGTACCTGATTTGAAGAAGCCTGACCTAACTCAATGATATACATCATAATGTATTTGATGTGTGTTTGAGTTACTTGTGCAGGTTAGGTATTCACTAGACTGAAGCTAAAAGTTTCTAAGTCCATGTGTCGACACCCAGAGGGAAAGTGTCGACACTTGAGAAAGCTTGTGTCGACACCCAGACAAGCAGTGTCGACACTTGGAGTCATTGTGTCGACACCTGGGATGAAGAGTCGACACTAGACAGAAAGTGTCGACACTTGGAGCTGTGTCGACACTCAGTGAAGAAGTATGCAGAAAAGCTGTGTCGACACTTAGCAGAAGTGTCGACACCTAGAAGAGCTGAGTCTACATCAGAAAGTGTCGACACTTGGATTTGTGTCGACACTCAGCAAAATTCTGCAGAGACTAAGGACAAGTGTCGACACTCAACACAATGTGTCGACACTCAATCAGCAGAGTCAACATATGAAGAATGTGTCGACACTCAGCACAATGTGTCGACACACACTCAAAGGAGTCAACACTTGAAGTATGTGTCGACACTCAGCACAATGTGTCGACACACAATCCAGAAGAGTCAACACTTGAAGAAAGTGTCGACACCCAGCACAATGTGTCGACACTTAGTTGAAGACTCTACACTTGAAGAAAGTGTCGACACAAGGAGCTGTGTCGACACTTAGCAAAGAACAGAAAAGTTTACAAAATATAAGTTTACAAAATATTCTAAGTACAAGTGTCGACACTAAGGGAATGTGTCGACACTCAGCTGAAGAATCTATATTGAAGACTTGTGTCGACACCAAGAAGCAGTGTCGACACTTGACAGTTTCAACACAAGAAGTTGTGTCGACACAAGGAGATGTGTCGACACTTAGAAGAATTCAACAAGTTACAGAAGATCAAGTACTTGTGTCGACACTTAATTTCAGTGTCGACACTTGAAGAAGAATCTGTGTCGAGACATACAAGGAGTTGTGTCGACACCTTATAGACTTGTGTCGACACTTACACAGCATGTGTCGACACTTGCCTATAAGTGTCGACACTTAAGAACAGAAAGTCTCGACACTATCTGACAGTTAGAGAATTTCAAGAAGTGACTGGTTGACATGACAGCTGTCGATCCAGCCGGTCTACAGCAACTGTCAGAGAAGTCAGAAGTTTGTTATGAACCGGACCAGCCGGTTACCATGAAGATTGCCTATAAATAGGCATCCACAGTTTACAGAGTTAGAAGTTATTGTTGTTGCAAGAGTTACAAGTTGCTGTCACAAGTTGTGAGAATAATTAAAGTGGTTGATCAGATTATTCAAGTAATCAGAAAAGTGATACACAGAGGATCAACACAAGAAGATCTGACAGTCCAACTGCAGATCTAAGAAGTTGGAGAGAGAGAGCTCCAATCAAGAATTCAGTCTTTGGAACTAAGGCTGAGAAGAAGGTTTCAGAATCATCTGGATCTCAAGAAGCAGAGGTCAAGGATCAACTGCAGAGGATTCAGACTAATTCAGTTCTACTCAAGAAGCTTTGAAGGAAGCTAAGTCAGTTTGGATCTAGCTGAGTTCTTCCAAAAACTCTTCAAGAAACTCTCAACTCCTCTCTTATTTTCTGAGTTGTAGAGTTAGTTATTGTAATTCAATTTTAACTTGTAGGATCCATTGGATCTGAGTGAATTGTAAGCCTATATTATAAAGGCTGAGGGTAGGGCTTGGTTGCCTGAGTGTAGGAGTTGAAGAACTCTGAGTGTAGGCCTTGATTGGCTGAGTGTAGGCCTGGGTGGCTGAGTGTAGGCCTTGGTGGCTGAGTGTAAGGCTTTGGGCCTGAGGTGTAGGAACCTAGTTGGGTTCTGAGATAGTGGAGAAGTTTGGCCGAATCTAGTACACTGCTAGATAGGCGAAGGGGGAAAGTGGATGTACCCAAAGATTGGGGAACCACTATAAATTTGTGTGTCTGCTGTGCTGTGCTGTGCTGTGGATTAGCAGTTTATATTTTGTTATTGCTGTTAGCTGTAGAAATCTGTGAGATAATTGTTTTGCTGCCAACAAAGTTTTAAAAAGGGTTTAGGTCACCTATTCACCCCCCCCTCTAGGTGTTTAGGTACCATATCTTTCAAGTGGTATCAGAGGGAGGTTCCTCAAAACAAGGACTAACAGTCTAAGGAGATCCTATTTGGCAGAAACAGTCTAAGTCAGAAAACAGATTCAAGAAATTCAAGAACTTCAAGAAACATGGGTTCTTATGAGAATCACAAAGAATTGGGTTCCATGAAATTACCTATTTGCAGAAAGGAGATTTTTGGGATCTGGAAAGAGAGGGTAAGGCTATTCATGGAGGCCTCAGACCCTAGAATCTACATCACAGTAAAGGAAGGGCCTTATGTGCCAATGAAGATTTCAGTATTGGATGCAAATCAGAGGACTCCAAAGGATTTCTCTGAGATGACCAAGGATGAAATTGTCCTAGCCACTATGGACAAGAGGGCACAAAACATTATAGTAAGTGCCATTGATGATGCCACTTTTCAGAACTTAATTCACTGTAAAACAACAAAAGAAATGTGGGATACCCTCATTGTCTATATGGAAGGTTCTGAAGAAGTTAGGCAAGATAGGAAGTCCTTGCTTAATCAAGAGTATGAAAGCTTTAGGCAAGGAAGAGGAGATAGCATCACTGAATGCTACAAGAAGTTCTATAGAATTGTTAATGAACTCATGTCCTATGGAAGAGAGTTCACTAACTATGAATTGAATGATAAGTTCTTAAGGTCCCTAACCAAAGATTGGGACACCAAGATCTGTGCCATCAGAGAAATGGCAAAGTTGGGAGAAATTCCTCCTCCCACACTGTTTGGCAAGTTGCTGTCTTATGAGATGCAGCTGTCAGTGAGAAAAGAGGAGGAAAAATCAACAAGGACTGAGTCACAGGGAAAAGACTGTTGCCTTCAAGTCAGAAGTACCTAGAAAGGGCAGGACTAAGTCATCAACTCCTCCTCCAGAGGTAGTTGAATCAGAATCTGATGAGTCTGTTAGCACAAAGTCTACAAGCAGTGAAAGTGATGAAGACTTTGCTGCATTCACCAGACATTTTCAGAAATTCCTGAAGAAGAAACAGTGGAGGTCCAGACCTTCATTTTCTAAAGGGAAAGAAGTCCAGTATCAGGAGAAGAAGCCTTCAAAGAAGGACAAGAAAAAGACAAAGACTAGCAAGGCAACTGGGTCTAAGATAGTGTGTTACTGCTGCAATAGACAGGGTCATGTTATTGCAGATTGTCCTGATAGAAGAAAAGAATCCAGTGACAAAAAGAAGACTCACTTCAAAGGAAAGAAGGAGAAGTCCTTTGTTGCAAAGAATGAGAAGACTCTTTCAGACATTTCTTCTTCAGACACTGAGACAGATGCTGAAGCCTACATAGGGCTATTTGCTGAAGAAGAAGAAGAGTTTATGCAGATCTTGGAATCAATCTATGAACAAGAAGAGTGTCAGTGCCAAGGACTGATGGCATTGACTGAAAGTACCAAAATCCTGGAGCAGCCAGGACCTAGTAAGGTACAAAGTCCAACTCAAAGTTCAGATTCCAGTTCTAGTTCAGAGACAGATTCATCTTCATCAAGTGATGGAAGTGTTTCTGAATCTGAGGGAGATATTCATCAGCTCTTAGATGAATATAAAGTACTGTTGCAAGCCTATAAGAAAAGCAAGACCCTAGCCAAAAGTCAGGCAAAGGAGATTGCTGATCTCAAGGCAGCTGCAACAGATTTTGAGAAGAAATTTGATCAAAAGCTCAATGAGGTAGCCAGGCTGAAACACATTACTGTGATTCAGATGGGAACTATCACCTACAAAAATGATCAAATTAAGAGACTGGAGATCAATCTTCAGAAGGAAAGAGAGCTAGTTGCTAGGTTTTCAAAACATAAATCAGTGCTACCCTTGATTGATGAATTTGTTCATCATAAAGGAAAGGCTGGATTGGGTTTTATTAAACCAGCTAGGACTGTTCAGGATCAGTCCAAGTCCAAGGGCAAAGCCCCAACATTCAATAAGCCTGCTGTAGCCAAGACAGCCAAGTCTGTACCTAAGCAAAGGTACAACAAGTTTGAATGCTGGTGCTGTGGCAAAGTTGGCCACTTTGCCTTGGACTGTTGGCACAATGCAAGTGCCAATAGGAGTAGCAAGCTACCTAGTGGAAAGCCAGTAGGTAGTTTGTCAAGTTGCAAACTAACAATCACCAAGGACCCAAGTTTACTTTGGGTTCTAAGGTTCATTAATTTGTTTTGCAGGTGAATCCAAGTGGCCATACCCCAACATGGTACTTGGATAGTGGATGTTCCAGACACATATGACTGGAACAAGGGGACTACTGAAGGACTACATTCCAATCAAAAATGGTCCTAAAGTGACCTTTGGTGGTTCTGAAAAAGGAATCATCAAAGGGTTTGGTAACATCTCTTCAAACCTTGTTACCATTACTCAAGTGGCTTATGTTAAAGGGTTGAAACACAACCTCATTAGTATAAGTCAGTTAAGTGATGTAGGGTATGACATCTCATTTGTTAAAAATGGTTGTCATATCAAGAGGTCAAGTGATCAAGAGATCATTTTGACAGGATATAGAAAGAGGAATGTCTACTGTTTAGACATTATGATTGAGAACAATGGTTCTCCTGTCTGTCTTGTAGCTGATGAGACAATCTCTCATTGTGTCAAGTGGCACAAGAGGCTAGCTCATCTTAACTACAAGACTATTAGCAAACTCTTTAGCAAAGAGTTAGTGAGGAATGGTCCTCAAGTTAAGTGTGTCAAAGATGGCATTTGCTCAGCTTGTCAAAAGGGCAAGCAGACTAAATCCACCTTTAGAAGCTTAGACAACAAAGATGCTGTGAGGTGTTTATACCTCTTGCATATGGATCTATTTGGTCCAATGCCAGTTCACAGCTTAGGTAGGAAGGTCTATACCTTTGTAGTTGTTGATGACTACTCAAGGTTTTCCTGGGTGTTCTTCTTAAGGCAGAAATCTGAAACACCTAGTGTCTTCTATAGCTTTGTTAAGCAAATTCAGAATGAATTGAACTGTACAGTGGTCAAAATTAGAAGTGACCATGGTACTGAGTTTCAGTCTGAAAGCATGACAAAACTGTGTGAAGATTTTGGGATATTTCAAGAATTCTCTTCACCTAGAACACCTCAGCAAAATGGCATTGCTGAAAGGAAGAATAGGACCTTGATAGAGGCTGGTAGGACCCTATTAAGTGATTCATCACTGCCAGAGTATTTCTGGGCTGAAGCAGTTAACACTGCATGCCATGTGATAAATAGGGCTACCATCACTAAAAGGTTAAACAAGACCCCCTATGAAATTGTGAAAGGCAGGAAACCAAATCTATCCTATTTCAGGATCTTTGGTTGCAAATGCTTCATACTTAACAATGGGAAGTCTTACATAACTAAGTTTGCTGCCAAGTCCCAAGAGGGAGTGTTTGTTGGGTACAGCAATAATAGTAAGGCTTATAGAGTCTACAACTTGACTACACAAGTTGTAGAGGAGTCTGTGCATGTAGTTTTTGATGAGACAAAACTTATTAACAATGAGTTGTCTAGTAGTGTGTGCAGCCCCACAGGTCTTACTAAAAAGATGGACAAGCTAACCATAGAAGATGTACCTGCTGCAAGACAGCAAGTAGAAGAAGATGGCTTATGTCCAGGGGGAGAACTACATGTACCAGGAGCTGAAGAAGTACAAGGAACTCAGCATGATGAAGATGCTGTAGATGTACAACCAGAAGTAAGGATGCCTCCAGCCAACAGGCATCTAAGAGATCATCCAGTAGAGCTGATTATTGGAGATCCAAGACAAGGTGTTCAGACAAGGAGCAGAAATCAGAATGCTGTAGTATATTCAAGTTTTCTGTCTCAAATAGAACCAAAGAAATTTGAAGAAGCTATACAAGATCCACAATGGACTGAAGCAATGCAGGAAGAGCTTAATCAGTTCAAGAGGTGCAAGGTTTGGGACCTGGTTCCTAAACCTAAAGATCACAATGTGATAGGAACAAAGTGGATCTACAGGAATAAGTTAGATGAACAAGGAGTCATCATTAAGAATAAAGCAAGATTGGTTGCAAAAGGATATAAGCAAGAAGAAGGTATTGATTTTGATCAAACCTTTGCTCCAGTAGCCAGACTGGAAGCCATAAGGATGTTCTTGGCCTATGCAACCTATCAAGGATTCAAGGTATACCAAATGGATGTCAAGTCAGCATTCCTAAATGGTAATTTGAAAGAAGAAGTCTATGTGGAGCAGCCTGCAGGTTTTGTTGATCCAACTTTACCTCATTATGTCTATAGACTTAGGAAAGCATTATATGGGTTAAAGCAAGCCCTAGAGCTTGGTATGAAACCCTATCTAGTTTCCTCATTGAGAACAAGTTCTCAAGGGGGAAAATAGATAAGACTCTATTCCTTAGGGAATCTAGAGGCAAAGTAATACTTGTCCAAATATATGTAGATGACATTATATTTGGG
This sequence comes from Platanthera guangdongensis, assembly GCA_039583875.1. Taxonomy (NCBI): domain Eukaryota; kingdom Viridiplantae; phylum Streptophyta; class Magnoliopsida; order Asparagales; family Orchidaceae; genus Platanthera; species Platanthera guangdongensis. The sequence goes on from CM077152.1 coordinate 52,558,905, forward strand.
TCTACTGAAAGTAGCCTTTGCAAAAAGTTTGCAAAGCTTATGCAAAGTCAATTTGAGATGAGTAGCATGGGAGAACTAAAGTTTTTCTTGGGTCTCCAAGTTAAACAGACTGAAAGTGGCTTGTCCATATGTCAGTCAAAGTTCACCCTAAAACTCATAAGGAAATATGGTATGGACTCATCCAGTACCATGAAGACTCCTATGGGGTCAAGTATGTCTCTTAGCAAGGATGATGCAGGGAAACCTGTAGATGAAACCTTGTATAGAGGGATAGTTGGCTCCCTACTATACTTGACTGCTAGTAGACCTGACATTATGTATGCTACATGTGTCTGTGCCAGGTATCAAGTCTGCCCTAAAGAGTCTCACTTGACTGCAGTCAAGAGAATTTTGAGATATCTAAAGGGCACTCCCTATCTAGGCCTCTGGTACCCTAGGAATGGAGATTTTGATCTAACAGGCTATTCAGATGCAGACTTTGCAGGATGTAAAGAAGATAGAAAGAGCACTACTGGATCCTGTCAATTCCTAGGTGGAAGAATAATTTCATGGAGCAGCAAAAAGCAGACTAGTGTGGCTATCTCCACAGCTAAGTCAGAATATGTAGCTGCAGGAAGTTGCTGTGCTCAACTTCTATGGATTCAACATCAGCTAGTTGATTATGGATTTCAGGTAAGTAGAACTCCACTTTTTTGTGATTCTACAAGTGCTATTTCAATAGCTAATAATCCTGTATCACATAGTAGAACAAACATATTGAGATTAAATATCACTTTCTTAGGGAGCATGTAGAAAGAAATGATATTGCACTTGAATATGTTAAAACTGATAATCAGATAGCTGACATGTTTACTAAGCCCTTAGAAGAAGCTAAGTTCAATAGATTCAAAATTGAACTAGGTATGATAAACTTAGACTAAGTTTATAGAACTAAAAATTGGCTAAGTAAAAAGGTGTCGACACATAGACAAGTCTAT